>JAPTHN010000010.1:37535547-38150575 GCA_026936325.1 Platynereis dumerilii | reverse complement strand
AAGATGTCAACAAATCACAGAAAGCTACTGTCAGAATTTGCTTTAAGTCATTAAAAAGTGATTTCAAAGTCTATGTGATATGTTGAAGGGATTTTGAAAAAAAAGCACTAGCCTAGCCAACACAAACATTCTTTTGAAAAGTAATGAATTTTTTTAAAAAGTAGAAGAACTGTGAAGAGTGCGGTGATGCCCATGTTAAAGGAAGCGGTCTTATAAGCAGGGGCCCCCATGTGTAAAGCTTCCAGTTTTATGTATGTAGTACATGCAACCACTACTATTTATATAAATTGCTTTTACTAATGAAATAATGTCCACTTTAATTGACTGTGTGAATGTCAGAAAAAGACTATTTACTATCAGAACTGCGAAGCACTCCAGACACACAGAAGATGTCTTTCTGTTTGCTGGATCAATGAGCAACAAATACTTATCAGAAAAAAAAACCTCTGCTCTCTTGTTCTATCCTTATCTGTATTACTGCTTAAATGCTCAAAATGGCTCACCACAAGTCAGCAAACAAAGCTGAACATCACTTGCTAATTATGCGTAAGACAGGGCGACCAAGTGCCTTCAACAGGAAGTGATAATGTTTGCATACAGGTTGGTAAATAGGCAAAGAAAAAGATTGAATGCAATTTATGAATTACTGATTTAAGAGAGAAGTTATATGTTTTGCATTCTTCTATAAAATTTAATGTTGTTTCTACACTAATTTAAGGTTAGTAATTTTGCTGTTTCTTCAATAAACAAATAGCCCGAAAGATTATGCTGTCAACTTGTTATCGGTCAAATAATTGAACGACCATAATATCAAAGCAGCTGTGATTTTATATGCATTCAACTGTGCCTCCCAAGACCCTCATAGCTGAAATGTCACATTACCTTTAAGGGTCATTTGGTTACGAGGAGGACATTCCCTGTCGATACAACAGGAATAAATTACCAAATGGCTCAAGAATCTCTCCACATGTAAGGAAGTCAATTGAGGTAATAGCTCTCTGACCAATGGGAGACCTTGGTGTTGCTAGTCTGTGACTCTGTGCGCAATGATAATGTTAACCAAAGCAGAGATTAGAAACTGGTTGCTTGGTTGCTGCTTGGCGATGAAATAAATGTTTTAAACTCAAGGATGCTGCTTCAGAAGATGGACGATGCAACCTTATATATATATATACACTGTATAATAGAAAAACTACTTCATGACAAGAAAATTATCAACAAGCAGATTGATATTCATCACGAGATCTAAATACCACTGATGTTGTCTATTACATTTATTAGCATTGCGATTGCAACTGTATCAAGGTCCTTAAGCCCGATAGAGCTCATAATAGTGCAAAGTAAGTAGACCCCAAGCTTGATGCTATTCCAATGGGGCAGGGGGTGAACTCAAAGTTGCTAAAGAAAGTTTGGAGCAACTACCGAAACTATGGGTGATAAAAACTGCTTTATGTGTATTACATAATTTTGTAAGCTATGATAAGCCTAGCCTTAGTGCACCATGCCATTAGTGGCTCAGCTGTTCACATGAAAACATACTTGGTGGATCGAACACCATGGACCTTGAAGCATCATTAAATGACCTGCCAGCAGGATAGTGACATACTGTAGTTGACCTTTAGCCGGTCAATAACCTAATTCTCATGCACATAATCCAAAGCTGGCTCCCCCTGGCTTACACAGGACAGCTCTCTCCTTCGACCTTCAGAAAATTGACCGGGCTGAGACGTGTATGTTACTGCTGTTGTCTTGTCTGATACTCTGGGCTGAAGATATAACCATGATGATTGTGGGCCTGTCGTGTTCACAATATTGTCCAGAGTCTGCTTGGCTGCATGACATGTGTTCCATTGGCCACTAGCCAGCATTGTCTCCTATCATAATATTGCTAGGTATTTGCAGTGTCAATAAGACAGCATGGACTTGTTGTGTTTCAAAAAAAGTGTGATTCATTCAAAACAAGGACTCTCATACTCAAAAAGATCATCTGGATTCCTCTATCAATGTTCAAGCCACTAAAAGTAAAAGTAAACGTTTGATCGTATCTTTCTGTGATTTGTTGCCGTCTTTAAATCAAATGCCGTCATTCCTATCACAGTTGCCGTGCCAATCAAATAGAAGACTTCCCTTTGCCATTCAGTGGCAACAAACGACCACCCAGAGGAAACATTTCTGTCAAAACACTTGTTCTATTGCTTTTATGATGATCCTGCCCTTTAACCATAAGCTAAGGCTTGACCATTGCTTTCAGGGGATGGACATCAATGTCACAAAAGCAATACATAGACAAGGATAGGGGAAATTTATCTAGTAACTAACATGCCAAAATTAAGAACTTACAGAGAATTTAAAACTACATTTGGTACTGAGGATTATGTATATAAAATTTATGATAGAGGTCATTTGTCTGTTCTTTCACAATTTAGGTTCGGTGTTTTACCATTAGCAATAGAGACAGGACGTTACAATGATATACCATTAGAATATAGAGTTTGTGAATTTTGTTCCCATCATGTTCTAGAAGATGAAAATCATTTTTTGTTCCATTGTAATACTTATAACGATTTACGTAATTTACTTTTAACTGTGTTTTAGATTATTGTGTAGATTTTTACTTTTTATCATTGCAAGAAAAATTTAAGTTGTTGATGTCCAAGGATTTAGTTAAATTTACTGCAGAATATTTGTTTAAAGCTTTCCATAGAAGAAGAAGTTTGTTGTTTAAATAATGTAAATATGTGATTGTAAATGTTTTAATATTGTAAATATGTGATTGTAAATGTTTTAATATTGTAGTTTCCAGAAAATTTGTTGTTAAAGTTACTTTGAATTATTTTGATGACTTGTAAGCCCATATAGGGCTGGGTGTAAATTTTTTACACAGGTCAATAAAGAATTTGTCTGTCTTTTTTGTCTGTCTATCTATGAAGCTAGTGAATTATGAGAGGAAAAAAGCTTGTTTGAGCTATTGCCATCTCTGTGGTACAGGAAGTCAAAATTGTTTTTATTAGTATCATTATATTATTAAGATTAAATAATTCTTATTTGTATATGTTTCCGTCAAAACTCACCGACAACGAATCTGGGCTCATTGACTTAAATTGCAATTTCACCAGTCATAATTGATGTAATTCAGCTGGCCATATAGTTTGTATTATTGTTTTAATGTTCTAAAATGTATTTACATCCAAGGAAGTTGACTGCTTCAGATAATGGAACCATATCATCACCAAGAATTGACAAGTAACTTGCTTCCAATCTGTTCCTTGAGAATCTAGTGCCTGCTGATGTCCGATTTGTCCATGGCTAAGATTTTCATTTTGAGCGTGAATCATTTGATGCAGTTGACCGACAACACATTGGTAACTAAGATTTGAGGAGCCATAATTGCAGATGACTTCTCTATGTGCAGAAATATCTCGAGCACCAGAGCCATTAGGTCATTTGTCGGCATTATGGGCCCAATATAGGGCCATTGTGGGTGCAGCAATGGTCCGCAACAAATGGTGTCCTACTCATGACTGACTGACCTTTAAAGTCGATAGGACATTCTGGATGTGTACAACGTTCCTGAGCGAAGATGAATTGTGGATTTTTCAACTTTTATGGAGACGTATATTGTTGAAGGAATAATTCATACTGTAGATTTTTTGTTTTTCCTGCACGTGAACAAGGAAATAGCCGCACCCAACTTGTGTAAATCCTTCATTGCTCAATGTAATTTGGAATTGGAGACTTACTCTCTTGCCCCAAAAGATAAAAGGTTAAATTTATCTTCAGTACAGCATTGTATCAACGAGTGGGTTAACTCTAACCTGTGTTAGTGATTTTCTGTGTTAGTTAACCGGTTTTACAAAATTGTGTTAGCTTGCGTTGTATCAACAAAAAAGTGGTTAAGATTATCTTTTTATTGTTGTTAGGGATATTTAACCCAAAATTGACGGGGATTCCCGGGGGTTTCCCAAAATGAGAGCGTCATTTGACACAGGAAAAAGAAGAAGATTGAAAAAACCATTTTCGTTGCAGTAAAACTAGAATAACTCACTCAGTTTTGAACATATACACTTGAAATTTTTACAGTATCTTGCTGGATACCCACTGCGTCTTCGCTGAACTCGGCATGAAATTCTGGTCGGCCGTTTTTATTATACAACTCTCTAATCCGAGGTTATACTGTTTTCTGTATGACCAACTTCAGAGAGCTGGCGAAAAAAATCGGTAGAAGATATCTTTGCGTGCTTCACAGCGAAGCTGAAGAAAATAGTTGGAAACACTGTGTAAAAATTTCACATTGATTGCATTAAAATTCTATTTTTAAACAATTATTTTGTGCAGCAGCAATTTCTCGGACGAGCCATTTTTTCTGCCTTCATGAATTGACAAGCAAATGACGTCATCAGATGACGTCATCAGATGACGTCATGGCCGTGACGTCACCAGTTGTCAATGATTGTTCTGTTTACATCGTTTTCAGTGCCTTTTGTTTGCTTGCTGGTCAATATTATTGGATTTACAGTCCATTTTCGGACAAGGAGAAGGCTTAACACAGCTTTTTAACCAGGAAAAAGCTGGGTTAACTTTTCTGGTTAACTTCCCGGGCAACTAACCCAGGAAATCGTTGATACATCAGGGTGAGTCACTAACATGGGTTAAATCTCTTAACTCAGCAAAGATAACCCGTGTTAAGCGTTGATACAATGGGGTACAGGTGTTTCAGTTCACTGTTTCATGTCCAACGCGATATTTGACCCTGAATAGAAAATACAACTTTCTTATGTAAGTGTAAACTTCATGGCATGCAAGTGACACATTGACTTAAACCAAGAATTCCTCTTTGCCACGTTCACTTCCAATTTCTTCAGTGATAAGTGGTGAAACGTGAGGTCGTACCATCAGGAATAAAAGGAAAACGTGGTGCCTTGCCCTTTGCTCATTTAGAGGTGAGAATACGACCATCAAGCAACATGGCTGTTCATTTAGTGGCATTGATCAACTGGCACTGGTGCCCTTTCAAGCTTTTATAGGACCAGTCAACTGGTCGCCAGAAACGTCTGAGCCAACTGGTCGGGTCAACTGCCAAAGACAGTTAATGTGACATTCAAGCAGTTGATCCATTGACTATAGTCGTTGTCTGTCCATTGCTTGTAGTTAAAGAGCTAATTCATCATACAAAACCAAATAAACAAGTATTTTAACATAAATGATTTCTCTGGGTGACCATTTGTTATTGCCTTTATTGCGGAATTGCAAAACTTTTGATTTTGGAAATCTTCAACCAAGCTCTTCGGTATCTATGTTATTGGTTGAGAGAAGGCAATAAATCATAGAAAGCTATGGTATACTGTCAAACTTCACTTAAAGTCAATTAAAAAGTGATTTCAAAGTTTGTGTGATATGTTGCTTTGAACGGATTTTGAAGAAAAAAAAAACACTAGCCTAGCCTACACAAACTTTCTTTTCCAAAGTGATGAATCAGTAAATGAAGAAGAACTTGTGAAGAGTACAGTGATCCCTATGTTAAAGGAAGCGATCTTATATGCAGGGATCACCATGCACAAAGCCTCCAATTTTAGCTATATACATGCAACCAATAGTCAAATTGCTATTACTAATGAGATAATGTCTACTTTAATTCACAACCATCAGAAACAGACAATATAATCCTTGAGAACTGCGGAAGCAAGCTGGTCACATAGCAGATTTCTTTTTGTTTGTCGGATCAATGAGCAACAAATACTTATCAGCGAAACAAACCACTGCTTTGTTGTTTTGTCCTTGTCTGCATTACTGCTTAAATGCTCAAAATGCCTTCCCCCCTAAGTCAGCAAACAAAGCTTAACATCACTTACCAATTATGCGGGGGACAGGACGACCAAGTGCCTCCAACAGGAAGTGATACTGTTTGCATACAGGTTGGTAAATAAGGCAAAGAATAAGATTGAATGAAATATCTGAACTACTGATTGAAAGAGAATTTTTGTATTCTTCTATTAAATTTATTGTTATTTCTGCAATAATGTAAGGTCTGTAATTTTGTTGTTTCTTTAATAAAGGAGATAGCCCGAATGATTCTTCTGTCAACTTTTTATTGGTCAAATGATTGAACCACCATAATATCAAAGCAGCCGTGATTTAATATACATTCAACTGTGCCTCCAGGACCGTCATAGCTGAAATGTCACATTACCTTTAAGGGTCATTCGGTTACGAGGAGGACATTCCCTGTCGATACAACCAGGAATAAATGACCAAATGGCTCAAGAATCTCTCCACATGTAAGGAAGTCAATTGAGGTAATAGCTCTCTGACCAATTGCAGACCTTGCTGTTGCTAGTCTGTGACTCTGTGCGCAATGATAATGTGACCCAAAGCAGAGAATATAAACTGGTTGCTTGGTTGCTGCTTGGCGATGCAATAAATTGTTTAAACTCAAGGATGCTGCTTCAGAAGATTGACGATGCAACCTTATATATATATATATATATACACTGTATATATAGAAAACTACTTCATGACCAGAAAATTATCAACAAGCAGATTGATATTCATCATCAGATCTAAATACCACTGATGTTGTCTATTACATTTAATAGCATTGCGATTGCATGTGTATCACGGTCCTTTTGCCCGATAGGGCTCATAATAGGGCAAAGTAAGTAGACCCCGAGCTTGGTGCTATTCCAATGGAGCAGGGGGTGATCTCAAAGTTGCTAAAGAAAGTTTGGAGCAACTACCGAAACTATGGGTGATAAAAACTGCTGTATGTGTATTACATAATTTAGTAAGCTATCATAAGCCTAGCCTTAGTGCACCATGCCATTAGTGGCTCAGCTGTTCACTTGAAAACATAGTTGGATCGAACACCATAGACCTTGAAGCATCATTAAATGACCTCCTGGCAGGATAGTGACATACTGTAGTTGACCTTTAGCCGGTCAATAACCTAATTCTCATGCACATAATCCAAAGCTGGCTCCCCCTGGCTTACACAGGACAGCTCTCTCCTTCGACCTTCAGAAAATTGACCGGGCTGAGACGTGTATGTTACTGCTGTTGTCTCTGATACTCTGGGCTGAAGATATTAACACAATGATGGTGGGCCTATTCAGATGTTCACAATATTGTCCAGAGTCTGCTTGGCTGCATGACATGTGTTCCATTGGCCACTAGCAGGTATTCTGTCTCCCATCATAACTTGATAGATATACTTTGCAGTGTAAATAAGACAGCATGGACTTGTTGTGTTTCAAAAAAAGTGTGATTCATTCAAAACAAGGACTCTCATACTCAAAAAGATCATCTGGATTCCTCTATCAATGTTCAAGCCACTAAAAGTAAAAGTAAACGTTTGATCGTATCTTTCTGTGATTTGTTGCCGTCTTTAAATCAGATGCCATCATTCCTCAAACAGTTGCCGCACAAATCAAATAGAAGACTTCCCTTTGCCATTCAGTGGCAACAAACGACCACCCAGAGGAAGCATCTATGTCAAAACACTTGTTCTATTGCTTTTATGATGATCCTGCCCTTTAGCCATAAGCTAAGGCTTGACCATTGCTTTCAGGGGATGGACATCAATGTCACAAGAGCAATACATAGACAAGGATAGGGGAAATTTATTGCAACCTGTCATAGAGACTCCATCTATGAGGCTTGTGATTCCGAGATGGAAAAAAACTTGTTTGAGATAATTTCTATTTGTACATATTTACAATCTATTTCACTGACAATCATGAATCTGGGGTGACTCCCTTGCTCCGAATGCAATTTTACTTTCCATAATGGATGTAAGTTTGGCAAAACATATTGTTTCTATTGTTGTCATAATTTTTAGGTATATATGAAGCAGTTTCTTCAGATGATGTCACCTGTTTTCAGTCTGCCACTCCATGAATATTATTACCTGCTTGACCAATGCTCAGGTCTTCTGCTGAAACGAGAATTATTTCACACAGTTGAGTTGCAAAACGTTGTTAACAGATTGTTGCAGACTTTTTATGTATACATGTGCTAGGGACCATAATTGCAGTTGACTTCTCTGTGTGCAGAAATGCCTCAAGTACCAGGGCCATTTGGTCATTTATACAGGGCATCATGGACCAATATGGGGCCATTATTGGTGTAGCTATGGTCCACAGAGAAGGGTGTCCCCCACATGACTGAATGACCTTTAAATCAAAATAACCTTCTAGATGTGTTCAAAGTCCCCGAGCACAGCTAAATTATACTAGTTTTCTTTGATTTTATGGATGCATATAGAAAGCAAAATGCAGACTGTAGACTTCCAATACTTTTTGAGCATGAACAAGGAAATAGCTGCTCCCAACTTGTGCTGAACTTTTCATCGCTCAATGTAAATTTAATTTGGAATTGCGGGAATATTTCTTTTGTAAAATTTATCTTCAGGTGTTTTTGCTAACCGTTTGATGTTCCACTGGATGTAAATATAGGCTAAAACTTTCTGATGCAAGTGCAAACTTCATTGCACGTAAGTGCCACATTGACTAAAACGAGAATGCTTCCTTGCCATGTGAAATTCCAATTTCTTGGTGATAAGTGTTGAAACATCAGGTCATAGCATCAGGTGTAAAAGGAAAATGTCATTCCTTGCCCCTTGCTCATTTATAGGTGAAAATGCCAACAACAAACAACATGGCTGTTCATTTAGTGGCATTTATCAACTGGCATTGGTGCCCTTTCAAGCTTTTGAGTATAGGACCAGTCAACTGGTTGCCAGAAACGTCTGAGCCAACTGGTCGAGTCAACTGCCAAAGACAGTTAATGTGACATTCAAGCAGTTGATCTATTGACTGTCCTTCCTTGGATAGTGGGTGGGGCTTACTGTGCTTAGATCTACAGTTTACTGGCAGAAGGTAGTGCTGAAGACTGTTTTTAGTCCTTGTCCAAGGTGAATCAGTGATCCCAATTTTAAGGAAGCAGTCTGATGAACTTTATAAGGAAGCAGTCTTATATATGCAGGGACGCCATGTACAAAGGCTCCAATTTTAGCTCTGTACATGCGACCAATAGTCAAATTGCTATTACTAATAATGTCTTCTTTAATTGACCATGTGACCATCAGAAGCAATAAACCTTGAGAACAGCAAAGGCTTCCAGTCACATAGCAGATGTCTTTCTGTTTGCTGGATCAATGAGCAACAAATACTTATCAGAAAAAAAAACCTCTGCTCTCTTGTTCTATCCTTGTTCGCATTACTACTTTAATGCTCAAAATGGCTTCACCCCAAGTCAGCAAACAAAGCTGAACATCACTTGCCAATTATGCGTAGGACAGGACGTCCAAGTGCCTCCAACAGGAAGGGATACTGTTTACATACAGGTTGGTAAATAAGGCAAAGAATAAGATTGAATTCAATTTCTGAACCACTGATTTAAAGAGAAGTTATATGTTTTGTATTCTTCTATAAAATTAAACGTTGCTTCTGCACTAAAGTAAGGTCCGTAATTTTGTTGTCTTCAATAAAGGAAATAGCCCAAAAGTTTCTTCTGTCAACTTGTTATCGGTCAAATAATTGAACCACCATAATATCAAAGCAGCTGTGACTTAATATGCATTCAACTGTGCCTCCAAGACCCTGATAGCTGAAATGTCACATTAGCTTTAAGGGTCATTTGGTCACAAGGAGGA
Organism: Platynereis dumerilii; assembly: GCA_026936325.1. Lineage (NCBI taxonomy): Eukaryota > Metazoa > Annelida > Polychaeta > Phyllodocida > Nereididae > Platynereis > Platynereis dumerilii. The sequence goes on along the minus strand of JAPTHN010000010.1, from coordinate 38,140,926 downwards.
CACTCCCTGTCTATACAAAAAGGAATAAATGACCAAATGGCTCCAGAATCTCTCCACATATAAGAAAGTCCATTGAGGTAATAGCTCTCTGACCAATGGGAGACCTTGGTGTTGCTAGTCTGTGACTCTGTGCGCAATGATAATGTTAACCAAAGCAGAGATTAGAAACTGGTTGCTTGGTTGCTGCTTGGCGATGAAATAATTTTTATAATCTCAAGGATGCTGCTTCAGAAAATGGACGATGCAACCTTATATATATATATATATATACACTGTATATATAGAAAACTACTTCATGACAAGAAAATTATCAACAAGCAGATTGATATTCATCATCAGATCTAAATACCACTGATGTTGTCTATTACATTTAATAGCATTGCGATTGCAACTGTATCAGGGTCCTTAAGCCCGATAGAGCTCATAATAGTGCAAAGTAAGTAGACCCCAAGCTTGATGCTATTCCAATGGGGCAGGGGGTGAACTCAAAGTTGCTAAAGAAAGTTTGGAGCAACTTCCGAAACTATGGGTGATAAAAACTGCTTTATGTGTATTACATAATTTTGTAAGCTATGATAAGCCTAGCCTTAGTGCACCAAGCCATTAGTGGCTCTGATGTTCTCATGAAAACATACTTGGTGGATCGAACACCGTGGACCTTGAAGCATCATTAAATGACCTCCTAGCAGAATAGTGACATACTGTAGTTGACCTTTAGCCTGTCAATAGCCTAATTCTCATGCACATAATCCAAAGCTGGCTCCCCCTAGCTTACACAGAACAGCTCTCTCCTTCCTTCGACTTCAGAAAATTGACCGGGCCGAGATATGTATATAAGTGCTGTTGTCATGTCCGATACTCTGGGCTGAAGATATTACCACAATGATAGTGGGCCTGTTCAGGTGTTCACAATATTGTCCAGTGTCTGCTTGGCTGTGACACATATATTTCATTGGCCACTAGCTAGTATTCTGTCTCCCATCATAAAATTTCTGTCTCCCATCATAAAATTGCCAGATATTTGCAGTGTCAATAAGATGGCATGGACTGTGTTTCAAAAAAAGCTTTATTCATTCAAAGGAAGGACCGTCATGCTCTAAAAGATCATCTGGATTCCTCTATCAATGTTCAAGCCACTAAAAGTAAAAGTAAACGTTTGATCGTATCTTTCTGTGATTTGTTGCCGTCTTTAAATCAGATGCCGTCATTCCTATCACAGTTGCCATGCAAATCAAATAGAAGACTTCCTTCTGCCATTCAGTGGCAACAAACGATCACACAGGGGAAACATTTTTGTCAAAACACTTGTTCTATTGCTTTTGTGATGATCCTGCCCTTTAACCATAAGCTAAGACTTGACCATTGCTTTCGGGGATGGACATCAATGCCACACAGACAAGGACAGGGGAAATTTACTGCAACCTGTCATAGAGACTCATTCTATGAGGCTTGTGATTCTGAGATGGAAAAAAGCTTGTTTGAGATAATTTCTATTTGTACATATTTGCAATCTATTTCAGTGACAATCATGAATCTGGGGTGAATCCCTTGCTCTGAATGCAATTTTACTTTCCATAATGGAAGTTTGGCAAAGCATATTGTTTCTATTGTTGTCATAATTTTTAGGTATATATATGAAGCAGTTTCTTCAGATGATGATACGATCTCATTACCAAGTAGGCCTATCAACCAAGTCACCTGTTTCCAGTCTGCTACTCCATGAATATTTTTACCTGCTTGTCCAATGCTCAGGTCTTCTGCTGAAGCGAGAATTATTTCACACAGTTGAGTTGCAAAAAGTTGTTGACAGATTGTTGCAGACTTTTTATGTATACATGTGCTAGGGACCATAATTGCAGTTGACTTCTCTGTGTGCAGAAATGCCTCAAGTACCAGGGCCATTTGGTCATTTATACAGGGAATCATGGACCAATATGGGGCCATTATTGGTGTAGCTATGGTCCACAGTGAAGGGTGTCCCCCACATGACTGAATGACCTTTAAATCAAAATAACCTTCTAGATGTGTGCAAAGTACCCGAGCATAGCTAAATTATACTAGTTTTCTTTGATTTTATGGATGCATGTTATAGAAAGCAAAATGCAGACTGTAGACTTCCAATACTTTTTGAGCATGAACAAGGAAATAGCTGCTCCCAACTTGTGCTGAACTTTTCATCGCTCAATGTAATTATGAATTGCTGAAATATTCTCTCGCCACAAAAGATAAAATGTACAATATATGTTCAGGGTTTTAGTTAACTGTTTGATGTTCTACTGGTATTCATTTCTAAATACAGACTAAAACTTTCTGATTTAAGTGCAAACTTCATGGCACGTAAGTGCCACATTGACTAACACAAGAATGCTTCTTTGCCACGTGAAATTCCAATATCTTGGTGATAAGTGTTGAAACGTGAGGCCATAGCATTGGTTGTAAAAGGAAAATGTCATGCCATGCCCCTTCCTCATTTAGAGGTGAGAATGCCACCATCAAGCAACATGGCTGTTCATCCAGTGGCATCGATCAGTTGGCATTGGTGCCCTTTCAAGCTTTTATAGGACCAGTCAACTGGTTGCCAGAATGTCCGAGCCAACTGGTCGAGTCAACTGCCAATGACAGTTAATGTGACATTCAAGCAGTTGATCTATTGACGCTGCTTGCTTGTGTATGGTGTGAGGTTGCTTAGCTCAGATCTGCAGTTTCTTGGTAGACAGAAGGACTGGATCTGTAGCTTACTGGTATATAAACTGCTAACACTTAAAAACGCACACTTAAAAAAAGGTTAAAAATAGTACTTCCTCTTAAAGTATCAGGATGAAACTTTTGAACACTTCTAGTATTTGCCATCAGGTATATTCATGAAAATTTTAAAATCTCTAAGTGCAGTACTTTTGTGTTAAATTAAATTGTCGTGAAAATTTACAAATCTCTAAGTGCAGGTACTTTTGTGTTAAATTAAATTGTCTTGGTTACTGTCGAAAATGCAAGTCACAAACTGCATTTCAGCACGAAAATTAATGCACCAATGGAAATATTGGTTTTGTGGCATACTGGATTGGATTAATCTCATGAAATTTCATGAGATTAATCCCATCCCGCCCGAAAAAGACAATATACTATCAGAACTGCAAATGGCTCACTCCAAGGCAGCAAACAAAGTTGAAAATCACTTGCCAATTATGCGTAAGACAGGGCGGCCAAGTGCCTTCAACAGGAAGGGATACTGTTTGCATACAGGTTGGTAAATAAGGAAAAGAATAAGATTGAAGGCAATTTCTCAACCACTGATTTAAAGAGAAGTTATATGTTTTGTATTCTTCTATGACATTTAATGTTGTTTCTACACTTATGTAAGGTCTGTTATTTTGTTGTTTCTTGAATAAATAAATGGCCTGAAAGATTCTACTGTCAACTTGTTATCCCTCAAATAATTGAACCACCATACTATCAAAGCAGCTGTGATTTTATATGCATTCAACTTTGCCTCCAAGACCCTCATAGCTGAAATGTCACATTAGCTTTCAGGGTCATTTGGTTACGAGGAGGACATTCCCTGTCGATACAACCAGGAATAAATGACCAAATGGCCAAGAATCTCTCCACATGTAAGGAAGTCAATTGGGGTAATAGCTCTCTGACCAATTGGAGACAATTGGAGCCTTGGTGTTGTTGGTCTGTGACTCTGTGCGCAATGATAATGTTAACCAAAGCAGAGATTAGAAACTGGTTGCTTGGTTGCTGCTTGGCGATGAAATAATTTTTATAATCTCAAGGATGCTGCTTCAGAAAATGGTCGATGTAACCTTATGTATTATATATATACAGTAAACTACTTCAAGACAAGAAAAAAAATCAACAATGCAATTGCATGTGTATCACGGTCCTTTTGCTCAATAGGGCTCATAATAGGACAATGTAAGTAGATACCAAGCTTGAAGCTATTCCAATGGAACAGGGGGTGAACTAAAGTTGCTAAAGAAAGTTTGGAGCAACTACCGAAACTATGGGTGATAAAAACTGCTGTATGTGTATTACATAATTTAGTAAGCTATCATAAGCCTAGCCTTAGTGCACCATGCCATTAGTGGCTCAGCTGTTCACATGAAAACATTCTTGGTGGATCGAACATCATGGACCTTGAAGCATCATTTAATGACCTCCTGGCAGGATAGTGACATACTTTAGTTGACCTTTTGCCAGTCAATAGCCTAATTCTCATGCACATAATCCAAAGCTGGCTCCCCTAGCTTACACAGAACAGCTCTCTCCTATAACCTTCAGAAAATTGACCGGGCCGAGATATGTATATAAGTGCTGTTGTCATGTCCGATACTCTGGGCTGAAGATATTACCACAATGATAGTGGGCCTGTTCAGGTGTTCACAATATTGTCTAATGTCTGCCTGGCTGTAACACATGTGTTCCATCGACCACTAGCCAGTATTCTGTCTCTCATCATAATATTACTAGATAATTGCAGTGTCAATAAGATGGCATGGACTTGTGTGTTTCAAAAAAGTATGATTCATTCAAAAATATCACTTGGACATCTCTATCAATATTCATTCGACTTAAAGTAAAAGTAAAAGTTTGACTGTATCTTTCTGTGATTTGTTGCCTTTTTAAATCAGATGCTCTCTCATTCCTCAAACAGTTGCCGCACAAATCAAATAGAAGACTTCCCTTTGCCATTCAGTGGCAACAAACGACCACCCAGAGGAAACATTTCTGTCAAAACACTTGTTCTATTGCTTTTGTGATGATCCTGCCCTTTAACCATAAGCTAAGACTTGACCATCGCCTTTGGGGGATGGACATCAATGTCACTAGAGTAATACAGAGACATGATAGGGGAAATTTATGGCGATGTTCATTGAGACTCCATTTATAAGGCTTGTGATTTAGAGATATAAAAGCTTGTTTCAGCAAAATTTAAGAAAAACCGGAAGAGTAAGATAACTAAATTAATTTATGTTTTCTGCTCAACATCATTGCAAATGAATCTGGGGTCACTCACTTCCTCTAATTTAATTTTCAGCAGTCACAGTTGATGTGTATGCAGTTTGCCATGTTGTTTGTATTCTTGTTTTAATTTTTAGATATTTACATCCTGGGAATTTAGCTCCTTCAGATCATGCAACCATCTCATCAACAAGTTACTGCCTTCCAATTTGTTCCTAGAGCATTTAGTACCTTCTGATGTCTTCTGCTGCAGTCTTCTGCTGAAGCAAGAATTATTTCACACAGTTGACTGGCAACACATTGGTCCCAGGTGCCATAATTGCAGTTGACTTATCTATGTGCAGAAATATCTCAAGCATCAGGGCCATTTGGTCATTTATACAGGACATTATGGGGCCAATACGAGGCCATTATTCGTGCTGCCCTGGGGGTGCCCCCCTTGGACAAGCTCTTGGTTTCACAAGGAAGTTTTTTGCACACACTGAAATGTTCACATTCTAGGCCTAATTTTATGTAAAAGCTACTGGCCACTAGCTACCACTCCAATGCCCTTCTTCACATGTATGTTCATTTATGCCATAAAGTTTGTCCTAAAGTCTTTATTTCTGTATTTAGTGTCCTTATTGTGTCATTTATCAATAATTTCTCCTCCAGTATTCTCACCAATGTCTTCACACACACTCTCCCTGCATGGGTATGGCTGCAAGATAGACTTCATGCATGACATAATAACTTTAAGCTTTGAGGGGCCACTCTCTTTCAATTCAGTGAGAAATGTTTTCCAGCCTTTTGGGTGGCAATTGTCCACTATTCAGCAGTTCCAAACGATCAAGTTGTGTCCATTTTAATTCAGTGTATTACCAATAAGTTAATTTTACAATGCATGTGTACCAAACATAATAAATAAGACAGGAACAATAAAGACAAAGTATCTTGCAGTCATTTAATTAAAAAATTTTGTATATCAGTGAAGTCGAATAAAATATTCAAAATAAAAACACATCCTGCCCCATGGCATCAACATTATCTCAACGAAAATATAGGTTCCAGGTATTCATTTTGAAGGGAATTTTCAGCAGAATCCAAATATGTCATTATTTTTCTTCTATCTTTTATATTAGTTAAGATACCACAAACCGCGATTCTGCGGAAAGGTAACTTTTGTCTGAAAAATGTCTAAGGAAATATGCTTCCGGAGGCACCCCTAGAAATTATTTGATCTGGCTGATTTTTTAGTATGTTCATCTGGCCACCAAAACACAACTTCATGACAAGGTACAGCTGCCTATCTCTATTTTTTATTTTTCATGGGGCGGCTGATGCACCCTAATATACATGTACGCATATAATTACAATATTTAATGCATACACTGTTGACCTACAAGACTAGGGGGTTAGGGGAGACCGGGCTAGTTGTCACAATTTTTTTTTACTTCAAGTTTGACTGTATCTGAGGGGTCTCTAGGTTCAGGTTTTCTGGAAACTTCCAGCCCTGTAACATTTTTGTAAGTCTTGAGAAAGTTTTTATTCAGCTTTCGTCCTGATTTATCAACCATGTGTTTCCCTGTAGGTCATGTTGTAACTCAAAGTCATTTTTGTGAAAATGTGACAACTTGCCCCGAGCCCGAAAACAAAAATGCACATCTTGCGAAGACTTTGGATGAATGCCATCATAAATCAGGGCTTATTTCTACTAGATAATTGCTTCTCAAATTGGAGGACAATGAAATGATTGAAAAATTTCTGTTGAAAAAGTCATTTTTAAGAAGTCCACATATCACATGACAGATTATACTTTCTTTCAACCACATCATACAAAAAGCTTAGCAAACAAACAGATTTTGAAATTTATTTAATAACAACAGAACTGCTGCCACCTATAGCCAAGTTATAAGCATTGTGACAACTTGCCCCTGTGACAACTAGCCCCGGCCTATCCTCGTCATGATCATGAAGTCAATCCGATATCTCGGTAATCAAAAGAGAATATATTCTGTTTCAAATTAGAAAACACAGACAGATTGTTCACGGAGACTATGGATTAATGCCATCATGAATCAACGCCTTAATCTCCCAAAAATTGTCTCAAATTGTAAGACAATGAAAAATTTGAAAATGGTGAAAAAATTTAGTTTGAACTGTCATTTCCAGACATCTTCACATAGCACATGACACACTATACATTTTTGTGATATCATCACAAAAATATCCCCCATGTCAAAAAATATCAAAATCGATTTAATTGCCATGCAGCTGCTACTATCCATAGCTGAGTAATAAGCATTGTGACAACTTGCCCCTGTGACAACTAGCCCCGGTCTCCCCTACTCTTGCCAATTTTAGAGAATGAAGTAACAATACAGCTAACCAGTTTTACAATTGGACCCCAGGAGTATAATAAAATTTAATTATAAAAGAACTGCTAATTTTATTTATATATCCCCCTTTCAACAGTCTAGCTCCTGGGTCTAACTTACAACATCAGTTGTGCCACAAGTCAGATTGGTAGTGCCTGAGTGGACAGAAAACAAATTATAAAATGAAGATTAATATTAATTTAACTTAATATTAATTTAACGTCTTTTAAGGAAAAGCTTTGAAAAAGAGACAAGGAGGAAGATTTGTAAAACGTTTTTAGATAGAATTTTGTTTTCAATACATTCATGTATATGGACCAACAATCCCATATGTAGATGTTTGACTGTTGAAGGCCTTCATTTCAAATATAGAATTACCGCATACATTTATAATTTTACGACTGTTATTATTGCATGTATGTTAACAATGGCTTAAAATGTGTGTGTGATTTCCTAAGTTAGGGCAGCGCAACACCCGTCGCCTAGCGATTAGTACATGTGTAGTTGATGGAGCTATGGTCCACTGTGAAGGGTGTCCTCGTCACTCATTGACCTGTAAGATAAAGGTGATCTAGATGTGTGCACTGTGCAAAGCCCCTGAGCAAAGCTGAATTATACTCTTTTCTGTGATTTTATGGTTGCATATTTTAGAAGGTAAAATTCAGACTGTAGATTCCTAAATCTTTGCCATGAACAAGGAAGTAGCTGTTGAGCATTCATTGTTCACGTGAGAAATATTGTCTAGGTTTAATAGATAAATTTATGTGTGCTTCAGTTAGCTGTTGAACTCTCCCCAAGATATTCATCTCTAAAATAATGGAAACTAAAGTCTTTCTAAAGTAATTGCAAACTTTTTGGCACGTAAGTGAACCATTGACTTTAAACAAGAATGCCATTTTGCCACGTTAACTTCCAATTTCTCGGTGATAAGTGGTGAAACGTGAGGCCATACCAACAGGAGTAAAGGGAAAACGTGGTGCCTTGCCCCTTGCTCATTTAGAGGTGAGAATACGACCATCAAGCAACATGGCTGTTCATTTAGTGGCATTGATCAACTGGCACTGGTGCCCTTTCAAGCTTTTATAGGACCAGTCAACTGGTTGCCAGAATGTCCGAGGCAACTGGTCGAGTCAACTGCCAATGACAGTTAATGTGACATTCAAGCAGTTGATCTATTGACGCTGCTTGCTTGTGTATGGTGTGAGGTTGCTTAGCTCAGATCTGCAGTTTATTGGTGGAGAGAAGCGCTGGATCAGTAGTTTACTGGCAGAATGTAAAAGCGAGTGCTGGAGACGGTTTTTGCCTCTTTAAGAGCAAAATGACATTCCATCACCTGTGGATAATTATTCTACAAGGTCACATCTGGATACCTTTATGGTGATGATAAGAGAACAGTGAAGATATTCAGTAGTTGATCCTGGGATTTGTTACATGGATGAATGGCAAAACTTTTGATTTGGGAAATCTTCAACCAAACACTTCGGTAACTGTGTTTTAGAATGAAAGATGTCAATAAATCACAGAAATTTACTGTCACACTTTACTTTAAGTCAATTAAAAAGTGATTTCAAAGTCTGTGTGATATATTGAAGGGATTTTGAAGAAAAAACACTAGCCTAGCCGACACAAACTTTTTTTTCTTAAGTAATGAATTTTAAAAAAAGCCAAAAGAATTTGTGAAGAGGACCATGATCCCCATGTTAAAGGAAGCGGTCTTATATGCAGGGACCCCTATGTGCAAAGCCTCCAGTTTTATGTAGGTAGTACATGCAACCAATGCTATCACTATAAATTGCTATTGCTAATAAAATAATGTCTTCTTTAATTGACCGTGTGACCGCCAGAAAAAGACAATATACTATCAGAACTGCATGCAAAGCACTCCAGTCACATAGCAGATGTCTTTCTGTTTGCTGGATCAATGAGCAACAAATACTTATCAGCAAAACAAACCTCTGCTCTGTTGTTCTGTCCTTGTTCGCATTACTACTTTAATGCTCAAAATGGCTTCACCCCAAGTCAGCAAACAAAGCTGAACATCACTTGCCAATTATGCGTAGGACAGGACGTCCAAGTGCCTCCAACAGGAAGGAATACTGTTTGCATGTAGGTTGGTAAATGAGGCTAAGAATGAGATTGAATGCAATTTCTGAACCACTGATTTAAGAGAGAAGTTACATGTATATGACATTTTTTTGTATTCTTCTATAAATTGATGTTGTTTCTACACTAATGTAAGGTCTGTAACTTTGTGGTTTCTTTAATAAAGAAATAGCCTGAAAGATCATTCTGTAAAATTGACATGGATCAAATAATTGAACCACCATAATATCAAAGCAGCCGTGATTTTATATACATTCAACTGTGCCCCCTAGACCCTCGTAGCTGAAATGTCACATTAGCTTTAAGGGTCATTTGGTCACAAGGAGGACATTCTCTGTCGATACAACCAGGAATAAATGACCAAATGGCTCAAGAATCTCTCTACATGTAAGGAAGTCAATTGAAGTAATAGCTCTCTGACCAATCGGAGACCTCTCTGTTGCTAGTCTGTGACCCTGTGGGAAATGATAATGTGACCCAAAGCAGAGTTTAGAGAGTCGTTGCCTTGTTGTTCTGGGTGACGAGATAATTTTTATAATCTCAAGGATGCTGCTTCAGAAAATGGTCGATGTAACCTTATATACATATATATAGAAATCTACTTCATGACAAGAAGATTATCAACAAGCAGATAAATATTCATCACGAGATCTAAATACCACTGATGTTTTCTATTACATTTATTAGCATTGCGATTTCAATTGTATCAAGGTCCTTAAGCCCGATAGGGCTCATAATAGGGCAAAGTAAGTAGATCCCAAGCTTGATGCTATTCCAATGGAGCAGGGGGTGAACTTGAAGTTGCTAAAGAAAGTTTGGAGCAACTTCCGTATGGGTGATAAAAACTGCCTTATGTGTAATACATAATTTTGTAAGCTATGATAAGCCTAGCCTTAGTGCACCAAGCCATTAGTGGCTCTGATGTTCTCATGAAAACATACTTGGTGGATCGAACACCGTGGACCTTGAAGCATCATTAAATGACCTCCTAGCAGAATAGTGACATACTGTAGTTACTAGTTAACCTTTATCTGGTCCATAGCCTAATTCTCATGCACATAATCCAAAGCTGGCTCCCCCTGGCTTACACAGGACAGCTCTCTCCTTCGATCTTCAGAAAATTGACCGGGCTGAGATGTGTATGTAACTGCTGTTGTCTTGTCTGATACTCTAGGCTGAAGATATAACCACAATGATGGTGGGCCTGTTCACGTGTTCACATATTGTCCAGAGTCTGCTTGGCTGCATGACATGTGTTTCATTGGCCACTAGCCAGTATTCTGTCTCCCATCATAATATTGCTAGGTATTTGCAGTGTCAATAAGACGGCATGGACTTGTTGTGTTTCAAAAAAAGTATGATTCATTCAAAACAAGGACCCTCATACTCAAAAATATCATTTGGATTCCTCTATCAATGTTCAAGCGACTTAAAGTAAAAGTAAAAGTTTGACCGTATCTTTCTGTGATTTGTTGCCATCTTTAAATCAGATGCCGTCATTCCTCACACAGTTGCCCGGCAAATCAAATAGAAGACTTCCTTTTGCCATTCAGTGGCAACAAACGATCACCCAGAGGAAACATTTCTGTCAAAACACTTGTTCTATTGCTTTTGTGATGATCCTGCCCTTTAACCATAAGCTAAGACTTGACCATAGCTTTCAGGGGATGGACGTCTATGTCACAAGAGCAATACATAGACAAGGATAAAGGAAATTTATTGCAACCATTCATAGAGACTCCGTCTATGAGGCTTGTGATTCTGAGATGAAAAAAGCTTGTTTGAGTTATTGGCATCTCTGTGGTATATGAAGTCAGAATTGTTTTTATTAGTAGTATTATATTATTAAATAATTTTCATTTGTATATGTTTCCATCAAAACTCACCAACAACGAATCTGGGTTCACTGACATCCCAAGATTGCTATTTCACCAGTCATAAATTAATTGATGTAATTCAGCTAGCCATATAGTTTGTATTCTTGTTTGTATGTTTTAAAAGGTATTTACATCCAAGGAAGTTGACTACATCAGATAATGGAACCATATCATAATACAAGAATCGATACGTAACTTGCTTCCAATCTGTTCCTTGAGAATCTAATGTCTGCTGATGTCCGATTTGTCCATGGCTAAGATTTTCATCTTGAGTGAGAATAATTTCACTCAGTTGACCAGCAACACGTTGGTAACTAAGATTTGAGGAGCCATAATTGCAGATGACTTCTCTATGTGCAGAAATATCTCGAGCACCAAGGCCATTACACTGTAAAATTTGAAATTTTGAGTTAGCTCAAATGATTGAGTGAGATGGTTGCACAATTTGTTTGAGCCATGATAGCTTGTTGTTTTGAGTTATTATAATCTTTATGTTGTTAAAACTTAAAACAGCAAGGAATTGTGCAACCATCTCACTCAATCAATTCAGCTAACTCAAAATTCAAATTTTACAGTGTAGGTCATAATAATTATGTAGAGAGCATTATGGGCCCAATATAGGGCCATTGTGGGTGCAGCAATGGTCCGCAACAAATGGTGTCCTACTCATGACTGACTGACTGGCTGACTTTTAAAGGCAATAGGACCTTCTGAATGCGTACAAAGTTCATGAGCAAAGCTTAATTATAGATTTTTCAACTTTTATGGAGACGTATATTGTTGAAGGAATAATTCATACTGTAGATTTTTTGTTTTTCCTGCACGTGAACAAGGAAATAGCCGCACCCAACTTGTGTAAATCCTTCATTGCTCAATGTAATTTGGAATTGGAGAAATATTCTCCTGCCCCCGAAAGATGAAATGTAGAATATATCTGCTGATGGTTTAAATAGTTAACTGTTTCATGTTCCACTGAATATGCATTTCTAAGTGGAACTAAAGATCTTCTAACTAGTGTAAGTGCAAACTCACGGCTCATAAGAGACACATTGACTTAAAACAAGAATGCCTCTCTGCCACGTTACCTTCCAATTTCTTGGTGATAAGTGGTGAAACGTGAGGTCGTACCATCAGGAATAAAAGGAAAGCGTCTTGCCTTGCCCCTTGCTCATTTGGAGGTGAGAATGCTACCATCAAGCAACATGGCTGTTCATTTAGTGGCATTGATCAACTGGCACTGGTGCCCTTTCAAGCTTTTATTGGAGCAGTCAACTGGTCGCCAGAAATGTCTGAGCCAACTGGTCCAGTCAACTGCCAAAGACAGTTAACATGACATTCAAGCAGTTGATCTATTGACGCTGCTTGCTTGTGTATGGTGTGAGGTTGCTTAGCTCAGATCTGCAGTTTATTGGTGGAGAGAAGCGCTGGATCAGTAGTTTACTGGTATATAAACTGCTCACACTTAAAAACGCACCATTCCAATAGGTTTAAAATAGTACTTCCTCTTAAAGTATCAGGATGAAAGTTTGAACACTTCTAGTAGTTGCCATCAGGTATATTCATGAAAATTTAAAAATCTCTAAGTGCAGTACTTTTGTGTTAAATTAAATTGTCGTGGTTACTGTCGAAAACGCAAGTCACAAACTGCATTTCAGCACGAAAATTAATGCACCAATGGAAATATTGATTTTGTGGCATACTGGATGGGATTAATCTCATGAAATTTCATGAGATTAATCCCATCCCGCCAGAAAAAGACAATATACTATCAGAACTGCATGCGAAGCACTACAGTCACATAGCAGATGTCTTTCTGTTTGCTGGATCAATGAGCAACAAATACTTATCAGCAAAACAAACCTCTGCTCTGTTGTTCTGTCCTTGTCTGCATTACTGCTTAAATGCTCAAAATGGCTCACCACAAGTCAGCAAACAAAGCTGAACATCACTTGCTAATTATGCGTAAGACAGGGCGACCAAGTGCCTCCAACAGGAAGTGATACTGTTTGCATACAGGTTGGTAAATAAGGCAAAGAATAAGATTGAATTCAATTTCTCAACCATTGGTTTAAAGAGAAGTTATATGTTTTGTATTCTTCTATAAAATTTAATGTTGTTTCTACACTTACGTAAGGTGTGTAATTTTGTTGTTTCTTGAATAAATAAATAGCCCGAAAGATTCTTCTGTCAACTTGTTATCGGTCAAATAATTGAACCACCATAATATCAAAGCAGCTGCGATTTTATATGCATTCAACTGTGCCTCCAAGACCCTCATAGCTGAAATGTCACATTAGCTTTAAGGGTCATTTGGTTACGAGGAGGACATTCCCTGTCGATACAACCAGGAATAAATGACCAAATGGCTCAAGAATCTCTCCACATGTAAGGAAGTCAATTGAGGTAATAGCTCTCTGACCAATTGCAGACCTTGCTGTTGCTAGTCTGTGACTCTGTGCGCAATGATAATGTGACCCAAAGCAGAGAATATAAACTGGTTGCTTGGTTGCTGCTTGGCGATGCAATACATTTTTTAAACTCAAGGATGCTGCTAAAGAAGATGGACGATGCAACCTTATATATATATATATCTATATATACACTGTATATATAGAAAACTACTTCATGACCAGAAAATTATCAACAAGCAGATTGATATTCATCATCAGATCTAAATACCACTGATGTTGTCTATTACGTACATTTAATAGCATTGCGATTGCAACTGTATCAGGGTCTTTAAGCCCGATAGAGCTCATAATAGTGCAAAGTAGACCCCAAGCTTGATGCTATTCCAATGGGGCAGGGGGTGAACTCAAAGTTGCTAAAGAAAGTTTGGAGCAACTTCCGAAACTATGGGTGATAATAACTGCTTTATGTGTATTACATAATTCTGTAAGCTATCATAAGCCTAGCCTTAGTGCACCATGCCATTAGTGGCTCTGATGTTCTCATGAAAACATACTTGGTGGATCGAACACCGTGGACCTTGAAGCATCATTAAATGACCTCCTAGCAGGATAGTGACATACTGTAGTTGACCTTTAGCCGGTCAATAGCCTAATTCTCATGCACATAATCCAAAGCTGGCTCCCCCTGGCTTACACAGGACAGCTCTCTCCTTCGACCTTCAGAAAATTGACCGGGCTGAGATGTGTATGTAACTGCTGTTGTCTTGTCTGATACTCTGGGCTGAAGATATAACCATAATGATGGTGGGCCTGTTCAGGTGTTCACAATATTGTCCAGAGTCTGCTTGGCTGCATGACATGTGTTCATTGGCCACTAGCCAGTATTCTGTCTCCCATCATAATATTGCTAGATATTTGCAGTGTCAATAAGATGGCATGGACTTGTTGTGTTTCAAAAAAAGTATGATTCATTCAAAAGAAGGACCCTCATGCTCTAAATTATCATTTGGATTCCTCTATCAATATTCAAGCGACTTAAAGTAAAAGTTTGACCGCATCTTTCTGTGATTTGTAGCAGTCTTTATCAGATGCCGTCATTCCTCACACAGTTGCCGGGCAAATCAAATATAGAAGGCTTTTGTGATGATCCTGCCCTTTAACCATAAGCTAAGACTTGACCATTTTCAGGGGATGGACATCAATGTCAAAAGAGCAATATATTGACATGGATAGGGGAAATTTATTGCAATGTGTCATAGAGACCCACTGAGACAATATGAGGCTTGTGAATTTTGAGATGAAAACAGCTTGCTTGAGCAACATTTATGAGTAACAGGAAGAATAAGTGGTTAGTTAGTTTCTATTTGTACAGTTTTGCGCTCTATTTCGCCAAAAGTTAATCTTGGGTGACTTCCTTGCTCTGAATGCAATTTCTCCAGCCATAATGGATGTAAATTTGGTAAAACATATTGTTTCTATTTTTGTCATAATTTGTAGGTATATATGAAGCAGCTTTCCTCAGATGATGATACCATCTCATCACCATGCATCAGTCAAGTCACCTGCTTCCAATGTGCTGCTCCATGAGTATTGTCACCTGCTTGTCCAATGCTGAGGTCTTCTGCTGAAGTGAGAAATATTTGTTGAATTGCAAAACGTTGGCAGCAGAGTGTTCTAGGGGCCATAATTGCAGTTGACTTCTCTGTGTGCAGAAATGCCTCAAGTACCAGGACCATTTGGTCATTTATACAGGGCATCATGGACCAATATGGGGCCATTATTGATGTAGCTATGGTCCACAGAGAAGGGTGTCCCTTATATGACTGAATGACCATTAAATCAAAAGAACCTTCTTGATGTGTGAAGTCCCTGAGCAAAGTTAAATTATAATAGTTTTCTCTGATTTTAAGGGTGCATGTTATAGAAGACAAAATTCAGACTGTAGATTCCTAGTTCTTTTTGAGCATGAACTAGGAAATAGCTGCTCCCAACTTGTGTTGAACTTTTCATCGCTCAATCTAATTTGGAAGTGCCTAAATATTCTTTTGCCCCAAAAGATGAATTGTAAAATATATCTTCAGCTGTTTTAGTTAACCGTTTGATGTTCTACTGGATGTTCATTTCTAAATACAGACTAAAACTTTCTGATTTAAGTGCAAACTTCATGGCACGTAAGTGCCACATTGACTAACACAAGAATGCTTCTTTGCCACGTGAAATTCCAATTTCTTGGTGATAAGTGTTGAAACGTGAGGCCATAGCATCAGGTGTTAAAGGAAAATGTCATTCCTTGCCCCTTCCTCATTTAGAGGTGAGAATGCCACCATCAAGCAACATGGCTGTTCATTTAGTGGCATCGATCAGTTGGCATTGGTGCCCTTTCAAGCCTTTATAGGACCAGTCAACTGGTTGCCAGAAACATCTGAGCCAACTGGTCGAGTCAACTGCCAAAGACAGTTAATGTGACATTCAAGCAGTGGATCTATTGACTGTCCTTCCTTGGATAGTGAGTGGGGCTTGCTGTGCTTAGATCTGCAGTTTACTGGCAGAAGGTAGTGCTGAAGACTGTTTTTAGTCCTTGTCCATCCATTAGGTAGTGACATTGCTTGTAGTTAAAGAGTAAGACCATCACGTAAAGCCAAATTAACAAGTGTTTTTAACACAAATGTTTTCTCTGGGTGGCCATTTGTTATTGGTGAATTGCAAAACTTTTGATTGTGAAAATCTTCAACCAAACTCTTTGGTAACTATGCTATTGGATGAGAGAAGGCAATAAATCATAGAAAGCTATGGTATAATGTCCATCTTTACTTAAAGTCAATCAAAAAGTGATTTCAAAGTTTGTGTGATATGTTGCTTTGAACGGATTTTGAAGAAAAAAAAAACACTAGCCTCTACAACACAAACTTTTCTTTCGTAAGGAATATATAAAAAAAATACAAGAACTTGTGAGGAGTACAGGGATCCCCATGTTAAAGGAAGCGGTCTTATGTGCAGGGACCGCCATGTACAAAGCCTCTAATTTTAGCTGTGTACATGCAACCAATAGTCAAATTGCCATTACTGTACTAAATAATGTCTTCTTTAATTGACAATGTGACCATCAGAAGCAAACAACATATCTTGAGAACTGCGAAGCACTCCAGACACACAGAAGATGTCTTTCTGTTTGCTGGATCAATGAGCAACAAACACTTATCAGCAAAACAAACCTCTGCTCTGTTGTTCTGTCTCTGTCTGCATTGCTGCTTAAATGCTCAAAATGGCTCACCACAAGTCAGCAAACAAAGCTGAACATCACTTGCTAATTATGCGTAAGACAGGGCGACCAAGTGCCTTCAACAGGAAGTGATAATGTTTGCATACAGGTTGGTAAATAGGCAAAGAAAAAGATTGAATGCAATTTGTCAACCACTGATTTAAAGAAAAGTTATATGTTTTGTATTCTTATATAAAAGTGATGTTGTTTCTACACTAATTTAAAGTTAGTAATTTTGCTGTTTCTTCAATAAACAAATAGCCCGAAAGATTATGCTGTAAACTTGATATCAATCAAATAATTGTTCCATAATATCAACGCAGCCATGATTTTATATACGTTCAACTGTGCCTCCAAGATCCTCATAGCAAAAATGACACATTGACTTCAAGGGTCATTTGGTTATGAGGATGTCATTTGCTGCCTATACCTACTACAAGGGTATAAATGACCTAATGGCTCCAGAATCTCTCCACATGTGAGGTCAACTGCAGTAACAGTTCTCTCACCAATCAGAGACCTTGGTGTTGCCGGTATGTCACTCAGTGTGTAGTGTTACTGAAATCAGAACAGGAGCCTTAGAAATGGACATTAGTTGTTGTTAAAGGTGATTTCACTACCATGCGATTCTTGCCATTCACACTTGGCTGAGAGGAATCAATGCTAAACCACTAAATTTCATAGGCGTACGGCGCACATGATTTTTGGGGGAGCGAGTGACATTTGCCTGAATTTCAAGATCTAGATTTAATATCATTTCAAATGAATTTGCCTGGAAATCATTTATTTTTCAATAGTTTTTATTTAATCATCTGCCAGAAATTTTTTTAGCCTTTTTGCCCAAATTTCACTGTTTCCCAAACTTTTGGGGGGGCGATCGCACCCCCTGCCCCCCCCTCCAATACGCCTAGGCCAGTACTTACTACGTTTGATAAATCAAATGTGTGACGTTCTGTTGTTTCTAAACCAATCAGATTAACTAAAACTGTCATGTATTTGGTGGGTCTAGAACCTGAGAATCACGTACTAATGAAATCACCTGTAAATACCCAAAGCAGAGATTAGAAACCGGTTGCTTGGTTGCTGCTTGGTGATGAGATGATCTTTATAATTTCAGGGAGGCTGCTGCTGAACATGATCGATGCAACCTTTAAAAGATTTATTTAAAAGAAGGCTACGTTTTTCTTCCTGACATGAAGAAAATCAACAATACATGTACACATATGTAATAATCATAATTTTGATTATTGTGTATTATCTTATTTTCAATGTGTATTATTTGTACTTTTTCTCCCTTTGTGGAGGTGAAATGAAATAAATAAATCAGTTTAAATTCTTCTGAGTCAGATTCAGGAGCTTTAATAAATGTCCTGGATCTAATTCTAAGGAACACTAAATTAATAATTGTTGTCCAGTGTCTCAAGTATGATTGACCCTAGTCCGCCCTTTTGGTTTTCGGTAATTTTTGATGACAATCATCTGCTTATTGCCTCCAGACTACTTCCATATTGCCAGAAGAACAACGTTGCATACATGTAAGATTCAATGTCATACTTGCATTGAAGTTAAGAAACTTTTGAAGAACTTCCAAAAAGTATGGTGATTAATACTGCTTAATCTGGATTTCATAATTTTGTAAGCTATGATAAGCCTAGCCTCAGTGCACCATGCCATTAGTGGCTCAGTTGTTCACATGGAAACATACTTGGTTGATCGAACATCTTAGACCTTGAAGCACCATCAATTGACCTCCTACAAGGATAGTGACATGCTGTAGTTGACCTTTAGCCTCTCAATAGCCTAATTCTCATGCACATAATCCAAAGTGGTTCCCCCTGGCTTACAAGAAATAGCTGTCTCCTGTGACCTTCAGAAAATATACTGGAGGCTGGGACTTGTAATGCCTAGTTCTCACGACGGCGATTTGAGAGCGACGCATCAAGAGAAGTCATTTCTTGGAAGGTTGTGGCGTAGAACGTTGGTTTTGGCACATTACGTAATCAATTAGTGTCATGTGCGACGCTTAAAGTTAGTAGCCGCGGTGAGTCTTGAGGTGTCCGCGGCGCTGCTTAAGCTTTCTTCGCCGCGTTCCGCCTCTCTTTCCTCAGCGCAGTTCCAAACAGACGCGTCGCACTTTGTTTTGGAATTCGGCGAGGCTGCTTTTACTTCGCCCAATGTTGTTTCCTCTTACGCCGCTGATGGTTGTGAGGCAGCTACGTCTGAAATTGGCGACCTGCGACGCATCAGAAAACCTTCGGCGTACACCCGAGGTAAGATGCGTCGCTGAAAATGACAGCCTCGCCGAAGACTGTAAGGATGCAACGCCGCATTTAGGGACTTGTTACTGCGTAACTTGATGGTTCATCGTCGCACATGCATTCATAAAGCGCCGAGGACATTACAGGCGCGTCGATGCTGACCTTCTTCGTCGTCCTTGCCTTAAGCAGCGACGAAGGTCTCTTAAGCATCGACGAACGTCTGTTGTTGCAGCGCTGCGGCAAAGTGTGTTTGGCTGCTGCAGGAGTCACTTTTGGTCATTATAAAAAGGGACACAGAGGACCTCCTTGCTTCATTTGCTGATTGCCCTTCAATGAGAACACAACGACTGCCTACTGAACATATGCATGATGAATGAAGAAGAAATTATTGTTGTGGCTGGTGCTGCTGCTGTTGCAATCGGAGCTGTCTATTTGAGACACAGGAGGAGGAGGGCCAGGAGACAGAAAAGGTGGTGGATTCGCAACTGGTTGCTGCAGAGGGAACAACATGGTCACTTCCATCAACTGCTGCCTGAACTGCAAGTGCGTGACGTGTCCGGCTACTACAACTACACTAGAATGCCCCCTGCCATCTTTGCTGAAATCCTGGAAGCTGTTGGACCACTCATCGCTAAGCAAGACACCAACATGAGGAGGGCTTTGGAACCTGGTCTGAAGTTGGCTATCACCCTGCGGTACATGGCAACAGGAAACAGCTACAAGTCCCTAGCTTATGCTTTCCGTGTGGCACCCAACACCATCTGCAACTTCATCCCTGAGGTCTGCCTTGCCATCGTTCATGCCTTCGAAAGACAGCTGGCACTACCCACACAGCCTGAAAGATGGAAGGAGATAGCCAAGGCTTTTGAGACGAAATGGAACTTGCCCAACTGCATTGGAGCTCTGGATGGCAAGCACGTCGCAATCCGATGTCCCAAGGCTGCAGGCTCCTTGTTCTACAACTACAAGGGATTTCACTCCATTGTCCTGATGGCCCTCGTTGATGCCGACTACAAGTTCATCTATGTGCAGGCTGGCTGTCAAGGAAGTGCATCTGATGGCGGCGTCTTCAGGGACACAGTACTTCGACAACTCCTGGACGAGGAAGATCTAGGCCTACCACCTCCAGAACCTCTACCTGGCACAGAAGACAATCCTTTCCCATATTACATCGTGGGTGACGAGGCATTTCCCCTGAAGACATGGCTGCTCAAACCAGTGCCAAGAAGGAACCTTGACATTGCTTCCAGAGTCTACAATTACAGGATTTCAAGAGCCAGGAGAGTGGTGGAGAATGCCTTCGGTCTGCTGTCACACAGGTTCAGATGCTTCCTGACCACCATGCCCCAACGACCTACAAGAGTGACATACATCACAATGGCTGCTTGTGTTCTACACAACATTCTGCGAGACAGAGTAGGCGTCCACCATGCCCGTGACAATGAAGTGATGGACAGAGAAGATCCACAGACACATGACGTCGCTGAAGGAGTTTGCATGACCTAGGAGAACCACTTCGACACGGAAATGCCTCCAGAGATGCCAAGGCTGCTCGAGACTACCTACGTGACTGGGTCAACAGTCCGGCAGGAAGTGTCCCTTGGCAGTTGGAGAAAATCTGAAGAAGATGCAGACTCTCTATTCAAAACAACAAAGCCCAGGCCCTTTTAAGGGCCACCAAATCCTCCCAATTGAGCTGGCCATGTACACATCCTATGTTGACAAAACAAGCCCAAAAATCAATCAATCAATCAATCAATCCCTCCATCCATCCATCTATCTATCTATCTATCTATCTATCTATCTATCTATCTATCTATCTATCTATCTATCTATCCAAGTCCAATCCCTGCAAAGTGACGACAACTGCTTTTCTTTTGCTGCAGTGTATATATGTAACGAGCATTGTGTTCCATCTATCAAGCTATCTATCTATCTATCTATCTAGCTATCTATCTAGCTATCTATCAAGCTATCTATCTATCTATCCAAGTCCAATCCCTGCAAAGTGACGACAACTGCTTTTCTTTTGCTGCAGTGTATATATGTAACGAGCATTGTGTTCCATCTATCAAGCTATCTATCTAGCTATCTATCTAGCTATCTATCTAGCTATCTATCTATCTATCTATCTAGCTAGCTATCTAGCTATCTACCTGCCACTTGCCCTAGACAAGTGAAATTACAAAGTGATGCACTTGTACTAGTGCAACCAACCAACACAAGTTTTAAAAGCAAAGCACTTGTACTAGTGCATTAAATTTTAATTAAGAAATTCATGCACTTGTACTAGTGCAATAAAAATATGTTTATACCAAAGAATGCAGCACTTGTACTAGTGCTGCACTTGGTATGTTTTGGGGCAAAGAAAGGGGGAACTAGCACCTTGCTTTTATGAAGGTGATTACTTTTAATGAAGGCCAGGACCGGACTTTTGTTTTGGGGGACTTTTTTTTGGGGGACTTTTTTTTGGGGGATTGTCAACGTTTTTTTTGCTCTTTTTTGGCTCTTTTCGGTCAACACAAGCTCTTTTTTTTTGTCAACATAAGATGTGTACGTGGCCTGCCCTTTTGGGAGGATTTGGTGGCCCTTAAAAGGGCCAAGGTTTTTTGTTGTCTTTGCTGCATCTGGTCTTCTACTTTCGTGGAGAAAGGAGACTGGAAGTCCAACTGGGCGAAGGGGAAGGCTGGTGCTGGTGATGGGCGGCCGGTTGACCAAAGCTGGGTCCAGGGGGGTAGCCGTACTTCTCGGGGCTCTCCAGAGCATCCATCATCACTGTCATGGTGGAGTGGATGGGCTGCATCGTGGTGTAGCTGGGAGTCTGCCTGGAGGATCCTCCTTCCCTGGGCTGGTGCTGCTGGTAGAGATGGCTGCTGCTGGAAGCCTGGTGATGGTGCTGGTGGTGGGCTGGCACATACGTCGAAGAAGGAGGAGGAGGAGGTGGCATCTGCAGGCGCTGAGGAGGATGAGGAGGCTGGAAGGTCTGCTCCTGATGATGACTTGACTGGCGGCTGGCATGATCCATCTCACTCTCCCTGTCCCAGAAGAGGGCGGCCTCTGCAATGGTCCTGACCATTTTCCTTCGGACTTCAGGGCTGGCGTGCACTCCCACGTGGTACAGGTCCTGGCACTTCATCCTCCAGTACTCCTGCTCGGGTGTCAACTCCTGGTGGTCGGGGCACATGTTGCAGCCAGAGCCTTTCAGGATTTTCTTGGCGGAGGACATGGCTTGCATGCTGCCTGTGATGACGTGCATGGCGGAGTGCATGGCTTCATCTCCTGGGGCCTTCCTCTTGGTTCCCTTGGCAGCGGCTCCAGGCTTTGGTGCTCCAGGGAAGACTTGGGACTGCTGGCTGTCAGGTCTGTCCTGTGCTGGCTGTTCAGGTGGCAGGTCCGGCATGTCATAGGAAGCTGGCAGGGAATCCTCAGGGTTGTAGCTGTCATCATCGGAGTCTGAGGCTGGCCGGTTGGCAGACAGTTGAGAGATGGCGGACAGCTCCTTCCCTGGCTTGTGGACGATGGAGTCCTTCAGGAACCGACAGTTGTTCAGGATGTACTCGTCCCTCTCTGTGAGCATCTCCTTCCTGGCGGCTCCTGAAGCTTCAGGCCTGACGAGTCTGGAGAAGTGAGTGCGGACTGTCTTCCTCCAGTTGAAGATGTCCTGGGAGGTGTACTTGGGGCCCAGCTCCTTTGCTTTTTCTGTGTCCAGCAGCAGCTTCTCGTTCCCCTTGTAGCCTCTGGTGCCCTTCATGTACAGCACAGGATGCTCTTTGTACCAGTTGATGAGGTCATCTTCTTGTTCAGCTGTGATGCCCAGGTTGTTCCTGATGTTTTTCTTGGGGCCTTCCCTTTGCCCTTCTTGCCCTTGGACTTGGCTTCAGCAGCTGCAGGGGTCTCATCAGCAGAGTCTTCTTCCTCCTCGAAGGTGTCCTCATGGATGGCCACTCTGTCTAGAGCAAGAACAGGCTGGCTCTCTGGTGTTTTCTTGGGAGTCTGCTTCGGAGTCTGAGTCTTCTTCGGAGTCTGCTTCTTTGGAGTCTGCTTCTTTGGAGTCTTCTTTGGAGTAGACTTGGCAGTAGGCTCTGGAAGACCCGTGGAAGACTTGGCAGCAGGCTTGGCAGCAGGCTTGGCAGCAGGCTTGGCAGCAGGCTTGTCAGCAGACTTGGCAGCAGGCTTGTCAGCAGACTTGGCAGCAGGCTTGTCTCCTTCATCAGTTTCAAAGAGTTCAACTGAAGAATCTTCGTCTGTGCTGTCTTCTGGCCGGCCCTCGAAGATGGTCTCGCTGACGACAGTGGCTTTGGTGGTTGAAGTGGTGGTCTTCGTCTGGCTGCCAGCTGTAGTGGAGGTGTAGAGCCCAGGTAGAGAGAGGTCTGCCATGGCTGTCGTGAAGAAGGCAGTCACTGCAGCATCTGAAGGTTCATGGAGAGGAGTTGCAGCTGGAGTTGTAGCTGGAGTTGTCACTGGAGTGCTCCCAGGAGTGTGGAGTGTTGACCTGGTGCTGAGCTTGGTTGGTGCCCTGGTGACGACGGTGCCCTTTCTCCTCTTTGGTCCCATGTTGTAGCAGCAATTTGAAGTACAATTGTAGCAACAAAAGTAGCAGCAAATGTAGCAGTTGATAATAGTGTCGTGGATTCTAGGTGTGTTCTGGTCGAAGGTCTGAGTGGGTATGGTGCTCTAAACTGGCCTCCTCTATATATATGCAGGGTGCGGACCGCCTCTTTCCCCCTCCTTCGCCCCCCCTGCTTCGCTGCTGCTGCCCCAGCCGCTGCGCAAAAAGAGGGTGACACGCAGACAAAGGGTTGATGCTAAAAATAGAACAACGCATGCACTCAGGCGCCACTCTGTCTGCTGCATTGGGGGTCCAAAAGACGCGGCGCGCACCCTCTCACGTGCGTCGAACATGTGTCTTTCTGCGACGCGTGTCTGAAACATGTGACATGAAGCAAGAGCTTTCTGCTACACTGCTGTTTCTGCGTCGAAGCTCTTCTTTGTGCGCCGCATCTTAAAAAATCTGCGGCGCGCACTGATTTCTTTTTACGCTTCTTCTTGCTTCACCACTTCTTTCCTCGCAAAGATTCAACCGGTTGAATCTTTTTTTCCTGCATCGTCAAATTTCTAGGAATTGCGTAGAAAGACCTCTTAAAACGACGCATGCTGTTCCTGTTGCGCCGTAAAGCCAAAATTGACGGCGAACATGCTCAAATCTTTGCCCTTTCCTGGAAATATAAGAAACGCCGTCACTTAAACCCTCTGTTACGTCTCCGTGAGAACTAGCCATAAGTGCCGTAGTCTGGTCTGATATTAAATGATGGGATGGCTGTTCAGATACAAGTGCATTCTAACTGAAGAAAAAAAATTCACAACATTGTCTATTTTCCAGTTTGCTGTAACATATGTTATCATGAATGTTTCAAGGTGGAAGTTTGTAAAAAAAAAAAAAATACATTGTTTTTGGTCCTCATGTTACCATTATCGCAGAGAGAAAATCAGGTCAATCGATGGTTTGTGGATGAGACTCTTGTGTTTTTGACATCCTGACCTTCATAAATGACATAAACATAAAGTAAGAGTATATATATTTATATAAATAAATTGTCATGATATAAATAACTTGTCATGACCACTGACTCAGACTACAGCTATCACATTGCATGCCACTTCTTGACAAATCTGGTCAACTGCCAAAGACAGTTGTTGTGACAGTTGGCTCAGACATTTCTGCCAACTAGTTGACCATTCCTCTGAGACCTGGCATAGAGCAGCCAGTCCACCAATGTCGTTCTTGATCAAAGCTACTAAAGAACAGCCATTTTGCTTAATGGTTGGCTTTGGACGCATTCTCAATGCAACATAAGCCAAGGGCAGGGCCAGCCTTAGTCCTTTTACTCTTGACACCTTGTAGTGTCACCTTTCTCCCATTTCTTCTTGTCAAATGAAATTCGAAGTTAACGTGGTGAAGAATTCTTGCTTCAAATGAATGTGTCACCTACCACTTAACAGTCTAAAGGAATTGGAAAGTTTTCTTTTAATTTGAAGCTGAAATAGTTGCAGTGCTAGTCCATCCTCCCCACTCAAGCCCTGCTAAAATGGACAGGGCTTTCTGCTATTTCCAACCTCTTCTGTGATTGGCTGCTTATTTAGGTCATAAGCATTTTGCAGGCAGATTTAGTCCGATTATGGACACTTAGAGGCTTACCGGTAACTAAGAAAAACAGTGTAAAACAAGCAAACTTTCAAACAGTTTCATTTCAGAACTGTGAAAATACATAATTCAATGGAATTTTCAGAACTGTGATAGCACCTTTCAACAATACACAATTTCTCCATTTGTAACTGTGTGAAACAGAAGCAACAATTTCAAACTGTGATGTGGCAGTCCCTGATTTGCTGCGCCAAAACTGGGTTAGTTAATTAAGTATTCATGAATTAGCAAAGGTTATGGGCCATTTTGTCATGGTATGACTTGGGATGATGTGCTAGTCTGGAAAATAACCAACTTTATGTGAAGATTTACTGGACCAGTTGGCCGAGATAGGCATTTCAGTTTAAGATCTTGAAGATCTTGAGAAATTTTGAACCACCTTGAACGTCTTTTTGGATTGATTTCCCTTGTGGAAGCTTATATGAAGCCACAAACTTACTCAAAGTCTGGCTTGAAACTTCAGCCAAGGTTTTGATGATAAACACGACTTCTTCATGATGCATTTTTTCTCGGTTATAGTAATAGCACCGTCAGTTATCCATACCTTTACATTAGAGGCATTTTGACCTTTGATGAGTAATCAACAAAACTATTAACTTCCGTAGAAGATGATGATGGCATATAATACAGGAGGAGTCGCTTTAAAGAACACGCTGCAGGCGAGCTTTGGTGAGCTTTGGCATCTGTAAAATTAAAATTAAAACTTTGGCCCATCATTCTATGTATAGTTTCTGTCTCAAAGACATCCAGTGACAGTGATATACACAACCATTTTACAATATACTTCTATAATAAAGTCATCCAACTCTATTATATATTCACAATATCCTGCAAAATGGCTCTGGACATTCGAAACACATCATGGATTTCTTTTTAGGTAAAGTTTTGGCAAAACAATACAATAATAATTTTAAAATGCCTTGTGTGGTAATTGTGAAAATGCTGATTTCTAACTGTTCAAGCTGGCCTATTCAAATTGGATTTCATTAGTTTATACTGTCTGGTTAGGAGACTCTGTGACATATTACCATAACTTTTCCCTGTCCTTGTCGATGTGGCATTGATGTCCATCCCCGAAAGCAATGGTCAAGCCGCAGCTTATGCTTAACAGGTGGGATCATCGTAAAGGTAATGGAACAAGTGTTTTGACATAAATGTTTGCTTTGGGTGGTCGTTTGCTTTCGGTCTGTTTTAACACTCTTCCAGAAATAAGAGTATGTCATTTAGAGCTGGAAAAAAGCAGGAAAATAATGTGGCAAAAACACAATCAGTATACTTTGTAAAATTAACCTGCCGAATTAGATGCTACTACGTCAAATTATTCTTGACGGCTGCTTTGATGTAATTGTACAGTACAATGCAATATATTTTTCAGAAGACTTGCATCCGCCAACATTTCTATGCAATCCATGCCTTCCCTAAACATCTGGATAGTTTTTCACCAGACAAAATATATTGAATCTGTCCGATAATTATAAATCAATTCCCTTTCACAGCTACTTCTATACTGGACCTGCAACAGCATTAACTGTCTTTGGCAGTTGACTGGACCAGTTGGCTCAGAGGTTACTGGTGACCTGTTGACTGGTCCTATTAAAGCTTGAAAGGGCACCAATGCCAACTGATCAATGCCACTAAATGAACACCCATGTTGCTTGATGGTCGCATTCTCACCTCTAAATGAGCAAGCGGCAAGGCACGATGTTTCGCTTTACTCCTGCTGGTTTCACCACTTATCACTGAGAAAAAATTTTGGAAGTTAACGTGGAAAAGGAGCATTTTGACTGCTTAAAATCAGTATGTCACTTCCCACCAGGCAGTCTGTACCGATTTGTTATTTGCCTATGAAATGAATATAGATGGTAGGCAAATGCTTTTTAGAGACATATGCTCCTATACTTCAATGAAAGAGGATCAGAATATCACTTTAGATACTACAGACAGGGTAAGCCGGTAAAACAAACATTCAGGCAACTTACAAACTTACATGTAGATCCACTATTTCATTTAGCGTTTTTTGCAGATTAAAGAAATTGATTGAATTTCTCTACTGTACATGCAATCACATGTGAAGACGTTGGGATATCACAACCACAATAATTATTACTATAAGAACACCATGCATTCTGTATTTGTATCAAATTATCCCACTTTGCCCCGAGAGCCTTCTTAACCGAAAGGTCACATTAGCTTTAAGGGTCATTTGGTTACAAGCAGGACTCCTTCTACCACTGGCCATAGCTGCAGATGATGGCCAATAATTTCCCTGCATAAATGACCAAATAGTCTTAATACCTGGACTATTTGGACATTAGTTTGGTCCTACATTGCCAAGGCATTGATAGAGAACATGTCGGTTGTGGTCAGGTGATTTGGTCTTCATCTTATGAGTTTGAGGCACAGACCAGTCAACACATACACCAAAAGAGCTCCAGTTAAAATAGCAAAATATCTCAAGAAAATAGCAACACAAACACACGAAAAACTGCAACGTACAAGCCTTCATACCTGAGAAGCTACAAATAATGATGAAAGTCAACTCACACAAGCATAAAAGAAGAAAATAGATCGTTTCTCAAGAGTACAGGAGACAGTTCAAATCAGTCCAAGGCCTGTTGCTATGGAGGGCATGGCCAGCATGCTTAGCAACAATGACGTTATGCAGCCCTTAACTACCTTGCTGCTGCCCTTAACTTCTTTGCTGCAGGACTTCACCGCCTCGATGTCACAACAAATGAATGTAGTCCTGCAGAAAATGGACAGCTTCGAAGCAAACCGTTCAAAGAATGAAGAATTGATCAATAAGTTGTCCACAGACCTTCAAAGACAGGCACAGGAACTGGCACAATTGAAAGTATGGTACCAACAATTTGTGAAAATGCCGAGCGCAGTAGGCCTAACCACAAAATTACCGACTGACCAACTCCGCCCAAATACTCAATCAGCTACAGCACACTCCACAGAAAATTCACAAAGCCGGCCTGAGAGGGGTATCCGAAGAAATAACCTGATAATATCTGGACTAGATTGCAATGAAAACAACCCAAAAATAGTGATTGAAAATTTCCTATCGACGACATTCTTGACCAGGAAAGATGCAATACTTGCTGTACAGAAAATTAACACACCAGCACCTTCCCCCAGCCGCTACCTAGTAACCTTAAAATCAGTGTGGGATGCACAGTTCATTTATAGCCAGAGGTTACAAAAATTAAGGAACCGAAACGTTTTCATTTCAGAAGATCTAACACAACAGGAGGCCTCAGTATTTTTTAAGGCAAGAAGTCTCAAAAGAGCAAATTTGATACAGTCAGCTTGGACAAAGGATGGCCAAACTTTCATCCGACAGTTTGCAGGACAAGAGGCAGTTTTACTCCATCCGAACCATCCACTGATAACAGAAAACCAGACTACAATTACATACAATAAACCTGAACGAACTCCAGCTACAGTGTCAGTTGTTCCAATCAAGATGCCCTCCGCCACACCACCTGCAACTTCATTAAGAGTCGTTCCAATAGAACTGCCAAAAATACTCGAAGATTCTACATCAGAAAAAGAAAAGAAGAAGGAAAATGAAAATATCACATGTACAACAGAAGAGGATGACACAATAGTTGAGGAAGTAGACAAAGAAAATCTGAGCCAGGAATGCCTGCAACTCATTGAAGGGGCCATAACACGAGCGTCTAGGAGGAAAAAAGAAAAATCGAATGCAAAAGAAATTGATAACAATGGCTGAAAATAATATTTATGGTAAGCAAGCCCTTCAAACAACAGAATACTTCTCCGATTATGAATTACCAAAATTAATTTTAGGAAAATCAAAAAATTCATTTACAGTTCTGAGTCTTAATTCACAAAGCCTTCGTGCAAAACTAGATCAGTTAAAGGTATATTTGGAAAATCTAAGACAGAGATCAATAATATTTGATGCAATATGCATACAAGAAACATGGATAAAAGATAACTATGGCATATCATTATATGAAATAAAAGGATACAATCTTATAACAAAGAGCAAAAGTTGTGGAGAACATGGGGGTCTAGCAATATACTTAAGAGAAAACTATTCCTATAAGTCACTGGAAATACCTCTAAAGCATGCGCATCAATGGGAATGCCAGTCAATAGAAATCCAAAATGAATCCAAAAGTAGCATAATTCTTTCAAACATTTACAGACCCCCGCGAAACCAAAATGAAAATCTCATTGGCTTCATGGAAGACCTAGAGATGGTCCTTGAGAAATTTGAGTCCATGTGTGGTTCCCATGTACTTGCAGGTGATTTCAATATGAATCTGCTCAAACTTGGCAAAGACACAGCAGTAGATAATTTCTTTGAACTTATGACTGTATATGACTATAGGCCAGAAATAACGATGCCAACAAGATTTAGTGGAACGCAAGGGTCTCTGATAGACAATTTTTTCTGCAAGTACTGTAAAACGTGCAACTCTCAGAAAGCAGGTATCATAGAAAGCAATATGTCAGATCACTATCCATATTTCATCTCTATAAAAATGAATCACAAGAAGGTTGACATACCCAAGTACATCAGTGTCTCTACATACAATCAAACGGCGATACAAAATCTAAAGGAACAATTAAATAAAATTGACTTTAAAACAATAGTTGAAACATTGCCAAAACAAAATTCCGAAAGTTGTTTTCTCCAAAATTACAAAAGATTTCATGCTGTCATCACTGATGCTTTAGAAAAACATTTGCCAACCAGAATTGTGCGATTTAATAAACGAATGCACAAAATATCAAAATGGATTACAAATGGCATAATACACTCAATAAACTACAGAGACAAACTCTTTAAAAGACTGAAGAAAATAGACAGAAACACAGAGAAATTTAAAGAACTAAATGCAAACCTTAGAGTATACAATGGCATTTTGAAAAAAACTATCAGGAATGCAAAGGTAGACTACTACAATAAATGTTTTGAGAATTCCAAGAATGATATTAGAAAAACCTGGGATAACATAAATGAAATTCTTGGCAGATCTAAGAATGCAAATCCAATTCCTGAAGAAGTTACATTTGATAATCAAACACTCATAAATGCAGCAGATATATCAAAGGCCTTTAATGAATACTTTGCAAATATTGGTCAAAATTTAGCTAAGAACATCGCAATGCCTCAAGATGCTTCATACAAGGAATACCTTACAATGGCAATGGACAGCACTTTTAAATTTAAAGAGCTAAAAGTTCATGACACCATAAAAATTGTGAAAAGTCTGAAATCAAAATCCTCCAGAGATGTCTATGGTTTGTCAAATGTTATAATGAAAGACATAATACCCGAAATTAGTGAACCTTTAACATTTCTTATAAACCAATCACTGACTACGGGAGTATTTCCTGATATGTTGAAAATAGCAAGAGTAGTACCTGTGTTCAAGAAAGGAAAAAAGGAAAACGCTGAAAATTATAGACCTATTTCAATTCTACCAGTTCTCTCTAAAATATTTGAAAAAGCCATACATCAACAATTACAGGACTACTTTGAAACCAATAATCTATTTTATAGTAAGCAGTATGGATTCAGGAAGGGCCATTCAACAGAATATGCAATACTAGACCTCGTTGATAATATTATATGGTCAGTGGAACAATCAAAGCTGCCTATAAGCATATTTCTCGATTTAACAAAAGCGTTTGACACGATTGATCATGATGTAATGTGCTCCAAACTTGAATATTATGGTGTAAAAGGACGGGAATTAAGCCTTCTTACAAATTATCTTGCAAACAGAAAACAGTATGTCATAATCAATGGTACGAAATCATCTCATGCAGTAGTAACCACAGGAGTGCCACAGGGATCAATATTAGGGCCATTGCTCTTTATAATTTACATGAATGACATTCATATGACTTGCACAAATTTTGACATAGTATTGTATGCTGACGACGCTGCTTTAACTGTCAAAACAAACTCAAATCAGATTGATCAACTTGAAATTGAAAATCAACTTGAAAAAATTTCTACATGGCTTAAATCAAACAAACTCAGTATAAATAGTAATAAAACCAAATTCATGACATTTCACCCAAGGCAGAAAAAGGTTCCTGATATAAACCTTAAATTTGATAATCAGCATATTGAAAAAGTAGACACTTTTAACTATTTAGGAGTTATCCTTGACTCTCATTTGACATATTCAAATCATATAAAGTACATGGCAACCTCCATGGCAAGAACAACTGGCTCTCTAAATTCCATCAAAAAATTTGTTTCTCCGCGAATCCTGAAGCAAATATACACCACTCTTATCCAGTCAAAATTATACTATGGCTTGCTAGTATGGGGCCACAAAGCAAGTCAACTTTTGAAAATTCAGAAGAGAGCAGTAAGAATAGTGTCTTTCTCTAGGTATAATGCACATACAGATCCATTGTTCAAAGCTCAAAAAATTCTGAAAACAACCGACCTATTTCAATTGCAAATTCTCAAACTTTATTTCAAGATTGAAAATAAGTTAGTGCCTGAATTCTTTGCAAATCTATATCACAAAACAAATAGACACTATAATACACGACATCAATACCACATACCACCAATACACACAAAATTAACCTTGACTCAGAGCTGTATAAGAATAAAATTATCAAATATCATCAATAATACTGATGAGCTAGTCATTCAAAAGGCTAACACACACAGTAAAGAAGGGTTTGCTTACTACACCAAACTTAAATTAATAGAAGTATATAATGATAACTGTTCTGACAGAAATTGTTATATTTGTGGCAATTGTTAATTTATTACTATTTTTATTTCATTACCTCCTCTTGTGAATTAATGTAAAAATGCGCCTGAACCAGCGGCTTCGTGCCAATTGGGTGCATTAAATAAACTCAAACTCAAACTCAAACTCAAACTCAAACTCTTCATGATTTTGAGAAAGTTCTATTGCTATTTTATAGAGATAAATTTGATCTGTGGTGTGGGTCAGGGAACCATCACATTAAAATTGATAAACACAAACGTTTTAATCTATTTTATTTTCAGAGCCTATAGCCAGCAACTCGTTCTGAAAGTTGGCAGCTTATAGGGAGGAGTATGAAAGACCACCACAACTTCCGCAGACTTGCACCAAGTCTTGCTTAAAACTTATAAAACTAAACTGTATATGATAAAAACTGCTTTATCTGCGCCAGAAATTTTTTTTAGCTAAGTTCTATGATAAAAACCTAATTAGCGTTCCAAACCATTATGGCTGAGACCGCCGCATGAAAACATACTTGGTTGATCGAATGCCATGGACCTTGAAGCACCATCAAATGACCTCCCAGCTCGATTATGACCCATTTAAGTTGACCTTTGGCCTAAACATAACACATTTCTCATGTAATCCAAATCTGGCTTCCAGGGCTTACAAGAAATAGCTATCTCAAGTGACCTTCAGCAAATTGACTAAGACAAGTTGTCTGGTCCATGGGATCTGATCATCTGAGTGTATGTATACTAGGGTGCTTCTTTTGCCCCAACTTTCTCAGAACCCCGTATACTTTTTTTTGTGGGTGAGGTTAGTCAATAGAAGTAATCATGCCAAATTTCAAGAAATTTTATTGATGTCTAGGTGTAGCACATTTGGATTGAAATTTGTCAAATTTCCTTAAAATTGTGCGATTTCTTGAGAATTACTAGGTTATCTATCATATTTTTTTCAATAGCCTTGAATATTGTTTAAGAAGATTTCTGGGTCAAAACAGCATTTTCCATCCATATCTTACTCATTTCTAAATTTAAAATCAGATTAAAGGCTCAGCTTAGGTTCAGGAAGGCACTGTAGGTGGCAACACTGATTGCGTCGTCTATTAATGTCATAACATTATCATTAATTGTTGATAACAAGGCTGGTTTAGTATATATAGCATATTATACAACAAATAAAATTATTTTTCCCCTGATTACATTGTTACCTTTGTTAGAAATCAAACTTTTCACTTCTTTGAATGCCTTTATCAAAATAAGGCTATATCTTGATGGAAACTAGAATTTCGATCATTGAAATCAGTTGAAAAATAAGAAGTTTCCAAGAGTTTCAAGATGCAGTGTTTATTTACACATTAAATCATTTACTTGTGACACTAGTAGTGACTTAATTAAAGTTTTGTAATGTGACCAGCTGCACAGTACCTCACATGGTAAAAGTGTGAAGGACACTTCTGAAGTTTTAAAGGCCTAAAAAGATGTCAATCATCAAATTCAGCAGATCCTTGGGATAGTCCTTTTGCGCAGCATTCTTAGTCATGTCAAGACACTAGGACCAAGGTATTTGTTTTACAAGAAAATGTGTGTACAATTCTTCCCAAAGGAAGCAGGTCTTGTTGAGCTTCATAGCTTATAGAGAAGATATTTGGAAAAAAAAACTCTGAACTTGTTTTATCTTCTGTGAGAGAGCACATATTTCCTGTCAGCCCCAAATAAGATGACTTTGGACTAAATTTATATTTAATGCTATGAGGAATTTCAAGTGTTACTGAAATAAAACATCGAGAGAGGAAAGTCACCTGCCACAGTGGCTGGGCACAGGACCATGAATATGTTCACCATTATATGTCAAAATTAGGATTAAATTTACCCCAAAAAGATGTCATTCAGTTATTTAAATTCACTGTCAATGGCGGATAGTGGTTTGCAGCCTTTCCTCAGTGAGCTGAAAGAGATTGTGGCAGACCTTTTGTAAAACTTCAGAAGGTACCCTAATCGCTAATTCTGATGATGTATTGATACTTGATCTTGTCTTGCTGTATTTCTACTCTTCAATTGCGACTAGCAATGACTTGAAAACGAGGGTGCAACTTGGATGGCAAAGCTTCTTATGCACTCTACTATAGTTAGCTGTTGCTTGAAGTCTTGTCTTTATTTGACAAGATTCCAGGCTTTTGCCTGTGCTCGCAGCATTAAAAAAATTAAATGATTCGTCAAATTTGAAGTATTTGTGTATGCACCTTGGTTGAATTCAACTACAACCCAAGCAATGACCTCGTACTATGCAATAATATCATCAAGTTATTAACAACTCACTCCACAATTTGGGAAGCTGAGCTGAAAGTACAGAAACATTGTCTCTGTTTTCTTGTTCCTGACATGATTGCTTTGACACTGTTTGATGATCACTTGTGTACTGATGAGAAAAACACATATAGTAAGTTAGTGCAAGAAATATTAAAACGACCACAAAATGTCCGACATCAATAGCCTTAAATTCCTTCCCTGAATTGAGGGAAAATATGAAACTGTGGGTTAGTGATTGCAGACTTATGGCATGCACATTGTTTCTTTAATGAAGATTGAACCATCCTTTTTGGAGATTGATGTACGCATTCAAACCTTCTGAATGACAATATGATGACAGATGCATATCAGGGAAAAAGATCTCCAGTGCCTTTAGGGTTACAAATGACTGTGCAGAAAGAGGGTAAAATTGGAAGCAGATTATTAAGATCAAGAAAGGAAGATCGATTTCAAAATGAACTACAAGAATGGTCGACAATTATTCCTGAATTATTGCCAAAATCACAGAAAACAGCGCAAACTTGATGTTTTACACCTATCATATTGATGACCCTGGCAAGCGGTACCTAGTACTTAGCTGACCTCTATCTTTCCCAAATGGTGTCTGTACTGCACTATGTATGTTTGTATCTGATTTATCATGCAAACCATGTTATCTCTTGATTGGCTATTTGTTTTCTTTTCTCTCGAAATTACGAAAAACGACAAAATTTCAATTACAATGTGCTACACCTAGGAATTCTTCAAATTTCATGAAATTTCAGAAAAATGGTCTACATTGATAACCTCACCACCAAAAAAAAGTAAGGTTGGATCCAGAAAAAATTTTAATTTTGGGGGGCAGAAGGAGCACCCTATTATACGTCCTATAAAATTACATGCAGCCGTTCCCCATTCCACATTGTCATACTCCACCCAATCCATTTAGTCTAAAAATGTTTTTTATGCCAAAATAATTAATTGAAACAATGATCAAAATATCCAGGGAGCTGAGGGAGGAGACTCAACATGTATCCTGGAGAGCATTTCGAAGAATCCCATAAAGATGTTATCTGTTCTTATCTGCAACTTTATGGCATGTTGCTTCCATAAAAGGGCAGGGAGAAATGTAGCAGATAAAAGATAAGAGGAGGGTGAGAGTTTTGCCATTAAGGATGAGTCATGATGGGCAGAGATAATGCCCAGATATAAGGTCAAGATAAGCCATGGATAAGCATAATACAAACATTAATGTGACATGGTTGCCATTGTCTTTTGGCAAAATTTCATTAAAATTTAAGGGATTTTAAAAGCCATTGGTTCAGATGTTGTTCTGTGCTTTCTTGTGAGAATAAGATAATGAAAATTGATGGTCTTTTAACTAGACTTTTTCTCACGACACATTTGTCTTTACAAAAGGATGACACTTCTACATTACATCATTAAAGTCCACGGACTTAAGTGGACAAAGTAGTGCAGCCCTCTACGCTTAGTTTTGGATCTTCATGAGGGTTTATTGATGAAATAAAATATATGAGAGAGAGGGAGAGAGAGTGGTAGTCCTCAACATGTCACAAATTTACCCCATCTTTTACTTACCCAACACAGACCCTGATACAAGGGGCTGTACATTTAACATCTTAGCCAAATGACATCCAGCTGGGATTTTGCTCACGAAGGTTCAGTGGAAACTTCAGGTTTCCCACCTTGGGTTCGGACCCATGCAGGCGCACACCTTCAGTGCATGGAGCAGGCTGGAACCTCAGCTACTCTGCCACCGAGCTAACAACTACAGATTAGCACAGACAGGTACAGATCAGTACAGACGAGTACCTATATTAGGGTGGGCTGAAAAAAACTTTTTTTGGAAATTCAATATGCCAGTGGTATAGAAAGTTGGCTATGGCCAAAAAATGAAAATTGGTGCAAAAAAAATTTTGTGGGACGCGACTTGTGCCGGGCCACTCCGGCTTTTATGAAAATGCATATTTTCAGCCATTTTGCATGCTTTTTTAGACCATTTTTTGGCCTGAGTCAGCTTCCTTGGTTTCAGAAGGCTCAATGGCATACTTAAATCTTCTTTGAAGGCCATTTTAGATATGAAACACCATAAACGGGTTGCCTAAATGTAAGATATAGCCATTTCTGGGTACATGTTGGGTATCAGGATTTGGCTTTTTTTGTTAAAAATTGCCCGAAAAAATTGAAAATATCGGAATTGACCCAACAAAAAATGATTCCAAGGGAATTGTAATTACTCCAAGTCGTCCCTAACACCCTAAAAAACACTTTCAGCGCACTACCTGCATGAATTTGTGGTTTCAGGGACAGGTATAGGGGCAATTCCGTAAAGTCAGATTTACAGATTTGACACTTTAACAGCTTGTGTAGCCCTACAATTACACCCCATTTATTTCATTGTTAAATAGGGATGAGACAAGGTATTAGGGGTATCAGACAAGCCATCAACCAAAGCTCCAAGTGCAATAGGAGCTAAGCTACAAGGCAAAATGTCATCATGTCGAACATACGGCGCGCGAGTACATCCGACAACTTGGAGACAAGATGACATTTCACCTTGTAGCTCAGCTCCTATTGCACTTGGAGCTTTGGTTGATGGCTTGTCTGATACCCCTAATACCTGGCCTCATGTCTATTTAACGATGAAATAACTGAGGTGTAATTGTAGGGCTACAAAAGCTGTTAAAGTGTCAAAATCTGTAAATCTGACTTTACGGAATTGCCCCTATACCGGTCCCTGAAACCACAAATTCATGCAGGTAGTGCGCTGAAAGTGTTTTTTAGGGTGTTAGGGAGGACTCGGGGTAATTGCAATTCCCTTGGAATCATTTTTTGTTGGGTCAATTCCGATATTTTCAATTTTTTCGGGCAATTTTTAGCCAAAAAAAACCAAATCCTGATTCCCAACATATACCCAGAAATGGCTATATCTTAAATATAAGCAACCTGTTTATGGTGTTTCATATCCAAAATGGCCTTCAAAGAAGATTCAAGTATGCCATTGAGCCTTCTGAAACCAAGGAAGCTGACTCAGGCCAAAAAATGGTCTAAAAAAGCATGCGAAATGGCTGAAAATATGCATTTTCATAAAAGCCGGAGTGGCCCGGCACAAGTCGCGTCCCACAAATTTTTTTTTGCACCAATTTTCATTTTTTGGCCATAGCCAACTTTCTATACCACTGGCATATTGAATTTCCAAAAAAAGTTTTTTTCAGCCCACCCTAACCTATATGCCCAATCTTGCAGAAACGTAGGCTTCAACCAGTGATTTGGATTTGAAACATGAAGTCGTAATTCAAATTTTATCGTCAACTGTTTAAAAATAACTATATTTGTACATCTGCTTTTTTTTTCCAGAGATGACATATCGGCACAATATAAATAACTCTTAATTTTTCTTGCTGACACATGCCATCTTTGAACATCATTCAATATTTATGCTCTGTATTACGAAAATGCTGGATCATGAGATTCTTTGCAGATTTTGGCATTTCTGATTCCAGAGTTTGGAGTCCCAACCAGAGGTGACACTAATTCAACTCAGTGACTGAAGTCAGTCTGTAATTCTCAATTCAGCTCTGGGTGCACATACCTCTTCGCCTCTATACAGTCAACAGCAGTGATATATCTACCCAAATGACATTTCCCACCAAACATAAAAGTTGAGGGCACATTGCAGACCCCTGTGTGACTCAGCCTATAAATATTCCCTACATGGCTACTTGGCCAGCCTAAGAACTGAGTAGACATTACTGTTAATCCTGATACTGGTAATTTCCCCCTTGGGAGAGGCTTGTTGAAATGCCCTCAATTGCAAAGCTAATCAATACAAGAGCAGTTTTGCCACCCAAAGGAATTTCATGCAAATTTAGAGGATTGTCAGGGAATTTCAATGATTCTAATGACATTCCCATACACTCCAATGGTTAGCCAATGTGTAATGATGGGCAATACAAGCCACAATGACTGTTCAGGGGGTCAACAAGACGGTTGTTTTAAATTGCTACTAATCTTTACGAGCTACAATTTGTCAACATACGTGTTTATTATAGAAAGTAACGTGGATTTGTTAACTAATTTTGAAGATGAACACACGTTTGGTTTTAGTGTGGTGCTCTTATTGAAAGACCTTGGGCCAGCGGATTTTATTTCAGCTAATACTGGGTCACCTGGACAAATGTTGGGCATCAGTTCAAACCATTATTCTCTTCATTACCGGGTCCTCAACATTGAAAAAAAAATTAAAAAGTTCTTTTGAAGTCACAAATGGTGCCAAGAAAACCAGATGTGGTTAAGGTGCACGCCTGCTCCGCTGAAGGTCTTTGCCTGCATGGGTTCGAACCCCGGTGGGTAACATTTTTCAGTGAACTTTCATGAGTAAAATCCCAGCTGGATGAGGTTCGAATGAGACGTTAAAAATTGGCAGCCCCTTGTATCAGTGTCTGTGCTTGACAATTAAAGATCCCTCAATGGGGTAAATGTGTAACATGTTGAGGACTCCCCAACCATCTCTCCCATCTCATCAATCAACCCTCATGAGCATCCAGAACTGGGCTTAGAGGGCTGCACTTACCATGTCTATCTATCTATCATTTTGGTTTGGATTTCTTATTGAAAGACCTTGGGCGTATGGGTTTGAATTTAGCTCTTGCTGGGTCACCCGAACAAATTTTGGACAGCAGTTTCAACCACCATTCCAGGGCTTTATTACTGGGTCCCATTCCTGTCCTAATTAGCTCACTAAGAACATAAATACTCTACATAAAGATCCAATCACTCTCTCTCTCTCTCAGTCGGTAATCATGATTGAAAGTCAACTAAATTTCATGTACAGAGTATCAGATATTTTCAACAATTTGAGCATCATTAGGAGAACCAACATTCATCATTACAGAGAAACCACGGAACAACCACCATCAGAAAGTGCAGTGTACAGACATGGCTACATTGGCCAAATGATGTCCTTGTGTTCTTATGATATCATCTTATCCAGAGTAACATATGGTAGTTGATCACAGAGGTCACATGACCTTGCAAGAGGTCTTTATCTTCTCTCCACAGTCACGTGACATGTCATGACCTTGGCTCAATTGTGTCACCATCGAGATGACCTTCAGGGACTAAGATAGATATTGTGTATTGTTCAACATCAAGGGACTCGTAAGTACACTGCTGTACAGCTTAAGGAGTCAAGTTCTGAGAAACTAGTTCGTTTACTGAAATAGAATCAACTACCAACGGCTACAATTGAGTGCAGCTGGGTGGCTGAGTGGTTATGGTTCAGGCCGGCTTCACTGAAGGTTTTTGCCTACATGGGTTCGAACCTGGGTATGAAGCCTACAATTTTCTCAGGACCTTCATGAGCGAAATCATTGCAGTTTGGATGAAATAGTTAATTGTTGGCCCTTGGTATCAGTGTCTGCGCGGGCATTGGGCAAGTAAAAGATTCTTCACGTTGGGACAACAACAACCCTCATGAACACCGAGAACTGAGCTTTGAGGGCTGCATTTGCCCTATCTATCTTTGCATCTCACTATCTCATTGGCCTGATCTAGCCAGGACAGTATATACCTATATTGTATAACAGTCGTATGTATTTGAAAATTGCTTTTGGGTACCATTATGTAATAGTGAATCAAATATTATGATACTCAGAGAACTTATACTCAGAGAACTTTACCACCTTACAATTATAGCAAATAGGGCAAGGAATGCTTTATTTTGCTGACCGCAACCAATACAGACTGCATTATCCTCAGATAAGAAACATTAATGGTTCTGACCACATAGGCTAGACTAAAAAGAGGAATATTCACACATTTGCAGTGCTCTGGCTCTGGGTTTTGTATTAGGAACAGTATTCCAAAACCTCTCTAATTTTGACAACCTGTCTTATTTGAAATTAAGGGAGTGATTGAGGCCTTTTAAAATGAGTTAAGGCACCTTTATTTTTAATTTTACAATTTTTCCAAGACGTCATGGAACTTTCCTCATTGTAGCAGCTGCTTGCAATCTCAATAATGTAGCCCATCTTTTATGCAAGAAGGGTATAAGAACACAAGTTTAACCTCGTTTGGTTTATATTGCAATTAATGTGGCAATAACCATTTGCCATAATCATGAGCTGTGCACACACATTGAAGGTGGGCCATTTGCAGCCATATGCAGCCACTTGCTTTTTCAAGCACTTTTATTGATTTTTGTCCAATCTTGGGTAGATATAAATCCTTCAGTGCTGTATCTTTTGATAGAGGCTATGGGTGGAGGGTATGAGGGCCTAATTGGCATTATGAATAGCAGCATTCTATGGGCACAATAAAGCCTGTTGATGAGTCATATGAGGGGACTTCAATCTCCTCTCAGAAGTGGCACTCCCCTGGAAACATTCCATCACGCACTTGATAAGAACTATCCATTTAGTCAAGATAGATAACCCCAACACAGGCTTACTCATACTGCCAGGCATGATCGGGGTGGCTGTACAGGGTGGGTGCTTCTGAGGGGGGGGGGTGAAACTGCAGGGGTAAAGGAAGGGAGACTTCAAGAACTGCAAGCAGTGCTCAGCAGGATAGATGTCCTATCACAGCCAGGGGTATTGATCAAGGCCCTATCACTGTATCAAGCCCTTTATCGTGATTCATGGCAATAAATGGTAATATTGTGTATAGATGGAATCATCCACAGGTCAGGGTGGGACAAACAAACCTAGGAGTTCTATCTGTCTGTAAAATTATAAGACAAACCAATGCATGTACACATACTTCACAAATGAATAAATTGAAACTCCAAGATCTGTAGCTGTTTTCATTTTATGCAGGGAATTTCCCAGATCTGTCCCATTACACATAGTAACACCACACTGGATGGCCCTTTAGACAAACAATCAACTTCCAATTCAATAGATTCAAAATCCATTTTCATCTTTCTATCCGTCCCAAGGGGCACACGACATAACACAATGTTGCTAATTGGTGGAGGGCTCGTCTGTTGTCACATAGAAATGTATGGTAGAAATTACGTTGCCACAACGTGAACACAACGTTGATATTTTTTCACAATGTTGTGACAACATTACAACAACAACGTTGCGGCATTGCATTCTAGTTTCATGTCTTGACGTTGTTTCACAATGTTGTGACATCATCATATCTACCACACAAGTATAGTCTCCAACTGGTTACAGTTTTAATAATTACAAATACTCGTATATAATCATCTTCTATAGATTCAA
Source organism: Platynereis dumerilii (assembly GCA_026936325.1). Taxonomy (NCBI): domain Eukaryota; kingdom Metazoa; phylum Annelida; class Polychaeta; order Phyllodocida; family Nereididae; genus Platynereis; species Platynereis dumerilii. Next base: position 38,099,216 of record JAPTHN010000010.1, on the reverse strand, counting down.
ATTACCTGGAAATTACTAATTTTGAGGTGTTTAAAAGTAAGTGCAGAACTGATCGAATGGTCCCTTATTGCAAGGCATTACAGTACTTTGAGTGTGGACAGTACAGACACTAGGCCTACTGTAACTGAACTTATGCAGTATTACTTCATAAGATATTCCAGAGGGGGCAAATGACATAAAGAATCACAAGTAGTTGCTTATTCTCCTATATACACTTGTCTTATCGGTGCTTGCGAATTGTTCTTCAGGGTATAAGCAAATCTCTGTGGTATAGAATAATAGATACTGATATTTATGTATGAAGAAAAACGCTGGTCAACCACAATCACCCTTTGGGGAATGCTGGAGGGTCTTGGGCCTAGGGTCTTGGGATGCTTCGCAGCAAGGAACTGCATGACTCACTGGATTCTTTTGAGTCAATAGGGTAAGTGTTGTACATCAGTTAAGTTTTATTTTCTAAGGAAGATGATAAACAGTGATGCTTAAAAAGCAACATATTACCATTCAAATTTAACCAAAGAAAGACCCAGGTGGCACACTCTTTTCATCAGTTTTATCAGTTGACAGTTTTGCTTTTTGAAATTTCTGAGGAATAACTTTTTTTAGCAGCTGGATGGCCAAGTGGCTTAGGTGCCCACCTGCTCCGCTGAAGGTCTTTGCCTGCATGGGTTCGAACCTGGGTGGGGAACCCAAAATTTTCAGTGTACCTTCATGAACAAAATTCCAGCTGGATGTCGTTCGGATGAGATGTTAAATTGGTGGCCCCTTGTATCAGTGTCTATGCTGGGCGAGTAAAAGATCCCTCAGATGGGGTAAATGTGTAACATGTTGAGAACTCCTGCTCTCACTCCCATCTAATCAATCAACCCTCGTGAGCGCCCAAAACTTGGCTTGGAGGGCTGCACTTACCATATATCTATCTATCTATCTATCTATCTACATAAATTTACATCGTGGCCTTCAACGCTATACAATCATTTTGAAAAACTATACTGCATGATAAATAAGTGTATGAAAATTGTACATGAGGTACACAATGTAGGCTATACATGTAGAAGACATTTTCCAAGGTGAGATATTAATCAGATTGTTTGAAAACATAAATAGTGACATCTTCATTGTGCCAACAGAAACTTATAATTTTCAGTGCACAAAACTAACAAGCAGTGATACAGCTTGATCAGCTTTAACTTTTCCTGATGCACTCCCAGATCGCCCCTCCCACTAACAATCCACCCCCCGCCCGAAGTTCCCCCCAAACGAAACTCTTTACCCCTACCCAACATCCTCGGACCATCTCTCCTCTCCAAGAACCCCCCCCCCCTTCCATCTCCAGTGCTCCACCCCACAGCTCCATGGGGTAGAGCATTCTGTGTGTCATTCCCATGCACAAACAACTTATTGATTTTTCCTATGAGAAGTGAGAGATTAATTGGAGAATTCATGAGCCCAACTGACCGTGAAATAAGATTCAACAAGGCTCTTCATTCTCTCCTATACATTCTCCAAATAAGCAGTCCACAAAGATTGGATTCAACAGCCAAAAAAACGCTTCATAATCAAAGAGGCAGAGGTTGGAAAAATCAAAGCAGGGGCGGAGAATGCTTGATAACTACATTGTACATGACATTATGGGATTATGGGTTATAAAACTTCGGAAGGATGTTTTGTGTTTTGTTTTAGTGTCTTTGATTTCAATACTTCGCTCGCGTGTAGAGAGATAGATAGATAGGATAAAAGACTATTTCGGGGTTTAAAGTGATACAAATGTTACAAAATGACAAGTTCCCAGACACCAATAACTTGTAACACTTCATAACTTAAGTGCACAACAGCATCTGTGGGTATACATAGTAATGTACTGAACTGGCGAGTTTGTGGGAATTCAAAAATTTTGAAGATGATCTTTTTGATTATGTTTGTTAATGACATCTCATTTTTCCATAAAATTGATGGAATGATTTACCTAGTCAAATACAAGAGTCATAGTCAGTTGAAGCTTTTAAGACCAATGTTAGAAATGTTTTTAAATGATTTTATGATATCAATTTTATTATTTTTACATAGCCTATTCATTGTTGGCTGCATGGACAACATGAAAAACAGTTTTATTTGTGAAGATCGTGTTTAACCAGCTATAAACATATTTCTAAATAAAATAAATGCCGCATAAAGTTACTCTTCCCAATGTTGATATATCAGACAAACCTAGGCAGACAAATGACTGTGAAAAACTGGCATTGGACTGCTGTCTCCCCTACTCTCCGCCCCTGCCAGTTCGGCGTGGCTTGCTTTTTGGGCAGATAAATGCCTGATTGGCTTCATGAAGTCTTCACCCATGGTCTATCAAGAGCAGAATTGGTCTGTGTGTCGGCAATCCTGGCTCAATCCTGGCTGACAACTGTCTTATCTCTGATGACTTTTCCATTGCTACATGGTGCCTGATATTGATAAGCCTCCATGCGATTGTTTCATCTCCATTCTGACAACACAATCATAACCAACAAAAAAGGGAAGTCAGAAAAAAAAGGGGATGAAAGGAAAATTAGAAAGTAAAATGTGAAAGGGAAGCAATGGATAATGTTATGTGGGAGAGGCGGAAGGAAAGTAGAAATGAAGCTTGAAAAGAAGGGAAGTGAAGAAATGGAGGAATAGGGAAGGAAGGATGCTAGGAAGGGTCCTCTCCTGTTGCGATCCTTCATTAATTTTATCATTTTGAATTCTTTCTACTTGCAAAAATACAGTAAAATGTGGTAACAATTGTGGTAATCAAATAAGCAAATTACAAATGCTGGGAAAGGTGCTATAGAAATGATTCTGGGTAGAATGCTAGGAAGGATGCTAGGAAGGAAACACTTTTGTAGCGGAGTAAAGAAAAGAAGAAGAAAGGAGTAAGAAAGGAAGAAAGTAATTAGAAGGAAGAAGGGAAACAACAAAAGGGTATGAAAGGAAGAACATGCAGACGAATGAAGATATTTGAGGATGGTAGGTCTGGAAGGAAGATAATCAGGAATTGAGGTAAACATAAATAACTGGATGAAAGAAGAAAGCAGGAAAACACAGAGCTTGAAAAAAAGAAGGGAGCAAAAAGAGTAGTTACCTATATAATAAGATTAATTGTACTCTTAAAGATGGTGTGTTCAACGTCAATGTAATATATTTGAACAAAGAAGGAGATTCTGCCGGAGTTTTAGCCAATAATTATGTAGTTTTCACGCTGTTAGCACACACAATATTGGGCTCTATAAGATAATCATGAAACTGTATTATATAAAATCAAATGTTTTTACATCTTATAGTCTGATCTCCACAATACAAACAACATGCAGTTTTACACTGCACCTTTTAGAGAACACTTTCTTTACAGTTGAGGAAAAGTAGTAACTTACACCGCTGCCAACATATAGATCTCATTGGACTTTTCAGATGACTTTTCAGACTTTTGGGACTTTCACAAAGAGAATTTCCCAGGTTATCTGGAAACAAAATCTCTCGATTGATTTGGGGCAACACAAGAACAAACATGACGGAGGCTACGGGGCGACTTCCATTTGCGCTTCCGGGTCACGATCGAATAAAGATGGAAGCCTCGGTGTTTAGCTGGATGATGACAGCCAACGTCTCCTTAAACAGCTAAACACCCCAATTACATCTGCAGGCAGGAGGGAGGCAGAAGGAAAATGGCAGAGATGGAAGAGCATAGACTGCCGTAATATAGACGTCTGACAACATACTGGTGCCAAACTTCTGTATGCCGTATATGAGTGTTCGGGTATTGGACAGTTTCTCCAGACATGCACCGTAAAAACCCTGGATATAGAGATTAACAGTCACTATGCACAGTCACTGGGAAGTTTAAATTTGTAATGCTAATCCGAAAATTACAACTATTGGTTGAGAAATTTTACATTTTGATAGGTAACATTATTGATTTAAACATCATTATTGTCATTCAGTAAGTTACCTCAGGTCCAGAACAATCAAATCAATGCTATAAATCATTATACACTCACCAGCAAAAGAAACACAACACTTGATTTTAGCTCAAATTTTGGCAAATAATTTTTTTTTGCCAAAACCAAATTGATGGCATTGATTCTATGGTCGACAAGCATAATCTTACCAAAAATCATTCAACTGCAACCATTTCCTGTCTTTCTCTGGTCTGTTTTACCAAATTTGAGATTTCGTGAAAAAAAGAGACCTTACAGGCCAAGGATTTGGCATCTGAGACCGAACCAAGGCCGAGGCCATCTAAATATGGCCTAAAGGCCGGCCTCGAGACCTCCAACAATGCAACATGCCCTATCAAACGCATTGAAGTGAAGTGTCAATTTGTCATTAGGTATCTTGTGACCTCATTGATGAGATGTATGACACTTCAATTGGCTTTCCCTGCTAGCATTGCAATATAGGATATGACCTCACGGCTTATATGACTCAAACAGAATAACGTGGCAGGGATAGGGATTTGACCTCGCAAGAAACATATATACCAGTGCTTTTCTGTAAGCACTCATTTTTCGTCTACTGTAAGATAAGGTTAAGCCTGCTTCAGTGCTTGGATGGCATTTGATGAGTGTTGAGATTCACAAATTGTGGTTTAGCTAACCGCACACATATAAAAAGCCACATGCACAACATTTGATACTGACTATCCAAGTTCAAACACCCTGTATACTGATATTTAAAAGCTGTTTTCTCTTTCCATTGTGTTTTTGTTGGCTTTAATGGTCCTGATTGCTGTTTTAGCAGAGATTGACGCACCAAAGGGTTTTCTACAAACAGATGAAGAGAGTAACATGCAATTGTGTGATCAGGAACCTGATACCAACCAAAGCTATTAAAATACCCTGTCCAAGAAATGTGCAATCAGATTGCACTAAAGGTGTTTCCATGCGCATACATGTATATTACATATATTTGCACTTAAATAATTAGAATTTACGTTTTGAGTAGGCCTACACAGTAGATGAAAAAATATTTCTGATTATACATAGTTATAAAGCATAACAATAAGGTTCTGAAAGTGATGTAAAGAGATGAAGCAAAAGCTCAATAAAAGAAGACAATCCAATTATCTTGTTTCAGAAATGTTGATCTTGTCAGGGGTTCGAGGAAGAGAATTGAAGAGTCACAATTCACTTTTTGATTTTATTGGATCATCAAGATTAGGACTAATGGTGAATTTGACTCTTTGATTTCTTAAATTTTCTGATAGTTTCAGCAATAATCAAATTATGTCAATTGTTCCAAGCGAAGAGGCTGCTGGGTGATCATTGGAAAGTTGGCAATTCGGCATATTTGAAAAGAAAAAGACTTTCATGTGACGCCGTTGTGACGGTGGTGATGAAGAAATATCTTTGGGTTCCTGCATGTCTTTCTCTTTGCACTGCCTGTTGGTTTCAGAGTGGCATTGTGGCTGAGTGGTCAGAGCTTTTGCCTACTCATCAGAAGTTCTCGGTTCAATTCCCCATCATGTTGTGAAAAATTTATTAGCAAATCCATGAGCAACGCTGCTGGAGGGACATGAATTGATGTGCCTTTGAATCAATGTCTATCTTAGTTAAATAAAATATAGGCTTTGTACTTTACATGAAGGAAATGTATGCAAGATTTGGGTGTTTTTCTAAAACTACGCTTTTGGCTGAGATTTATTTTTATTATGTTATAGTTCTGTTCTAAGCTTCACAATCATTTCATGGCCTAACCCCCACCTCTAATCTTCCTTTTTCCTCAAATATTCCTTCTTGTAATAGCGGAATCAAAAGCCATCGAATAAGGGCCAATCATGGCCGTAGTTGAGTCACTCATCTAGGAAATAGACAGACCAAGCAGATCACACACTAATGCAGCCATTTTGCATTTCCATCAAATTTGATCAACTACAGATTTTGATTTATCAAACTTTGAGAGGAAGGGAAATGATTTTAATTCAGTTCTATTGAGAGCAGCCGGTGTGATTGCCATAGAAGAATGATTGCAAAAGCCTGTATATGGATTTCTAGTATTGAAAAGAAATTTATGAATATTAGCAATCTTCATTTTGTGACTACGATATGTACAGTTTGGCACTGTGATAGTCTGATAGAATTCATATATTTTAACATGCATGATGTGCCAACCGTCCAAAACAGTGCGGCAACAGAATGTGTTCAGGTATAAGGTACATGCAATGTACTTAATTATTTTTGGTATAATGGCTTTGCATATGATTGATTGATTATTGATTGATTATTGATTTTATATGCTCATTATAATGGGAGGTGAATATTGTAAAAATATAAATGAAAAGAATAAATAGATAAATGTAAAGAAATAAATGAATGGAACAAGGAGACCCCCTAAAGGCATTAATTATATGTATTACTATTAGATTTTGATTTGTGATATATTCAGGATTGGGAATTACTTATCCTCCGACAAACAGTTTCATCAATCAGTTACGGCTATAAGTTATGGCAACTGTTTCAGCTTCGCCCTACCATTTTGCCTGGTATCCTGTCTAGACAGATATCGGCATGACGAGGGAGCAATCAAGAGGTCTGTCAGATGTTGGGCAAAAGTCAAATTCCGTCATTATCTTCCATTAATGTTGAAACTTCTGGGAGAGACATGTCAACTTATAATTTTGCTGTCAATGCCTTGGATATTTCAAGTGGTTATAGACAGCCTTGTCCAGCGATTACGGTTTCTGATATTACCCTAGGGTATAGCTAGGCTTAGAAAGTGATTCTTGGATTTGAATATTAGAACTAATAAGTTTCAAAAATTTAACCTGAAGTAAAAGACTTGCATTCACTCGTTTGGGTCAATACCTATGATGTGGTAATTTGGTTAAGCAACTTTGGACACAACATTATGAAAGGGTTATGCGAGACTGATGATGATATGTCTTATGGAGGAGGGCTGCACTTCTCATACCATTCAAACTGGAGGAGAAAGTCGTTGGCTTGGACCATACCATTCCACGTTACCACAAGGGTATAGTGAGCCATTAATAGTCTCTGACAGCAGATATTCAATCTGTCACATCCTCAAAGCATCTTCATCACTTTTGCAGACACATGGTGCTAATCGGGAAAGCATTTTCTTGTACTACAAGATTGTTGAAAAGGAAAATGACAGAACATGGCAAGTTGACAAGCAGCCAAAACGACCAGTCATGTTGCCAAATTTGCTAATGGCTTCATTTACACCTCAAGTCAAATTGTCCTGAATGTACTGTGGCATTTCTGTGTTGAGATTTGCTACAGGAGATAACAAATATGCTGTTATGCCCAATTACTTCTCAGGTGATGGCTACTCTTCTTTATGACCTATAGTAACTCTAATTAAGAAAATAATGAATGATGAAACAATGAAACTCATCCTGCATATATTATTATTATTATTATTATGTTTTATTATAAAGTCGACCGAATCAGTAATATAGGTAGAGAGAATCAGGCTTGGTGATGGAAAACGGAGCATATCAATTTATTCTCAGCTTCTATTCAACCAATCTTTATGATCTAAACGCCGTTGGAATCTGCATAAAAGACCCAATTATAAAAAATGAGCACAAATCGACTATCTGAAGTTTAAAATTTGAAAAATTTGAGCTAGATTATAGCACTAAGGTCAAAATTTAGCACCCTGAAAAGCTTTACGGATTGAACTTACGGTTCATCAATGGGAGGCCTCATGACAAGATACGCCCCCCGCTCCCTTTTCTTATTCCCGTAATATCAGCTACCCCCCACTTTACCCCCTCTTTGCCCCATGCTTCCCCCCACATGCCACCCACTAGCCCCCACTTGGCCCCGCTTGCACCCCACTTGCCCCCCGCTTATCCCAGTCTTGTCCCACTTGCCTCCCACTAGCCCCCGCTAACCCCCACTTGCCTCCTGCTAGCCCCCGCTTACCCCCCACTTGCCCCACTTACCCCCACTTGCCTCTTGCTAGCCCCTGCTTACCCCCACTTACCCCCTCTTGCCCTCCGCTTCCCCCCACTGCCCCGCATAACCTCCTACATTCCCCCAATTACCCCATATTTCCCCTCAGTTACCCCCAAATAACATTTTCTTATGTTAGTTTTAGTAGGGTTGGGGGTGTATCCTGTCATGAGGCCTTTTTGGTAAAAAAAAGTGCTATCTAGTTCCAAGTCTCGTCAAAAAAAAAAAAAAATTTTGGTTGAGCCCGGTCCAGGCACTGTGACGCATTTTTCACTCAGGGCATGAAATTCACACAAAAGTTATTCAAAGGCCTAAAATGGAATGAAAATTTGACCATCAAACCTCAATAATTCACAATTAAGAAATGGATGGATTATTGGCGCTTTACGTCCGGTATTTGTGCACATGGTAGCCTTATTAGAACAGGAGTAGGACACAGCAATGAGGCGACGGACGATTGACAGACCCGCCCAGCAATAGTCCGGTTGACCCTGCAAGAGCTGGTTTCGAACCCGGGACCCATCGATTGGCATCCCCAGCATGCAACCACTGAGCTAGCCCCCCCCCCCCCATCAAACTAACATACCTTGAAGGTGAAATTGTTGCGGCTGCCAAAAGAGATTAATTCTAAGTACAATGCAAACTAAATGTCACGGATGCAAAGAAAGGAGGCAAAAACAAAAAGTTTACATGGAATTACTTAATTGAAAAAAGATGGTGAGATGATTGCTGGTTACAAAGAGTGCATAGCACAGGGATGAAAGAGTCAATTTCAAAATTGGAAAGTCCACATTCCATCAGTCCAAATTTACAATTTAAAAGTTCAATGATAGCTCTTGCTGTGGCTCTCGATGTTGTCGTAGTGCATGATTCATTGCATTGGAGCTTGATCTTTGAGCACAATGAACTGTCATGAAAGTCGAGGTTACATTTCCCTCTGGCATAATTACAGTTCAGGGCAAAAGGTGACCTCTTCTCGTTTAGGGAATTTCTCAGAATGTACCTTACAACCGGAAAGTCATGGTCCAACCCACACAAACCAAATTTGGCGAAGCGGCTAATGATCAAGTGTTCAATGCATGCAGATTCAGTCAATGATCATCATCCCAAGTCATACCATGACAAAATGGCCCATAACCTTTGCTAATTCATGAATACTTAATTAACTGACCTAGTTTTGGCTCAGCCAATCAGGGACTGCTACATCACAGTTTTAAATTGTTGCTTCTGTTTCACACAGTTACAAATGGAGAAATTGTGTATTGTTGAAAGGTGCTATCACACTCTGGGACCACTGAGTACGGTAATTAAATTTACCGTCTCCGAAAATGGCGACTTCTACATTTTCAGTCTGAAGCAAGGATTTAATTTTGCTAATAAATGGTTAATAAAACCTTTGAGACAGTGGATTTTGCTTGATAATGAAAGATTGAGTTCCATTGCTAGAGTAAGCACCGCAGTTTTGATGTGAACGTGTCTTGCTTTTATGAATGAAGGGGGAGAAGATCTGAAGCGAGAGACGGTAAATTCAGCAGCGGGAGACGGTAACTTTATCAGCAAAATGATTGAGGGAGACGGTAAATTTCGCGGGATGAGCAATAAAACTGCTTTGTTGGTGCCCACAGGAGGACGACAGTTAAATGAATTGTGTTTGACAAAGCATGGAATACACTCTACAAATTTGTACAGTTGTGTTTTTGTTGTTCAGCATGTGGGGGTATGTTAAAAGCCTAACAAAAATCATTTCGCAGACAGACAGACAGCCAGAGAATGACATTTTTATAAATGACTTAATTAACTAAGGTTATAGCAATAAATAGATGTTGACACATATTTTACACAATTTACATAATTTATAGGAAGACCCCTCTGAGACCTGACTTTTCGTTGGGGCTGAGAGGGAATCAATTATTTCAATCTGTGACTGGGCAACTTTGGGGCGCGGAGGCAGAACTCCCCACACAGTTTGGTAGTAAGCCGGCCTACTCCACAAATTTTACAAAAGTTCTTAGAGGCCCACAGTCTTTTTAAAATGCTTTGAGGCCTTTTTTTTTGGACATCTTGACATCTGGGCTCATCAGGACTGTATATATCTGTGCCCAGAACTTCAACCACACAAGTGACAAATGTATCCTCGATTGGACTACCAACTTGAATCGATCGGACCACATCAGAAAGCAATGCTTTATATAATTCAAACTATATATATGTCATTTAGCAGCCCAGAAATAGCATTTTATGGGGTTTTTTTTTCAAATGACCTGTCACCTCAGATCACAAAAAAATTGAATTTTGGCTTTTATGACTTAGTAGCAATGCTCAACAAAATGCCGTTAGAAGGCATGTTAGCATAGGCCTTGTAGTTTAATTGACGTAATTAATTCAACTTATCACTGAACCATAATCTCTGGGGATTATTTCTTCATAAAAAGCTAAAATTGTCATATTTAGAGGCTGTATTATCAATATATGCATACACTTACATCTATGACGTGGTCATATTGAATACACACTACTGGTCCAATCGAGGAAATAAGTGTCATTTACGAAATTTAAGCCAGTGCCCTGAATTTTATAGATAGACAAAGTTTCTTTTCATTTCGTCATATGGACAGATTCTGGAGGATTTTCCACCCAGATAATCTTTGCTGAAGTGGGATTTCCCGGCATAATGTGAATTCTGATTTGTGAGACCTGCATGACCACCTTAACTTCAAATATCAATGATTTTTCAAGTCAACTATTTATGACCATTTCCAAATGATTGAAAAGCAATCTCTCAAGGCAGGACAGCTCTTCACAAGTTTAATAATTATGCCATAATCAGAGTGGTCCGATCCAGGCACCGGTCCTCCCTATGCACACTTTGTGGGCATATTCAGAACTTCAGAAGTAAATTTAAAAGTAGGAGCCAAACTGCCGTATCTATATAGTTATTTGAAGCAAACAACTGTCTCACTCAAAGATATCCCATGCATGCCTCACTTTGATTCATAAAGCAAAACTTATTCTGTGTTTTTACGAGGCTAATTTGCAATTTTTTTCTATGAGTGAAAGTGGAAAAGATCTTTGTTGATTATCTGTAACTTATACACTGTAGGTCTACACTAAGTATGATATCACTTAATATAAACTGTTTAGAACTCCGCTAAATGCTTTGAATCCAGGTGTCCCACTCAAGTAATATCGTTCCAATGCCCCTTGATGATAGTACCATCAACCAGCCCCACAGAATGGTTGAATTCTGTGAAAATATGTGAAGTTATTCTACTTAAATGCTGAATTTACCGTCTCTCTTAATAAAATTTACCGTTCTCACACCATTCTCCCTCATATGAATTTACCGTCTCTCGCTTCAATTTTGAAATGATCAATTATTCAACTAATTCTTTATTAAAGACATACACATGTACGTCAATGCCTTTAGGATTACTGTAACTAACATACCAGGTAAAAAACTCATTAGAATATGGCATATATGATGTGTACATCCACAGTAAAATTCACGATTTTGAAGGCCAGAAAGACAGGTCGCCATTTTCGGAGACGGTAAATTTAATTACCATACTCAGTGGTCCCAGAGTGTATCACAGTTCCGAAAATTCCATTGAATTATGTATTTTCACAGTTCTGAAATGAAACTGTTTGAAAGTTAGCTTGTTTTACACTGTTTTTCTTAGTGTCCCATAATCGGACTAAATCTGCCTGAAAAATGCTTATGACCTAAATAAGCAGCCAATCACAGAAGAGGTTGGAAATAGCAGAAAGCCCTGTCCATTTTAGCAGGGCTTGTGTAGGGAGGATGGTCAATGATGGAATCAAGTTAGAGTGTGTTCGGTAAGGGATACCCCACAGACGACGTACGCTTTTCCTGTAAGCCACATGTAACTTTTGTAATTTGTGAAGGTTACATAATTGAACTCCATAAAACGAGGTGCAATAGGAGTGAAACAGTCTATTTTTCACAACAGGGGCAACATTTCCAAATTGAGGCAGAAATAGATGAAATTGTCTCTGGAATGAACCAATGACGTTGTCTAAATCATCATGATGAGAATCAGAGAACTGTCTGTGCCCTAAGTGAACGGCACTCGGGGAACTTAACACAGTACATCCTTCAACCTGCACACTGACTGGACCAGATAGTTTATCATTTGCTGATGTGAATACCAGCAACTGGCTTTTTCCTCCATTAAACTTAACTTTATAATCCTTGGAGTAATCCTCACAAATACGCACCATTGCCTTCAGCCCATTTAACGTTGGAGATAAAAGGCACACATCATCAGCATATGCTAACGTACCACAGAAATAAGGCCCTATGAAACATCCTTCTCCACTGCTCTACAAGGAATCTACTAACCCATCGACATAAGTGCTGAAGAGTGTTGGAGATAATATACCTCCTTGCTTCACACCATTTTTGGCTTTGAATTGATCAGAAACAATACCATTCCATTTGACGCGGAGTTTTTGATTAGAATACAAGTTCATCAGACATCTCAAATAGACAGCATTCATGCCCCGATTCGGTAATCCATTGAAAAGTTTCCCGTACTTCACACGATCAACTTACTTGCGTCCAGAAAAAGGGCATAAACCTTACTGCCACAGTAAGTAAAATGTGCCGCCACCTCTTTCAATAATCCAGAACATAGGGTTGTTGAGCATCGCTTCTTAAAACCAAACTGCAGGTGACTAGATGAAAGGGAAACCTGTTCCCGCTCCAAAATGATTAAATCCAACAGGCGACCAATGACACTACTAAGAGTAATTGCCCTGTACTTATCTGAGCAATTGATACCAGCCAAGGACTTGGGTATAGGAGACATAGTTCCAACACGAAATTCACTTGGTACGACCCCATGAACAAGAATGGCGTTAAAGAGCAATGAAAGAACCACAAAAAGTCTCTTTGTACCAAAGATAAGGCAATCCGTTGTCAAACCACTGAAACCATCAGCTTTGTCATCCTTAAGTCTATAGATCATATCAGAAATGTCTTTGCTACTCACAATTGGATGGTTGCCAATTTCATTGAAGTCCTTTCTAATCCTTTTCTGAAGTTCTTCTTCTATGTTCTGCAGTTGCTCATTGTCATATGGTACACTCTGGTATAAATCAGCAAATTTTTCAGAGAAGAGCTCAGCAATGTCGTTGGGGTCATTGACACCATCAACAAGTGATGCAACTGCCTTAGGGGTCTTCCGGAATTTTCGCACTTCGGACCAAAAGTGAGAACTGTGTTTCGCATTTAATCTCTCCGCCATACGAGTGGCTCTGATTATCTGCTCATCGCGTCGACATTGACGAACGGCGTTATGATAAGAACGCCTAGTGGATCTTCTTACGTCCGCCAAGTTACCATACTGAGGTCGATCATTGTCTTTCCATATTTTATGCCAGAAATGTGCTGTATCCTTCTTTTCTCTGACAAATTCATTCCAACCAGGGATGCTCTTGTTGCGTTTTGGCTTCTGAGTCTTGGGAATGGAGTTACCACATGCATTTAAACAAGCTTCTATGATTTTGTCATTCAGACTGTCAATTTCAGCCACATGCTTTTCACAATTCAGATCACAACAGGAAAGGGCATCATGAGGCATAGAAATGGCACAGAGAAGCTTGTCCAGTTCATCTTGATATTTTTCAACATCTTGCATGGTGGCTTTTTTCCATGAAGGCTTAGGAGAGAAGACCTTGTCACACCTTGCTGAGCAGGCCACACTCATATCAAATGTATAGGTTAGAGCACAATGATCAGAGAAGTTTTCTGCTGAGTCAATCACACGGTATTCCATTAGGGTACCAAACAAGTCTTTGCTAACAACTGTATGGTCAATAACTGACCTGATACCACTACCTTTACTCTCAAAAGTAAAAGGAACGTCCGAGAGGGCATGCTCGAAGCCACTTTTCAGGTCGTTTGTATTCAGAAAGTTTTTTAAAGCGTTGTAATGAGGGGTATTCCTGGAAAAGTCACAATTAAAGTCCCCTGTAACCAAAAGGTAGTCGAACTGATTGTTCATAATCAATGTCTGTATTTCATCAATTGTATCCAGTAAATTCTGAAACTTTTCATGTTCTCTCCTTTCATCACATGGCAAGTAAACATTAATTGCCAAAAGTACCAGATCATTCGGAAAAGTTACGGTAACTGCAGCAATCCTTCCAGTTGCTGAGGAGATTGGTGAAATCGTATTTGTACAATTGTTATGCCAAATTATTGCAGTCCCACCATGAGGTCTTCCAAGTAATAACTCCTGACTTGACATACTGCTACTGCCATGGAAATTAACATCTCCAAGTTCCATAAACTCATTGAATTGTTCAGTATATTTACAATGTTCCTGTAAGAACAGCAAGTCACATTGTGCAAGTACATCTTTAATGAATTGCACTTTGCTTGAGCCGAAAGACTGACAATTGTAAGTTGTCAAGGTTAAGTTTCGCTAATAACTCCTGACTTGACGTAATAACTCCTGACTTGACATACTGCTACTGCCATGGAAATTAACATCTCCAAGTTCCATAAACTCATTGAATTGTTCAGTATATTTACAATGTTCCTGTAAGAACAGCAAGTCACATTGTGCAAGTACATCTTTAATGAATTGCACTTTGCTTGAGCCGAAAGACTGACAATTGTAAGTTGTCAAGGTTAAGTTTCGCTTGTGAGACATATTAAATTTTTGCTGCCTCTTTCTCCTCTGCACTTAGCCAGTATTTTCGCACATGAATATCCTCTGGCCAAAAGTCCTCACTGTATACACGATCATAATCTGATTTCCCAATTGTAAGTCGAAAGCACTTTGTGCCATATGATTCCTGGTATCGGTTCTGCCAAAGCCTGATCTCTACATGACCACTGCTTTTGCTCCCACCACTTTCAATGAAGGTTCTTAACCCCTCATCTGTCATACTCTTATCCACATTTGAAATCCAGAGATCCCGACTGGGGCCACCAATTCTACCTTTTATATTAGTTCCAGTTGCTTTGCCTCTCAAGCCTGGATCACGTGGACGTCTTCTTGCAAGCATTGTACGGTGTTGGACCTTCTGGTATCCACCTGAATCATCCTTGTACTTGGTTGGGGTACAGATCCGTTTACTTGATCAACACTAGCCGTGGCAACACCATTGGCACCAGGTTGCGGAGGTGCACTCCGGATCACAGGTCTCTCGTCAGAAGACCCACCAAGGGCAGTCCCAGCGAGGGCAGGAGGCAAGGGTGCTGGTGTCACAGCAAGTGACGGAGCTGTCACTTCTGCAAACGACCTTGACCTAGGCTCTGTCGTATTTGGCATGTTGTCCATCTTCAACTCAGTGCCAGCCAGTCGCTTTTCCATGTCCATCAGTTTCCTCTCTCGTCTAAACAGTTGTTCATCATGATCTCCCACACCAGATTCAGGTCTCACAAGGGGCAATTTTGATATATCCATGGTTGCAAAACATGGTCCATTATCGACCTGCATAACTTCATACACTGCACTTGTGACATCATTAACACATGCCCGTACAGCTGATCTTACTCCAGAGTTTTTTCTGTTCTTCACTTCAAATATAGGATGGCCCCATTTTACATAATCCACACAGTTTTCTTGCATTGTCTTTCTTGCTTTGACAATATCATCCTCAGTAAACAGAGATCCAACCGCTTTTGACACTTCAGCAACATTATAATTTTTCAAGAAACATTGGCAATATGCTAAAACAGCATTAAAAATTATTCCATTGCAAGTTGCACACGGCTGAGCAGCACAGGAAGCACATATTCCTTCATCTAGGTCAACATGACACTTGGAGCACCTATCCATAGTGCATTCTCACCCCAGGAAAAAACTGTGATATATTAAAACTGTGATATATTACCAACAAAGGCTTGAAAAATGAGACGACTTACAATTAACAATTACGCGAGGCAGCTAACATGTTGCTCATGGCCAACATTGAAAATTCACTCATGAAATTACTTTTCTCCAAATGTATGACAAATGTGTCTAACAGGTAGCCTTCGAGCTTTGGCAGAGTTTGAAACACTGTGTGTCAGTGAGCTAAGTGGGAGCCTGCAAGTTTGCTGTATTTGAATGCATACCTTTCTTTCAAGCACCTTCATCCAAATTCCCCTTTCTTCCCTCCATCACTGAAATACTGATTCATGGTTCCTCTGCAATGCTTTGTGAATCTTAAAAGTCAAGCATGCATGTGAAGCACCCCCGTGAAGTGCTCTTGAAAAGCACCCCTTCTGAGGGCAATTCATTAATCACACAGGATGACCTGGCTGCTATCGACGATCAAGGGTGACCATGGTCAAAGGCCTGCAATGGCCCATCACAAAAGGTCGTTGGTGATACATGACCTATCAAGCAGACATTCAGATGATGAGGGACACTACCTTGTCTTAAGCCATCCTAAAGTTATCCATTGAGGTTACTAATTTAACCACAAAAGGAGCAGGATCAAAAGTTGAAATATTGAGTCTGTAAGCAGAATTATTTATAATGCTTCTTGGACACAATCATAAATAGATAGCAAAATTGTTGAAAACTATTGGTTTAAAAACAATAAGACATTCAATGTCACTATGACTTATAAAATCTTGGGTGCCACTTAAAATTACCACTAAGTGCCATTGCCATCTATCAGTAAGAAGAAAGATTAAGTTTCTGTTCCACTACCATCTAAAAGGTGTATAAGCAACAAGGCTACTGTATCTGCAGATGTCACAAAGCTCAGTTAGCTCATTCAGTTGACGAAACACAGTGCAGTTGCATGTAAAGCCATTCTGACTAATTGACAACTTCTAAGCAGTGGAATAGTTAGATATGGAACCTGTTTTTTTTAATAAATAATTTCTTGTACAGTGTGAAATTAATAAATTCTTTTTTGGCAGTCTTGAAATAAATAATTTCTGGAGGGCGCACTTCTAAATAAGCTGTTGCTTGATTTGGGAATTAATATTTAGGGACTTTGCGCCCTTGAAATAAATAATAATTATGGCCACCATTAGTATGAAATAAGTAATTTCCCGCCAAGGAAAACTCCAACCTCCCCCCTCACAAGACTCTACAGTCTACATGACGCTTTCATTAATTGAGACTTTTGTATTACATGTAATTCTGTTATGCGTCCTCAATAAGTTATGTGAAATGGAAAAGGGAAGGTCCACTCTATAAAGGGACTCGTCTGACAGATCAAAGCAGATGTGCAGACAATCTGTCACTCGATAACTTCTGGAGCATAAATAGTGAAATGCTGCTCATAAGCAGAGAAAAAACAAGGCACTACAATGTTGCAGATCATCAGGCATGAGTTGCAGTGAGAGGGCAGAGCCACTGTCAGAGGGTGCATGATGCCTACGGTACACTTTTGATCTTCATTATGCATACAATGTCATCCAGCACTTCAGGGCTTCCTGTGTTACAACATGGAGTAAATTTTAGAGCCTGGCATCCCAGAATGGTTATTGGTAAAGGGATAAGGTGACTTCGCCAAATGGTTGTTCACTGTCTTATAAAACCGATTTTACATTCTTGGCACCCAAGCAGAACGAACATACACCTTTCTGTCAAAGGTCAGATTTTTTTGGGGAAATACATGTATTCTTTGAAATGCAACATAAATCTTTTTAAAAGCAATTCCACATAGTTTTTGAATATTGAATAATATCATGAAGAGAGCATCAAGAGGCTGTGAAAGTCATGGTGATTGACTGAATAGCACAGTTCGAAAAAAGCACAACAGTAAGTTTTTCCACATTTCAGTATTACACACTTGCCAGTTGGAAATTCATGACACTTGTCTCTTCCGAAATCCTCAGATCAGCTCGTGTCAAGAGGTGGAATTCCCTTGCAATCCCACTGCTCCACGTGGGATTCCCCTTGCCTCCCAGACAGATTCCGGAATTAACTTTGCAAATACTCAACTTAGCGACAAATGCCACCTTTGACAAATGTGTGTTTTGGCGAAAAATGTTTTTGGTCTTTGTTTACCACAGCACGCTCCTAAATTCTAAGAGGCATAGTCAATGGCTACTCCACCTCCAAAAGCACTAATCAGGCTCTTGTGCGATTTTGATTGCTGCATTTCGGATTGAATTTGCCGCATTTGTTGCGAGTTCGGTTTAATACCTGTATATCAAAATAATATTCTAAGATGACTGGATGAATGGATTGATCTTTGTCCTGTATTTGTGCACATGCCAACCTGAACCAAAGGAACAACTTGTGAGGCAGATCAAATTAATGAAATACGATACAGTATTTTCGTTTAATGGTTCATGATCTGTTTTAATTCCCGGTACGCCAAAAAAAAACCACCTACCCAGTCAATCTAATTATTATACTGTATTTAAAGTGGAAGAGATTTGCGCTGGTCTTAGCTTGAATACTTGTATATATATGGCCAAACCACACATAAAAATCCAAGTGCAACATTTGATACCGCCTATCCAAGTTCAAACACGCTGTATACTGATCTTCAAAAGTCTTTTTCTCTTTCCATTGTGATTTTGTTGGCTTTAATGGTCCAAATAGCTGCTTTTGCAGAGATGGACACACCGAAGGTTTCACAACAAACAGGTGAAGAGTGCAACATGCAAATGTCCAATCACAAACCTGAAACCAACCAAAGCCACTAAAATACCCTGTCCAAGAAATGTCCAGTATATTGTTAAACATGCACTCAAATATCACCAAAGGTACATCCATGCACATGGATTTACACGGAAATTTAGCTTTTAATTAAACACAATTTACATGACAACATGGCCTTGTCCATTCAAACTTTCTCACAATGCAGTTTTCGAAGTTCCTTTAAAACCAAATCACCACATCGCAGGCGTTAACTGCAATGATTGATTAAGAGCATTTTAAATCAGTTTAAATTTTCGCAACAGCATAAAAGCTCTAATATCCAAATAAAGGAATCACTCACTAAGCCCAGCTGGCTTGAGGTAATTTCCAAAACCATAACTGCTGGTCCAGACTATATATCTATAACAATAAAAAAGCGAAGACATTGTCTGGAAAATCATAAGTTCACACGTATCTAAGTTTCAACATTAATGGAAAATAATGATGTAGTTTTACTTTTGCCCAACATCTGACAGTGCTCATGATCGGTCCCTCGTTATGCCTCTGTCTGGAAAGGATACAAGGCAAAATGATGGGGGAAACTGGTTGTAGATCTATAGCTGGAACTGCAAGCATAACTCATAGCCATAACTGGTTGATGAAATGAAGAATGGATCACCAAACAACACCTAATACAAGTGCGCCAATAAACCAGAAATAATAAGGTACATTATAATTTTATATCTTAAACCTCAACACATTCTGTTGTTGAACTGTTTTGGATTGTTTGGCATATCTTGTATGTTAAAACCAATTCTATCAGACTATCACAGTAACATATAGCAGCCACCGGTCACCAAATGAAGATTACTATTCATAAGTTTCTTGTCAATACTAAAACTCCAGATACAGGTTTTTGCAATCATTCGTCTATGAAAATCACACCAACTGCTTTCAATAGAACTGAATTAAGATAAAATTGTTTCCCTACATCACTAAGTTTGATTACTAAAAATCTGGAGTTGATAAAATTTGATGGAATTGCCAAATGGCTGCATCAGTGTGTGATCTGCTTGCTCCATCTAATGCCTGAAGGAATGACTCAACTATGGGCACAATCGGCCCAAATTCAATGGTTCTTTGATTCAGTTATTACAATAAGGAACTGTTGAGGATATGATTAGAGGTCATGGTAGGCCATGAAGTTGTTTAGACCCTTGGTGGACCAGAGACTAATACAATAAACACAATGTAAATCTTAGCCTGCTAGAAGAGCTTGCAGAAGAACACCATGCAAATCTTGCATATATTTCCTCCATGTGCCATGCCTATATCTTATTTGACTAATACAGACATTGATTCAAATGCACAAAAATTCATGTCACTCTAGCAAGGATGTTGCTCTTCAAAATTTGCCAATCGATTTTTCAATCGATTTTTCCAAGGATGATTGAGAATTTAACCTAGAACTGATGAGGAGACAAAAGCTCTGAACACTCAGCCTCAATGTAAACAACAGGCAATGCAGAGAGAAATATAAAACTAAAAAACACATGCTGGGATTCAAAGATATCTGTTTATTGCCACCTTCAGTATGAAGTCTCTTTGTTTTACATTCTGTAGAATTTCCAACTTTCCAATGATTACCCAGCAGCCTCTTCACTTGGAACAATGGGCACAATTTGATTTTGACCAAAATAGCAAATCTTTGAAGAAATCAAAGAGTCAAATTCACCATTCTTGATGATCCAATAAAATCGTAATTCCAATCAAAAAGCAAATTGTGACTCTTCAAGTCTTTTCCTTGAATTCCTCATTATTCCTGACAAGATCAACATTTCTGAAACAAGATAATTGGATTGTCTACTTTAAAATTTATTTAGAATATCCAAATGTAACCGTTTCTCTGTAGATAAATGTGTATTTTCAGTCAAACTTTAAGAGCAAAATAGAGGTTGTGTCTCATAGAGGGCTGACTAATGAGCTATTAATAGTTTTTGACAACACTTATGCAATCTGCCTCTTCCTCATACAGTTCTATGCTCGAAGTATGTCCATCATTTTTGCACACACATGTATGGTTCTGATTGGGAAAGCATTTTCGTGTACTACAAGATTGTTTAGAAACAAAAATGACAGAACAGGGCAGGTTGACAAGCAGCCAAAACGACCAGTCATGTGGCCAAATGTGCCAATGGCTTCATTTACACCTCAAGTCAAGTTACCCTGAATGCCCCGTGGCTGTTCTGTGTGGAGTTAATATGCTGCTTTGCCTAGATTTGGATCCAGAAATATTTGTTATCTGACCACTCCCATTTATTGGGATCAATAGTGACTTTAGTTGAGAAAAGAATTTAGGATGAGCTCCTCAAGGGCTTGAGAAATTATTATAAAAGGTCTTAATTTGACTGTGCAACCAAGTCAAAGGGGGATGTTTCAGGACAAAAATTGAAAGTTCACTCATATTCATAACAGGCCTTCACTGCACCACTAGAGGGGATGAGCAGAAAGAGCAAGTCTGCAAGTTTGCTGCATTGTAAAGCATACATTTCTTAACCTCCACCCCCCCCCCCCCACTGTAAATTAAATAATTGTTTTCATAAACAATAGGCTAATCCTCATAACTAGCAACAGCCCTGTTCTATGGACTTTTGCAGGTTTGAAGTTGGAATGGTCCACAAGCAGGACAGGGGTATGCACTGTAGTCCATTTTTCCGGCAGTAATAACACTGAGTGATACAGCAATTATATTGGCTAATTGTGTTTTTTCTTCATAGGGGAACAGATACTTGCTTCAACTAGCACCTGGCGGTTTAATAGTAGCATGTATTGAGCCATAAAATGTCTACTAAGATGTTGCTAATGGATGATGTTTGTGACAAGTCCGTACAGCAGTCAGCAGCTAGTTAGATATTACATAGTTATAATATAAGTTACAACATTTTTGCTGATGCTGTTGTTCATTCTCAGAGCGTCTAGCTGTGGCTATGAATGATTTTTAGCCCTATTATGAATGTGCAGAGGAACTGCTTTTCATCATGAAGCATCTTATATGTGATGGCTTTGTCTTTTCTGCTTAATACCAAAATACTAGGTGTCCTGTGCTTAATACCAAAATACTAGGTGTCCTGTATTTTTTTTTGTAAAATCTTGCATCTGACTAAGCTATATTCATGAACATCCATATCATTCTAGACTGCAAAAACCAATGACAATATTCCTCAAGAAAGGGTCCAGAGTGTATGGTGAGCATCCTGCTAATTTTGCAATGATCTTCTTGAGGCCAGTGTGGTGTCTTTTAATCACTGAGGCAGTGAGGCTGTCAGGTCTTCGCATTTTCCTGATGAACACATTTGTAAATTCCTGCATTGATATGCTGTATGAAACTGGTCTTAACAGTGTTCTCAGGGTCCAGTGGTTTTTTATGGCAAGACCTCTACTTTTTCGTGCGACCATATCTTGAAGGTACAGGTATGCTTATTTCAAGTAGTAACAATGCCCTACTGTTGCAAATACAGGAAAGCAGTTGGTAACAGTTTGATTTGCATTGACCTGACAGCCACTTCTGTCTTCATCTATTAACATGGAGTATACTCGTACTTTGGTAATTCAGCAACAATTGACTGGTCTTGGACTTGCTGCCCAATTCCTTGTTTCTTTTGGTCAGTGTTTTGTTTATTTGGCAGAAAAATATAATGCAGATTCTTGATATTATGCATCTTCATTGGTTATCAATGTTTACAGGTTTTCCAAACTTTTCATTCTCTAGAGACCAGAGTAACAGCTAAAAAGTCAGGAATTTCAATTGACAAATCAGACACCACAGTGTTGTTTGTCCTGAGAAGATGGCCATGGAATGCTTTCTGCACTGATTTGCCTGTCAACATAGTTGACTGAGTTCTCAGTTTTCTTCATACCTATGTAAATAACTCAGTCATTTACGACAAATGTGTGGAAGCAGCCAAGCAATAAAGCGGAATTCCAAGTGACTATAATTATTGTCATGACTCCTGGATTATCTCAGTTCTCTTCATACTACCTATGCACATAACTCAGCTTTCCAGTACAGTGATTCATCAAATGTATGCAAGATAATGCAGAAACTCTAAAGTTTACAATATACAGTGATCACTTTTGGGTGATCAAGGGCTAGTGCAACAGCCTGAAAGCTTCCAATGGAGGTAAATATAGCTGTTTGTATACTAATAATTGGAATACTTTACAATATATAGCATACATGTTCACCATAGATAAATGTCTGATTTATAATTGACCTGGATGGTCGTTTGATTTATTAATCAAGTGCATCATCGCTTGCCTTCCTGGACTAGACTATAGTTAAAAGAAATCCCACAGAAAAATCAACCGAAATACACATACGAGTATTCTTGAATTCAGGGATGACTACACAATGTAAGAAATTGACAACTCATTTGTGATCATTAGATCTGTAAATTTCAGTCATGGAACTTACCGGGCATTCCTTTGCCCTGGTGCCGATGCCACAAGCATGCCCATTCCAGGACATGTACCTTTCCCATCAATTTTGTGCTATGGTAAACACTGTGCACTGCAAACTACAAGCGGTGTCGAAACCATATATAATGTAAATATCTGTGTCAAGTGTAGTTACTACAACACAACCTGGATACGTTTTTTTTCAAACCCCAACCATGTAAACACTTCACTGTAAGAAGATGCAAACCCCATCTAATATTGAAAACAATCAATAAGAAATTCTGCTGATATAAATGTATTTTCACTGCAAGCGATATTTTTAGTGGATAAGTACAGCTGTCGGGCATGCAGTCTGTATGATTGCACGTCCAATGCGCTTGCTTTATTCTGCTCAGCACACTTGCCAATTCATTGTGTTTTTAGAGACAGACATTGACTTTGGCCATACCGAGGATATAAAGAAGAGCCTGGCCACTTCTATGATGAGTAATTGTCTCTTATTTGAACTGTTACTCCTTATTACTCTCACTGCTGTCACAAAAATGATCGTTTTGTGCATCTTCACCATCTTGGCCTTTCATGCATGATAGTATGACCATGATACGAAGTCACTTCTTTTTCGCTTTCATAGCAAAAAATGCCCTCTTCTTAATATCAATTGTATTTAATCATTATGATGAAACAAAAAATTGAAGGTCATTTCATTTCTACACAAGCAAATTAAGCAAATTATGATGTTATTGCTTGTGCTGACATGAACATTTCACCTTCCTCTGCTCAACTTCATCTATTCGGATCTCATCAAAAGGGAACACTACATATGAAAATATGCCTCATTATTCATGTCCTCCCTCAAATATTGCAGCAAATACATTTTTGTTGATCTCATTGGTTTCCTTGAGGCCACAAACATAGGTATAGACACCAACATCACTTTCATAAGTCAAAGAGTCACTAAGTTATTGCATCTTAAACCACTAGGACGTAATCTTGGGAGTGATCTAGAACTTGAAATGAGAGTTTGAGCTTAAAATCTCATCTTATTACAATTTCAAGGGCAGTAACAGATTCCTTGGGTATGAAAACCTAGGTTTGGACCCAAGAATTATCTTTCTAAGTTGAATATTAACTGAGATATAACACTTTGAAGATTCCGGCGGCCATCTTGGACGCCATCTTGATTTTGACCCACTTTGCATAGTCAGAAAATCCTAGATTTTTAATATGTTATTGACCAAGGCAATTGGTACCAAAATTCACTGAAAAACCTTTTGTATCAATTTGTTGTGGGTTAGGTGGCCAATTCTCATAGATTGACCCGTCTACTGTCCACTATCCACAATGAAATGTTGATTAATTCTTCCTCTGCAATACCTTGTAAAACATTATAGTCAAACATGCTTGTGATGCACCCCTGTGAAGTGCTCTTGTAAAGCACCCCTTTACAGGGCAATTGCCAAATCACACAGAGCAACCTGACTGTTAGAAATAAGCAAGAGTGACACTGGTCAAAGACCCGCAATGGCCTATCACAAAAGGTCGTTGATGATACATGACCTATCAATGGGACATAGTGAGGACAAGCGACTCCAAAATCATCCTTTAAAGTCATCCATTGAAGTCACTAATTTGACCACAAAAAACATCAAAGGTGGACAATTTAGTCTGTAAACAGGCATTTACTTCAAATGCTTCTAGATCACTATCATAAATACAGAATAAAATTATTGAACACTGATAAAGGGAAGCAAACAGAACAGTTACTTTAGACTTTAATAAACTGATGTGGTATCAGGTTTCTTTGAATTGCTATGCAATGCCAGTTTTATCAACCAGGGAGAAGAATGATTAATTTTTTTTTACACTTACATGTAAAAGGTGAATACGCACCAAGGCTATTGCATCTGCTAACATCAATAAGATCTGTCAGCTCAGTAGGTTTATAGAATGGAGACATCCCACTATATGTTGCCAGGCAGTTAAAATTTGTAAACTGATACAATGCATTTATTTTACCTGGAACCCCCATCACTATTACTGGAAATGACAGTATCAATAAACAAGGAATTACCTAAAACATGTACAAGGCACGTGTATGTCTAGAATGAAAGGAAAATAATAAGGTTTCCACTCTTGACAGTGACATTCAATCTGCCTGATCAGAGCAGATAATGCACAGACAATCTGTCACTTGATAACATCCGGAGCAAAAATATTAAAATGCTGCTCATTAGTAGAGAAACAACAAGGCACTACAATGTCGCAGATCATCAGGCAAGGGTTGCATTGAGGGGGCAGAGGGTGCATGAAGCCTATGGTCTGCTTTTAATCTTCATTAGGCATGGTGTTGGCTATACAGGATGTTATACAGCACTTCGAGGCTTCCTGTGTTACAGCATGGGGGAAAGTTTAGAGCCTGGCAACCCAGGATTGTCGAAGGGTATAAGGCAACTTTGCCAAATGGTCGTTCACTGTCTTATAAAGCCGATTTTGCATTCTTTGCACTCAGCAGAACGAACATACGCCTTTCTGTCATAGGTCAGAATTTTTCGATTCTTTTAACTGCTACTTTTTCAGAAATCTTTTAGAAAAAACAATTATTATTGTGTACGAAATTATATTTTAAAGAGAACACCAGGAGGCTGTGAAAGTTTTGGGAATTGATTGAGAAGTATAGTTCAGAGAAAGCAAAACAGCAAATTTCTGACTTTTTTATTTCAGACATGAAGTCGTACATCGGAGTGCTGAGGAATGAAGCTCTCAGCCTCACACAATTTTGTGCAAAACTACTGCACCTGTTTCCTTCTATCTATCTATCTATCTATCTATCTATCTATCTATCTATCTATCTATCTATCTATCTATCTATCTATCTATCTATCTATCTATCTATTTATCTACCTATCTATCTATCTATCTATCTATCTATCTATATATCCATCTATCTATATATATCTATATCTCTGTATCCATCTCTCTATCTACCTCTCTGTCTATCTCTATATCTACCCATCTATCCAAATAAATACTATCATAAACATCTGTAAGAGCATCCTCACCTTGCAATGCAATGCAAAACATTGCACACTTGCCAGTTGGGAATTCATGACACTTGTCTCTTCCGAAATCCTCAGATCAGTTCATGTCAAGAGGGGGAATTCTGGAGCAATCCCACTGCTCCACGTGGGATTCCCCTTGCCTCCCAGACAGATTCCGGAATTAACTTGGCAAACACTCACCTTAGCGACAAATGCCACCTTTGACAAATGTGTGTTTTTAGTGAGAAGCCTTTTTGGTCTTTGTTTACAACTGCACACTCCTAAATTCTAAAAAGATGTTGTCAAAAAGCTACCCCATCTCCCAAAGCACTAATCAGGGCACTTCTGTGTGATTTTGGTTGCTGCATTAGCATCACATTTGCCTCATTTTTAATGAGTCGTGTTTAATACACGTATACAAAAATAATGTTCTAATGAAGCCAACAAGAAGGTAGATGACTGGAAGAATGGATGAATCTTTTTCATTTATTTGTGCACATGCCAATCTGATTTAAATTAAGGAACAATAAGTCAGAGGTTGATCAACAATATGAAATTTGATATTGTTTTTCTTTCAGGGTTTATGGTTGCTTAAACTCGCAGGCTGCATCTAAAAATATCACCTTCCCATTTTGTCTTAAAATTATACCGCAAGGTTCATGATACCTGTGTTGCACAAAGAATGAATACCTGCACAGATCATGCTATATAGTATGATCTGTGATACCTATAGAGTTTAAACAGTGCTATAATATGGCTGAACCACAAATAGAAAACCATACGCAACATTTGATACATCCTAAACATTAGTAACCAAATCCAAACACTTTGTATATGTTTTTTTTACAAGCCTTTTTGTCTTTCTTATGTTCTTTTGTTGGCTTTAAATGGTCCTGATGGGTGATTTAGCTGAGGTTGAAAACCAAAGGGTGAACAACAAACGGGCGAAAACTGTAACATGCTAATATCTAATCAAGAACCTGAGAAGAGGAAGGAAAACTGGGCTAGATAAAGAGCAAGCTGAAGGTGTGCTGTCTGTTTTCTACAACTATTGAGTTGAGTTGTGATTATCTTCATGGGTGAGTTGACTATTCTCATACGTACAGTATCCCCAGTAAATGAGTACACCCCTGGGACTCCTGGATTAATTTGCTCAGGGGTCCACACTCAAGCGAAATAATCCACCAAGTTCATGATATGATATAGCCCAGACCTAGCAGAATGTCCATGGACTGTAACCACTCAACAGTAACTAAAAAAATCAAGATGTGGTTGTAATTTCAAGACAATTGGAATGACAGCAATGTTGTGAGTTGACAGCTTGACATGTCTATCTCTGCAGCTTCACCTTTAATGGAAGAAAATGAGGGAGTTTGACTTTTGCCCAACATCTGTCAGAACTCATGATTGCTCTCTCATCATGGAGATATCTGTCTGGAAGAGACACAAGGAAAAATGGTCAGGAAACTGGCAGTATATACTGTGCCGCCTGTAAGTAAGTGAAACGCATGATATTGTGCCATTGCATCAATGTTAAACATCCTCAACCAAAATGCTTCTGGAAGGAAGAATACTCATCCGATGAGAGGAAAACATTTTGGGTCATAAAGGCCGATATGTGAGGCATGTGGGATAAAAATAGCAGCCAATTTCCTTTGCTGTAGTCGGAGTTAGGTATGGGTCAAAGTCTTTGATAAGTAAGTGAAACGCAGGCCCAATGTTAAAACATAGGGAAGGGTGGTTCACTTACTTATCAAAGACTTTGACCCATACCTAACTCCGACTACAGCAAAGAAAATGGGCTGCTAATTTTATCCCACTTGCTTCACACATCGGCCTTTATGACCCACTTTGTTTCCCTTTCATCTGATGAGAATTGGTGCTTCCCCAAGCAGTTTGGCTGAGGATGTTTAGCATTGATGCAATGGCACAATGTCATGCGTTTCACTTACTTACAGGCGGCACTGTAGCTAAAAGGGCACACCATAAATTATAGTAACTGGTTTATCAAATTGGTCATCAGTTTATGAATTACACTATTAGGAGTATATATAGGAAAGCACAATGTAATGCATGTGCATTGGCAATGAACAAGAAATTACTACATAGTAGCTTGTACCCAAACACATACAAGTACACTGCTGTAACACTGTTTTTGTGTTGTTTGTCATATCCCTGAAGTTAATATTTTTATATTCATTCAGTGATAGAAATGACTACGCTACCAACTGTTGATTACCAATACTGATAAATTTCTTGTCAATACTATAACTTTAGATACAGGTTTTTGCAATGAGACAGAATACTACTTTCAAAAGAACTAAATTGCAATGAATCTTTTCCCTTTATCCCTAAGTTTGATTACTCAAAATCTGGAGTTGATCAAATTTGATAGAATTGCTAAATGGCTGCATTAGTGTGTGATCTGCTTGGTCTGTCTATTGCCTGGAGGAGTGACTCAACTATGGCCATGATTGGCCCTTATCTGATGGCCCTTTGATTCTGTTATGACAAAAATGACAAGAAGGAAGAGTTAGGGAAGGAGGAAGATTCAAGGTGAGGTCCAGGGCATGATGGGATTGTGAGGAGCCTTGCCAAACTATAATAGAATAAACACAATATGAAACTAGTAGAAAAACAACCAAATCATGCAGAAATGTCCTTCATGTGTAAAGCCCATATTACATTGAACTAATGCAACAATCCCATGTCCCCCCTGCAGGGGTGTTGCTCATGGATTTGCCAAAAGATATTTCCCAACATGATTGAGAATTGAACCAAGATTTTCTTTTGAGGAGACAACAGCTCTGACCACTTAGCCACAATACCACTCTGAACACTTGCCACTACAGACAGTGCAAAGAGAAAGATACAACTTAAAAAAACACATGTCTGTTCACTACCACTTTCATATGAAAGTCTTCTTGTTTTCAACTCTGTAGAATTGCCAACTTTCCAATGATTACCCAGCAGCCTCTTCACTTAGAACAATCGGCCTAATTTGATTTTGGCTGAAAATATCAAATCTTTAAAGAAATCAAAGAGCCAAATTCACCATTAGTGGTAATGTTGATGATCCAATAAAATGGAGAATTTCAATCAAAAAGCAAATTGTGACTCTTTAATTCTTTTCCACCTACTCCTGACAAGATCAGCATTTCTGAAACAAGATAATTAGATTGTCTACTTTTATTGAGCTTTTGCAGGAATTCTCTACATCAGTTTCACAAAGTAGCAGAAATCGGTATATATAGATGTGCATTTTAAGTCAACCATCAAGTGCATAATCCCAGCCTGATGTTGCGTCCTATTGAGCGCTGCACTTCCAATGCCAGCCATGCAAACTGGAGCAGACAGTTGCCAGCTTGGACCTTATTGATTACTGTTCCTTGTTACCACAGGGGTAATGAGTTATCAGTAGTTTCTGAAACCACACATGCAGCTGTCTCACCTTTAGACCTTAAGAATCAGTTCATCATTTTTGTACATACATTTACATCGTTCTGATTGGGAAAGCATTTTCTTGTACAACACAAATGTTGAGACAAACAATGACAGAACAGGGCAGTTTGACAGGCAGCCAAAACGACTAGTCATGTCACCAAATGTGCTAATGGCTTCATTTACACCTCAAGCCAAGTTGCTCTAAATGCCCCTTGGCAGTTTTGTGGAGTTGGGCTGCAGGAGATGTACACTATAAATATGCTTTTGTGCTCATAAAATATGCCAACTTATAAAAAAATACCTTATCAGATTTTTAAGCATCTAACCCGCCCTGTGGCTCCCCTTTCTGCTTCCCATATCCACTCCCTCCCCATCAATGAAATGCTGATTCATGCTTCCTTTGCAATGTCGTGTGAAACTTTATAGTAAAGCATGCTTGTGAAGCACCCCTGTGAAGTGCCCTTGTAAAGCACCCCTTCAGAGGGCAATTAATAAATCACACAGGGCAACCCGGCTGCTATAAATGAGCAAGGGTGACACTGGCCAAAGGCCTGCAATGACCTATCACAGAAGGTCATTGGTGATACATGACCTAGCAGGACAAAGTGAAGACAAGCAACTCTTTCATTTCAAATTCATTCTTTAAGTACACTTCTATTAAAGCTACTTATTTGACCACAAAAGGTATATACAGAACACAAAGAACGTCAATTAAAAAGACAAAATATGTTGTTCTTAAGGAGACTTTTGCATGTTGGTTGAAATGAACGGAGAGTAAAAATGATAAAGATTTGTAAAACATAAACAGTAGAACAATTAGCGTAGACTAAAAAAAAGTCTCGCATGTTATACATGGGGGGTTACCACTTGATCCCTGTGTCATTCACTAATCAGAAGTTTTGTTTTTTTTCACTTGACAAACAAAAGATGAATTAGCAACGAGTTCTATTGGTTCGGTCATAAAGCTGAGTTATATATATATATATACATTAAATTATTTATCAATGTCAACAAAAATGCATAGTAACGGAAACATCTGGATGAGCATCCTCACCATGAAATCCTAGGCAAAATATTGCACACTTGCCAGTTGGGAATTCATGACACTTGTCTCTTCCTAAATCCTCAGATCAGCTCGTGTCAAGAGGTGTAGTTCTAGAGCAATCCCAGTGCTCCACTCAGGATTCCCCTTGCCTGCCAGACAGATTTAGTAGAGGAAATAGGAGCTCATTTTTGATGATGACCCCGCACGGAAGTACAACAGGCGAATCATATACCAAAATGTTCGCCAGAATGTCAGCTATCTGAATCAAGCTAAGAAAATTACTGGTTCTGGGTACTAACTGAGGGAGAGCTGATGCCATGGCAACAGATTTATTAAAATTGTAATTCTCAAATTATTCATTTTTAATGCTTTTCTTAAACACCGAAGTTCACAGGTGAGGTTTTTGTGCCTGATCAAACTAAAGTTGAGACAGATTTCCCACTGGCAGACCAATTTTGCTTTTACATTGTATTGGTTGCCATGGAAACGAGAAATCATAACAAGTTTGAAGTTTCCTGTCATTATCATACACTTTGATATCTTATACTCTAAAATGATTTCATTAAACCCGCTAGTGTTTTATGTGGAAATGTTGCTGAGAGTGTCCTCTTTCAAAACCTGAGCGAGATTTTTATGTTTTATGTCTATTTATAGCACTACAATGGTTTCCAAGGCAATAAGTCAGGACAAACAAGTTTATAAGAATTTTGGAATTTATCAATATCTCAACTAATAGACATGCCATAGTGCTTATTTATGGACATAATCATTGTGGCAGGATGACCTTCAAAAAAGTGAACCCTCAGACATGTGGCATGGTCCTGGTTGCCATGGAAACAAGAAATCATCACAAATTTGAAGTTTTCAGTCATTGTCACACACTTTGATCTCTTATACTCAAAAATAATCTTATTAAACCCGCTAGTGTTTTATGTGGAAATGTTGCTGAGAGTGTCCTCTTTCAAAACCTGTGTGAGATTTTTATGTTTTATGTCTAGTTATTGCAATAAAATGGTTTCCACGGCAATAAGTCGGGACAAACAAGTTTATAAGAATTTTGGAATTTATCAATATCTCAACTAATAGACATGTCATAGTGCTCATTTTTGGACATAATCATTGTGGCAGGATGACCTTCAGAAAAGTGTACCCTCGGTTGTGTGGCATGGTCCTGGTTGCCATGGAAACAAGATATCATAACAAATTTGAAGTCCTGGTCATAATTGACACATTTAGAGCTCTCATATATTCTAAAATGATCTCATAAAACCTGCAGTTGTGATACATGAAAATGTTTGGGAGAGTGCCCTCTTTCCAAATATGGGTATGATTTGTATGTTTCATGGACATTTATTTCATTATAACTATTTCCAAGGCAACATATCGGGTCAAACAATTTTGATGAATTTTGGAATTTCTGAATACAGTTGCTCTCGAAAGTAAGTACACCCCTGCAGGATTATCGCATTTGGCTCATTAATTAATATCAGGTCATGATTAGTATCTCATTTTTGCAATAAAATGTATCTATTTGAAGTCTTGCATAATATGTAATTAGGATTTCTTGAAATATCAAGGTCACTTTGACCTTTGACCTCAAATGAAAAAATAACCCATTGCAAAAGTAAGTACACCCTTACAATATTTTTCCTTTTTTATTGAATTATTCCCTCTGTTTTGGTCAATCTGCTTTTGCCCCGCAACCTTTAAGTGTTTGTTGTTCCGCCTGGTTGATTTTGGCACCTTCCCTTTAATTTCGATCCTCCTTAACAGTACTTAACAATTGATTATCCTTAAATACGCCTAATCAAGTCATTATGGTGTGAGTGATGGGTCAGTCACTATGCCAAGAACATAGGAACTGTCTAAAAGGCTGAGAAATATTGTTAATTACACCTACAATTACAGATTTGGATGTATAAGAACATTTCTGAACAGCTTGGGGTTCACATATCTACTCTCAGGAATTTTTATTCAAATTTAATGAGCGAAAAAAACAGAATCATCAAGTGGGATGGGAATACCAACAAAGATAGCTTGCAGAACATCCAAGAAGTTATTACAAGAAGCCACCAAAGACCAAAGAGTTACATTCACCAAATTACAAGAGCTAGTGGCATCACCTGGAATACATGTCCACACGTCAACTATATGGATGCATTTGAATGAAGAAGGTGTCACTGCCAGATGTATCGAGAATGCCCGGAAACAAGCCCATACTGATGAAAGAACACAAGGATGCAGGCCTACACTTTGCCCAGAAGCATTTTGATTAACCAGAAGACTTTTTGGCACATATTCTTTGGACATATGAACCTAAAATGGAATTCTAAGGTCACATGAACAACCGTTGCATTTGCTGCAATGTCGACACGGCTTTCCAAAAGAAGAACCTGGTACCAATACTGAAACATGAAGGTCTGAATGTCATGCAGAGCGAGTTTTTTTGCCACATTGGAAACTGGAAACTGGTTAATACAGAGGGAATCATGAATTCAAGGCCCTATTATGAAATCCTAGGAGATAATGTTGTCCAATTGGTGAAGTATAGCTTCGTTGCCTGTGCTCCTGGGTGTTCTACCAGGACAGCAATCCCAAACACTAAATCTAAATAAATTAAAATAAATACAAGCTTTTGGAATGACCCAGCAATATCCCAGATGTGAATCCCATGGAAATGTTGTGGTTTGACCTCAAAAAGTGGGCAAATGCAGGGAATTCCCCAATTATTCAGTGGTGACAGTTTTATATGGAGGCATGGTAAAAAATTCCAGTGCAAAGATGTAAGAACCTTATTCACGGATACAGGATGCATCTTCAAGCTTTTTTATCCACCCGGTTACGAAACATAAGGTGATGACTGTCCGAAGTTAGAAGGGTGTACTTACTTTTGCAATGACCATTTTTTCCATACTTAACTGTATTAATTTAATGGGAGACTGAATTTGAGAATTAGCAATATAATCGTATGCACATGTATTAGGTTGACGATATTTTATTATTAGTTTGTGAATATATAATAATTTGTACCCTTGAGAGACAAAAGTTTGAAAAATTGCATGGGGTGTACTTACTTTCGAGAGCAACTGTATCTCAGAGATCATTGAATCTGATATGCCATCTTGCTCATTTTTGGATATAATCATTGTGGAAGGATGACCTTCAGAACAGTGAACCCTCCATGTCATGTGCCTTGGTTGCCATGGAAACAAGAAGTCAAAACAAATTTGAAGTTTCCCGTTGATTTATAAATAACACACTTTGGTCTCTTTTGCACTAAAGTTATTCATAAAACCAAAAAGTGTTGTTAATCTAAATGTCTTTCAGAGTGTCCTCTTCAGTTCAAAACATAGACAAGATTTGAATGTTTTATGTAATTTATCTTACAAAATCGTTTCTGAGACAACAAGTCAAGGCAAACAATATATTTGAATTTTGTAATTTATCAATATCACAACCTATATCCTGACCATATGACAAACCATTATGTAGCAATGACCGTCAGAAAAGTGACCCTCCATGGGATATTTTGGTCCTTGTTGCCATGGAAATGCATCATTAGATATTATAGGTAATTTTGAGAGTTTAACAAATTAAATTTTGTGAGATAAATGAATTTCCAATCAACAATGCATTAGTACATAATTAGGCATTTTTCAATTCCAGTATGTCAGACCTATTATGTACCCGTGTTTTTTCAATGTATCTCCAAATCAATAACGCCATTTGGATATGTTTTACACACGGTCATATATGTACCATGGAGCCAATACACCAATTTTGTCAAAACATGACAGTTCAATGAGGCATTGTGACAAACAGTCAAGTTTTGGGTGTTCACACTTATTATGCAATTTCTTCAAATTCCCTCGAAAAGCACCAAAAATCTATCCAACTGATCATAAATACCATGAATGTTTACCTCATAACACAGTGAAATGTAGAACCATCATTTCAACCATGGATGAATTCATGATCAAAAAATGCATACAACTATCCTGCATTGACATAGCATTGAAATTGCAATTTATTGCAATGTAAAGATCATGTAAGCCAGACAAAATATGAAACCATTATCAAACTTATACCTTGCTTTCCTTAGGTTGAGAGCTCACCCCTAACCAAAGAACATCACATTGCAACAATGACTGGCCATGCAATTGAAAATATCTTGAAATTGATGGAGCTCATATGATTTGACAATACTATTCCTATGGGAAACTGAACCGGGAATTTTCCACTTGCCATTATGTTTCCGAGAGATGCAGGGTTTGATGGTTCGTCAGACAGGACTAAAGAAGGGTCCTAAAGACACATTCTAAGGATAATTTGCTGTGATATGACTTGTTTTGACAGCAAGATGGACTTCTGTTTTTGAAAAATTGTACTTCCAATGGTTTTCCAATACAATTGTATAATTTTTATTAGTTGATCATGAAGGCATCCATGTTTATTATGACATGGCATTTTATGATCAGTTTGGTCAATTTTTGGAGCCTTTCGAGGAGAGTGGGGGATTACAACAGACCATGGCATCAAATGTGTGAAATGCAAGATGTCACTGCTTCAGTTTAGGTTTGCAAAGTTACACTTCAGTAGATTGACTGGGTGAAAAATTATGACACATGAAAAACTTGCAGATCAAGAGTTATCACATTATATATGCAAATCCCATCACCTTTAAACTGAGAATCTGCATCATTTCAGCCAGTTAATTGGTGAAAATCAGCAAATTTGACACTTCAAATTGCAGGAATGTCTTGAAATGTTCACAGAATATATGTTTTAAAGCATTTTCTACAAAGTCATACCTCTCTTTAGACTCAAAACAGCCTCAAAACAGCCCCAAAACAGCTGCAACAAGATACCGTGACTTAGCTGTACTGTCCAGGAGGGTCTTCCTATTTACCTCAATGGTATCTAAAATATTAAGGATACCCCTACAAACCTTTAATTCAATGCAGGACTGGAGCACAAGTACTTATTTGTTGAGACTATGTTAAGCTTAAATTAGATTAGCGATAGGATGACCTAAAATGTGCTAACAAGCTTTCCCAACATCTAAATAGCAAAAGCGGATGCTAAGTGCCACTAAAAATTATTTGACTTTAGCGATGTGACTCCGGTGACAATTTGTGAAGTCAATTTAAATGATACATGGTTAATAAGTTATCAATAATATCAATAACATGTATGTGTTTCCATTAAAAACGAGACCGCAATATCCCATGGAGGATTCACTTTTCTGAAGGAGATACATACACAATGATTATGTCATAAAATGAGCAAGTTGTAAAGAGTATCAGTTAAGATATTGATGAATTCAAAAAATCCTTCAATAGTCTTTAACTACTCCATTGTCTTGAAAACCGTTCAGTGGATAAATTTTACATCATACATAAACATCTTGCCCAGGTTCAGAAAGAGGACATTCTCACAATACATTTTAATGTTCAACCATTGCTGGTTTTATGTAATTATTTTTGATTAAAAGAGACCGAAATGTGTTAATTATGAATCCCCTCGAAACATCATAGTTGTTATTTCTTGTTTCCATGGTAACTAATACTTGTAATAAAATGTCATGGAGGGTTCACTGTTCTGAAGTTCATCCTTCCACAATGATTATATACAGAAATGAGCAAGATGACATGTCTTCAAGACGACATGTCTATTAGTTGAGATATTGATAATGTCTCAACCTCATCCAAATTATTTTGACCCCATATGTTGCCTTGGAAATAGTTTTAATGAAATAAATTTCCATGAAACATACAAATCATACCCATATTTGGAAAGAGGACACTCTCACAAGCATTTTCATGTGGCACAACTGCAGGTTTTATGAGGTAATTTTAGAGTATAAGAGTTCAAAGTGTGTTAATTATGGCCAGAACTTCAAATTTGTTATGATATCCTGTCTCCATGGCAACCAGGACCATGCCACACATCTGAGGGTTCACTTTTTTGAAGGTCATCCTATCACAATGATTATGTCCAAAAATGAGCACCATTGCATGTCTATTAGTTGAGATATTGATAAATTCCAAAATTCTTGTAAACTCATTTGTCCTGACTTATTGCCTTGGAAACCATTTTAGTGCAATAACTAGACATATAACATAAAAATCTCACACAGGTTTTGAAAGAGGACACTCTCAGCAACATTTCCATGTACAACACTAGCGGGTTTAATAAAATTATTTTTGAGTACATAAGAGATCAAAGTGAGCGATAATGACTGGAAACTTCAAATTTGTGATGATTTCTTGTTTCCATGGCAACCAGGACCATGCCACATGTCTGAGGGTTCACTTTTCTGAAGGTCATCCTGCCACAATGATTATGTCCAAAAATGAGCACTATGGCATGTCTATTAGTTGAGATATTCGTAAATTCCGAAATTCTTATAAACTTGTTTGTCCTGACTTATTGCCTTGGAAACCATTTTAGTGCAATAACTAGACATGAAACATAAAAATATCACACAGGTTTTGAAAGAGGACACTCTCAGCAACATTTCCACATAAAACACTAGCGGGTTTAATGAAATCATTTTGGAGTATAAGATATCAAAGTGTGTGATAATGACTCGAAACTTCAAACTTGTTATGATATCCTGTTTCCATGGCAACCAATACAATGCAGAAGCAAAATGGGTTTGCCAGTGGGAAGTCTGTCTCAACTTTAGTTTGATCAGGCACAAAAACCTCACCTGTGAACTTTGGTGTTTAAGAAAAGCATTAAAAATGAATAATTTGAGAATTATAATTTTAATAAATCTGTTGCCATGGCAACAGCTCTCCCTCAGTTAGTACCCGGAACCAGTAATTTTCTTAGCCGGATTCAGATAGCTGACATTCTGGCGAACATTTTGGTATATGATTCGGCCTGTTGTACTTCCGTGCGGGGTATCTCCTTAAATATTGGACTTTTTGGCTTCTGTTTCCTCTACTAATTCCAGAATTAACTTTGCAAACACTTGCCTTCAAGCCAAATGGCACTTTTGACAAATGTGTGTTTTTTGTCAGATAATCTTTCGGTCTTTGTTTACCATGGTGTGAACTCTCAATTCTGATAAAGATGTTGTCAAAATGCTTCTTTTACTGTCGATAAATGATGAGTACTTACATTCAGCAGCAAGTGGAAATCGATGACTTCGTAACAAGCAAGTGCTCTTTTTTCATCTGCTGTAATAGTTTACTCAGTGACATATATACCATACATTGAAAAGCATATGCAATATTTGATTCAACCTATCAAACACTGTGATCTTTAACAGCCATTTTCTTTTTCCATCGTGCATTTGTTGGCTTTAATGGCTGCTTCAGCAAAGGTGGACACACCACAGGTTTTACAATAAACAGGGCTGTCTCTGTTCGGGACTGACAAGTGGCAGCAGAATGCTGACAGTCCCTGGAAAATCAAAAATTAGGTCAACAATAATTTGATCTGTTTTGGACAGATCGCAAGATCAGGTCGCACAACAGCTGTCCATATTACTACGCCAAACTACTTTCACAAAGCATGGTTGCTGGCAAAGATCCAGTCCACGGCTTTGATTGAAAATGTCTGGAAATCATGAGACAATAGAACGTTTTGAAACTTTAGCATCAACTTTGTGAAAGAGATGCTTTCACTCATCAGAAGTTTGATGGTATTTAATCTACTTATGCCATTTAGTGCACGTTAAATTGTGGTCAGAAAAGTGTCCAAATAGAATGCTCTCTCACTTGTTCACGTGTCATACAAAGCCAATGTTTTTGCTTTGTGATATTAAAAATGCTCATTTTTATTTATTCCGTTACTTTATGGAGATTTATTAACTAGGACAACAATATAATTTACAATGTCATAAATGCTGTGTAACACTCAACAAAATGTCTTGTCCATGTCACAAGTGGCCCCCTCTATACTGGCATTATATGTGAGATACAATGTATACATCCTCCATGATAAAAAATAGCTCCAACTTATTTTGGTATTTACAAGCTGTCTGCTTAAAATTGAAGCCAACCAAAGTCAGATTAGACACTTACAGAGTTTTTGGAAATAAACTAGACCATCACTAAATGATGGAACTGTTCTGGTTTCTTCCAGAGATTGCAAGTCTGTTGACCGCTCACAGGAGCTCACGAATTTTGCACCCCAGGTGGCAGCAAATAGCGGTCAATTTGTAGACAGACAAACAGGTGAGCACTGCAACACGCAATTGTGTAATCAGAAATCTGAAACCAGCCAAAGCTATTAAAATACCCTGTCCAAGAAATGTCAAGTATATAGTTATATTTGATTGACTGATTGACGTTTATTTGCATTAGAGTAAATTGACAATATCATATCACAATTACATCAAAACAATACAATAAAGTCTAATGCTGGAAAATTCCCCCAAAGCCTTAAAAATCGGCTGATTAATGGCAATTCACCAATTCCACTAAAAAACCTTGTCTTTTCAAATCAGTATTTCCTTTTTGACAATTCAATCCACAGAAAAGTGCAGCCCTCTAAGCAAAAGTTCTGTCACTCACTAGGTCTGATTGATGGGATAAGAGAGAGGGATATTATGATAAATTTACGTCACGAGCGTCTAGGCCAATCAGCGCCCAGGATTCCTCTCCACTTAGAAAGTTTACCGGCGATTTACGCAGCAACTACTGCTTTCTCAGAGACGTATGGCCTATCATTTTAAAGGTCTCAGAGAGATTTATCTGTCCGTGTAAGAATCACATCTCTAATCCTTACTGGGACGTGCGTAATGGCGAAATCGCCCTCATTTGCATAACGTGTGTGAAGGCCTGTCCATTGGCCAGCTTTGGGGGTGTGTCTTTAATCACTGAAGGCTTTGCTGAAGTGACATTTACTTGCCTGGCACAGACACTTATTACAATAGGTACAATGTACAAGGACCACCAACATCCAGCTGGATTGTTGTTTGTGAAGGTCCAATGACTTTTTGGGCTCACCACTCTGCGTTCAAATCTCTACAGCCACTGACTTTTGGTGAAGAGGCCATGGACTGTAACCATTCAAGAGTATTTAAAAACAATCCAAGATGCACTTGTTGTTTAAGACAATTTTTAGGACAGCAATGTTGTGGGTTGACAACTTGACATGTCTCTCTCTGTAGCTTCACCTTTAATTGAAGATAATGAGGGAGTTTGACTTTTGCGCAACATCTGACGGAACTCATGATTGCTCTCTCATCATGGAGATATGTCTGGAAAAGATACAAGGAAAAATGTTCAGTGAACTGTCAGTACGTATATAGCTTAAAGGGCAAATCATAAATAGTAGATTGATTTGTGGTTGAAAATGAAAGGGAAGAATTATTGGAAAATAAGAACTAATACATGTGCATAAGCAATAAACCAAAAATGAATTGACATACATACACTGAGCATCATTAAAAACGCAACATCATTAAACAACACAAATTTCGAAGTTCTAATTGTTCAATAATTATCAAATCTGGCACAGACCTCATGCATGGTCTTACAGGGCATATTAGTAACTTTCATGGAAAAAGATTCACTTTTGGCCACAGAGCACTTATTTTAG
This sequence comes from Platynereis dumerilii, assembly GCA_026936325.1. Taxonomy (NCBI): domain Eukaryota; kingdom Metazoa; phylum Annelida; class Polychaeta; order Phyllodocida; family Nereididae; genus Platynereis; species Platynereis dumerilii. The sequence goes on along the minus strand of JAPTHN010000010.1, from coordinate 38,059,159 downwards.
TGAGTTCTGTCTGAAACTTCAATTCACAGACGGCACTTCAATGGAAAATGCACCAATAGAGATATTGGTTTTGTGGAATATTGGATGGGATTAATCGCATGAAATGTTCACTTAACAGGCACAGGAGTTCCCAAAAGTTGTTCCACAAACATTTTGAAAAAATATTGAGGATAAAGCAGATTTTGAATGAAAAACTCAAAATTTAGAAATTACCAATTGCAAATTAAGCATGTGACAGCAAAGTACTGAACAATGGGGTTTTTATGCATGCCTAGGATAGAAACATATGCATAGACAATTATTCCTTATCAATACTCGCAAAAATCTGAATAAAAGATTTTGACAAAAAGCTCCTGAAGGGGGCAGGGCAGCATTGACACTTAAATTTTATTAATTTGCTCATCTTTAACTGTGGTTTAGTCAAATATCCCCTTTTCCCATCCCATCAAGCAAGTAAAATGGTAAACTTTCCTGGCTGATCAAAAAAATGTACGGAAAGAACAGCAAAGTTATTAAAATTAATAATCATGGGATCTTGAAATTTTGTGACTTGCATTTTCGACAGTAGTCACGACGATTTAATTTGACACAAAAATATTGCACTTAGAGATGTGAAAATTGTTAGGAGTGTACCTGATGGCAACTACTAGGTGTGTGCAAACTTTCATTTTCATACTTTAAACAAAAGTTCCATTTCAAGTCATTTTGCGATGTTGCGTTTTTAATGATGCTCAGTGTAGGTACTTTCTACCAAAACATGTGCTTTGTCTATTAGATTGTTTTTAGGTTTTTTGTCACATTCAAGAAGATGATCTTTATGTACATTCATTCACAATAATAAAAGAAGCTAAGTCACCTTATGAAGATCACTAAGAAGTCACCTTAGGAGGATCATATTTCTTGTCAATACTATAACTCCAGATAAAGGGTTTTGTGATTATACTTCCAAAACGATGACTTCTGCTTTCAAAAGAACCCGGTGAAGATAAATCATTTCCCTTGCTCTCAAAGTCTGATTACTTAAAATCTGGAGTTGATCAAATTTGATGGAATTGCCAAATGGCTGCATTAGTGTGTGATCTGCTTGGTCTGTCTATTGCCTGGAGGAGTGACTCAACTATGGCCATGATTGGCCCTGATACGATGGCTCTTTGATTCTATTATGACAAGAAATGACAAGAAGGAAGAGCTGGGGAACGTGGAAGATTAGAGGTGAAGGCCAGGTCATGATGGAATTCTGAGGAGCCTTGCTTAACTAGAGCCGAACTATAATAGAATAAACACAACATGAAACTTGTAGAAACAAGCCCAAATCTTCCAGAAATTTCCTTCATGTGTAAAGCCCATATTACATTGAACTAATGCAACAATCCCATGTCCCCCCTGCAGGGGTGTTGCTCATGGATTTGCCAAAAGATATTTCCCAACATGATTGAGAATTGAACCAAGATTTTCTTTTGAGGAGACAACAGCTCTGACCACTTAGCCACAATACCACTCTGAACACTTGCCACTACAGACAGTGCAAAGAGAAAGATACAACTTAAAAAAACACATGTCTGTTCACTACCACTTTCATATGAAAGTCTTCTTGTTTTCAACTCTGTAGAATTGCCAACTTTCCAATGATTACCCAGCAGCCTCTTCACTTAGAACAATCGGCCTAATTTGATTTTGGCTGAAAATATCAAATCTTTAAAGAAATCAAAGAGCCAAATTCACCATTAGTGGTAATGTTGATGATCCAATAAAATGGAGAATTTCAATCAAAAAGCAAATTGTGACTCTTTAATTCTTTTCCACCTACTCCTGACAAGATCAGCATTTCTGAAACAAGATAATTAGATTGTCTACTTTTATTGAGCTTTTGCAGGAATTCTCTACATCAGTTTCACAAAGTAGCAGAAATCGGTATATATAGATGTGCATTTTAAGTCAACCATCAAGTGCATAATCCCAGCCTGATGTTGCGTCCTATTGAGCGCTGCACTTCCAATGCCAGCCATGCAAACTGGAGCAGACAGTTGCCAGCTTGGACCTTATTGATTACTGTTCCTTGTTACCACAGGGGTAATGAGTTATCAGTAGTTTCTGAAACCACACATGCAGCTGTCTCACCTTTAGACCTTAAGAATCAGTTCATCATTTTTGTACATACATTTACATCGTTCTGATTGGGAAAGCATTTTCTTGTACAACACAAATGTTGAGACAAACAATGACAGAACAGGGCAGTTTGACAGGCAGCCAAAACGACTAGTCATGTCACCAAATGTGCTAATGGCTTCATTTACACCTCAAGCCAAGTTGCTCTAAATGCCCCTTGGCAGTTTTGTGGAGTTGGGCTGCAGGAGATGTACACTATAAATATGCTTTTGTGCTCATAAAATATGCCAACTTATAAAAAAATACCTTATCAGATTTTTAAGCATCTAACCCGCCCTGTGGCTCCCCTTTCTGCTTCCCATATCCACTCCCTCCCCATCAATGAAATGCTGATTCATGCTTCCTTTGCAATGTCGTGTGAAACTTTATAGTAAAGCATGCTTGTGAAGCACCCCTGTGAAGTGCCCTTGTAAAGCACCCCTTCAGAGGGCAATTAATAAATCACACAGGGCAACCCGGCTGCTATAAATGAGCAAGGGTGACACTGGCCAAAGGCCTGCAATGACCTATCACAGAAGGTCATTGGTGATACATGACCTAGCAGGACAAAGTGAAGACAAGCAACTCTTTCATTTCAAATTCATTCTTTAAGTACACTTCCATTAAAGCTACTTATTTGACCACAAAAGGTATATACAGAACACAAAGAACGTCAATTAAAAAGACAAAATATGTTGTTCTTAAGGAGACTTTTGCATGTTGGTTGAAATGAACGGAGAGTAAAAATGATAAAGATTTGTAAAACATAAACAGTAGAACAATTAGCGTAGACTAAAAAAAAGTCTCGCATGTTATACATGGGGGTTACCACTTGATCCCTGTGTCATTCACTAATCAGAAGTTTTGTTTTTTTTCACTTGACAAACAAAAGATGAATTAGCAACGAGTTCTATTGGTTCGGTCATAAAGCTGAGTTATATATATATATATACATTAAATTATTTATCAATGTCAACAAAAATGCATAGTAACGGAAACATCTGGATGAGCATCCTCACCATGAAATCCTAGGCAAAATATTGCACACTTGCCAGTTGGGAATTCATGACACTTGTCTCTTCCTAAATCCTCAGATCAGCTCGTGTCAAGAGGTGTAGTTCTAGAGCAATCCCAGTGCTCCACTCAGGATTCCCCTTGCCTGCCAGACAGATTTAGTAGAGGAAATAGGAGCTCATTTTTGATGATGACCCCGCACGGAAGTACAACAGGCCGAATCATATACCAAAATGTTCGCCAGAATGTCAGCTATCTGAATCAAGCTAAGAAAATTACTGGTTCTGGGTACTAACTGAGGGAGAGCTGATGCCATGGCAACAGATTTATTAAAATTGTAATTCTCAAATTATTCATTTTTAATGCTTTTCTTAAACACCGAAGTTCACAGGTGAGGTTTTTGTGCCTGATCAAACTAAAGTTGAGACAGATTTCCCACTGGCAGACCAATTTTGCTTTTACATTGTATTGGTTGCCATGGAAACGAGAAATCATAACAAGTTTGAAGTTTCCTGTCATTATCATACACTTTGATATCTTATACTCTAAAATGATTTCATTAAACCCGCTAGTGTTTTATGTGGAAATGTTGCTGAGAGTGTCCTCTTTCAAAACCTGAGCGAGATTTTTATGTTTTATGTCTATTTATAGCACTACAATGGTTTCCAAGGCAATAAGTCAGGACAAACAAGTTTATAAGAATTTTGGAATTTATCAATATCTCAACTAATAGACATGCCATAGTGCTTATTTATGGACATAATCATTGTGGCAGGATGACCTTCAAAAAAGTGAACCCTCAGACATGTGGCATGGTCCTGGTTGCCATGGAAACAAGAAATCATCACAAATTTGAAGTTTTCAGTCATTGTCACACACTTTGATCTCTTATACTCAAAAATAATCTTATTAAACCCGCTAGTGTTTTATGTGGAAATGTTGCTGAGAGTGTCCTCTTTCAAAACCTGTGTGAGATTTTTATGTTTTATGTCTAGTTATTGCAATAAAATGGTTTCCACGGCAATAAGTCGGGACAAACAAGTTTATAAGAATTTTGGAATTTATCAATATCTCAACTAATAGACATGTCATAGTGCTCATTTTTGGACATAATCATTGTGGCAGGATGACCTTCAGAAAAGTGTACCCTCGGTTGTGTGGCATGGTCCTGGTTGCCATGGAAACAAGATATCATAACAAATTTGAAGTCCTGGTCATAATTGACACATTTAGAGCTCTCATATATTCTAAAATGATCTCATAAAACCTGCAGTTGTGATACATGAAAATGTTTGGGAGAGTGCCCTCTTTCCAAATATGGGTATGATTTGTATGTTTCATGGACATTTATTTCATTATAACTATTTCCAAGGCAACATATCGGGTCAAACAATTTTGATGAATTTTGGAATTTCTGAATACAGTTGCTCTCGAAAGTAAGTACACCCTGCAGGATTATTGCATTTGGCTCATTAATTAATATCAGGTCATGATTAGTATCTCATTTTTGCAATAAAATGTATATATTTGAAGTCTTGCATAATATGTAATTAGGATTTCTTGAAATATCAAGGTCACTTTGACCTTTGACCTCAAATGAAAAAATAACCCATTGCAAAAGTAAGTACACCCTTACAATATTTTTCCTTTTTTATTGAATTATTCCCTCTGTTTTGGTCAATCTGCTTTTGCCCCGCAACCTTTAAGTGTTTGTTGTTCCGCCTGGTTGATTTTGGCACCTTCCCTTTAATTTCGATCCTCCTTAACAGTACTTAACAATTGATTATCCTTAAATACGCCTAATCAAGTCATTATGGTGTGAGTGATGGGTCAGTCACTATGCCAAGAACATAGGAACTGTCTAAAAGGCTGAGAAATATTGTTAATTACACCTACAATTACAGATTTGGATGTAAAAGAACATTTCTGAACAGCTTGGGGTTCACATATCTACTCTCAGGAATTTTTATTCAAATTTAATGAGCAAAAAAAAAACAGAATCATCAAGTGGGATGGGAATACCAACAAAGATAGCTTGCAGAACATCCAAGAAGTTATTACAAGAAGCCACCAAAGACCCAAGAGTTACATTCACCAAATTACAAGAGCTAGTGGCATCACCTGGAATACATGTCCACACGTCAACTATATGGATGCATTTGAATGAAGAAGGTGTCACTGCCAGATGTATCGAGAATGCCCGGAAACAAGCCCATACTGATGAAAGAACACAAGGATGCAGGCCTACACTTTGCCCAGAAGCATTTTGATTAACCAGAAGACTTTTTGGCACATTTCTTTGGACATATGAACCTAAAATGGAATTCTAAGGTCACATGAACAACCGTTGCATTTGCTGCAATGTCGACACGGCTTTCCAAAAGAAGAACCTGGTACCAATACTGAAACATGAAGGTCTGAATGTCATGCAGAGCGAGTTTTTTTGCCACATTGGAAACTGGAAACTGGTTAATACAGAGGGAATCATGAATTCAAGGCCCTATTATGAAATCCTAGGAGATAATGTTGTCCAATTGGTGAAGTATAGCTTCGTTACCTGTGCTCCTGGGTGTTCTACCAGGACAGCAATCCCAAACACTAAATCTAAATAAATTAAAATAAATACAAGCTTTTGGAATGACCCAGCAATATCCCAGATGTGAATCCCATGGAAATGTTGTGGTTTGACCTCAAAAAGTGGGCAAATGCAGGGAATTCCCCAATTATTCAGTGGTGACAGTTTTATATGGAGGCATGGTAAAAAATTCCAGTGCAAAGATGTAAGAACCTTATTCACGGATACAGGATGCATCTTCAAGCTTTTTTATCCACCCGGTTACGAAACATAAGGTGATGACTGTCCGAAGTTAGAAGGGTGTACTTACTTTTGCAATGACCATTTTTTCCATACTTAACTGTATTAATTTAATGGGAGACTGAATTTGAGAATTAGCAATATAATCGTATGCACATGTATTAGGTTGACGATATTTTATTATTAGTTTGTGAATATATAATAATTTGTACCCTTGAGAGACAAAAGTTTGAAAAATTGCATGGGGTGTACTTACTTTCGAGAGCAACTGTATCTCAGAGATCATTGAATCTGATATGCCATCTTGCTCATTTTTGGATATAATCATTGTGGAAGGATGACCTTCAGAACAGTGAACCCTCCATGTCATGTGCCTTGGTTGCCATGGAAACAAGAAGTCAAAACAAATTTGAAGTTTCCCGTTGATTTATAAATAACACACTTTGGTCTCTTTTGCACTAAAGTTATTCATAAAACCAAAAAGTGTTGTTAATCTAAATGTCTTTCAGAGTGTCCTCTTCAGTTCAAAACATAGACAAGATTTGAATGTTTTATGTAATTTATCTTACAAAATCGTTTCTGAGACAACAAGTCAAGGCAAACAATATATTTGAATTTTGTAATTTATCAATATCACAACCTATATCCTGACCATATGACAAACCATTATGTAGCAATGACCGTCAGAAAAGTGACCCTCCATGGGATATTTTGGTCCTTGTTGCCATGGAAATGCATCATTAGATATTATAGGTAATTTTGAGAGTTTAACAAATTAAATTTTGTGAGATAAATGAATTTCCAATCAACAATGCATTAGTACATAATTAGGCATTTTTCAATTCCAGTATGTCAGACCTATTATGTACCCGTGTTTTTTCAATGTATCTCCAAATCAATAACGCCATTTGGATATGTTTTACACACGGTCATATATGTACCATGGAGCCAATACACCAATTTTGTCAAAACATGACAGTTCAATGAGGCATTGTGACAAACAGTCAAGTTTTGGGTGTTCACACTTATTATGCAATTTCTTCAAATTCCCTCGAAAAGCACCAAAAATCTATCCAACTGATCATAAATACCATGAATGTTTACCTCATAACACAGTGAAATGTAGAACCATCATTTCAACCATGGATGAATTCATGATCAAAAAATGCATACAACTATCCTGCATTGACATAGCATTGAAATTGCAATTTATTGCAATGTAAAGATCATGTAAGCCAGACAAAATATGAAACCATTATCAAACTTATACCTTGCTTTCCTTAGGTTGAGAGCTCACCCCTAACCAAAGAACATCACATTGCAACAATGACTGGCCATGCAATTGAAAATATCTTGAAATTGATGGAGCTCATATGATTTGACAATACTATTCCTATGGGAAACTGAACCGGGAATTTTCCACTTGCCATTATGTTTCCGAGAGATGCAGGGTTTGATGGTTCATCAGACAGGACTAAAGAAGGGTCCTAAAGACACATTCTAAGGATAATTTGCTGTGATATGACTTGTTTTGACAGCAAGATGGACTTCTGTTTTTGAAAAATTGTACTTCCAATGGTTTTCCAATACAATTGTATAATTTTTATTAGTTGATCATGAAGGCATCCATGTTTATTATGACATGGCATTTTATGATCAGTTTGGTCAATTTTTGGAGCCTTTCGAGGAGAGTGGGGGATTACAACAGACCATGGCATCAAATGTGTGAAATGCAAGATGTCACTGCTTCAGTTTAGGTTTGCAAAGTTACACTTCAGTAGATTGACTGGGTGAAAAATTATGACACATGAAAAACTTGCAGATCAAGAGTTATCACATTATATATGCAAATCCCATCACCTTTAAACTGAGAATCTGCATCATTTCAGCCAGTTAATTGGTGAAAATCAGCAAATTTGACACTTCAAATTGCAGGAATGTCTTGAAATGTTCACAGAATATATGTTTTAAAGCATTTTCTACAAAGTCATACCTCTCTTTAGACTCAAAACAGCCTCAAAACAGCCCCAAAACAGCTGCAACAAGATACCGTGACTTAGCTGTACTGTCCAGGAGGGTCTTCCTATTTACCTCAATGGTATCTAAAATATTAAGGATACCCCTACAAACCTTTAATTCAATGCAGGACTGGAGCACAAGTACTTATTTGTTGAGACTATGTTAAGCTTAAATTAGATTAGCGATAGGATGACCTAAAATGTGCTAACAAGCTTTCCCAACATCTAAATAGCAAAAGCGGATGCTAAGTGCCACTAAAAATTATTTGACTTTAGCGATGTGACTCCGGTGACAATTTGTGAAGTCAATTTAAATGATACATGGTTAATAAGTTATCAATAATATCAATAACATGTATGTGTTTCCATTAAAAACGAGACCGCAATATCCCATGGAGGATTCACTTTTCTGAAGGAGATACATACACAATGATTATGTCATAAAATGAGCAAGTTGTAAAGAGTATCAGTTAAGATATTGATGAATTCAAAAAATCCTTCAATAGTCTTTAACTACTCCATTGTCTTGAAAACCGTTCAGTGGATAAATTTTACATCATACATAAACATCTTGCCCAGGTTCAGAAAGAGGACATTCTCACAATACATTTTAATGTTCAACCATTGCTGGTTTTATGTAATTATTTTTGATTAAAAGAGACTGAAATGTGTTAATTATGAATCCCCTCGAAACATCATAGTTGTTATTTCTTGTTTCCATGGTAACTAATACTTGTAATAAAATGTCATGGAGGGTTCACTGTTCTGAAGTTCATCCTTCCACAATGATTATATACAGAAATGAGCAAGATGACATGTCTTCAAGACGACATGTCTATTAGTTGAGATATTGATAATGTCTCAACCTCATCCAAATTATTTTGACCCCATATGTTGCCTTGGAAATAGTTTTAATGAAATAAATTTCCATGAAACATACAAATCATACCCATATTTGGAAAGAGGACACTCTCACAAGCATTTTCATGTGGCACAACTGCAGGTTTTATGAGGTAATTTTAGAGTATAAGAGTTCAAAGTGTGTTAATTATGGCCAGAACTTCAAATTTGTTATGATATCCTGTCTCCATGGCAACCAGGACCATGCCACACATCTGAGGGTTCACTTTTTTGAAGGTCATCCTATCACAATGATTATGTCCAAAAATGAGCACCATTGCATGTCTATTAGTTGAGATATTGATAAATTCCAAAATTCTTGTAAACTCATTTGTCCTGACTTATTGCCTTGGAAACCATTTTAGTGCAATAACTAGACATATAACATAAAAATCTCACACAGGTTTTGAAAGAGGACACTCTCAGCAACATTTCCATGTACAACACTAGCGGGTTTAATAAAATTATTTTTGAGTACATAAGAGATCAAAGTGAGCGATAATGACTGGAAACTTCAAATTTGTGATGATTTCTTGTTTCCATGGCAACCAGGACCATGCCACATGTCTGAGGGTTCACTTTTCTGAAGGTCATCCTGCCACAATGATTATGTCCAAAAATGAGCACTATGGCATGTCTATTAGTTGAGATATTCGTAAATTCCGAAATTCTTATAAACTTGTTTGTCCTGACTTATTGCCTTGGAAACCATTTTAGTGCAATAACTAGACATGAAACATAAAAATATCACACAGGTTTTGAAAGAGGACACTCTCAGCAACATTTCCACATAAAACACTAGCGGGTTTAATGAAATCATTTTGGAGTATAAGATATCAAAGTGTGTGATAATGACTCGAAACTTCAAACTTGTTATGATATCCTGTTTCCATGGCAACCAATACAATGCAGAAGCAAAATGGGTTTGCCAGTGGGAAGTCTGTCTCAACTTTAGTTTGATCAGGCACAAAAACCTCACCTGTGAACTTTGGTGTTTAAGAAAAGCATTAAAAATGAATAATTTGAGAATTATAATTTTAATAAATCTGTTGCCATGGCAACAGCTCTCCCTCAGTTAGTACCCGGAACCAGTAATTTTCTTAGCCGGATTCAGATAGCTGACATTCTGGCGAACATTTTGGTATATGATTCGGCCTGTTGTACTTCCGTGCGGGGTATCTCCTTAAATATTGGACTTTTTGGCTTCTGTTTCCTCTACTAATTCCAGAATTAACTTTGCAAACACTTGCCTTCAAGCCAAATGGCACTTTTGACAAATGTGTGTTTTTTGTCAGATAATCTTTCGGTCTTTGTTTACCATGGTGTGAACTCTCAATTCTGATAAAGATGTTGTCAAAATGCTTCTTTTACTGTCGATAAATGATGAGTACTTACATTCAGCAGCAAGTGGAAATCGATGACTTTGTTACAAGCAAGTGCTCTTTTTTCATCTGCTGTAATAGTTTACTCAGTGACATATATACCATACATTGAAAAGCATATGCAATATTTGATTCAACCTATCAAACACTGTGATCTTTAACAGCCATTTTCTTTTTCCATCGTGCATTTGTTGGCTTTAATGGCTGCTTCAGCAAAGGTGGACACACCACAGGTTTTACAATAAACAGGGCTGTCTCTGTTCGGGACTGACAAGTGGCAGCAGAATGCTGACAGTCCCTGGAAAATCAAAAATTAGGTCAACAATAATTTGATCTGTTTTGGACAGATCGCAAGATCAGGTCGCACAACAGCTGTCCATATTACTACGCCAAACTACTTTCACAAAGCATGGTTGCTGGCAAAGATCCAGTCCACGGCTTTGATTGAAAATGTCTGGAAATCATGAGACAATAGAACGTTTTGAAACTTTAGCATAAACTTTGTGAAAGAGATGCTTTCACTCATCAGAAGTTTGATGGTATTTAATCTACTTATGCCATTTAGTGCACGTTAAATTGTGGTCAGAAAAGTGTCCAAATAGAATGCTCTCTCACTTGTTCACGTGTCATACAAAGCCAATGTTTTTGCTTTGTGATATTAAAAATGCTCATTTTTATTTATTCCGTTACTTTATGGAGATTTATTAACTAGGACAACAATATAATGTACAATGTCATAAATGCTGTGTAACACTCAACAAAATGTCTTGTCCATGTCACAAGTGGCCCCCTCTATACTGGCATTATATGTGAGATACAATGTATACATCCTCCATGATAAAAAATAGCTCCAACTTATTTTGGTATTTACAAGCTGTCTGCTTAAAATTGAAGCCAACCAAAGTCAGATTAGACACTTACAGAGTTTTTGGAAATAAACTAGACCATCACTAAATGATGGAACTGTTCTGGTTTCTTCCAGAGATTGCAAGTCTGTTGACCGCTCACAGGAGCTCACGAATTTTGCACCCCAGGTGGCAGCAAATAGCGGTCAATTTGTAGACAGACAAACAGGTGAGCACTGCAACACGCAATTGTGTAATCAGAAATCTGAAACCAGCCAAAGCTATTAAAATACCCTGTCCAAGAAATGTCAAGTATATAGTTATATTTGATTGACTGATTGACGTTTATTTGCATTAGAGTAAATTGACAATATCATATCACAATTACATCAAAACAATACAATAAAGTCTAATGCTGGAAAATTCCCCCAAAGCCTTAAAAATCGGCTGATTAATGGCAATTCACCAATTCCACTAAAAAACCTTGTCTTTTCAAATCAGTATTTCCTTTTTGACAATTCAATCCACAGAAAAGTGCAGCCCTCTAAGCAAAAGTTCTGTCACTCACTAGGTCTGATTGATGGGATAAGAGAGAGGGATATTATGATAAATTTACGTCACGAGCGTCTAGGCCAATCAGCGCCCAGGATTCCTCTCCACTTAGAAAGTTTACCGGCGATTTACGCAGCAACTACTGCTTTCTCAGAGACGTATGGCCTATCATTTTAAAGGTCTCAGAGAGATTTATCTGTCCGTGTAAGAATCACATCTCTAATCCTTACTGGGACGTGCGTAATGGCGAAATCGCCCTCATTTGCATAACGTGTGTGAAGGCCTGTCCATTGGCCAGCTTTGGGGGTGTGTCTTTAATCACTGAAGGCTTTGCTGAAGTGACATTTACTTGCCTGGCACAGACACTTATTACAATAGGTACAATGTACAAGGACCACCAACATCCAGCTGGATTGTTGTTTGTGAAGGTCCAATGACTTTTTGGGCTCACCACTCTGCGTTCAAATCTCTACAGCCACTGACTTTTGGTGAAGAGGCCATGGACTGTAACCATTCAAGAGTATTTAAAAACAATCCAAGATGCACTTGTTGTTTAAGACAATTTTTAGGACAGCAATGTTGTGGGTTGACAACTTGACATGTCTCTCTCTGTAGCTTCACCTTTAATTGAAGATAATGAGGGAGTTTGACTTTTGCGCAACATCTGACGGAACTCATGATTGCTCTCTCATCATGGAGATATGTCTGGAAAAGATACAAGGAAAAATGTTCAGTGAACTGTCAGTACGTATATAGCTTAAAGGGCAAATCATAAATAGTAGATTGATTTGTGGTTGAAAATGAAAGGGAAGAATTATTGGAAAATAAGAACTAATACATGTGCATAAGCAATAAACCAAAAATGAATTGACATACATACACTGAGCATCATTAAAAACGCAACATCATTAAACAACACAAATTTCGCAGTTCTAATTGTTCAATAATTATCAAATCTGGCACAGACCTCATGCATGGTCTTACAGGGCATATTAGTAACTTTCATGGAAAAGATTCACTTTTGGCCACAGAGCACTTATTTTAGTGAGTTCTGTCTGAAACTTCAATTCACAGACGGCACTTCAATGGAAAATGCACCAATAGAGATATTGGTTTTGTGGAATATTGGATGGGATTAATCGCATGAAATGTTCACTTAACAGGCACAGGAGTTCCCAAAAGTTGTTCCACAAACATTTTGAAAAAATATTGAGGATAAAGCAGATTTTGAATGAAAAACTCAAAATTTAGAAATTACCAATTGCAAATTAAGCATGTGACAGCAAAGTACTGAACAATGGGGTTTTTATGCATGCCTAGGATAGAAACATATGCATAGACAATTATTCCTTATCAATACTCGCAAAAATCTGAATAAAACTTCTTTTTTTGAAGATTTTGACAAAAAGCTCCTGAAGGGGGCAGGGCAGCATTGACACTTAAATTTTATTAATTTGCTCATCTTTAACTGTGGTTTAGTCAAATATCCCCTTTTCCCATCCCATCAAGCAAGTAAAATGGTAAACTTTCCTGGCTGATCAAAAAAAATTTACGGAAAGAACAGCAAAGTTATTAAAATTAATAATCATGGGCTCTTGAAATTTTATGACTTGCATTTTCGACAGTAGTCACGACGATTTAATTTGACACAAAAATATTGCACTTAGAGATGTGAAAATTGTTAGGAGTGTACCTGATGGCAACTACTAGGTGTGTGCAAACTTTCATTTTCATACTTTAAACAAAAGTTCCATTTCAAGTCATTTTGCGATGTTGCGTTTTTAATGATGCTCAGTGTAGGTACTTTCTACCAAAACATGTGCTTTGTCTATTAGATTGTTTTTAGGTTTTTTGTCACATTCAAGAAGATGATCTTTATGTACATTCATTCACAATAATAAAAGAAGCTAAGTCACCTTATGAAGATCACTAAGAAGTCACCTTAGGAGGATCATATTTCTTGTCAATACTATAACTCCAGATAAAGGGTTTTGTGATTATACTTCCAAAATGATGACTTCCGCTTTCAAAAGAACCCAGTGAAAATAAATCATTTCCCTTGCTCTCAAAGTCTGATTACTTAAAATCTGGAGTTGATCAAATTTGATGGAATTGCCAAATGGCTGCATTAGTGTTTGATCTGCTTGGTCTGTCTATTGCCTGGAGGAGTGACTCAACTAGAGCTTTTTTTTCTCGGTGATTATAAACTGTAATCTCTGTAATCTACAAAATGTCTTCAGTCGCCAGAAACAGTTGATAGCAGTTTTTAAGCTGTTATTTCTATTTCATGCAGTTAAACATGGATTAACTTTGCATTGCTTCCAATGCAAAACGATGTGTAACAGTGAGAAACAAAAAGAAGAGGGGGGGGTTTCATCATCTCAACACCCATTGGCGACTATGATATTTAGACTGAGATTAAGACTGTTAGTCAGCCATGGTTTGGCCATGCAAGTGATTATAGAAGTGTCAGTCACCCAGGTGCCTTAGAGGCGACTATGGAGTGATTAAGAATGTGAGAAAGTTATAATCACAACACGAAGGCGATTCCAGGTGACTGAGAGGTTGCCATAGCCTCCAATTCACAGTTGTGAATTCATTGATTTCAACTGATCGAATTAAGGAGTAAACTGGATACAAAGCATGATGCAGTATAAATTTAACTACAAGAAAATAACCTGTAGTTCCAAAGTGTCACAATAGTAGGTCCTTTGTGTCAGTGTCTATGCTAATCAATTTGTGTATACATGTACAATTTGTACATGTCACATTTACCCGAAGTAAATACAATTCAATTGGTTTTTAAAAATCCAATGTATGAGGTGAATGTGAGTGATTGATTCTTTTGGCTCATAATACCTGTTGGCGACTATTGGACTGAGACTGAAATAAAGCGACTATGGCGTCGCTCTCAATCTCACAGATTTGTGACCAATGAAACATGTCTCAGAGGCGACTATGAGGTGATGGATAGATAGATAGATAGATAGATAGATAGATAGATAGATAGATAGATAGATAGATAGATAGATAGATAGATAGATAGATTGATAGATCGACAGAGTGATAGATTTACACGTAGACATATGGATAGAGAAACAGATAAATAGGTGGTATCTTTATTATCTATATACATAATGATTCCCATTTCAAATGCTTATAGTGGGTCCTTTGTATCAATGTCTATGCTGAACAACAGAACAAGTAAAATGTCCCACATATTGGGTTCACATGTATATACGTTAAATTCGGATGGCTGGACCATAAAAGGTCTACATTGACTGAAATGTCCTTGGACTGAAAAAATCATGCCTGGGCTAAATTTAGTTTTCTTTGCAATGACATGAATAAGTTCGAAATTAAAACCCTTTAAAATAACTGCATTCTTAAATTTGTTGAAGTGTGAAATTTGATTTGATTGACTGTTTTTCACGAGGTTGTTTCTTGAGAGGGAAATCATGGAGAAAATAGTTCATTCTATTGCAAATCTTCACAGTTGTTAGAAATATAACTGTTGCCAATGTTTGCTTGTTTAACACTGTTTTCCTAAATGGTCAGTAATCCCCTTAGTAGCCATAGTCGCCATTTGGAGAGATTACAACTCATAATCACCGAGGAAAAAAAGCTCTAATACGGTCATGATTAGCCCTTATTTGATGGCTCTTTGATATATGACAGGATTGAGCAGAGAGACAGAAAGGCGTGGACTCCCTCGAGAAAGGCTATTTAAGTCATGGGAGGATGAACTGGACTCCTGGTTTGTGAAAGAGTTCAAGGAATATTATATTAAATACAGTTTATTTCTCAACCTATCAGCACAACTCATAGACAGACTTGATCAACATTAACACACTAAGTCTTTCCCCATCTGTAGTCTATGTCTTATTTAACAATTATAAACATTGATTTAGAAGTGCAACCATTTTACGTCCCTCCAACAGGGATGTAGCTCATGAGCTCTCATGAAGGTCTGCTTATAAATTTCTAACCTGGATGGAATTCTACCCGGGACTTCTATCGATTTTTCAAAATGATGCACAGACTCTGATCATTCAACAATCCAACCACTCTGATGATTTACAGTTGAGACTCATGCAATGTACAACCACTGAACCGAGGAAAATTCTAGTTTACACATGCTATATAGAATCCACATACACAGGTTTATTACCATGCACCTTCAAATGAAAGTCCTTTTGTTTTCAATTCTGTAGAATTGCCACAATTCCCATGATTACCCAGTAGCCTCTTCACTTGGAACAATTGGCATAATTTGATTTTGGCTGATAACATCAAATCTTTGAAGTAATCAAAGAGTCAAATTCACCATTAGTGCTAATCGTGATGAGCCAATAAAATCAGAAATTCAATCAAAAAGCAAATTGTGACTCTTCAAGTCTTTTCCTTGAATATCTGACAAGATCAACATTTCTGAAACAAGATAATTAGATCGTCAGCTTTTATTGAGCTTGAACTTCGGCCATTTACAATTAGTTTCCAGATGGTACAGTAGTCGGTAACCGATACATGTGTGGTTTCAGTCAGCCTACAAGATGTTGCCTCTTATAAATGGGCTAACACTTCTCATAGTCATACCATCCAAACTGGAGAAGATTTAGTAATCAGCTTGGACCAACCTCTTCTTGATAACCACCATTTTAGTGAGCTATTTATAGCCTTTTACCCCACACATGCAATCTGTCTCATCCTCAAGTCATGTTTGTCATTTTTCCACTCTAGTATTTCTTATAAGAAAAGCATTTTCTCGTACCACAAGACTGTTGAGAAAGAAAATGACAGAACAGGGCAGATTGACAAGCAGCCAAAACGACCAGTCATTTACACCTCAAGTCAAGTTGCCCTGAATAGCCTGGGGCATTTCTGAGTATTGTGGAGTTTGGCTAAGAAACCTCATCATGTGACCATCAAAGGCTTGTGAAAAGAGAACACCTAAATTTAACAACCAAGTACAGATAGTTAAGATGGTGCTCATGACAGTATAATAAACAAATATTGAAAGTCTAATCATACTCCAAATACTTTATATAACTTGCACATATAAATGGATGTCTGACATGGGCCTTCAGCAGAGCTCATAACACTGAACCATCAGGTTGATGGGCAACAAGAGGGAGTCTGCAAGTTTGCTGTATTGGAATGTAGACCCACCTTAACCACCATCCGACTCCCCTTTTTGCCTTCCTGTATCCTACACCCTCCCCTTCCCTCGATCAATGTAAGGGTGATTCATGCTTCCTTTGCAATGCCTTGTAAACATTATAGTCAAGCATGCTTGTGAAGCATCCTTTTGAAGTGCCCTTGGCAATTGATAAATCACACAAGGTAACCTGGCTGCTATAAATGAGCAACGGTGACCATGGTCAAAGACCTGCAATGACCTATCACAAAAGGTCGTTGGTGATCAATGCTCATCAGGGACAATTTCGAGGACAAGCGACTCTACTCATCCCAAATTAGTCCTTTAAAGATATCCACGGAAGTCAAAACTTGACCATGAAAGGTACAGGTATTGGACACAAAGAACATCAAAAGCAAACAATTTTCTTCTTTTTATCAATCGAATAACTATGTACATGTATATAAACAACAAATAGTATCTCAACCATCTGGAAGAGCATCCCTTGCCTTGCAATCCTACACACAACATTGCACACTTGCCAGTTGGGAATTCATGACACTTGTCTCTTCCGAAATCCTCAGATCAGCTCGTGTCAAGAGGTGGAATTCCCTTGCAATCCCACTGCTCCACGTTGGATTCCCCTTGCCTCCCAGACAGATTCCGGAATTAACTTTGCAAACACTTGCCTTCAAGCCAAATGTCACTTTTGACAAATGTGTGTTTTTGGTCACATAACTTTTCGGTTTTTGTTTACCATGGTGTGAACTCTCAATTCTGATAAAGATGTTGTCAAAATGCTTCTTTTACTGTCGATAAATGATGAGTACTTACATTCAGCAGCAAGTGGAAATCGATGACTTCGTAACAAGCACTCTTTTTTCGTCTGCTGTAATAGTTTACTCAGTGACATATATCATACATAGAAAAGCACATGCAATATTTGATTCAGCCTATCCGAATGCAAACACTGTGATCTTTAAAAGCCATTTTCTCTTTCCATTTTGCATTTGTTGGCTTTAATGGCTGCTTCAGCAAAGGTGGACACACCACAGGTTTTGCAATAAACAGGCTGTCTCTGTTCGGGACTGACAAGTGGCAGCAGAATGCTGACAGTCCCTGGGACAGATCACAAGATCAGGTTGCACAACAGCTGTCCATATTACTACGCCAAACTACTTTCACAAAGCATGGTTGCTGGCAAAGATCCAGTCCACTGCTTTGATTGGAAAATGTTTGGAAATCATGAGACAAAAGAACGTTTTGAAACTTTAGCATAAACTTTGCCTGTGAAAGAGATGATTTCACTCATCAAAAGTTGGATGGTATTCAATCTACTTATGCCATTTAGTGCACGTTAAATTGTGGTCAGAAAAGTGTTAAAAAAGAATGTTCTCTCACTTGTTCACGTGTCCATACAATCACAAACCTGAAACCAACCAAAGCCACTAAAATACCCTGTCCAAGAAATGTCAAGTATATGGCTATATTTGATTGACTGATTGATGTTTATTTGCATTAAAGTAAATTGACAATATCTTATCACAAGTACATCAAAAAAATACAATAAAGTCTAATGCTGGACAATTCCCCCAAAGCCTTTAAAATCGGCTGATTAATGGTAATTCGCCAATTCCACTACAAAACCTTGTCTTTTCAAATCAGTATTTCCTTTTTGACAATTCAATTCACAGAAAAGTGCAGCCCTCTAAGCAAAAGTTCTGTCACTCACTAGGTCTGATTGACGGGATAAGAGAGAGGGAGAGAGGAGTCTTCAACATTTACTTGCCTGGCACAGACACTTATTACAACTAGAAATGTCATAACCGGAAACCGGTGAGTGATGCGCTGCCCGGACTGAGTCCTAAAGATGAATCACACATGTATCCGTTGTTAGTGTATATACCTCTGTGTAATATTTCAGTCAAATCTTGGCTCACAGGATCAATGCTGTCTTGGCTAAATACACATTTCCTGGCCATCCCACTAACCCAAACTATCCACCTGTCTTTGATTTTACTCTCCTGTCTTTCTGCCCAGGAGTAATTTACCAGCTTGTTATTGCTCTCTTATTTACGATTGGCAACACTGCTATTCCTTTAAAAAAAAGCGTGCAAGCACTTTTAAGAGTTGCTTGCATCTATCTATCTATCTATCTATCTATCTATCTATCTATCTATCTATCTTTCTTTCTTTCTTTCTTTCTTTCTTTCTTTCTTTCTTTCTTTCTATCTATCTATCTATCTATCTATCTATCTATCTATCTATCTATCTATCTATCTATCTATCTATCTATCTATCTGTCTATCTGTCTATCTGTCTATCTATATATCTTTGTGTTTAGCAGTCTGTCTATCTGTCTATCTATCTCGAGGCTTTCCCTTCCTTACCCCACTACATTCGGTATAATCACGAAATAGCCCCCACCCTCTGATAACGGAATGAGCGAGACCATTGAAAAGCATAGGCTGCCACTCATTCCGTCACAGGTGCGGGGCTTATTTCGTGATTATGCCCTACATTCCTTCCTTCATGCCTTTGTTCATTCCTTTGTTCATTCCTTTGTTCATTCCTTTGTTCATTCCTTCTTTTCTTCATTCCTTCCTGCATTCTTTCTACCGAATTTGTAAACACTGGATGTAGCTGGCACTAGGATGCTTTTAGGACAAATGTAGTATAAACAAGTTGTTGATAACAGCTAACTTTTACAGTTAACATCAAACAGGACTGCTACAAGGTGTGTCCTGTTTCTCACACAATGTCATGTTTATGTAACCTAGTTCATGTGATAAATGGACATTCTTGAAGTATAAAGTATATGCTGACCTGCTGTTTTCACTTCTAAGGGAATACTTGATATGTGAACAGGAATTAAGGTATGTTTTTCTTTAGGCTTTCTTATCATTGTCAGCTAATAGTAAATAACATGTCACATGAAATATTGTCCATTAGATTTTTAATATGATTGCACCATGTTCAATAAACTTCCTGTTGGGATTAATTGAATACAAGCAAGCACTGACATAGACCAACTGCACAAATCAAGTAAAAAAAATCATTGTACTTTTGAAATTAAAGATTAGATCTGCCAATTCTGCATAGAATTCAACTTGCATTAAAATACCACAAACTGGTAAATTAACAACATTGGGGTGACATGAAACAATACCAATCAACACAATTGCATGTTTTCAGAATTAAGTGAGTTCAATTCATTTTATTAGTCCAGTAGAGCCCCATTATGTCAGAGGAACCCAAAAAGCTGTAAAACAAATCTCACTGAATTGAAAGCGAGTGCCCCCCTCAATGATGACTGTGATGCAGCCATAGTCCTGTGCCCTGCTATGTGAATGCATACAGGCCAGGAGACCAGGCTAATGCAGCCATAGCCACGCTGGGACAGCGTCTGTGTAGAACTGGGCAAGAAATACTTTAAATATGTCACAATAAAGCCACTAAATGTTAGTTTAAAGATTCGGGGACAAACTTTATGACAGTAACGTAACATACAGTGAAGAAGGGCTCTGAAAGTAGTGGCAGGTGCCCAGTAGCTTTTACATAAAATTGGGGCAATAATGTTAACATTTCAGTGTGTGCAAAAAAGCTTGCTTACGAAACCAAGTGCTTGCCCAAGGGGGGGCACCCCCAGGGCTGCGCAAATAAGTACAATGTACAAGGACCACCAAAATCCAGCTGGATTGTTGTTTGTGAAGGTCCAATAACTTTTTGGGCTCACCACCCTGCGTTCAAATCTGTACAGCCACTGACTTTTGGTGAAGAGGCCATGCAATGTAACCATTCAACAGTTATTTAAAAATAATCCAAGATGCACTTGTTGTTTTAAGACAATTTTTAGGGCAGCAATGTTGTGGGTTGACAACTTGACATGTCTCTCTCTGCAGCTTCACCTTTAATTGAAGATAATGAGGGAGTTTGACTTTTGCCCAACATCTGACGGAACTCATGATTGCTCTCTCATCATGGAGATATCTGTCTGGAAAAGATACAAGGAAAAATGTTCAGTGAACTGACAGTACATATATAGCTTAAAGGGCAAATCATAAATAGTAGATTAATTTGTGGTTGAAAATGAAAGGGGAGAAGTATTGGAAAACTAGAGGACCCCCATGCTTGTTGGAATAAAGAGGTAGGCCTACAAATTAGTAGCAGTGTGCAGTATTGTGGTTTATCATTGTGGTGCTGACATGCGTTGCCCTGCAGCTTAAATGATGATTGGAAAGGTGTTGCCGTCTGGTGAGTGTAGGATTATAAAAACTACTGTAGGTGCAGAACTCATGGATGTTAAGTACTGTGAAGGTAAAAATGTGTAAAGGAAGAGCAAAGAGGAAGATTGACGTATGACATGGCCTGATCCATGGATAATTGAGGATTCCTATGCAGAAAGAAAAATCAGGCAAAAAGCTTAATTTGTAATATGGAATAGGATATATAGAATTAGCCAGTCAATAGGGGAATGTAGAAAGGATTGAAATTGTGTAGTTTTTTAAGTTTGTTCTTAGTGTCGTGATTTGTAAGAAAGAACCTGTTTTGTATTGTTTATCTGATGCCTCCCTCTTCTGAGCCCAGGAGAACAGTGCACTACCACTATTGCAGCCACGTGAATAGAGCTGTGTGGATAGCATACATGTGTGGATAGGATGTTAGAAGTAACAGATAGTTGTGTAAAGATAAAAATCTGTAGAGCTTTTGAAAAGATGAAGATTGATGTATAGCATGGGCAGATTCATGAAGAATTGGGGATTTGTATACAAAAAGAAAATGTGAGCAAACAACAAAAATATAAGATAGGATAAGAACTAATACATGTGCATAAGCAATAAACCAAAAATGAATTGACATACATAGGTACTTTCTACCAAAAAATGTGCTCTGGCCATAAGATTGTTTTTAGGTTTTTTGTCACATTCAAGATGATGACCTTTATATTCATTCATTCACAGTCATAAAAGATGCTAAGTCACCTTGTGAATATCACTCATAAGTCACCTTATAAATGAGAATCATATTTCTTGTCAATACTTAAACCTCAGATAAAGGGTTTTGCGATTATACTTCCACCACGATGACTACTGCTTTCAAAAGAACCCGGTGAAGATAACTCATTTCCCTTCCTCTCAAAGTTCGATTAATTAAAATCTGGAGTTGATCAAATTTGATGGAATTGCCAAATGGCTGCATTAGTGTGTGATCTGCTTGGTCTGTCTATTGCCTGGAGGAGTGACTCAACTATGGTCATGATTGGCCCTTATTAGATAGCTCTTTGATTCTGTTATGACAGGATTGAGCAGAGAGACAGAAAGGCCTAGACTCCCTCGAGAAAGGCTATTTAAGTCATGGAAGGATGGTTTGTGAAAGGATGGAAGGATGGTTTGTGAAACCTAATGGAAGGATGGTTTGTGAAAGAGTTCAAGGAATAATATTACATTAAATTCAGTTCATTTCTTAACCTTTCAGCATAACTGAGAGACAGACTTGATCAACATTAACATACTAAGTCATTCCCCAAGTGTAGTAAGTCTTTGTCTTATTTAACAATTATAAACATTGATTCAGAAGTGCAACCATTTTATGTCCCTCCAGCAGGGATGTAGCTTATGAGCTCTCATGAAGGTCTGCTTAT
Organism: Platynereis dumerilii; assembly: GCA_026936325.1. Taxonomy (NCBI): domain Eukaryota; kingdom Metazoa; phylum Annelida; class Polychaeta; order Phyllodocida; family Nereididae; genus Platynereis; species Platynereis dumerilii. Next base: position 38,036,710 of record JAPTHN010000010.1, on the reverse strand, counting down.
ACATTTCTAACCTGGCTGGAATTCTACCCGGGACTTCTATCAATTTTTCAAAAGGAGGCATAGACTCTGATCATTCAGCCATCCAACCACTCTGTTGATTTACAGTTGAGACTCATACAACCACTGAGGTGAAAACGATACAACAACTTACACAATCCAGAATCCACATAATTATATATCTGTTCATTACCACCTCATATGAAAGTCGCTTTGTTTTACATTCGGTAGAATAGTCAACTTTCCAATGATTAACCAGCAGCCTCTTCACTTGTAACAATTGGCATAATTTGATTTTGGCTGATAACATCAAATCTTTGAAGAAATCAAAGAGTCAAATTCACCATTAGTTCTAATCTTGATGAGCCAATAAAATCGGAAATTCAATCAAAAAGCAAATTGTGACTCTTCAAGTCTTTTCCTTGAATTCTTGACAAGATCAACATTTCTGAAACAAGATAATTAGATCGTCAGCTTTTATTGAGCTTTTCCTTCAGCTATTTACAATTAGTTTCCAGATGGTAAAGTATTCGATAGACCGATACATGTGTGGTTTCAGTCAGCCTACAAGATGTTGCGTCTTATAAATGGGCTACCACTTCTCATAGTCATACCATCCAAACTGGAGGAAAAGATTTAGTAATCAGTTAAGACCAACCTCTTCTTTATAACCATTTTAGTGGGCAATTTATAGTCTTTTACCCCACACATGCAATCTGTCTCATCCTCCAGTCATGTTTGTTATTTTTGCACTCTAGTATTTCTAATCAGAAAAGCGTTTTCTTGTACCACAAGATTGTTGAGAACGAAAATGACAGAACAGGGCAGATTGACAAGCAGCCAAAACGACCAGTCATGTCGCCAAATGTCATAATGGCTTCATTTACACCTCAAGTCAAGTTGCCCTGAATAGCCTGGGGCATTTCTGAGTGTTGTGGAGCTTGGCTAAGAAGCCTTGTCATGTGACCATCAAAGGCTTCTGAAAAGAGAACACCTAAATTTTACTGTACAACCAAGTACAGATAGTTAGGATGGTGCTCATGACAGATAATAAGTAAATAAAGACAAATATTGAAAGTCTAATCATACTCCAAATACTTTATATGACTTGCACATATAAATGGATGTCTGGCATGTAATGGGCCTTCAGCAGACCTCGTAACACTGAACCATCAGCTAAACGGGCAACAAGAGGGAGTCTGCAAGTTTGCTGTATTGGAATGTAGTCCCAACATCCGACTCCCCGTTTTCGCCTTCCTGTATCCTACACCCCCCCTTTCCTCGATCAATGTAAGGGTGATTCATGCTTCCTTTGCAATGCCTTGTAAACATTATAGTCAAGCATGCTTGTGAAGCATCCTTTTGAAGTGCCCTTGGCAATTGATAAATCACACAAGGTAACCTGGCTGCTATAAATGAGCAACGGTGACCATGGTCAAAGACCTGCAATGACCTATCACAAAAGGTCGTTGGTGATCAATGCTCATCAGGGGGACAATTTCGAGGACAAGCGACTCTACTCATCCCAAATTCATCCTTTAAAGTTATCCACGGAAGTCAAAACTTGACCATGAAAGGTACAGGTATTGGACACAAAGAACATCAAAAGCAAACAATTTTCTTCTTTTTATCAATCGAATAACTATGTACATGTATATAAACAACAAATAGTATCTGAACCATCTGGAAGAGCATCCCTTGCCTTGCAATCCTACACACAACTTCGCACACTTGCCAGTTGGGAATTCATGACACTTGTCTCTTCCGAAATACTCGGATCTGCTCGTGTCAAGAGGTGGAATTCTGGAGCAATCCCACCGCTCCACGGGGGATTCCCCTTGCCTCTCAGACAGATTCCGGAATTAACTTTGCAAACACTTGCCTTCAAGCCAAATGCTACTTTTGACAAATGTGTATTTTGGGGAGAGAATTTTTTGTGCTCTGTGTACTACCGCATGTTTTTCATTTCCCAATAGGTCCTGTCAGAAAGCTACTTAAATTCCCTTCAGAAGTGCAAATCAGTCCCTAGTGTGATTTAATTGCTGCTTGCATCTTTGTTTTTAATTTCTTTAAGTAATATTTGTTAAACTTGACAAAAAAGGTTTTGATTAACATGAAGGCCAGAGAAGCCAAGAATCCACGTCAAATTACTTAAAATCTATACATTCAAACACCAAGCAGTGTTTTGAACTCCTTATCAACTTGTATATTTTTTGTTGTCTATAATTGTGTGGTACTAGAAAATTTTCCATTAATTATAAAAAAAGAGCAAATCTTTCTCCTCAGTGGCGTCACTAGAAATGCGAGTTTGGGGGGGGCTGAAGCCCCAAAGTCTAAAAGCGTTGTTAGAGCCCTTAGGGGTCAAGCGCGAGCCGCTGCAGAATCTAAAGAATTAAGGTGTCTGTTAATCTACGGGCAAATAATAATTAGATAAACCAAAAAATTCTTTTCCTGGGCTCTGGTTATTCAATCACTACCAGTACCATACAAGGAAATTTTTTATTTTTTTTTGCCCATGATTTTTGGGGGGGGGGGCTGAAAGCTCCATTTGGGGGGCTCACCCCAACACCCCCCCCCCCTTAGTGACGGCACTGTTTCTCCTTCTTCTCAGTATTATATCGGTATCATACTTATTTTTCATAAAATTATCCGATTATAAGCCAAACAGCCCAAGCATGTATAGAAATGTGTCGTGACTTTATATTGTGAAGCGCCTCAGTGGATCTATTGGGGTGATGTTTTAATTCTATGGTGCTGCTTCTGCATCAGCATATGGCCACTAGGTGGAGTGCTCTGGCAGTACTAAACTCTTCTCTGGTAAAGAACAGAAGGTGGTTGGCTAGTAACCAGTGGCCATTGGGTGAAATATAAGTGAAATATGTTTTATTGAATCTGCCAATTCGTATTGTCATTAAGTTAGATAGAGGCTGGCACGGGCACATATATCCACCACACAAACAATGGTGGGTCCCTTATTTTACAACTCAGGACAATTCAAAAATGGGTCAAACCAATGGAGAATATGTTGGAAATGTAGTATTAAACATTGAAATTTGCTCAAAAGTTCTTGCATATCAAGCTAACTTAACAACAAAACAAACTTAGAACTACAATTATTTTGCAGAATCAGTAAAACCAGCGCTTTCACCCAATTGTTACTGGTAAGTGACTAGCCAGCCACCTCCAGGTCTCCATCAGGCAAGACATTACAACTACAGCACTCCACCTAGTGGCAATATCACTGATATACTGATGCAGAAGCAGCACCATAGAACACAACAACATCCAAATAGATGGGTGGACTTCACAATTTTACTCATAACACATATAGACAACAAGCACTCGTAGCACTCGTACAGCACAGCACTGGCCATGCTGCACGTGCTTTAACAGCACTCTAAACTTAGAGCTCTTCTTCTTCTTTTGTTAGTTTCCACCTCTTTTTCAGGTGAACCTCCAGAGACTCTGGAGTAAAAACAGTTCATGAATCCAATAGGAATAAAATCATCGTAAAAAATTGTTAAAAACAGTCTAAAATGACTACTTCTACAGCTACAGCAGCTACTTGTAAGGACGTTTAATAGCTATTTGCTGACGAATTTCTTCTTCCGGGAACCGGACGCCATCAAGTTTTCATTTAGTAGAATGTCCCGTTCTTTTGCAATTTTTCCACACAGGAGATTGCTCAGAAGATTCACTCGCATCGATGATTTATCGTCCAGGATCCGAATTACTTCACTCAAGCCTGGGGCATCTTCGTTTCTTGTCTTGATGAAGCTGTTGCCATTCAAGATAGCAGAGCAGATTTCCTGTCTTGACAACGGTGGTGGGAGATCCTCTTCTCTGTATGAATTTTGAATGGCTAATACTTTGTTACATCTGAACTTGTTAAACTTGTTACAGTCCACCAACAGGTGAACAATATCCTCCTGCTCGCCGTTATGACATAATTTGCAAGCATCGCTCTCTTTGGGATCGAACTTTGCACTCAAGCTTTGGGTTTTGAATCGGCCTACCAGCTCTGACACTGGCATCTCTAACTCTCTCTGGCGCGCCGTCACAGACGTTCCATAATGGATGAGGCTTGAAATCAGGATTCGGGATGAACCAACGTAGAGATGACTGTTGAGCAATCTGTTCCATTAACTTCACTAGCCAGTATTGTTTAACTTTTTCCTTGACTTCACTCTTCCATTCTTGTTTGTTCCTCGGGTAGATGATGTTTTCAAAGATGTTCAGGTTGTATTGCACTCCTAGGTTTGCTATTTCTGAGTACCAGCTGTGCTTGCACTCCAGTCTCATAGCCAGTTGTCTTAAAGCCAGTTGTCTAAAGGCATTATGATAGTCCATTCTGCAGATGTTCCCATAGAGGTTCAGCATTCTCTGGTGAAGGATTCCTTGTATGGGCAATTTACCCATTAGTACATGGATCGCAGCCTGAGATGTATTTTCTGGAAGTGATTGGAGTTGCCTAAGCATCTTCTTGTAGAAATTGTCAGCTTTTGCGATGTCCCTATTTGGCAATACCGAGGCTTCAATTCCATGGAGTAGTCTCGGGAGTACGTAAGTTTGCAGAATTTTTGCAGCCGCCGGTGGATCGATACCGTTTCCTCCGTGCAGACCTATGCCAAGAAGGGCGTACAAAGTTCTTCCCGCTTTCTGGATATAAGTATCGATGTCTGGTCTGGTGATCTTACTTGACCTGAAACAGGTTCACAAAATTGTGCACATGCTGCCCTCTTGAATCCATAACAGAAACTACAATCGAACACAACTTGTTGTGTGAGCTCTAAGAGATTTCAGAGGCAGTAACTGTCGCTTTTCTGCAGTGTTGTGGAGTAACGACTTTGTCAGTTGAATTAGGTCTAGAATTGAATATTAAATAACATTTAATCGACCAGTTTATTGTTAGAGTGCTGCTATTGCTGCAAAGTGGTACTTGTTGTGGAACTTTTTTTTGGCGGAGTCATTATTTTCCTACCCGGGAATTGTGAGTAGTCCCTGTTTGGCAGCCAGCCAGACAGCCACGCAAGAGCACCCTCACTTCTCAGTATAAGCTTGTTAAGCTTGCCCTGACCACAACATAGATTATTTGTGAAGTTGTAACAAAAAGATTAACTCTCCTCTGGTGTGACAGACATAATTAACTATTTCAGATCTCTCAAGCAATTGAATGAATGCTTTAGTCTTTCATTGTTGTCTGTTTGTTGTTTCAATTAGTTTTGTTGGAAAACACCATAAACTATCATTTAAATCATGCTGGAAATAGCTGTTAAAGGATTTGAAAACTTCATAATTCTATGGCACTCATTGGCAGTGCATGTGCACTCATTGATCGTTTAACATTGTTGATTGCGATTTATTTATATGTTGCTGGCAGCTCAGCTGTGCGTATGAGCACAAGTGATGAGGTCCCTCTACCTGGACATGACCTGACTTACTTGAATATTAATAAATGTGTCAGCTGGAGGTCATCCGATTTCTGGCAGACTCTCCAGCTGTGCTGTTCGTTCAGAGTCTGTGAGCAGACTACTTTATCAGTGTATCTGCAAGAAGCCAGGGGCTGGTTGTTAGATCTAATAGTGTTCAGTCGAAAGTTGCTTAAATCAGATCTATGTGCAAGGTGTGCCCCAAGGTAGCCTCCTTGGGCCTCTCCTGTACCTTTGTTATTGTAACGATATGAGTATGTCAACATCTTGTAAACTAGTCCTATATGCAGATGATAGTGCCTTGATATCATGTCATCAACTTGGTGTATTATTTCACTTAAGTGTGGAGTGTGGAGCCCTGAGCTAATTAGTCCAGGAGTCACAAGGGTGTACTCATTTACAGGGGATATTGTATTTCACTATTTTTCAACAGTCAGTCTCGATTGGTGAAATTTTGTGAGACGCTGGACATATTTGGTAAGAAATGTTTATTACATGAACATGCAATAACATATAACACATAAATGTGAGGTCTTTCGGCTTTAAATAACAATTTCAAAAATCTCAAAGAACAAAAAAGAAACCATAGGCTACTGCAGCAAAGAAGAATTTAATCACTCTTTATTCCGAGCAAATACTACAAAGTGTGGCAATGACAATGACTGGATCTTTTGCATGCAATTACTTTTCAGTATATTATTGATTATCATGAAAAATATCTGCGGGAATATTTTTCTCGCGGTGCATGAATGGTCAGTAGTCTGAAGGGTTAACCACAGTTTCTCTCGAACGACTAACCACTGTGCAATCTCTTGTCTCTGGGTGAGTTAGCTGACTTAAACTGACTGATGTCCCTCCGGTTCCTTGCATTTCTGTCGCTGGTGCCATTTTCCGAAAATGACCTATGATACCCGATGACATGAAGATATACAGACCTTGGAGTCCATTTATTACAACAAACACATACCAGAATTCCTCAATACCTGTGATGTAGGGCACAAGGGCAAATAGCCAAGCAACTCCCATCATTCCTCCGATTTTTGCGAAGATCATTGCTGTGTTGCGGTCTGAGGCAGCAGAAATTTCTGTGTTATTTGGTAGAAGGCGACAGATGTTGATGATAGTCCCAAAAAAACATATTGCATTAATGAAGAGCAGGAACAGTGAAGGACCAATGAAGAAGCCAATCTGATACAGTTGTGGTTCGATGAAACATATTCCACTGCTTGAATCATATGTAATAGGCAATCTTGTAAATTTATCAAGACAGATGGGGATCGCCATCAACACAAGACCGAGAAGCCAGCAAAAGCTCAAATTTTGTAGTGACAGTTTGTTCTTTTTCATGTACCATGGCTCACAGGCATTTGAGAACCGATAAAAGAAATCAACAGAAACTAATGTCATGATCAAAAAACATGTCAGCCAGAAGTAATGCTGCAAAACCCCGATGGCCCAACAAACTCTGGGTCTTGAAGTGAAAGTTGTAATGTGGCTGATCTATTCAAATAAATAGACAAAATACACATGACGATTAAATTTGCAGATATGACACTTGATATGAATCAAAACCTAGTGATCATATCTAGGTTTGTTGTTAAATTTTAAAATATTTGTGAGGATAAAATACTAATTAACACGCTGTAATCTTAAACAACAAACCATTTAACAAGTATGATTTGCCATGATGATCAGACATTCGGCCGGAGACTGCATACGGCAGCAGAACCCTGGGATATGTTCTAATGGCCGTCCGAAGCTGTATCATTGTGGAAGGCTCACCATGAATGTTATTCCTGCATTGCAGTGCTTGACTGAGAGTATTTACAATACAATAAAATATAATACAATTTAGAAAAAAAATTGTAGATACTTTGAAATTTCATTAAACGAATCAAAAATATTTATCAAAATATCCGCTTTATATATATGTGTATACATACCTGGAAAAGAAGAGCTCTGAGACCAAAACAAGGCAGTGGCAAGCTGAGGAATTGACGAGACCAATTTGGAACGAAGAGATTTCTGCGTAACATAGATTAAAACAGTTATGAATAGCGATATCATGGATATGGAGTTGCAAACGGCTGTTAAAATCCCAAGGTAGCTTGAACTGGATTCTGGTGATTGTTTGCATAATAAGGCGATTACTGATCCAGTTGTTTTCTGCAATACTTGATTGTGCTTTAGCTTAACAACAAAAGCAGATCTGCTTAAATTGGTCATGTACATATGACCGTCAACATTGGCAGCTATCATAAACCAGTCGGAACCATTGAGGATATTTGCTTCAGCAATAAACATCGCATCTGACCCTCCGCAATAGTTGTGGTGGAGTTTCAAGTCAATGTTAAATATGATAAGTTCTTGGTATATATTACTCTTTGCAGATAAACTGTCAGTGATAGCCAAAACATTCGAGAAGTCTTCAAACGTTCTTGTCAATACATCACAAAACATGCCCTCTGATCCTGAGTTAGTCTTCCACAATTTTTCCATAATAAGGTTTCCAATGGTATGGATACACAGGCTTTGATTGTAATCCTTCAAATCACCTTCTTTGTTCAATGTGGTGTTTCTTGTTGTAGTCATAAATTTATAGATATCAGACATATTGCCAAGGCTTGGAAGATAAACCGGTCCGGAAGTGTCCATCATTATTGCTGTATCCAAGTTAACACAGATATCTTGGAATAAGGCTTCTCTTCCACTTCCTTCACAATAAGTGTCAAAATCATGCTTATTTGTCATCCGAAATTTTCTTATTCTTTGACCTACTTGTTTGTTAATTGAAAAAAGCAGTGAATAAGAGGGCCAGGGAATTGGGTCCCTTCTGCCAAACATATCTAAGCACTTAGCACTAAGAGCATCTAGGTTACATCCCTTATAAAAGGGATTTATTGACACTCCAATTCTCTGACCTACCGTAAGTGCAAATGATGTGCATAAAGCTTCACATCCGTCACATGTATTACTCCTGAAGGCGCAACTCTGTCGCAGCATCCATTCGGGTTGTAACCCAGGTGTACCATGGAACTGCAAGTTATTCAGGACCTCCACAACATAATCGCAATTTTGAAAAAGTAATTTTCTTACAGCTGTCATGTTTCTTATTTCTAATTGTTCATCAATCGATCCCTTAAAATGTTTACGACATATAAAACTCAACAACATTGGCTTGAATTGAGAGAGGCTTAGTCCGTGGCACTTAGCGCAATGCTCATTTTGGAAAATGCCAACATCATCTCTAAATACTGGTGAAAAAGAGAGGAAGTCCGGTCCTTCACACATCTCTCTGATGTCAGAGTTCATAAATGTAGAAGGACATGTATCTATAACTTTGAAGTTCCATGGCAACTTAGTGGCCATAGACCTACAACTTGCATACTTTCTCATTTGTTTGACGTTATCTTGACGACTATTATGGATATGGTACTTCAAAAGACAGGATACTGTATTGTTAATAAAATTGAGACTTTCTATGGAGTCCTTGGACCAATTGGAGAATGCAGGTGAATCTCCATCTATCTTAAGATGATGAGAACCTGTACACAAATGCCAGTAGTCAAAACAGCAGTCTCCAAAATCAACACAAAGTGCATCGCACTTACATTGATATGCGCACAATTTACTCTGAAAATCGAATTTCCCCTCGAGCTTGCAATGTTTTGGGATATTGTCACAACCAATTTCTGAACAACTCTTAGAATGACATGGACCAGGCATTTGATGTAAAGCCAAATCCAAAGCAGCTAAGACACTGGAGTTGAACAAGTTATCTGAAATCAGAAGACAGACAAGTGCAATCGTCGATTACAACAAGACCTGGTTGGATCTGCTCTTGAAGACTCTACCTTTTATTGACAAGAATGAACCACTTTGAAAAAAATCACTGAATGATTAGAAAATTTTCAACAAAAAAAATTCCCCAAAACTTTTTCCCAATATTGTTTCACTCAATTTGTTTTCCCAAAAATAATCCCCCCCCCCCAATTATTTTCTTAGAAATTCATTATTTTTCAAACTCTTTTTTTACACCCCCCCCCCCCCATAGTTTTATTCCAACGTTTTATTTTTAAAAAATTCTTCTTTTTTTTCCATAATCTTTTAACAACTCTTCTTTTTTTCCAATACTTTCCTTCCACCTATATCTTTTGTCCAAATTTCTTTTGCCAAACTATTTATTGAAAAATCTGAAAATCTGAATGTATTTCATGCACATTATATGAGAATAATTTGTGAGAAACATTACAGCTCATTACAATTTACATGCCTACAAAGCTAGGGATATATAAATATTCATAGGCTTTGACATGAACTCCTGGGAGGCTCTATAGGGATTTGTCACTTGAAATGCTTACTTGTTTAGTGAAGAAAACTGAAACAATCAACTATGTAACACAAAACAACTATGAACCAAGTTGACATTGATTAGCAAACCATTTAGGATTACAAGTGCATTAACCCATCATCATTAACAACAAATGCTTTGTGTATTTAAGTTATGTTTATTTCAGCTTGAAGTGGTGTTCAAAGTGTTGTTGTGCTATTTTCCTCAATGTTAGGATACACATGTATCACAGGCACTGAAAACTAGCAATTAAGGGATCACCCGGATCAGTGAATAGAAAGTTATCACACGTATAATCATTCGCAACCCATGCAGGCTGGGCCCCAATGTTCTGCTAATCTTGCAAACATACTATCACAGGAAGTGACTACAATAATTTTATAGAATTATTCCTCGTGCTTTGTGCTGAAATTTCTGCCACAAAGAAGTAGACAGAAGTAATTTAGAGAACTAATAGTGAATTGTATTGTGGCATTTAAAAGGTTTGAATCATGTTTGAAGCCCATTGAAATTTGGCCCAGGGGGAGGCAGATCATGTGTTGGAACAGCCAGCTGCAGTAAACAGAAGGCTAAATAGGATTATTACTCTCTTATTAATGACATTTTAATCTGCAAACTGTGTTAGATAAGTCAAGTTGGTCTAATTCTATTTATTTGTTATGCAAGCAGTGGATGACACTTTGTTAAAATGTCCAAAAGTGATTTTTTTGTGGAACCCTCACACAAGCAGACAGCCACATTTTACATGGACAGTGCTGCCACCTTTGCCCACTGTGAATTTAGATTTGTTGGTCCTGGTTGGTGCTGTCTTCATGCATGCTTTAAACTTACATATTATTATCCTTCCAAAAAGTATGTAGAATTTGAAAAATCTAGCAAAATTGGTATGTGACCTCACACTGATGGGGCATCATCGTGATTGGCCGAAGTGTGGAGTTTGATGTAGTGTTGGCACATGATGTAGTGTACAGAATTGCTATATACGGTATATGACATAGAATGAGAGTGTCATGAAGCATAACTGAGTGAAAGAAGAAGATTACAAGCTGTGTGAATCAATAAACAACTGTTGCTCACAACCTGCCTAATCTGAATGTTGTTTATTGTTTACTGCCAGTGGCACAGCTAGGGTGTCTCATGAAAGGGGATACACATTTGACATTTTTTGATGGGTGGATTAACTCTTCTGGGGAAGGGAAGCAGGATCCACTCTGCGATCAATCACTACATCGAAATCATGAGTAATCTTTTTTGTGTGCCCTTGGTTCAATGTTGAGGGACATGCCCCCCCAGGCCAAAGATTAACTTGCTTCCCCCCCCCCATGTCTATTGTAGATGTGCCACTGTGGGCCAAAACTGAAGATGTCATTTTTACACATATGGCATGTAGTCATATGCTGGTATACTACCTCACTGATTTGATATGACATCCCATGCAGAGTGATCCATGATTAGTTGAACAACCTGCGACCACACATAAAACACCTGATTTCCAATGCTAAGCTTTGGGAACTGCCATATAATTATGATGTCACACTTCGACCTCACAAGAAAAAAAGTCACTTTCTACATACTTTTTGGAAGGATAATAAAAAGAGTGACAACAGTACTTACAAACTTTTCCTAGATCTAGCTGTTGAGTTGAAAAGTTACTCTGGAGGCAAATTGCCACACTGATTAACAGGATGGAGCGCAGCAACATGTTGTCACACTTTCATTGTGGGCATCTGCTTGTTGAAATGAATTAACATTTGAACAAGCTAGAAACAAATGAAAACAAAAAGTGCAATCAATGGAACATGATGTACAGGGCACAATAGAGACCCTTGGTGCAATCTGAAAAAAAAGGTGTTGCTGAATTGATGCAGGTGAAAAATCATCAAAATTATTTTTAAAAAATTAACCCATAAAACGCTCTAGGCTTAGTCACGTTTTAAATATGAAAGAAAAATAAACTACCTCAAGTTAATTTTGCAATTGTACAATTAATTCCAATGCATAGGTAGACATTTCAGTTTCAAAAATGCAATTGGGTACATGTAATTAAAGCCTGCCCCAAACTTTAGCTAATATTGTAGACGTGCACTCCCAATGCTTCTACAAAACCACCCTGCCTGAAGAATCTTATTGGGTTCTTTAAAGTCTCACAGTTCTTTAACATTGGTGCTTCAGACAAAGGTGCATCATGGCACTTCAAGCTACGCATAGAGAGCTGTATTCGTAATGAAGTTATTCACTCAAAACGGGGAAAACTACACTATATACTTTGTGAACAGTCTGGTGGAAATGAGAACTGCATGCTGCTGCCACCTGGCACAAAAGTTGAATTTGTATGCTACAGCATTGTGCCCCGAAATAGTTCCAATTTCATTGCACATTCACAAAATTTCTATTCAACAGTGATGTATACCAGATAGAGTCAGACTCGGCAATCACATTCTCAAAGGAAGTAGACAAGGCCATCAGCACACTCAGGAACAGCCCCGGTTTCTTCCAGACAAAATTGTGTGAGTTCCTCGGACTGAAATGATGTGGACTGCTCGCAGGAGCTCGCGGAATAGCACACTAGTCACTAGGTGGCAACACATGACAGCTTTTTCTGATCTGCCAAGGCTGGAAAAAGAAGTGGCAATGTAACAGCGGTCCACTTCTAGACAGCTTTGTGACCATACAATGACTGGAAACCATGTGATAACATTTTCATTGTCCACACAAATGTTGAACTGTTTGGATAATCTGCTTTCAAAATTCAACAGATTTCATAGAGCTACAGACATAACAAACTTGAGAACTGACCCTGGAGGCCAGATAAGTATAGGTTATTCACCACGGGAGAGGGAACATGTGATTTATCGACTGAGGGCTTTCGCCCGTGGTGTGATACACACATATTCTCGATCCTATGGTGACTATCCGGCTTTGGATAGTTTGCTTACCTTATAAAACCATCCTTTCCTCCTGCTGATCAGGCCCCATCTGAAGTTTGCAGGTCAGTGAAATTGTATGCAATTGCAACATTTATGTGACATTTAAGGTATGTCTTTGTTAGTTTATTGAAGTGAAATTTGTAATCTTTATCTAATAGGTTATTTCTTCTCAAAGTAGGGGAAAACAAGACCTTTAAATGTCTCAATCTTAAACAACGAAAAGTAATTATGGTTAAGAAACATAAAAAAATCGAAGTTTTCATCATTGCCTTATGATAGACAATCAGTTTGGCTGATAAATATATATCCGAAAGGTGAACGGATGTTGGAATAAATCGCAGACATTTATCATTTGATTGTGTTTCAGACAAGAGTGATATTCAGTGTCACCTGTAGTCCATCGACATGGAAAAGGCAGAGGGACAAAGAAGAGAGAGAAATATATCATTAGTTGACAAGCTTACTTCTGCCACCGCTCATCCTCACTTCTCAATGTGAGCCTGGAAAGCTGCCCTGAATACATCACACACTGTTTGTGAAGTAGTAACAAAAAGATTAACTTTCCTCCGGTGTGACACACATAATTAACACCTTGATATTTCTCAAAGCAACTGAATGAATGCTTGAGTGTTTCCTAGTTGCCTGTTTGTTGTTTCAATTACTTTCTTTGCAGAAAACCATAAACAATTACTGCAAATTCAATTAGTATGAGTTTCCTTGACAAGTTTTCTCAATGTCCACGTATCATTTTAAGCTTGCTTGATTGGTTTATGAGCTATCAAATGTCCACCAAATCTGTAAATTCATCAAGGAAAGCAATGAGAAACGTATTATTCTGCCTCAGTGTTCAGCTGAGTTTGAACAGTTAATAAGATTATCAGTTTAAAAATACTGTAACTGTCCATTGAACCCATTCCAGACACCAGTGAGACACTGTCTACAAGTTGACCGCTATTTGCTGCAACCTAGGGTGCAAAATTCACGGGCTCCTAAGAAACCAGGACTGTCTGGAAGAAACCAGGACAGTTCCATCATTTAGTGATGGTCTAGTTTATTTCCAAAAACTCTGTAAGCGTCTAATCTGACTTTGGTTGGCTTCAATTTTAAGCAGACAGCTTGTAAATACCAAAATAAGTTGGAGCTATTTTTTATCATGGAGGATGTATACATTGTAGCTCACATATAATGCCAGTATAGAGGGGGTCACTTGTGGCATGGACAAGACATTTTGTTGAGTGTTACACAGCTTTTATGAAGTTGTAAATTACATTGTTGTCCTAGTTAATAAATCTCCATAAAGTAAAAGAATAAATACAAATGAGCGTTTTTGATATCACAAAGCAAAAACATTGGCTTTGTATGGACACGTGAATAAGTGAGACAGCTTTGTTTTTGGACACTTTTCTGACCACAATTTAACATGCACTAAATGGCATTGTAGATTGAATGCCATCGAACTTCTAATGAGTAAAATCATCCCTTTCACAGGCAAAGTTCATGCTAAAGTTTCAGAACTTTATGATTTCCAAACATTTTCATTCGAAGCAGTGAACTGAATCTTTGCCAGCAACCATGCTTTGTGAAAGTAGTTTGGCGTAGTAATATGGACAGCTGTTGTGCGACCTGATCGTGTGATCTGTCCAAAACAGATCAAATTATTGTTGACCCAATTCGATTTTCCAGGGACTGTCAGCATCCTGCTGCCACTTGTCAGTCCCGAACAGAGACAGAGTGTGACACGTTATAGGCTTTGTAATACGTTTTTATGGTATTCAGATTAGATTTTTGCTATGTAATTCAATGCCTCAACCAATCAGATGAACTGTATTTGCTGCGTTTTACTATCCCATTGCAGAAACTCATACTCATTGGAATTGGAGTAATTAAATCATGCAGGAAAAAAGCTGACAATGCTTTAGAAATCTTCAGTACTTTGTAGAGCCTGTTGGCACGGCGAGTGTAAACGAGTCTTGCAATGGGAGGATGCTACCGCTAGGTGAGGAGTGACAAGCGCATTGACCACTGCTTTGCAAGTTTCCTTGTCCAGAGACTTTCTAATTTTTGAAATACTTGTTATATTGAAATAGGCCTTCTGACACATTTTGTTGATTTGTTTTTCCATGGTAATATTTTTGTCAAAGATTATACCTAGATTTCTAACGTGATCGGCTGCATTAATTGTTTACATTGTCCACATGGATTGATGATACTTGGAATTTATTTAGTTGGCGTTGTATCACAGTATCAACTAACTCCACAAATTTTGGCAGGACAATCCATGACATAATACGGAAAAGAAATCGAACGCTCCAGAGAAAAACGGGAACTTACATCAGATGCTGATGACTTCGCAGTAATTCACGAAATTGGATAGAACTAGTTCTGCTACTGTCATCCTGCTGCGTGACAAGGATGGCTGCACAGAGATCAGACCTTCTTCTGATACCCAAATGATCAACTCAACACACTCAGTCATCATTCAATTTAATTTTAATGATAATATAATATAACTGTACTGGGAAAATAAAGATATTCTGATTCTGACTCCTGTCAGGGCCAGGACTTATAGCTGGAATTGCAATTGTCCTCATATGACGGTAATTTCCCACACTGTTAAACACCCTATTTGAAAGTAGAAATTGATGACCACATAAATAAAACACACATGTGCATGTAAAATTTCTTGCTTAATATTTAGAGATTGCACAAAGCCTTTGAAATTTATAATGTAATTCCCAATTCGCACACCTGAAAAAATTTGCCAATTTCTCAGATCTTTTTCTGAAGTGAATATTCTCTGTGCTATTTTGAGTATATGATAAATTTTGCATGGCAAAGTAACATCTTGGGAGTTAGAAGATTTTAGTGTGTGAGTTACAGGAGTTAGTGGGAGTTATGGGAGTTACGGGAGTTAGAAGATTTTAGTGTGTGAGTTACAGGAGTTAGTGTGGGAGTTACAGGAGTTTGTGGGAGTTACGGGAGTTAGAAGATTTTAGTGTGTGAGTTACAGGAGTTAGTGGGAGTAACGGGAGTTACGGGAGTTAGAAGATTTTAGTGTGTGAGTTACAGGAGTTAGTGTGGGAGTCACAGGAGTTAGTGGGAGTTACGGGAGTTAGAAGATTTCAGTGTGTGAGTTACAGGAGTTAGTGAGAGTTACGGGAGTTAGAAGATTTTAGTGTGTGAGTTACAGGAGTTAGTGTGGGAGTCACAGGAGTTAGTGGGAGTTACGGGAGTTAGAAGATTTCAGTGTGTGAGTTACAGGAGTTAGTAGGAGTTACGGGAGTTGGAAGATTTTAGTGTGTGAGTTACAGGAGTTAGTTGGAGTTACAGGAGTTTGTGGGAGTAACGGGTGTTAGAAGGAGTTGGTGAGAGTTAGAAGGGATACTGAGAGTTGTGGGACTTCAATGAGTTCGCTTTTAAAAATGGGACCTAAAATTAGCACGTATCTCGAAAATTTCGGTGCAAAATTCAGAGCTAAACATTTTCTCAGAGTCACCTAACTATTTCCACATGCAGGAAGGTAGATATCTCATCCAACTTATTATATAATTATTCTGAAAGTGACCTAATTTCTCATTGATCTACCAATGAAGGTCACAGAGCTAGGTATCGTGCGATATTAAATGAAGAGTTCCATCAATAGTTATAAATTCTTAATTGGGCAAGGGATAACTTTTATGTGCAAGTTGAACTTCATCTTGTGCTTGTTATCAAAGGATTTCCAATACCAAATAATCAATTGAAAAATAAATTATTAATCAAGTTTACTTCACACAAGAAGACCCTGAGGCCTTTACTCCAATTCTTCAGTGCATGCGGGACATGATTAATGGTTTTTGGTTTTCCGGTTTGTTCATTTTTCTCTGCCAGGCTGGTAGTCATTCAGCATGGTATTAAGGAACAATTTGAAAACACTATCTAAAGGTTAGTATTTGAGTTTTATATTTTCCAGCGGGCGCTGTTGTAAGAATTTCTTTTGTAAATCACAAAAGACATACATATATGTTAAGAAATTTATTTCAAGATGACAGGCACTCGATCGCCGTTCCATGTGCCATTCTAAATTTCAAGAATTCCACAAAATAGACACAAGTGATGCCAAAGTGTCACGGCAATGTATAAGAGCTTTTTTGCGGCGTAGAGCCATTTTCTGGGAATAGCGGGCATTAGTGGAACTCTCCTTTTTCCAGCTCTCCTGTGTTGAGGAGCAGAATAAAACTATTTCCGGAAACATCAGCCTGGGAATTTACAATGGAGCCGGGTTTCTAAGGTCCGTAACAAAGTCTAATCAGCCTGACAGTACTGGAATATGGTGGCAATCCATGCTAAAAATTCCATTTAAGAAATGGCAATGCAAATCCGCAATGTTTTCAATGGATTAAAAGTGCCCTGGGCCCTGGAATGCCAGCTTCACTGACTCAGCAATGGTACAAAATGGCAGCTTGTTCCTGGAAATAGTTTTATTCTGCTCGTCAACACAGGAGAGCTGGAAAAAGGAGAGTTCCACTATCACGGCCTATGTTCATCAATTTTTGCTCAGGGCTGAGCAAAAAATGAAAAAAAGCTTCTACATGGTTGCTAAAAATCATGTGCAGCATAACACAGAAGTAAAAGAAGATTCAACATGTTGAGTCTTTGCATAGCAACCGCCACGCAACATACCCTAGATAACGGGGAAAAATGTAGAATTTTGAGGAAAATATTATGCGATGAGGGCCCGCGAAAGCCAAAACCCGTCAGGGCCGCTCCTAATTTTAAACTACCCTGCTGGATCTGCCAACCCGCCTCCATTTCCACCACTGTACAGTAAACAATTGTGGTTTCAGGTACCTCCATGATCCTTCTGACCATGCTGATACCCTGCTGTTTTGGAATGCTGAGGTCATGTGACCATGCCAAGAGATTGGGTTACAACACTAGTGGCTGGTTTACGATTGACCCTGATGGGCCAGGCGGACTGGCTCCTTTTGAAGTGGCGTGCTCTACCATTGTTACTCCAGTCAGGACAACCATATTTCATGACCAAAATAACAGTAAGAATAATTTGAATTTTTTCACATTACCACTTTGTTCCTGTTCCAGCTGTATTCCTGACCCAACTATAATACACTGTACAAACACCAGAATGACGATGTTGCAATTGTCCTGGCATCAGCCCAAATATTAATGGTCTGGTCCTTGTGATTCAAGCGTCGTACACTGAACATAGCGTCACAACTGCTGCAGGTCCTGAAACAGTTGTGACGTTACCATTTTCTGTTCTCTTTTTTTTAACAGCATGGCAGCAGGTAATTTTCTATTTAAATGAGATCTAATGCAGCTAGAGGCATAATTATTTTTTATTGAATGCCCTAACATCTATTCTATGCTAATTTATAGTTTTAGCTTCTCATCTTTATCCAAAAAATTTTCTTATTTAATTTCAGTCAACTGTGTCAAAAATTGTCTTTATTTATGTAAATTGACATTGGCTAAGTCATGGTACTGCAGTAAAAAAATGACTTGGTGAAATTGTCTTTTTTTTGCCATTTGTGTGACAAAACTTGTTTATGATATATGCAAATTTTAAAAAAAAAATCTGTATGACCGTTTTCCTAAAATTTGATTACTGCCAAAATTGATGTACGCAAAATCTGAAATTAATTAGTGTGTTGGTGCCCTTTGAGCTCTTAACGAAAAAAGTATTTTAACCTTTTTCTTCCAGTTTATGGCAAATGTATCTAGCCCTGGACCCCTGTGGGCTAAAATATATCGGTGAAAATCCTAGGAAAGACATTTCTGACCTTTTTTTGTGTGACAAATGCATGTAATGCTTTATTCTGTGGTAACATAACCAAAAACTCAATTTATGACTTTTAAGCAGTCATCAGGCAAAACATGCCTTTACCATGGCAACTGAGTCGGTGAAATTTTTTTGTTTTTCATATTTGGAATGTATGGGTCCCATAGAGTACCTGTGCAAAATTTTTAGAAAAATCTATATGATTGAACCACCATACTTGAGACACCTTAAAAACCTGATGCTGACCTCAACATCCATTATTATTGTAATAGCTACTAGTGCAAGTCGTAAAGAACTCTAAAGAAGGCCAATTAGTGATATACTTTTCAAGGTCAAAAGGGCATATATCTTGTTTCCCCGGCAATTGCATGGCATTTCAACTTGTTGAAATTTTAGTATGCGCATAACCGACAGATATTTTGTAAAGATTTTGCCAAATTTGGAGCATTGATCATCGGCTGCCTGAAAATCATCAGTCAAAAACAAAATGCCGAAGATCATGTGACAATTACCATGGTGTCATCGATGAATGAGTCAATAGGTCAAATTGTTTATTCATCCCTGAACATTTCGGATCGGTTGATGTAATTGATCGTACCAGAACTGGAACAGAGAATGGCCTGAATTTAACATGATCACTAACTACAATGAAATTGATGTCATATATTGAACTGCTTGAAATTGCTATTTATTGACCTACAACACCACAACAGTTCGACTTATATCTTTCAATCATTGACAAATGGTAAAATGAACTTTTCTTATGCACTTTCCCACCGCTCCTATCATGTATATATATTTTTCAGGTTAACAAATTCGTGCACATGCAAAATATTGAAAAATATCTACCTCCTCTCCCAAAAACTGTCCATTATTGGAATGCTAAATACATAGTTCAAAAGTCTAACTTGACTCTGCTCACAAATATACACAACTGTCTGTCTATTTAGTATTTATACATTGGAGTAACAGACATTTTTGTAAAGAGTTGTGCAAGGCCTTCTCCAAGTAGTGTTTCCAATGAGAATGATATTTCTCTTAGAAGTCTCGAGATTTTAATGACTCAGCATTTTCTCGTCTCGCTGAGCGATTCTTGAGAATTGAAATGTTGATCATTGTTTGACATGGTGTTCATGTGTTTAATGTTTATAACGGTTACAAAGCATTGGATTGCTGTTTTGCTTTGCTTGATATTATTGGTCTACCTGCTCCATTGTTCAATTTAAATATCTGTTGATGATAGTCCCCATTGTATGTACCTGATAAATGCTGAAGTTGAACTTGTACAAATGTTTTAAAATTGAACAATAATTATATCTTGATGTTTAGCTGTGATTTATAGGAAACAAAACACACAGATCTATTAGCATTAAAACTACAAAAGATGTCATAAAAACCAAAAAACATGTTCCATTGCATGATTAAATCTCTCTTGTTATATCATTGTGCCCATGGAAGGACAGTGTCCTAGATTTCTCAGGAAATTCTCGATTCTCGTGCACTAGACCATGACCAATTTTGAGAGTTAAGAGCGAGACTCGTTGGAAACACAATCTCCAAGTCATGACCATTGACCGATTTTGTTGCGTCAAAAATCTGAAAAATTCTCTCAGAGGGGTTCTCACAGAGGGGCTTGTGGCACTGCTTTTGTGCTATGTGTCGACATCCTCCTCACAGGATGATGTGTGTCTATAAATAGCTCACTACCCTGCACTCCTTCTCTGATCCCAGCTGTGTGAAGCACCCAACACCTTGGCCATTGGCCACAGGATGCAATCTTTAGCTGAAGCTTCTGAGGCGCTTGGATGCTACAGCAGTAGCAGCAGAACACATGACAAATTGACAATAATTAATTGAAAATGTAATCTTTTAACAGCGACTCATGTTTATGGATACGACAGCCCTTTTTCCTTTGTTGCACCAGTATCATACAAGGACATGACATATGCCCAGGTACGCAGCGTAACCAATGCCTCAACTACGTGCGAGTACCAGCTGCATTTGTCGTGCCTCGGAACGTATATGGGTCACTCGGGTTGGAAGGACTATTTCGGAACTCGTACAAAAATTATAGACACCGAGGGAACAATTAAAGGTAAATGAAAGTGTTATTAACCACCAAAGTCTGTTCAAAACAGAAGATGCATGCTCTCCAATTGAAACCTTCCATCCAGCTAACCGACCAGTCAATGCCACCTGTAAAAGCCCAGCTAATTTCCCTTCTAATCCACCATCTTGTTAGTAAGGTAAACTAGCGGCACAATAAGATGATCTTACTGCCCATCTAGTTGATCGGCTGATGTCCCATCTATAACAAACCAGCTTTTTTTATACTATAATAATTTCTCAAACCTGGTTGGCTGTGAATATCACTGTTTACAGTCAAAATATCAGGGCCTATGATATTGTAAAAAATACCACCCTTCAACAATGGTTATGACATTACCAGCATTTCAGCTGCCTGATGATGTCACAAACCAAACAAGGGCCAGAATAATGGGATTGTGGCGTCATGTCCATTGTTGCCCCATGGTGACGTCACATTTTTGTAATGGCAGAAAATAGTCCCTCTTTATAACTGAAAATTTGAGGTAAAACCAGGTGATAAAAACAAAACAACCACGCGTCAGGGCACTTCGTACAATATCACTCGCTGTTGTGTGAA
The DNA here is from genome assembly GCA_026936325.1 of Platynereis dumerilii. Lineage (NCBI taxonomy): Eukaryota > Metazoa > Annelida > Polychaeta > Phyllodocida > Nereididae > Platynereis > Platynereis dumerilii. Next base: position 38,015,559 of record JAPTHN010000010.1, on the reverse strand, counting down.
TTAATATCACTCTCGCCCTGCGGGCTCGAGTGATATTAATTCACACAACAGCTCGTGATATTGTTACTCAGTGACCCTGACTTGGGTTGTTTTGTTATAGTATCTGGGTTTACACCTGATCAAGGTTCACAGCTGGCCATCCAGCTTATATGAAGTTTCTGAAACCATCTATACTATAATAATTTCCCCTTAAAAGTCTACTATCTAACCAGTTGAGCTAAAGGGCCAGCCCGCAAGCCAAGTGCTCAGGAGCAATCTATTAAATATCCAACCCGCTATATTTACATCCCCCAACTTCCTCATTCCAGTCAACAATCTCATCTCAATACCACTTGCTACCACGAGTAGGATTCGAACCGGCTACCTCTTAGGGGCCGACTAGATGATAGTCACGGGGGGAGGGCTATGGCTTTTACCCCGAGATGAACTTTTTTTAGTATGCGAAGCGTTGACGCACAGTTTTTTTTTGCATGCGGACGCGCGACAAACTTTTTTTTGCAACTTTAACATTGCGGTACCCCAGCTACAGGTGGAAAGAAGCTTTCTAGTTTATTTTCATGTGCTGAACAAACCTTTTTGTAAAAACAGGCCAGCTGGCCATCTAACATATACAGATCAAAGTAACCCGCCAGCGAATTTGCTGTCTGGAGCTAGCCAACCAAGTTACTGCGCAGCAAATCCAACCTATTTATAACGTGTGTGGCCCAACCCTATCAGCGTGCCTCGGCGGCCCAACGTAGGCCCAAAGCCGGTCCGATACTGCTGACGTCGGATCGACGGCGGGCCGATGCCGGCCCGCCGAGGCACGCTGACAGGGAATATCCAATCAACCCAATTGAGTCTTTCCTCTCATACTTAAATGCAACTTATTTTAATGTGCAAATCTTTACAGGAACAGATTGCCAGTCTGTATCAACGTTGACAAATTTCACGGGGACAATAACAGAAATCAGCAGATTTCCGATAACTGAACTTTCTTGGGGTGATGCGCAAGGAATTGGAACGGAGGAATTATATTACAGACTAAATGAACTTATTTGCCATAGAGAACAAAGTCCTGGAGGTATACCATATTTTTAAATAAATTTGCTTGTTTTGAGAATTTTTGGCATATATATTTCCCTAATTTTAGGATGCATGTTTTAAAGATGTGTCAATTACAACCAAGAAAGTTTGACAAAATCATGCTTTCTAAGAAATATTTCTTCTTGGCATTAATTCAAGCTTACAAGAATCCGCGGATTCAAAGCCTGGCTCAAGTGGCAGTGATGATAGCGAAATATGTAGCAATGCTGGTGAAATAGTTAAGTCTACTTTATGGTTTGGAAATGGCAGAGAAAGGTGGTTCTGAATTGCGGCAAGTGAAGTGTTGTTAAATATTGTAGTTGTTCCATGTACAAAATATTATCCTCAGTCCAGTGTGAATCCTCGATTCTGATTGGCTGAGAGCTGCGATGTATGAGACCGTACACCCTGTCTGTCGTCATCAGACAGGGTGTATGAGATAAACAATGATGTCACAATTGCAACCATAGGATTGTTATGATGTCATCCATGTAGCAACAATAGTCATGACATCACAATGCCATTGTTTGAGCCATTGTGACATCATCCAGGTGGCAGCACTATATATAGTGATGAAGTCACAATGCTGTTGCTTTGTCACTGGAAGACATTTCAGACTCAGTTTTCAAGACAATTTATGGGCATCAATAAAACAAGAAGTCTTAGGATAAAACCGTTACACCCTGCTCGTTTTTCGAGGGAAACGGAATATACACCACTCAGGCCTCCATACACCACTCAGCCTTCGGCTTCGTGGTGCATGGAGTCCTTCGTGGTGAATATTCCCGTACCCTCGAAACGAGCAGTGTGTAACTAATAATATCCAAATAACCACGACAAGAATGTGTACGATTTTTTCAAATCTTGAAGTTGCCCAATTGGCGAAATTGAAAAAAAATTTGGGACAAAAAAAATAGTTTTTTTTTAATCTAGGAAAACAATTTTTAACTTTTTTTTTTTAATTTTTCAAATCTTGGAAAAAAAAAATTTTTGGGAAAAAAAAAGGTAATTTCCATACATCTAGCTACCCTAACAAACCAATAAAACACAACAACAGATATATTGAACCTATAGTTATTGAACAGACAATATTTTCAGACCATTACTCCTGAATTAGCCTGGTGAGCCAGGCTAAAAATAAAAATAAATATATCGTGCGAGTCCTAAAATTTAATATTTTCACTTCAATAATTTTTATTGTCTATGCAGGTTCATACGAAACTAAAGAAGATCGCTTCGAATTGCAGTTTGAAAATCAGAAGTCAACATTGTATGGCAGAAGGGTCATTTTCAATGGTGAACCGTGTTCGAAATTACGCTGTGCAATGCAATGTTTGCTGAGGCAAGGCGCTCGCTTCGCTTTTGGTCTTAATCCTTGTTTTTGTGAGATCTATCATTTCACCAAAGGAATCTATGAAGACAAGCCATATGTCAATTTGTACAAAGTGGTCTAAATTGATGCGATTATTGTGTGATATGGTATAAATATCATATTCCTTGCTGTTGTATTAATGTGATTAAATGATATGACCCCAAAGAGTTAGTGTAATTTTAACTCTTTGAGTGACATCAAGTCAACAATATTCAAGGTATTTTTATCTTTAGGGCGCGAGAAGTCATACTGAAGAGAATCTAACCTGTATATAACCAACCAGTTGGTAACCAACCTTTCCAACTGGTAACCCCATTTACATTTACTTCGACTTTGGTGACAAGTTTGTATAGCTACACTTGTGTGAATTTCAGGCCTACACCAAGTCGTTGCCAAACAATTTTCACCAACTACCATAAGTTGTACCTAAAATCATGTTCCCCAAACACTTGGCGAAAATGCATTTTTCCAACATGGACCCTATCTGATATTTGAATCGTTGCCGGCTTGTGGGAAGAGTATATAATTTCTTCCTGCAGTTCTGCAAAAAGCTGCAGAATTCTGCAAAAAACTGCAGAATTCTGTAGGAAACTGCAGAATTCTGCAGGAAACTGCAGAATTCTGCAGTTCTACAAAAAAACTGCAGAATTCTGCAGTTCCAAAAAAAATTCTGTAGTTTAAAAAAAAACTCTGCAGGAAGCTGCAGAATTCTGCAGTTCTGCAGCTCCCTGCATGATTTCTGAACCTCTGTTACTTCTTACAGTTTATTGCAATGCATCTTCAAAGTTCAGACCTCTCTGATATGGGGCTTGCCACTACCAAGGAAACGTGGTTTGGGGGATTGTTGTATGAGGGATCAGGGTTTTTGTTAGTCCTCTGTCACTGCAGCGTTTCTGAAAAGTTTCTGCAGCAAAATCTGTAATTCTGCAGGAGATATGCAGCCTGGGAGGTTTTATGCAGTTCTGCAAAAAACTGCAGAATTCTGCAGAAAACTGCAGAAAACTGCAGAATTCTGCAGTTCTACAAAAAACTGCAGAATTCTGAAAAAAACTGCAGAATTCTGCAGTTCCAAAAAAATCTGCAGAATTCTGCAGTTTCAGAAAAAAGCTCTGCAGGAAGCTGCAGAATTCTGCAGCTAACTGCATGATTTCTGAACCTCTGTTACTTCCTCCAGTGTATTGCATCTGTACAGTTCAGACCTCTTTGACATTGGGCTTGCCGCTACCAAGGAAACATTGATTAGGGGGGTTGGTTTGGGGGGTCGGGGTTTTGGTAGTCCTCTGTCATTGCAGCGTTTCTGAAAAGTTTCTGCAGCAAAATCTGTAATCCTGTAGGAGATATGCAGCCTGGGAGGTTTTATGCAGTTCTGCAAAAAACTGCAGAATTCTGCAGAAAACTGCAGAATTCTGCAGGAAGCTGCAGAATTCTGCAGGAAGCTGCAGAATTCTGCAGTTCAAAAAAAATCTGCAGAATTCTGCAGTTTCAAAAAAAACTCTGCAGGAAGCTGCAGAATTCTGCAGTTCTGCAGCTCCCTGCATGATTTCTGAACCTCTGTTACTTCTTGCAGTTTATTGCAATGCATCTTCAAAGTTCAGACCTCTCTGATATGGGGCTTGCCGCTACCAAGGAAACGTGGTTTGGGGGATTGTTGTATGAGGGATCAGGGTTTTTGTTAGTCCTCTGTCACTGCAGCGTTTCTGAAAAGTTTCTGCAGCAAAATCTGTAATTCTGCAGGAGATATTCAGCCTGGGAGGTTTTATGCAGTTCTGCAAAACACTGCAGAATTCTGCAGAAAACTGCAGAATCCTGCAGAAAACTGCAGAATTCTGCAGTTCTACAAAAAACTGCATAATTCTGAAAAAAACTGCAGAATTCTGCAGGAAACTGCAGTTCCAAAAAAATCTGCAGAATTCTGCAGTTTCAAAAAAAAGCTTTGCAGGAAGCTGCAGAATACTGCAGCTAACTGCATGATTTCTGAACCTCTGTTACTTCCTCCAGTGTATTGCATCTGTACAGTTCAGACCTCTTTGACATTGGGCTTGCCGCTACCAAGGAAACATTGATTAGGGGGGTTGGTTTGGGGGGTTGTGGTTTGGGGGGTCGGGGTTTTGGTAGTCCTCTGTCATTGCAGCGTTTCTGAAAAGTTTCTGCAGCAAAATCTGTAATCCTGTAGGAGATATATGCAGCCTGGGAGGTTTTATGCAGTTCTGCAGAATTCTGCAGAATTCTGCAGTTCCAAAAAAATCTGCAGAATTCTGCAGTTTCAAAAAAAACTCTGCAGGAAGCTGCAGAATTCTGCAGTTCTGTAGCAAATTCTGCAGTTCTACCAGGTAGCAGTTTGTGGAATGACATTTTTGTGAGCACACAGATCGCCGAAAAAAGTGCCGTACGGCAAAAATAAACAACGACGGACAAAGACTGACTGCTGTATTAAATAGACCTGGTTGCAGAGTACCTGAAACTTTTTTCGGAATGAAATTTGGTTGAGAATTGACCGAGCAGAGAGGAAAAATGTCCATGGAAGTTCATTATGATAGAGCACTGTCAGCAGTTTATGAAATGACATTTTTGCGAGCTGACCGATCGCCGAAAAACGGGTCGTACGGCAAAAAGAAACAACGACGGACAAAGACTGACATTGTATTAAATAGACCTGGTTGCAGAGTATCTGAAACTTTTTTCGGAATGAAATTTGGTTGAGAATTAACCGAGCAGAGAGGCAAAACGTCCATTGAAGTTTATTTTGATAGAGCACTGTCAGTAGTTTATAAAATGACATTTTTGCGAGCTGACCGATCGCCGAAAAACGGGTCGTTCTGTTGTGTTATCAAAGAAATGTTAGACCAATCACATGTCATTTTACAGACTTTGGATAATAAGCAAGTGAATACAATTATCCATGTCTGTCGGCTCAAACCAGCCTGGATAAGGTGTGGTCAAGAAGTTGTCAACAACATTGCAGATCTGAAGAAGCACAATCCTCAGATGCAACAATTACTGACAACAATTCAAGACCATGTTGACCAGAATAATGGTTTTCTTGCCATCTGGCCCTTGTCGAAACAAGAAACTTCAAGATTGGCGCAGCACAAGCCTGCCCTATCTCCTGCATCTTATTCTATTCTTAAGTGCAGATTTAAACTGGGAGAACTCCAATTTCTCCTGAACACTAAGAATCATATTTCTCACAATTTATGGTTCTCTTTACAGCAGTCACCTCAAGCTGCTTGTGAATTGGAAACTCTTGTATGTGAATCCAAAATCCCTGTGACTGGGTCACACTCAAGATTTCTACAAGTTCTTACTTCCTAAGTCGGAACTTTTGCTTTCTACTTATTGCCATTGTTTGATTATTGAATGTACTATTGTTACCTATTTCCTCTAGTATGAGAATAGGCTTTTATCTATATGAGACTGTTAGTGCTCATATATCTTGCTTACAACCATCTTTACTTTTAGATCCCTTGGATCCACCCTGGTGCACCACATTTTTGTATATATATCAGTTATATATCATGTGTTTCAAGTTACTGTATTACACTAGATCGCTACAATTTATGGTCTACACAGTTGCTTTAAGTTGGTTTATTATTTCACTCAAAGTAGTGATCGAATTCAGCAGAATTCATTTCAAGATGGTTATCTCAATTAATGGATGTTACATTACATTTTATGCATATTGCTACAGGTGATACTTATCAATTCACTCACCTATTTTGTTTATGAAATTGAAAATTTCGCCGCCATGTTGCTTAGAATTTTGTTTGACTTTCACTCATTAATGTTGGATTCAGTTTTCTGACATTGATAGTTACTCTTTTACATGTGAAATCAAGTTCACCTCTGTATTTATGCAGTCACAACTTTCTTACTTCATGTATTTTGTACTCAAAAAGTACATCTCAATTGTGTTGAATCACTTTTACACTTCTAGTGTTCCTCACAATTATTGGCATTTTAATACATTGCTTTTTCACACTACTCTGCATGTAGTGTTACCATATCACAAGGTGATATTATGCGTCTATGCAAGGTTTTACTTTGATTGATCGATCAGTTTGATCAACTTATTTTAATATTTTATCATCATTTCATTCCTCATTCTCTCATTCCTCATCTCATTATACATGACTGTTTTTTTGTATGTTTCCTTAGAATTCCTAATTCAGGATGACTTCATTAGTATTTATTTTCCAAGTTATGAAATTTCATTAATATAAATGTTTTCTTCAAAATTATTTTCATTCCTATTCTTAATTTTGAATACCTGAAGCAAATCAATTGCTCCATTTATCCTACTATAACATAAATGAAATTCCGAATATTGTTCACTCTCCTTTCCTAATATCTCTTTCTATTCTTCTCTTTTTGTTCTTGCTATCCTTCTAAACTCTCTTTGACAGATATCGGATATATCATTAGGGGGTGGTGATAAATCATGGAAAAAATCAAATTGCTGATAATCAAATGGAAACTATTTAGGTTTTGTTAAGGGTGAAAAATGGTTTCCAGAAACGTATATTACATGTCTGTAGCATTATTATTGGTCCCTCCCAAGACCGATTGAAAGTTTTGTTCATTTTCGGTAGTTTTTTGCTCACTTGCGAAGTCGCGGTTAGCTATATCTTTCGCCTAGTGATGTTTAGGTTAATTTAATTAACACCATTGGCTTCAGTATGAAAAGAGCTTTCATTTGAATACCAACATGACTAATCTGCCCCATTTTTCAGGTGCAATGTACTGATAAATGCGACAGGATAAGCCACAAAGTCAGTTTTCTAGTGGTAATTATATGCCTCCCACAGAAATGCAGGCTAAAAATTTGCAAATCAAGTTTCTATATTTGTTGTTTTTTTGCCCAAATGTCAATGTTTATATTTCTTTTTATAAAATCTGCTTGTTCAATTCAATGTGGTGGACTAGATCTTTGCATCTTGGGTCATGCAACTGATTACAGTCTGTCACTTTGTATAGAAAAAATGAGGACCAGTTCCGTGTGAAAAAATGCACTTTGTGACTCATGACAGCCGACGAAGTGTCATCTTCTCTACTTTCAACACAGGAACATAGAGGGTGTTTGATTAGTCATGATCATTGATCAAGAGAAGGCCATTCATAACTGATTTTAGAGTGAAAATCAGATGAATAATCCTTTCGTTTGGCTGTCACCAACAAGCGAGATAAGCCTCCTTAAATCAAATTGACAGTATTGGGTATGATCATGACAAATTATCAGCATGATGACACACATTGTACAATTTTCACGGTGCAACAGTCCACTCTTTTTCTATATCTAAGTGACAGACTGTAACTGACAGATTAATTAGCGGTCCACGCAGTTTCAAAATGAACATTCAACTAGCCCTTGTGAGGTCACTGGCTTAAACATGTTTTAATGATATTGTTTGTGTCAGTTGTCATTTGATCTGTTTGTTCAGCATATATATAATGTCTGGCAGCAAAGGTGTGAATAAACAAACTAATTAACTGGTTTGGTGTATGTACCTGATAAGAAGTTTTTGAAAAAAGCAGCTTACTGTTAATGATGTGGCAATGCCAGTTTGCAAATTGAAAAGAAGAAAATTCATTGTTCCAATTGATCGCCAATCTGCAAAGAGCTCTAATGAAAACATACAAGCAGTATCATCTCTACTTATTATGAAATGGCTCCCAAGATGGTACCAAAAAGTGTTTGTAAAGAGACACCTGGTCCCATTCAATTGCTAATTGACAGAATTTTAATGACAAGTTCCTGGGTTTCTTCGTTTCCTTGGTAAAGGAATTTTTTATGAAGATTATCAAAACATGCCAGCATCATCTCTCACAAAATTAGAAAATTTGTGAAGTAGATAGCTTTAGAAATTTCATGAAAACTTGTCATTTTAAGGGAATTAATTAAAACCTGCAGTGTCCTGCACAGATTTGAAAATCATACCCATTCGACATCATTACACAATGCTGAGTACTGACTCAAATATTATTCACTATTAAAATATGTTATCAACTTGCCATTGTAGTGGGATCTTTGAAATGTCCTTATAGGCAGGTGTTTTATGGAAACACGAATTGCTTTTTCCTTGCTTTAAATAGTGTCTGTCATTGCCTGATGAATTTTTTGACCTAAGAAACACAAAATTAGTTCTCCTTCGTTAATCTGTATAAAGTACCTGGCAATTTTGACCATCATCTTAACAGGAATTTTGTGTAAAACTGTTTCTGGACCAGAAAAGCAAGGCTACCTTCCATTAGCTGCTCTATGATGTCTTTGCATCAGTACAGTTATTACAGGCCTGAAAAGGATAAACTGCCATTCCGGAATTTTGGCCGCAGTCCAGGATGATGGATATAAATGTATGGTACTTTCAATGTCTATAACTTTTAGACATTTTAAAATTAATTTATTTTCCTCTCTACAAAAATTATAGAAAATGACCTGCCATTTGGACGTAATTAAATTTGAATTAGGGCTGAAATAGGATTAAATGCTTCTCGGCGGCCATCTTTTCATTTCATTTTTGCAGGCATCTTTGATTCTCCAAGCAGTTACATCAGAATTAAAGGATGCTAAAATTCATAAACATATTCTATGCACCTAAATCTCCAAGAGTATGCTTCTTTCGCAATTTTGCATGCAAGCTCCACAGGGAACAGACTCTCATTAAAATTGTCTGTTTAATGTTATATAATAATTTAAATGCTTAAAAGTGGTCAAATATACAGCAATACATATCATGTTGGTACTCATTTGAAAGCTCTTTTTATGACGAAGACAATGGCACCATTTTAAATAGGATAGATGTTACCTACATTAAAGTTGAATCCCACAGAACACAGCTGCTCCACCTATGATTATAAAAGTTTGTGATGACGTCACCTCAACAACAATAGTAATGACATCACAATCTCATTGTTTGATTGTGACATCATCCTCCATAAACAATTGGTGATGACGTCACATAACCAAAATGAGACAGAATCCCTCTTTTTTTGTGTGACTTTACTTCATTGTAATAGTATCAATGTTATACAAATACAGCATGATATAAGTGCAATGTGAAAACTTATTTGCCCGAGGAAATTCATATTGAACTAGGGCGAGATGATAAGTGCCGTATTTGTTTTATTGCATGACCACTACGCTCCCATCTGTTTTGCAACAGCAGAAACTTTGATATTTTTTGCGGAATAAATATGCCGAAGAAAAATGACTTCTGACATTATCAGATAAAGAAAGATATGACAGTAAATATTCTTTTTTTTATATGACAGTAAATATTTTTAAAGCATATATTTTGAAGAAAGTGGGAAGCAAATGTATGAAAAAAAAGTAAGTAGGAAATAAAATTCTGGAAAAAATAAATCGATGGAAACATTTTGACTCTTTTTGGAAAAAAATAATTAATTGGATGAAAACTATTGGCTATTGCTCCCTAACCATTTCAGCCAAAAAACTTCGGTCAATCAGCATCACTCTAGCATAGTGGTCATGTAATAAAATCATTTATTTTGAGTACCATCGGCGACAACCTAAAATATTGATTTCTGAATTTAAGAAATACAGTGTTTAAAAAATACCTGCACTGAAGTAATGACTTCAACGTGTGCAAAGATTGCAAAGGAAGAAGTTACTTGTGTTATAAAATTGGATTAGAAGTTATTGAGTTAAAAAAACTCCAAGCACCACCATGCAAATCTAACGGATGTTGCCTTATTTCCAATGTCATACTTTTTTATTGTATGAATGACCTTAATATCAGGATTATAAACAGGATTATAAACAGTTTTAAATATTTATATTTTTTATATGTGATTTTAATCAAACTAGATTTCTTACAAAAACAAAAGAGCAGCATAAGCCTGATAAACAATATGCTTGCTTGACTTATTTGCATAAATTTCAGCTCAGGCCAAACGAGCAATGCTTTGAACTTTGAAAAAAAAAGGATAAAATACTGAGCTTTTTTAAAATTATTAGGTCATACATTTTTTTATAAGACAAACAATTGTAACATAATTTGAAGTAATTGTTGTGTCATTGCTTGAACTCAAGAATTCTAGTTGACGTCATGCATAAAATTATGAGATATTTTATTTGTGGCTTGGTGGCGTTGTTATCATTAACCTTGGAGACTGCACTTCTTAAATTTCTTATTTTTAAAAAGCTATACCGGGTATTCCATTAATTTTTCATGGATATCTTGATATTTGTCACATGATCGCCCTTTATGTCAGAAATCACTCAAAATGAGTTTTGTAACTCATACTTTTAGTGTAAGTACACAGGAATTTGAATAGGTCAGAGGACTAATTGATGGTGACCCTTCATTTTTCACTACCTTAAAAAAACTTTTTGAAGAACTTTCTGGCAAAGTCTCATGAATATCAAATGAATAAATTTACTTTATATGCATCTAAACCAGTTACTCTGCTCTATGGCCCATTATCAGTAAATTTCCTTGATTTTTTCATAAATTCATTTTATATACTCAACATAACTGCCAAAAAAACATTGGCAATATCCCTTCTTAAAATAGTATTCAATAAAGTGTATTTTCAGTTAAGAATCCCTTAATTTTGCATGAACATCTCATGGATATTTTTCAAGTGACCTCCCTTTTCGTCAAAAATTGCACAAGCTTTTTAGTAAATACGAGTAAATTTCCTTTATTTTTCATATTTTTCTGCACGACTTTTACTCAACGTAACTCCTAAATAACCTTGGGATTAACCCTTCTTATTAGTATTTTTCAATATAGCGTATTTTCAGCTGTATTCCTTCAATTTTTCATGAATATCTCATGGATATTTTGCAAGTGACCTCCTTTTTTAAATAGAAATCGCACATATTTTCTATCATACTAGTAAATTTGCATGATTTTCATATTTTTCTGGTATTGTACTCCATTTAACCACTAACAAGACATGGGTGTTTCCATTTTTTTAAAATTATTTTTCAATAAAGTGTATTTTCAGCTATTTTCCTTTGATTTTTCATAAATAACGCAAGGATATTTTTCAAGTTACTTCCATTTTCGTCAGAAATCAAGCACACTTTTAGTACTGCAAGTAAATTTGCTTGATTTTTCATATTTTTTCTGATATTGCACTCCACGTAACTACTGAAAAACATGGATGCTCCCCCTTTTTAATATTATTTTTCATTAAAGATATGTTCAGCTATATTACTTTAATTTTTCATGAAAATCTCACGGATATTTTTAAAGTGACCTCCCTTTTTGTCTGAAGTTGCACACACTTTTTAGTACTGCGAGTAAATTTCCCCGATTTTTTCATAATTTTCTCATATTGCAATCCACATAGCTCTTAAAAAACATCGGTTATCCCCCTTCAAAGACCACTTTTTCAATAAAGTGCACTGAAAAAAAGGTTTGTGTGAAACAGACAAAACGAACGTTGGCTGGTGTCCGTCCAAAATTTTTGGTAAATTCAGACAAAGGGTATGGGTATTTTTGACATTTCATTGATCAAATCGCACAAAAATTTGATCAAGATTGACAATGCAATGTCAAAAATACACATACATTTTGTGTGAATTTACACAAAATTTTGGACGGACACCAGCTAACGTTCGTTTTGTCTGTTTCACACAAACCTTTTTTTCAGTGTGTATTTCCAGCTATATTCCTTTAATTTTTCATAAAAATCTCATGGATATTGTTCGAGTGACGCCACTTTTCGTTATAAATCGAACACTTTTTAAGTATTTTACTGTACTTTTTAATGTAATGACATAACATTTTGAAAAGATCATAGTTCAAAAATTATATTGGATAGCCCGCCTATTTTTTATTACGTTGGAAAGCTCTCTTCTTGAACAACTTTTTGGCAAAGTTTCGTGAATATCTCATGGATTTTCGATTTCTTGCCAAGTGTGGGATTCAACTTTAAGTAATCAATAACCGCGATTTCGAAAAACGTTATAATTTAGCTCAAAAGTTTAATATCTTCAGATGAGCTTGGGGGGGGATCAAAAATAAAGTTACAGCTATGTGTAATACATCAATTTTCTGCATTTTTCTGTCTTAACAATGTTTGGATAGTTTCCATTTGAAATTATAAAGTTCATTTTTATCACCACCCCCTAATATCATTTCATATTGATTACTGTTAACTTAGAAAACGTTTTCAGTTACATTTTTATTGCTTACTATGTTTTTAATATATTCTGTATGTTAGTCCTACATGAGTGTTTCTATCTCTATGAGACATATAATCACATTGATTTGACATATTGAGTAGTCCTAATTATTGCATTCTTATATTTTTTCAACAATACTGAAGTACTATTGTTGCAATGTATTCTATGTTTTTATGTGTATTGTGCGATCAAGTTCATACAATACTTATATTTTGTATATGTTTTATGCTGTTTTATGAAAGACTTATTCAGTCTTATTTTTTTTTTTTTATAAAGCTACTTTGAATGTATTTTTAAATGGTAATTTTGTTAGTTTGTCGTTTTACACTTATTTTTTTAGTTTGTTTGTAGTGTAAAATTTATGAAAAGTTGTTATCCATGCTAAATTTTTCCAACTTTTAACCTAAAGCATGTAATGTAATATGTATTTTAATCTGAATCTCAAGAAATCAAGTATCATATTGAAAATTTTTCTGAAATTGAAAATTATTAACTTTTAAATTATATTGTAAAATTTTCTTAAATACCTGAAGCATGTAATGTATTTTTATCTAGTAATTATTTATCCATTAATTATTTAAGAGAGTATTTCAGTAATAGCATTTGTTTGAATAGGAAGATGAAAACTATAAATAGATTCTCAGGTTGATCCCCATAATAGGGTATGGGATCCAACCCCAGCAGCTACCTAGAGGCTGGTTACTAGCCAGTTCTAGGCAGTTAAGCTTGGGCTACTGAAGAGTGTACATGTATATCAATATCTATCTACAATAAACTTGGATTAACAACAACCTGGATCCATAGTCTTCATTGATTAGCATCTACCATCTGAGCACCCTAAATACTTAATAGTTCGGCAAAAAAAAAACAACGACGGACAAAGACTGACTAGTGTAGACAATAGACCTGTAGGAAACTGCAGAATTCTGCAGTTCTGCAGCTCCATTAATACCTATACAAGAATGAGGACTGTGAGGAAACAAATGGGATCACAAGAATATCAAATACTGAGCTTTTTTAAAATCATTAGGTCATACATATTTTTATAAGACAAACAATTGTAACATAATTTGAAGTAATTGTTGTGTCATTGCTTGAACTCAAGAATTCTAGTTGACGTCATGCATAAAATTATGAGATATTTTATTTGTGGCTTGGTGGCGTTGTTATCATTAACCTTGGAGACTGCACTTCTTAAATTTCTTATTTTTAAAAAGCTATACCGGGTATTCCATTAATTTTTCATGGATATCTTGATATTTGTCACATGATCGCCCTTTATGTCAGAAATCACTCAAAATGAGTTTTGTAACTCATACTTTTAGTGTAAGTACACAGGAATTTGAATAGGTCAGAGGACTAATTGATGGTGACCCTTCATTTTTCACTACCTTAAAAAAACTTTTTGAAGAACTTTCTGGCAAAGTCTCATGAATATCAAATGAATAAATTTACTTTATATGCATCTAAACCAGTTACTCTGCTCTATGGCCCATTATCAGTAAATTTCCTTGATTTTTTCATAAATTCATTTTATATACTCAACATAACTGCCAAAAAAACATTGGCAATATCCCTTCTTAAAATAGTATTCAATAAAGTGTATTTTCAGTTAAGAATCCCTTAATTTTGCATGAACATCTCATGGATATTTTTCAAGTGACCTCCCTTTTCGTCAAAAATTGCACAAGCTTTTTAGTAAATACGAGTAAATTTCCTTTATTTTTCATATTTTTCTGCACGACTTTTACTCAACGTAACTCCTTAATAACCTTGGGATTAACCCTTCTTATTAGTATTTTTCAATATAGCGTATTTTCAGCTGTATTCCTTCAATTTTTCATGAATATCTCATGGATATTTTGCAAGTGACCTCCTTTTTTAAATAGAAATCGCACATATTTTCTATCATACTAGTAAATTTGCATGATTTTCATATTTTTCTGGTACTGTACTCCATTTAACCACTAACAAGACATGGGTGTTTCCATTTTTAAATAATATTTTTCAATAAAGTGTATTTTCAGCTATTTTCCTTTGATTTTTCATAAATAACGCAAGGATATTTTTCAAGTTACTTCCATTTTCGTCAGAAATCAAGCACACTTTTAGTACTGCAAGTAAATTTGCTTGATTTTTCATATTTTTTCTGATATTGCACTCCACGTAACTACTGAAAAACATGGATGCTCCCCCTTTTTAATATTATTTTTCATTAAAGATATGTTCAGCTATATTACTTTAATTTTTCATGAAAATCTCACGGATATTTTTAAAGTGACCTCCCTTTTTGTCTGAAGTTGCACACACTTTTTAGTACTGCGAGTAAATTTCCCCGATTTTTTCATAATTTTCTCATATTGCAATCCACATAGCTCTTAAAAAACATCGGTTATCCCCCTTCAAAGACCACTTTTTCAATAAAGTGCACTGAAAAAAAGGTTTGTGTGAAACAGACAAAACGAACGTTGGCTGGTGTCTGTCCAAAATTTTTGGTAAATTCAGACAAAGGGTATGGGTATTTTTGACATTTCATTGATCAAATCGCACAAAAATTTGATCAAGATTGACAATGCAATGTCAAAAATACACATACATTTTGTGTGAATTTACACAAAATTTTGGACGGACACCAGCTAACGTTCGTTTTGTCTGTTTCACACAAACCTTTTTTTCAGTGTGTATTTCCAGCTATATTCCTCTAATTTTTCATAAAAATCTCATGGATATTGTTCGAGTGACGCCACTTTTCGTTATAAATCGAACACTTTTTAAGTATTTTACTGTACTTTTTAATGTAATGACGTAAGATTTTGAAAAGATCATAGTTCTAAAATTATATTGGATAGCCCGCCTATTTTTTATTACGTTGGAAAGCTCTCTTCTTGAACAACTTTTTGGCAAAGTTTCGTGAATATCTCATGGATTTTCGATTTCTTGCCAAGTGTGGGATTCAACTTTAAGTAATCAATAACCGCGATTTCGAAAAACGTTATAATTTAGCTCAAAAGTTTAATATCTTCAGATGAGCTTGGGGGGGGATCAAAAATAAAGTTACAGCTATGTGTAATACATCAATTTTCTGCATTTTTCTGTCTTAACAATGTTTGGATAGTTTCCATTTGAAATTATAAAGTTCATTTTTATCACCACCCCCTAATATCATTTCATATTGATTACTGTTAACTTAGAAAACGTTTTCAGTTACATTTTTATTGCTTACTATGTTTTTAATATATTCTGTATGTTAGTCCTACATGAGTGTTTCTATCTCTATGAGACATATAATCACATTGATTTGATATATTGAGTAGTCCTAATTATTGCATTCGTATATTTTTTCAACAATACTGAAGTACTATTGTTGCAATGTATTCTATGTTTTTATGTGTATTGTGCGATCGATTTCATACAATACTTATATTTTGTATATGTTTTATGCTGTTTTATGATAGACTTATTCAGTCTTATTTTTTTTTTTTTATAAAGCTACTTTGAATGTATTTTTAAATGGTAATTTTGTTAGTTTGTAGTTTTACACTTATTTTTTTAGTCTGTTTGTAGTGTAAAATTTATGAAAAGTTGTTTTCCATGCTAAATTTTTACAAATTTTAACCTAAAGCATGTAATGTAATATGTATTTTAATCTGAATCTCAAGAAATCAAGTATCATATTGAAAATTTTTCTGAAATTGAAAATTATTAACTTTTAAATTATATTGTAAAATTTTCTTAAATACCTGAAGCATGTAATGTATTTTTATCTAGTAATTATTTATCCATTAATTATTTAAGAGAGTATTTCAGTAATAGCATTTGTTTGAATAGGAAGATGAAAACTATAAATAGATTCTCAGGTTGATCCCCATAATAGGGTATGGGATCCAACCCCAGCAGCTACCTAGAGGCTGGTTACTAGCCAGTTCTAGGCAGTTAAGCTTGGGCTACTGAAGAGTGTACATGTATATCAATATCTATCTACAATAAACTTGGATTAACAACAACCTGGATCCATAGTCTTCATTGATTAGCATCTACCATCTGAGCACCCTAAATACTTAATAGTTCGGCAAAAAAAAAACAACGACGGACAAAGACTGACTAGTGTAGACAATAGACCTGGTTGTTGGGTACCTGAAACATTTTTCTGAATGAAATTTGGTTGAGAATTGACCGAGCAGAGAGGCAAAGCGTCCATTGAAGTTTATTTTGATAGAGCAGTTTGTAAAATGACATTTTTGTGATCCCATTTGTTTCCTCACAGTCCTCATTCTTGTATAGGTATTAATGGAGCTGCAGAACTGCAGAATTCTGCAGTTTCCTACAGAACTGCAAAATTTATTGCAGAACTGCAGAATTCTGCAGCTTCCTGCAAAATTCTGCAGCTTCCTGCAGAATTCTGCAGTTTCCTTCAGAACTGCAGAATTTTTTGCAGAACTGCAGAATTCTGCAGTTTTCTGCAGTTTCCTACAGAACTGCAGAATTTTTTTGCAGAACTGCAGAATTCTGCAGTTTTCTGCAGTTTCTATTGCAGAATATGCAGGTGCAGGAAGAAATTTAAGTGTACTGGCTTGTGGAAGCCCATGGCAGTGTATGTAATAATGCGTGTATATATATACTATATCCATCACTTTCTACATAAAAGGAAGATATTCATGGACCATACTGCTTCAATAAAGTTGGATGGATGATTGGGGCTTTACGTCCTGTAATTTAGCATTTGGTAGACTAATTAGGACAGGAGGGCTTCAATAAGGAGAACCACAACAAGATCCGCATGGATGCATAACAAGTACCAGGAAATAATTATCTTGAGAAGTTCAGAGACTAATTAACCAATGTCTCAGCATCAGCACAGAAGAGAAGGAGAAAGCACCATCTTAGGAATATTGAATGCAATTGGAAAGCTTTTCAAAAAGAGTTGCATAAATAGTAAAAATGTTTACATTTTTATTATTGTTAAATATTTAATTCATTTCATTATCAAAGTGTATGAGAAATATATGTAAATGCCATATTAAATTGCAATTAAAATTAACTGCTCACAATGACCAGACAAAATCACAGCAAAGGACCTTGCATGGTATGAATGGAAAATAATATGTCAAACATGTAAAATGTAAAGAAATGAAATATTATGTACATAACATCAAAACAAAGCAAACAAAATCATACTTTATTTTGAATGACACGCCAACAAATGCATAAAACATGATTTCAAATCAATAGTAAGGAATATGAATCATTCTGTCGTCCATTCAATGAGATCATTTAATAACAATTACTTTAATTATCAACAAAAAATATGCATGCAAACTTTCACAGCCTTTGAGAATTTTATGATGAAAAATCTTAAATGGGTTTGAACAATTTTTTGACCAAGTGTTCAGGAAAAGTCAATGAGGCCATAATAATGAATTAATTTATTGTCACAACGTCTGTCTGGATGATTTGGGTGAATCGCTATACTGAATGTATACCCAAAGGGCATGAGCAGCTCCTAGACCCTGAAAAAAAATTTAAAGTAGATGACAATAATTCTTAATGTCAATTATTCCACAGCATTATTCATAATTACAACAGTAAATTGTAAGAAGCACATGGAATGTCAGTTTCAAAATGGCAAATTCAGCTGTCATTGCAAAAATAGCAGTTGTCAATGGTAATTGGCACACACCGCCACCCCTCCCCTTCTCCTTGGAGAACCCTGCACTCGGTGATTACTAACCTGACAAAATATCGTTCCAATGAAAAGAGAATTAGCTTGATGAACGAATTCGTACAACCAGGATTTCAAACTCTCCATGCAACCCTGAAAGAAATTTCAATAAAATACATCATGTGGCTTCAAAACTATATAAAAAAATACGAGAAAACCTGAAGCCTGTGCATTACAGTCACATACCTCAGTAAAGAGAAACTTGCTCTGGTAGACATTCATCCGCGCATCCATCTGACATTGAGATAAGTTGTCTGGCGTGCGCAACTCTTCTCCCTTAAAGCTACAGCAAGTTCTTGGGACTAAATCCTGTGGAGATTCAATTTATCAATCAACATTTAATAAGTAACAGTTACATAAGTTAAGTATAGATTTATTTACACAGTTTTGCTCCACCGAGTCCATCTTCAAAGGCACATTTATAAATAAATGCCATTCACTAGGGTCTAGGGCACACTTAATCTCAGACAAGGTAAGAAAGACAAATCCATTCAAAATTAAATTTCAAGTTTTCTGCATTTTGGTCGTTTACTTGACCATAATTGAGAGATTAGTAGTATTTTGGAGATTGGAGAGAAGAGACACCCGGAACACCATTTTTTTTTCCGAAATTAGAAATACATATTTTACAAATAATTACGCAATTGATCAGAGGCAGAATAAAGAATAAGGGATTTGTTAAGATTAAGCAACCATGGAAGCAGCTGAACTTACTTTTCTCTTTAATGCACCTGGTATTTCTAAGTAGTCCTTGAAACTTTTTACACCACAACAGTGCATCTGAAAATTAAAAGATATATAAATTAAGAAATACTGACAACCAAAATAAATAGTGCAGAACACAAGCTCAACAAGACCAGTTAATGCTCATATGACAAAATAACATGACTTATTACTGCAAACACCACCCGGTGTACAAAGTAGAACTGCTGATCATTACACAAAAAGAAATTATTGTGAAAGAGTATTCTTTAAATGTTAGCTGATAAATTATTTAAGTATAAAAAGATGTAAATATTAGCAGATACAGACCTGCATCTGCACATGGTCCCAAGACTCAGCCAAGGAAGACGTAGTGAACATCTGATCTTTTTGGTGGATAATTGGCAACTGCTGAAGCATTGTGGGTGCCAGTTCCTCTATCAACTGAAAAAAGCAACCCAAATGAAAAAAGATATAAACCTTGGATCTGAATGATTCATGAACCAATCAGCTGATCAGATCAAGATGCTATGTACATAGTAAGTTGGAAAGAAAGCTTATTTTAAAAAACCGCTGTAAAGGATTCAGTCAGTAAACTGTTATATGAGAATGAATTATTACTCAGAAATCATTGCCAGTCAGGTTAATCTTAAAAGAAAATTAATTAAATCAGTCACTGTGACCTAGTTGTTAACATTTTTAATTAATTAATCTGTAAATTTTAAGCCTATGCATTTGTTTACCTCATCAAGAGCGCTGGCCATGGACAACACAAACATGATGTTAATGAACATGAGGATGATATGAAGGGAGACATACTGAAACAATAAAGGTAAGACATTTTAAAATTACCATGTACAATATTTAATAATGATAACTTACCATTAGAATCGTCCAAAAAAAACTTTAAAATTTCTCTTATTGGAAGCTAGCATTCTGCGTGTGTTTGTTTCATTTATGTGGTCATCAATTTTAACTTTCAAAGTGGAGGTTTTAGGAGATTTGATGTTTTGCAAAAAAATTTGGACTACTCAGCCTACCATTTTTTCATTTGTTCAACTTAGCAGGAAGTATTTCAAATAAACATGACAAATTTGGAGTCTTGGTCTATTCATTATCTTTAAAATATAAATTTCATTATTTATAAAATACTTCTCCATGTTCTCCTATGACTAAAATAAAATTATGAATAATATCAATACTTTTCAATAGATCCTTTATTGTGTATAAATAGAGCAAGACTCACCGATGCAGTATTCGTAAAAGAGTGCAATGTAAAAACAGAGAATCGGAATGTCCCAGCAAAGACCAATACAATTCCAATGAAGACCAATAATTTTGGCAAGAAGGAAACAGTGCATGAGGAGTTGTTGCAAATGATATCGAGGTAAAATGTACGATGGCGGTCTTCTATGAGCTTAGTGCCGTGGGCCACCATTAGGAGACCTGGAATCTGAAAATAGTTTGAATGAACAGGTCTCTCATCTACATTTGTGACAATCTTGTTTTCTTTTAATTTTTCAAACAGTAATTTGTATTGTGCATGATGATGATCACTTATCCTAATAACCAGGTATATACAAACAGACAAAGAAAGTTATAAAAAACATAAAACATCCAATTGGAATTTCATTATTTGCTTTTCACTACCGTGTACTTCAAAATAAGTGATTGTAAATGAATATCAAAATTTTTAACTTCCGTCTTGAAGTTCAAAGTTTCCTTTTTTATTGAGACATTTATATTCAAGATCGTATATAACTTTTTTTTTGAAGAAAGAAGATGAAATGTGTGTATCAGCAGCTTACGATAGTAAGGAAGGCATCCCACTTAGTTGTTGATATCAAAGAGATTCCAAGTTTTGTCGGAAGGGAAGCCAAGCGAATGATGTATCTGAACAATATCTAGAAAATGAAATTATTATTATCAAGTTTAACTCAAAAGACAAAGAAAAGAGTTTCATATTAACAAGAGCATCTACAGTAAGGCTGTATACTGCTTGCTGATACATCTTTTATAACAATACTACAACAATAACCAAATGGATATCACCAATTGTAAATTAATAGGATATCGCCAATTGTAATATTGACACTTTCAATGTGTGTGTCAATGTTCTACTAAGTGAAATAACAAAATTCAAATTAAAAAATTAAACGCCAATTAATGCATGCACGACAACCAGCATGATTGTTAAAAAAGTGCCGAAAATATATTAATTATTTTAAAAATTAATTTGCGACAGTCATTTTCGGGTCATGCAATCCCTGGCTTAGGAACTTTTTTTAATTATTTACAAAACGGTCAGCGAAATGCACAATCAACAGCTTGATTCGGCTCTGGGGGTGTGCAGTTTAATGTACAGTAACTTCAAATCTTCAATGGCACTGCTGTTTTTAGACTGACCATGTTGAGTCTCATAAATTTGGTTACATTCTTTACCAATATTTAATGCTACCAAGTCATACTAACCGTCATTTTGCATTTAGATGGAATGTTAGACCACCATGAAGTCCTCAGGAACCCCTGTCACTTGATGTAACTTTAGAATAAGAGCTGTCAACTTGAAAATGTGAGATAATTTGTCAGAAATCAACAAACAGGAAATTTTAACAATTGGCCAAACCAGCTTTATACTAAAGAGGGCAGTACAATTGGCATCACCATACATTACTGCCACCTGGTGGGTGAAAACAATTTTACATTCTTTTTTATTTTGGAGGGAAATGGTTCCACAGTAAGAATATTCGTCAGGTAACTTTTAATCTTTCGACAACACACTTATCAATTGATTCCATGACATAAGTACTAAGAAGAGACTGTCGTTTCGACAAGTTTGGGTAATGGCCGCTGCCGCCCCAGAGACTGTTACATTCTCATGAGATTGCTAGTGAGGTACTTCTCAGACATGTCTGACCATGTGCCTGACACTTTAATGAAGACGCTATTAACAGTATTAACCATATTTAGCCATACCGCCCATACATTAGCTTTTGGCCAAGCAAGTACATAAAGAGTCTTTATGATAAAATTTAATACACGCGTGGTTAACATGGTTAACATCGACAGACCTCAAGATTTGGAAGAGCTGTTTGCGAAATTCCCAATTTTCTACCAAATCAATAATTGGGCCCTATTCACAATGCAAGGTAGAATTTGTTTGTTCAAGTTGTACATTGCTTTATAAATAGCGAGCCACTTTCTTCTTTTAGGCCTATTGGTTTACACCCTAGTCTCCCTGGAGGCAGACTGAAAAATTCTGTCATAATATAAGTTTGGCGTTAGCCGCTGTCGATAAATTTTATTGGACTACTGTAGTACACTGGATGTCCAGGGCAGGGAAAGTGGAAAATGCCCCCGTTTGCTCTGTAGTTTAATCAACAAGATAGGGGAACTGCGCACTATTACAGCTGCCCCAATGATTAGTGGTGAAAGTACCATTTAATTAATGTTGAGTTTGTTATTTTGTGGGTATAAATGGCAAATTGATAATAGATAACAGGGGCTTGCATGATGCTATTCAGCGTCCTTCTTAGCTCTTCTTACTAGTTCTGGTTGACACATCATTTTCCATTGAACTTATTCGCATAGAATTCTTGGAACTTTTGAAACTATAATGGCACTCAGGAAGCAATCAGGCGCCGGCCAAGAGCTCCCCTGACCAAAATTTTCCATTTCCATCACTGATTTAAATGTTTATTCAAAAGCAGCCCTTGGCATGGAAGGTTGAAATGTCTTAGAGTATACAAAAATAACGTGCAAGCACTTTAACAGCTGCTTGTAGATAGAAAGTATCTATCTATCTATCTATCTATCTATCTATCTATCTATCTATCTATCTATCTGTATATATACTCCCTCCCTCCCCCCTCCCTTTTTTCCTTCCTTTTTTCCTTCCTTCATTCCTTCCTTCATTCTTTCTATTGAATCTGGTAAGACTGTATCTGGCTGCTGCTGTTGGTGGTGGTTTCACTGCAGCTGATCATTTGAAACTCCCGCCAAAAACGAACATTTTAGTTTCGTAAATAAAATTTTAATGTCACAGAAGTTTACCAAAAGTTGATGGAAGCAAGATAAAATTATATTGAGACTGTATGCTAAGTTTCAAGGTGATAGGTGAAATATTAGTGCGACTTCCTATAATATTATGGTCAGAGGCTTACCGAAAATTCCACCTGTAATACAGGCTGCAAACAGCTGTAAAAACAAAAGAATCTCATTTTCCATTTATTGAAAAACTGAAAAGTACACATGCATCTCACTGCACAAAGCTCCATTATAATACACCAGGAATATCTTTGTAACGGAAAAATTGTAAATCTTGCAGACAATCACAATACTGAGCTCACAGTATATCTCATAAAATAAATGTAAAATGCATACAAAAGTACAAAAAACATGTTTCGTTGCACTGTTGAGTTTTAACACATTTACAGGTTTTAAATGTACAGCTATGCAACACATTATTAATAAATGTTTAATTATTCACAAGCATACAAAGAAAGAAATGTACAAGTCACGCAGATTCGACTTTAAACTCCAAATAGTAGTATTGTTAAATTTCACACTGACATCGCAAAATATACAGACAGGAGCTTTTGACATTGTGCTGGTTTGTGCAGGAAGAAATCTACAGCACACTACAAGTTCACAAGTATTATCATAATCTACAATATATATTTATTTATTTAATAGCTAGCCCAGTAAGAATTATAGAATGATTACAATTATTGTGTGATTTACTGTTCGCAATATTTCATCAACAACATCAGCACACTTGTGAATTATTATCGTTTTCATAGCTATGTGTTTTTTTGAAAACTTTGTTTTGCAGTTAAACCGTGACATCATCCGCAATCTGTCAATGTGATTGGTCTAATCTTCAATCTGTGACATATCAGTTCAGAGTTTGACATCACAGTTAATGACAAAGGAATTTAAAACTGTCAGGCAATGTTACTATTTGTGTACAACCACCACAAACAACGCATGTCTAAGCTGAGTGTTGCACCTCATTATTTGTTTTTCAAACAAAATGTGTAACTGTTTTTCACAGGACACCAGTCATCACAATTTCAAACAACATTTTTTGTCAGTAGTAGCAACTGTCCTTTGAAACTAAGTAGTCTGTTTGGTTCAGTTACAGTACATAGTGAACATACATCATCCATGTGTGACTGTACTATGTCAGTTTGCTGAAATCTGTGCTTGTAATAAACAAAATTATTAAACTTAATCTCTGACATCACAGTTTTGGAATGAAGCAATTTGCAAACTTGAAAAACACGTAGCTATGAAAACGATAATAAAGCTACACCCTATACTTGCTGCACCAAAGTCTCAAATATACACATTTTGGAATTTCAATAAGGCCTAGTTCATCTGCGCTAATCTGGTGCACATGTCAAAAACTAAATATTCAAATACAAACATTTTGTGCTGCAAGTGGGCTATGATTTTTATCAGTCTGACAACAATTACAAATATATAATATTCCAATGTTGAAAAATTAAACATTTTGATTTTTTTCAATAACAATATTTGAACTCGTTCAAAAGTAGCGAATAAAATTTGCAGTGCAAAAGCCACTGCACTTTGTAAAATTTAAATCACATGGATTTGAGGTCCAATGTTATTCAAATATAAAATATTATGATTTTTAGTTGTTAAAAAGCTTAATTTGTTTGTGCATCAAACTCAAATAGGATTCAGAATGGAATTGTGGCAATGTTGGTTCTCATACCCTAATTAGTTATATATACACAGTGTGTTCAATACATTACTTCACTTAAAAAACACTGTCTAACTGACTACTTAGTTATCATACCCCTCTTTCATATATATATTATAACAATTTTTACATCAACCCTCAACAGATCTTTACAACATGGCCAACGCTATACAGTACATGCATCTAACATTCAGACTGCTTGATGTATACACAATTTTTACACACACTTTTGATGTCATGCTAGAGACTGTATGTCCCAAAATTTCTGCTCGCCTTTTTAAATTTCTTTGAATTTGTTTTCCAAATGTTTTCTGTGTTTTTCCGGATGTTTATACTTCGTGTTTTCCAGTCTTTCGGAGGGCAGATCTCAAGCAGCATGCCAAGATGAAACCAAAGATCTGAAATTATATCAGTATAAGTTAATTCAATAAAAATTGAAATTTGTGTGTTCTCAACAAACTGAATCAAGGTAAAAAATATAGATACGTAACTTATGATTCATTATTATGCAAATCAAGGCCTTGTGATATCATTATGATTTTAATGTGTCGTTGGTGTGAGTCGTGTGACTTCGAACTGTCACTTACAGCTCGGCTTTTCGCAGCTTCAATTAATCTTGGTCTCATATTAATTAAACTAACCTGGATGAATCCAATGGCAAAGCCAACTCCCATGAGGATCATGCTGTGCTGTTTGAACCAAGAATCCACAGAGTCCTTGCATCCCTGCAAAGAGGTAAATGAACAGTCTTGTTAAAAAATTTGCGAACTGTCAGGTTAAAAGGCGCTTGGGTTGAAAATGTGCAACATTTATGTTGACTGAATGAAATATGCTCCTCTCTAGCTTGGAATTTTATGTACCAAGCTTTCTTTAAACTAAATAAATATTTCTCAATTGTGCATGTGTTCCATATGGACCAAAAATGATTTACAAATCATATTAAGTACAATGATGTTGTTAAATTGATCAAAGGACAGTTCTTGAAACCAAAGATTTAGGTTTAGACCCTCAAATTGGCCCTTTGCTTTGAAATTACAACTAGAAATATCAAAGGATCTGCAGAAGTAAAAAAACACAAATTAGGAATCTTCCTATTCTATCTGTGGTTGGTGAAGTTGTACCTTTGAGTGGATGAAGTCATCATCAGGTTCCTCCTTGGAAGCTTCCTCGTAGCATTTCTGGAGGTCGACAGGTTTTGGGTTGGTGGCGTCTTTCTCCTCCAGGACGCAGCAAGTGATGGGCACAGCGGGAACTTCGCTCATTGACTGAAAGAGCAGAATAGACATTGTAAAGGTATTTTAGATGCATTAGTATTGATACATTTAATTCCTTGGGGTAGTGATGGCAATGATGATGGTTCTGTGGTCAATCTTTGGTCAGTTCCGGAAAATTATTGATGATCAATTTTATTTTTTGTCTCAATCGAGGCTCAATGTTTGGTCTCGCTTCATTGAATTTTTTTAATTACATAATTTACCATTTTCATTTATTGTTTTGTTTCTTGTATTGTTGGTGATAGTTTTTGCCATGCGCTGCAAATGGCAGTGAGCAAAATCTATTATTGACCATTTGCAGAAATATTGTGTTGCTGCAAATGTTGTTGTTTTCCTCAAAGTTGTGATAGAAATTCGGTTAAATTTCCATTTATAATCAATCACTGGTTTCTCAAAACATCTTAAAATATCACACATTATATTTTACATTGTGATTTAAGTTATTATGCGCATGATTTAAGATGATTTATTAATGAACACTGGACTAATTAGCTACTCTATGATCATTTATAACATTATCATAAAAATTATTGATGGTCTTCGGCGCCAAGGTTGTTTCGACAATTACCCGTGTGTTGTTCCACCAGTAGCTGCCCATGTAATCTTTTTGACTGTTGACTCCACAGCAGGACAACTGAAATAAATTTATTAGTTAAAAATTATCAAAACATTTGTGTAGTACAATATAATGATAATATGATTAATATGATTAACATATTTAAAGAATGTCTTTTGCAGATGTCTGCAATACTGCAATAGTAGAATCAACATTATCAATAAAGTTTCTAAATTAATAGACCCTGAGACACTGAGAGACAAGCTGAGTAGTGGCAGATAAGCCTACTTTTTTTCATTAGTCAAGTTAAGAGGAGTAAAACTTTATATCAAATTGGATTACATTATAAAACAAAATCATGAGGTATTGCTTTTTATTGATAAATTACAATGTCATGAAAATTACAGTTAGATGCAATCAAAAAATGATTAAGATATGTTTGAATAATGATAATGGTAGGCCAGTCTGGATATCATGTTGAAATCAGAAAAAAAAGTGTAACTGTGTCAGACAATATTTTAATATAAAACCTACCTCAGTTTGGAGAAAGTCCCAGGCGTCGGTGGTGTCATTTTGTTCGGGATGGTAGTACTTCATTTTCACTTGGTCGAGCATGGAATCTTCTAAGTGTCCTTCAATCTTTAGAAATAAATTAAAGTTGGCATAAATAATACAATATGTAGAACAGTAACTGTTGAGAAAATGCATTATGTTTAACTTTTTGTGAAGCTGTGTTTTGTGTGTCATATATAGTTTAATATAGGTTTTAACTCTGATACAAAATGTCAATCTAGATAGATATTCCACAAGTTACTAAGAAAATATGGCGGTAGAATAATTTCATCACTGTTACAGTCTAACATAGAATAATTTAGGCAACGGAGCCTTTTGGTTTGACAATGTTTTGTTTTTGTAGACAGCTTTTTTAAAAATATTAGAAGTTTCAAAGTTTTCCTTTACTACACAGTAATATAACATTTTTGATGTTACTCTGCTGCTGAAGCTGTTGTTCTTTTTTTCTTTAAGGAAATAACTGTTCTTGATTCCTAGAGTGACTGAATTTATCTCCAGGACCTCAACATGCTCTTTAAAGGAAACTTTAGTTTCTCAGAATTGAATTTGTCAAGCCAGAATTTTTGATGCTATACACACTCCAAAAAATTTCGGAACAAAATTGGTTTTTTAGATTCAAAATGGTTTTTTGAAAAACCAAATTTCAATGCAAAACCAACATGGATTTTTAAAAAAAATCTATGTTGGTTTTTTGCATTGAAATTTGGTTTTACAAAAAACCATTTTGAATCTAAAAAACCAATTTTGTCTGAAAATTTTTAGAGTGCACAACAATGTGATAACAACGCGATGAAAAACTACAATGGCTTGAATTGCACTAAATATTCATCACAAAGACATGTTCTGCAGTCGTATAAAAATTTAATTCATTCTCCTTATAGCTGTGCAATACAATATATTGATTGAAAATATAGACCAAAGGTTTGCTGCAATGTTCTGCTTCTAATTCCGTTTTGTACTTGGGAATTCAGAAGGTCAAAACTACAGCTAATGATATGTTAATGTTTTGTTCTGGAGCTTAGTTTCCCCAAGACCAGTTGACACAATCAGCCAAAGAGACAAGTCACTCTGGTGAGAGAGGGTTTGGTTTGGGGCATAGCTTGAACACATGGAGATCTGATTGGTGAGATATTTGTACTTTGTAGACACACAGGAATATGCTCCAAGCCAACTACTGAAGAACAACATACAGTTACTAAATTTTGTAATTGTTACCTTTTGTCTGTAAACAAGGGTGAGAACGGCGGCGGCGATCTCTGCTGCCATGGCGATGAACACCAGGAAGGCATACTGAAAAGAAAATCAAAAATTCATAAGATTTATTATAAACCTTTACCCGACCACGTTCAATTATTTGCTTTAAAGATATAACAATTGACCCTTATAGTAAAAGGTAGGATGGATTTTAGACAAACCCACACAGAGGACTACTTTGAGGCTTGATAAACTTTATTTGAGAAACCGCTCATCTTGTGCAAATAAAACAAAAATGGTAAAATGTCAAGGATACAGTTTTTGTCTTGAGTGTCTCTACACTCAAAAGAGTGTCCATGATATTCTTTACACCCAAGAAAAAGGTTCCTTTTACTGACTTCCGGCAAAAGGGTTGATTTGGCCTGATGTGTAAGTGCATGGGAATCTTATTTTTACGGGTATTTGACTTATATCAGACTGTCCAATCTTCAGGTTATACAGTAGGTCATCCATATTGCTCATATTTGAAAAATATGACCTCAGTGCATGGATATTTCATGATATGCCAAGACACTTAGTGTGCGGTATTAGAGCCCAACCCAGCATATTATTATCATAACAAGGTCACAACAAACATTGTGCTGTTAAAAGTCATTGTCATAATATCCCAAATGACACTCACAATCTACATGTCCTGGGGGGCGGTTAATACATGAATATGGCTTACCTACATATTCATTTTGGTGACGTATTACAATTTTGAACACTTATATCTAGTAAATTTAATGTTTTAAAAGTCAGTGTATCTAACACTGAAGTAATTTTGGCGAGTTGCCCTAATTTAAGGTCCACGTGTTTATTTTCAAGTCCAAGGCTTTTTTTTTCATTATGGAAATCAACTTTTGAAGAATTTGAATTCTTTAATTCACAAATAGCAGCAATTTTGCATTGTGTTTTAATAACATTGGACACCAATTTGGAGATTTTAAAGTCATTCTGCGCATGATTGTCATAGCAACTCTACAGAATGACAAAGTAGTATTTATAAATGGTAGAAAACCTTCCTGGCACCTCCCATGTGCAAGGAAATAAATTGGTTTAAAATATGAGCTGAAGGATCATAGAAATTTAGTTTTATCAATTTTGAGGGTTCTAACAATTTAGTTTAATCTGTTTGCCAATTGAAGAAGGTTCTGTGAAAGTGACAAAAGAATCCTCCTCCACAGACTTCTATTTTTATTTCTAAAGATTAATTTACCAGGAAGAGCATGCCAGGGTGTTTTCTGAGAGCTCCGCAACATCCTAGGAATCCAACGACAAAGACAAAAGCTCCCACAATGATGAAGATGGTGGAGGCGTGGTCTATGAGGCCATCGGAGGCCTCTATGTTGACAATCTGAAACAAGAGATATTAATTATTATAATGATTTTATTATGATTTTAAACTTTAGAAGATATAATACCAACCTAGTATTTAATTTTTTTAATTCTTTTATTGACTCTCTTTCAGTGTCAATGAAGTCTATTTTTAACCAAGGAAAATTGAAAGTTGTTTTTCTAGGAAATTGATTCAAGTCTAAAACTTTTATATTATTATTTTCCGTGCCTGGCAAACATGCTTCATAATTGTTTCTTCAGAACATTCTCTCATATGTTGATCCAAAAATTCAAAACATGCAATAATTCTTTATCAGACCAAACTTTCTTACCTTCAAATAATTAGCGATAGTTTCATCTATTTTCATCCATATTCCAATTCCTAACAAGGCTCCTCCGGCAAGCTGAAAATGAGAACAAGAAAAAATGTATGATTATCGCGTTTAATTGAAGGTTGACTTGCAAGAATTTTGCAGAGTATCATTGCGAGAGACCATGCCCAATGGGAAAGCTAGCTGTTCTTATAAATAGGGCTTTGGAGTCGGAGTGAAGAGTTGGAGTCATGGAGTCGGAAGTTCTTGGGTGGAGTCGGAGTCAGAGTCGAACTTTGATTTTCGGCTGGAAACGGAGTCAGAGTCGAAACTTAAAGTAGTGACTCCTGACTCCTAAAGATAATTAAAATAATTTACAAAAAACACAGTTTCAAAAATGTGAAATGGAAGTCGGAGTCGTAATTCAGGAGACCCAAGGAGAGGGGTCGGAGTCACTTTTCAGAAAGTCAATGGAGTCGGGAGTTTGAGTTGGTTCACTTATCACCCGACTCCAAAGCCCTGCTTATAAATATAACACATTTTTTACCAAGAAGCTGTAATTCTATCAAGTATGTTGCTTTGGGTACTCTAAAAATTATTACGACCCCTGCGCTGTTTTTCGAAAGATGTGATGGAATTGTATTAGACTGCGGAATATCATCAAGATACATTTGTCATACCTTTCAAAGCATTTGTTTCAGTATTTAATCAAAGATGTTGGATACTTTCCAACACAAAGAGTTTTCTATCATCCAATTAATATGCCTTTTCTTTGATGTTTTTTTTATTTATTTTTATTTCTGGACCCATGCCACTATGACTATATATATATTTTTTGCAAGCTTGCGTAATTATCGCCCATGCTATGCTATGCATAGGGCGATTATGCTTTAGTGCTGAAATCTACTGAAGGGGTGAAATTACCAATGCTGTGGCCTCAACCAGCCCACTCTGGAAGTTCTTATCATATGCATAACACATTGATACCATTGTAGATGTGCACAACGGTTCGTATTTTCAGTTTAATTCAATATTAGAAAATTTACTATTATCAGTTTTAGAGGCTATCAAGGTCCAGAAAGCCTGCATTGTGGTGGCCATTTTCCCTTCCACAGGGTGAGTTTTAGTACACAGAATGGCCACTGCAAGCAGCTCATCAGATACATTACACAAGAGGGCAGCACCTGCAAGTCCTTTGCCACTTCCCCCCTTTGCACCACATTCTATTTCTGGGAAACTCAGCAATTCCTGCATCTCAGTAAAGTTCATGCATCTGTCCAACTAATTACACAGGTAGCACGGGCTTATATTGTATCTATTTCATATTATTCTATTCTCTTCCCTCCAATCTACGGGCAACTTACTATATATTATATAAATCTGTTTTATATTTATGTAAATAAAATACTGGTTATAATATACACTCATGTAAACAAAAGATAGACATATAGATAGATAGATAGATAGATAGATAGATAGATAGATAGATAGATAGATAGATAGATAGATAGATAGATAGATAGATAGATGCATGGATAGACGGATTGGCAGACAGATAGGATAGATGGATAGGATATACAGTAGGATAGGATAGATGGATAGTATAAACGGATAGGATAAACAGACAGGATAGATAGATAGATAGATGGAGGAATGGATTGACAGATGGATTGATGGATATATGGGACAGACGGACAGGATAGACGGATGGGATAAACAGATAGGATAAACGGATAGGATAAACAGATGGGATAAACAGGTAGGATAAACGGCATAAACAGATAGGATATACGGACAGGATAAACGGATGGGATAAACGAATGGGATAAACGGATAGGATAAACGGATAGGATAAATAGAAACGTAGATAGATAGATGAATGAATGGATTGACGGATGGATTGAATGATAGATAGACGGATGGATAGACAGATTGACAGACGGATAGGATAGATGGATAGGATAGATGGCTGGGATAAACAGATAGGATAGATGGATAGTATAAACGGATAGGATAAACAGACAGGATAGATAGATAGATAGATGGAGGAATGGATTGACGGATGGCTTAATGGATAGATGGGTTGACAGATGGATAGGATAGACGGATAGAATAAACGGATAGGATAAACAGATAGGATAAACAGGTAGGATAAACGGATAGGATAAACGGATGGGATAAACGGATTGGATAAACAAATGGGATAAACGGATAGGATAAATGTACAGGATACGAGGATAGGATAAACGGATAGGATAAATGGGATAAATGGGATAACGGATAGGATAAATGGATAGGATAACGGGTAGGATAAACGGGTAGGATAAACGGATAGGATAAACGGATATGCTAAACGGATAGGATAACAGATAGGATAAACGGATAGGATAAACAGATAGGATAAACGGATAGGATAAACAGATAGGATAAACAGGATAAATGGGATGAACCAATGCTTATGGGGTACTGGATAAACGGATAGGATAAACGGATAGGATAAACGGATAGAATAACGGATAGGATTAATGGATAGGATAAACGGGATAAACAGGATAACGGGTAGGATAAACCGATAGGATAAACGGATGAGATAAATGGATAGGATAAACAGATGGGATAAAGGGATAGGATAAACAGATAGGATAAACGGATAGGATAAACGGATAGGATAAATGGATAGATAAACGGAATAAATGGGATAAACGGGATAACGGATAGGATAAATGGATATGTTAAACGGATAGGGTCAACAGATAGGGTAATGGATAGGATAAATGGCTAGGATAAACGGATAGGATAAACTGATAGGATAAACGGATAGGATAAACAGATAGGATAAACAAATAGGATAAATAGATAAGATAAACAGGATAAATGGGATGAACCAGTGCTTATGGGGTACTGGATAAACGGATAGGATAAACGGATAGGGTAAACAGATAGGATAAATAGATAGGATAAAAGGATAGGATAAACAGGATAAACAGGATAACGGGTAGGATACACGGATAGGATAAACGGATAGGCTAAACAGATATAATAAACGGAGAGGATAAATGGATAGGATAAATGGATAGGATAAAAGAACGGGATAAAAGAACGGGATAAACTGGCTAACGGATAGGATAAACATAGGATAAAACATGCGGGGCATGGGCGATGCTGTGCCATTATATATGCTTGTTCATTCTGATCTGATCACTTCAGTTTCGTTATCAGTTGGCATAGGTCATATTAATGTCGAATATCGATGAACAGTATTTTGTAAATATGAGGTTTAAAAATTTATTAAATTTCAAACTGAAAATTTCTGTTGTGAACACACTATAGTTGTTTACACAGTATACACCATTTTTTTAGAAGAAAAATTGTTCAAATGAAAAAGTCTAGCACTAATAAAAATTGGAATGATATGTGATATAATGTAAACAAATATTGCTGGAATCTGTGACGCTTAGCACAAAGTTCATATCTTTGGGGAAAAAATGCATTTTATGGAACAATTTGATGAGCTACACTCTATTTTTTATGGTTTAGATACCGTGATACAGCAGTCACTGTATTGCAAGAAGTTTTAGAATGTTGTTAAACTTGTTATGTGGTCTATAATTTTGAATTAAAAGCATTCAGTAACTCATTAATTGAAAGGTTGCTCTGTCTCAAAAGTATCAGGTATATATTCATTACAGCAGTTACTCATGAGGAAGATGTGTCATAAGCAGGGCTTTGGAGTCGGGTAGTAGGTGAACCGACTCTGACTCCTGACTCCTTTGGCTTTCTGAAAAGCGTCTCCGACTCCTTAGGTCTCCTAAATTCCGACTCCGACTCCGACTCTGTTTATCGGCATTATTTCACACAAATATTACATGATTAACAGGGGGCAAAAGGTACTTCCACAAATTTTCCATTGGCTTTGGTTCTTGAATACTTGTTTAGGAAGTTTTGCTTAAAATTCAAGATACATTTCACGTTGTTGTAACTGGGTTTTTGTGAATTATATTAATTATCTAAGGAGTCAGGAGTCACCAAATTAATTTTCGACTCCGACTCAGACTCCACCTGAGTTGGGTCCACGGTGCCTCCAATTTATGTCTGATGCGAACGCCGGCGTCCTGGAAAATATACATGATGGCCAGCCTGGGGATTGAACTTGGTCCCTCGCTTGTGAGGCGAGCACTCTACTGACTGATCTACACTGGCACTTTACGGTGAAGCAACGTTGTGACAACATCATGACAACATAGCAAGTTCGTTAAAAATTACGTGCCATGGTAAGGTAGAAATTATGTTGCCACAACGTTATGAAGCACTGTCAAAAATATGACATTAGTATGCAATGTTGCGGGAACATTGTCACAACGTCATGAAAAAATCGTAACTTTGCGTTCACATTGAGGCAATATAATTTCTACAACAGACTACCAGTCCACCAGTTGGCAATGTTGAGTTTACGATGTGTGCTCCTCGGGTATCACTTTATCTCATTGGAGATCTTTAAACCGAGGACAACTGTATAACTTTTACGTTGCCATGTCATAGCAACTCAGTTTAAGTGGAATATTATCCTTGGTCGTGTTGGTACCAGTCCCAAGAAGTTTGTCCTCAAAATAGCACCGTCATCTGATAAGAACCTGCTAGAGACAGCTGAGCCAAAACTCCAGGCTAAACCTGTAGCACAGCACTGACCAGTGACCACAAGAAGTATACTGCTATTTGTGCAGTCCACAGGGAGAGAGTATTCTTCTCTTAAACTTCAAATGGTTGATACATTACATTGACCGTTTATGAGTTGACACCAATGACCACTTTTAATTTGAATTAGGTAATCATCACTATCTCAGCATGCATCTGCCACATAGTAGTTCGACACAGATTTTGAGGGTTCTTACATGGTTTTTTGCCGTTCTTTAGGCCTTTGTTGTTAATATTATAAGTATCTGAAGAGATTCAAAGGAGATAAGACACTGTGCAAAGAAAATGCTAAACATTCTTGTGTAGACCATTCCGATCAGATGGTTTTGCATTGTGGGATAACT
This sequence comes from Platynereis dumerilii, assembly GCA_026936325.1. NCBI lineage: Eukaryota > Metazoa > Annelida > Polychaeta > Phyllodocida > Nereididae > Platynereis > Platynereis dumerilii. Next base: position 37,980,490 of record JAPTHN010000010.1, on the reverse strand, counting down.
GTATACATCAAGCTGTAATTTAAGGTATATTATAGCACAAGGAAATCTAGAATACAGTGCAGTAGGGTGTAGCCAAAATACATATTCTCCTTTTTTTTTAAATTGGCTGATATTTGGCTATGAGACAAAATCAAACAGTCATCAGTTTTTCAATTACCATATGTTTTTCATTATCATATGACATCTAAATTCTAAATAATCATCAGATCATGTCAATCCTGTATTCCTGTGCATTTACCACCGATAACACTCATAGACCACAAGTGCTGCACTTTCCACACCCACCCACCTACAGAATAGGACATGTGTTTGATGTTGAATCATGCTAGGGTAATTTTTATGGTGTTATTTATATCCTGGTCTATTAAGTTCTGTGACATATTTCCAATTCCCCTTATAGGGCCTACACAATGTTTAGTATACATGCTGACATGATCTAGTTTATAATGTTTAAAAAAAAAAGATTTAAAAAACAAGGCATGTTGTAATGAAAGATCTGAGGCATTTATTTCATTTTTAAAAAATTGCTACTTTCAGAGTCATTAAATTGCTTTGACAAATTGTGTTATTGTAAATCAGAAAAGTCCGGGAGTATGATTAAAGCTGATTAGCATGCTAAGACAAATACAAATAGTGCCACTAAATATTTAAATAGCCTATACAAGTCCAAAAAATTGACCACACCATTTTCTTCTTAAAACCACAGTTCTAAAAGAGAACCTCTTCCCAACTTTCCACTGCACAAGAGTGTTAAACCTGCTTCTTCTTGTGGTCAGTAGAGTCATTGAAGTGTTTTAAAATTCCACAGTCGAAGCCTGGAATAAGGTTTGGCTCAGCTGTCGCAAGCAGAAATTGGTGCTATTTTGTGGATAAGTTCGCAGGTACAAAGGAATTTGTGAGGATGAAAAAAAAAAAGTTCATAATGGGATCACCTCTTTCCCAAACACACTGAAAGCAACGGGGGAGCTGCCCCCTTAAAATTTGCCAACATTTATATAGGCCAAAATGTTCATTAAATTGGACAGAAAGCTGTTGGCCCAAAAATACATTAACCCCCTAAATGGATCATAGATCTCCAATGCCATGGACAGCTTTTATTGAAATTGTATGAGATTTGGTAATGTTATATTAATATGCCAACTTCAAAACATAGATTGATTCTTAGGCCTGCATAATTATGTCTTCAATATGTTCTAACTGTGGCCCTATCAAGTCCATAAGTCATATTAAGTTAATATCACATCTGATGTTGTACTTATAATTGTGACATTTAATATCATCCATAATTTATCATAATTTATGAGATGCTTCAACAATATCTAAATAAAACATTCCAAAATCCATCACTTGAATACCATAAACTGATGGATTACAATACTGTGGTCACAATACAACAACTTAGGCCTTTAATCCGACCTTTAATATTATGCCCTTTCAGTGCGTGCACTGTGCACTTACTTTATCTTGTCACTTACAGATAATCATGATTGCAGAACTTTCACATCTGTGTTAACTACTGATATACAGCCTGTCTCAATACTCTCAATAGGACTACTACATCAAATCATGGTGTCAAATTGATAACATTGTTGAACCAGAAGGTAGCACTCTCATGACTGTTGGTCCCACAGTCAGAAAAAGTGGGGGGGGGGGGGGGTTGGGGGATATTTTTTCTTGCTCATTTGCTGCAATAAAAGAGTCTGAATGTTATCTTTTACTTGTCCCCTTTTAAAATAAGTACATCAGTGCTTGACTGTCGTCATTTTGCCATATCCAGTGGACAATTGCAATTCCAGTCCTTGCCTTAACAGGATGATTGAGTGTGTGGGGTAGATCAGTTGGGTATCAGAAGAAAGTATGATCTCTGAGCAGCCGTCCTCATCACACAGCAGCATGACAGTAGCGGGACTTGTTCTATCCAATTTCGCGAAATACTACAAAGTCATGCATCATCAGCTGATGACAATTCACTAATTTTTCTGTAGCCTTCTGGTTCTTTTCCTTATTATGCACTCTAAGAATGAAAAGCACTCCGGAGTACCTAAAAAGGTATTCCAGCTTGTCACAAATAGGATACCCCAGCCAGTTCTTCGAAGTACCCAAATGCAAGGTGTTTTCAAAATACCTCACTGTGAGTTACTTCAGAGAACCTAGCCAGGGTATTTCAAAAGGCAACATGCATAAAATATCCAGATCATCAAGCTACCCCAGAAGGTTCTTCTGTTGGTTCATAAATTTTTGTAATAATTTTTTAGAATTCCTGTCTACATGTGCATCTTATTTCATTGCAAAGATTTGGTGAAATGGTCATGTCCAGTGAGACATTTGGCTGCACTGACCTCCTCTTTTGATTGACTCTAGCTCATCCCTTCAAGCCCGTTATTGCTATTATTGATAGGTGCAGAACAGAGTTTCAAAATATCCATCCATTCGTAATTTATCTGTTTCTTTCATCTGTTTCTTTCATATGGAACACCAATGTCAGGAGATCAAGTGTACACAATTCCGCATGCTTCTTTTTGGTTTCAAATTGACCCTTCTTTCTTTGTCTACAGCTGGAATATCATCAGTTCTAACCACATAAATGCAACTGCAAAGCATCCTACATTGATCATACCCAAGGTGGGAATGTGTTTGAATCAACATATGGGTTAATTTAGAAGTTATATTTCAATATTTGGCAAAATATTAAATTTCTGGTCTATCCCTTGTTATAGAGTGGGCCACTTGTATCCTATTTTTCGTTGCCTCTATATAGCCCACACTGGTGCTGATGGGGCATAAAACACAAACTCACTCACTCGCTGTATCATATTTTCCAGTATGCACAATGTCTGATTTATCTTATTACAATGTATAAGTAACAGTCAGACATGATAATAATGATCATTATCTTATCATAATGCTAGTTCAGTGACTTTTTAGTCTGGCAAGTATACGTGTAACGTGAAGAAATCTTATTTTTTAGAATTTTAATGCAGTAGAGTGAAAGTGATGCATCCATACAAAAATAAGCCACTGCTAAATTATCCATACATCTTGCTTGTAGCTTGAATGAATTTTACTTTTTTGCACCTTCTGAGCTTGAAAGCAGAGAAATGGTGATGTATTGGTGTTTGAGAATGATAATCAATGGGAGGAATAATTGAAACGAAAAATTCTCTTCTTGCATTGCAGTATATGTGCGCAGAATCCAAGCAGTATAATTCATAAAAAATAACTTTAAGAGATGCTTGTAGATAGACTGTCCATGATAGTATCTACCATTTTGTCTGTAACCTGCAAAAGGGTATTTGTCACTGAGACCTGCTGGAGGGTATCTGGCCTGTGACCTTCTTTTGGTGATCGACCTTTGACCCGGAGAAACTCAGTCTGTTTGTTTTCTTTATTAATTTATTCATCTCAGAAAGACACCAAAAGTTTATCAACGCAAGATAAAATTCTATTGAGACTGTATGCAAAGTTTTAATGACAGAGAGGAAACAGCATGACCAAGGCAGTTGTCATAAGTTTCACAGCATTCCTCCCGCAATAGAGATGCCGCTTGCAAGTAAGAAAGCATCTCTAAAAACTCTGTATGCGACTGTAGTACCTCCACGTGTATGTCAATTATTTTTCAGAAACAGAAAGTCGGATATTACTAATTATTTCTGAGAAAGGAATTTTGGTTAAAGAACTCAGGAGCTGCTATACAGTTTACTGCTGAGATGTTACAAATGGAAATCATGATATAAGACTCTGTTATCTGAAGTAGCCTATGACAAGAACTGTTATGTGTAACTATGTGATAATTATTTTTTAATTTAATTTTTTTAATTTCTTTGAATAGCCTAATTATGCCAACATGTCTCCTACTACTTCTTAGAAGAGCTGAGAGGAGTTTTATGTTGTTTCAGTGAATTATGTCAAGATACATTCAGATAAATTCAACATAAAGTACAATGATCTATGCCCTGATAGTGAATAGACTGTACATAGAAATAACGTATTGTGATCAATATGGATTTATCAATAAAAAACTAGAAATCCTGTTCATTCATTCAGAATATTATTGGTCTTAGAATATTATGCCTCATTGCATATATATGTGCTATTCATTTTGTGTAAGGTTATGCTACAATGTTATAATATGTATACATTGTCATTTGATCATCAATTATTATTGAAGCTTCAGACTAATCCAAGCTTGAAGTCAAATACCAAATAAATTATAAATCATATAGATGTTCAAACAACATAAGGGGGCAACCATTACATATTCAGGGAGGGGCTTGGAGTTTTCCGCGATGGGCAATTATTTATATCACGTAAACGCCCATCGTTACTATTTATTTCAAGCTTGCGTCGCACTAAAATATTAGTTTCTCAATCGAACAGTAGTGTTAAAAAGTGCACTCCATGTTATGATATGCAAGGCAATCTATCTATCTATTTATCTATCTATCTATCTATCTATCTTTCTATATCTTTCTGGCCATGAGCTAATGGCCGAACAGAAAACAAGTTCAAGAAGCCATGAGATAAGTGAAATTCCTATTTATGATGTTACATGTTTAATGAATGCAAGCTCATGTGAATGTCTTGATGTTTCTCTAGGCCTACCAAATGATGAAGTAGACAGCGTGGAACATGATAATACTAGCAATGCAAATGTTGCAAATACTAGCATAAACGAAAGAAGTGATATTCTTGATGTAACTGATTCAAATGATGATCATGAAAATCTATACAGTGAGGTACAGATTGTTAGATCTATGAATGTGAATAATATGATCATTAGTCATCTCAATGTCAACAGCCTTGGTTCAAAGATCAATGAGATCAAAGAACTGCAGAAAAGGGGTAAACTTGATGTGTTGGTGCTGAGTGAGACTAAACTTGATGGTTCTTATAAACAAGAAGTGTTAGATATTGAAGGTTATTGTTGTATAAGAAAAGACAAGAGATCAAACAGTGGGGGCTTACTGGCATATGTATCAAAAGACATCCCGTTTTCTGAGGGTGACATAGGCATATGTAATGATGAAATAGAATGCATGTCAATTGAACTTAACATAGCAGACGAAAAGTTAATGCTCTTAGGTATGTACAAAAACCCCAAAACTGACCCAGTTCAATTTAAAAGACAATTTAATGAAATATGTGAACAGGCGTGTGATAAATATGAGAACATAGTTATCATAGGTGACTTAAATTTCAACATGATGAAGGAAAACATGTTATCACAGATAATGCCTGCATTCAGTCTCACAAATGTCATAAAAGATGCTACTTGCTTTAAGTCTAGTCAGGCAACACTTATAGACGTCATGTTAGTTACAAAACGAAAAAAGTTTGTGAAAACTTTCTCTGTAAACACTGGAATCAGTGATTTTCATAACCTGATAGGTGGTGTTCTGCGGATACATAAACCAGCTCCAAAAATAAAGAAAGTTTCAGTAAGGAAGCTATCAAAAGTAGATTATGATAGAGTCATCTCAGATGTTACACAAATGGATCTGTCAAATGCAATTGACAGCTGCAAAGATGTAGATAGTGCGTATGAGATAATGCACAAAAACTTATGTTCATTGCTTGATAAACATGCGCCAAAAAAGCAAAAGACAATTAGGAAAAGTGATTTCCACTGCATGTCTAAAGAACTTAGAAAAGAGCTTTTGCACAGAAATAGGCTGAGAAACAAATATTACAAGTTTAGGTCTACCCATTATTTGGTGCTTTATAGAGCACAGAGAAACAAGGTCAATGCTATAAAAAGAAGAGAGATTAGCAAATATTTTCAAGAGAAGTGCAAGTTAGGGACACGTAACAAAGATTTCTGGAAAGCTGTAAAACCACTCTTCTCTAAATCCAGAACAAAGTCAGATAGTATACCATTGCATGAAAATGGAGACATAATTACAGACGATCAAAGGGTATGTAGTATCTTCAACCAATTCTTTCAATCAATAGGATCAGACATTGGGCTCCCAGAGAACAATGAGAAGCCATTGAATGACATAATTGAACAATACAAGGAGCATCCAAGTGTGAAAGGTATTAGAGAAAAGATGGGCATGTCAAACCCCTCAAAATTTATCTTCAGATTTGTCTCTGAAAGAGAAACCTTGAAATGTATCAAACAGCTTTCAACAAAAAAAGCTGCTGGTTATGATGAAATACCAGCTACATTCGTGAAGCAGATAGGCACAAAGTTAGCCAAACCCCTCACACAACTCATGAATAGGTGTATACTAGAGAATATTTTTCCAAGTAAAATGAAAATGGCGAACATAACCCCTATCTACAAGAAAAAAGATAAACTTAACAAAGACAACTACAGGTCGGTTAACTTATTGCCAATACTCTCTAAGATCATGGAGAGAACTTTGTACAATCAGGTGTATGAATACATAAACCCTAAATTTCATTCCTACTTGTCAGGTTTCAGGAAAGGGTACGGCTGCCAAGATGTCCTACTGAGGATGACAGAGGACATAAGACAATCACTTGATAGGGGTCTCAAACTAGGCATAATTGCAATTGACCTGTCAAAGGCCTTTGATTGTATGCCACATGGCCTTTTATTGGCAAAATTGTCAGCCTATGGATTCGACAAAAATTCTTGCCAACTTATGCAATCATATTTAATGAATAGACAGCAAAGAGTGAAAATAGGGGAGACTTTCTCAGATTGGGTCAATAATATCAAAGGGGTCCCTCAAGGATCCATTCTAGGTCCCCTGTTATTTAACATATTCATAAACGACCTGTTATATGTTAAATTTAATAGCAAAACTTACAATTATGCCGATGACAACACTTTAATAAGCACCGACAATGATACTGCCAATCTAAAAGACAAATTACGCAATGATTGCATTGATGCAATGGAATGGTTCAAACAAAACCATATGAAGGCAAATGCCAGCAAATTCCAGTTAATGTACCTTAGTCGAAATAATGATGTTACCGATGGCACTATTGTGATTCAAGGCAGTGAAATTCAAGCCTCAAATAGCATAAATATTCTAGGCGTAGAATTAGATCAGCATCTGAGATTTAGTTCTCACATAGATGAAATATGTTGCCAAACAGGAAAACAGATAAATGCCCTAAAACGAATAAGACATCACTTAGAAAGGGATTCCAAAATGACAATTTATAACAGCTACATCAACTGTAACTTTAACTATTGCTCAGTTATATGGATGTTGACAAACAAATCTTCACTAGAAAAGTTAGAAAGAACTAACAAAAGGGCATTGAGATTTGTAACAAACAAAGGACACTTAAGTTACGAGGAAATATGCAGACAGGAGAAACAACTCAATGTATACCGAAGGTGTATTAAGAATATGGCCATACAGCTTTATAAGGTTAAGCAAGGCACCGCACCAGATTATATTGCCGAATTATTCAGTACTCAGAACTAGGGTATGCAATGAGAGACAATCAAAGGCTGGTGTTACCGGAATTTAATACTGTCACATTTGGTAAGAATAGCTTCAGTTATTTGGGAGCTAAAGTATGGAACAACATCCCAATAACAATAAAAAATAGCATCTCACTCAGCACCTTCAAATCAGCAGTCTCAAGATGGCTACTGACATGTGAAGAGAATTCTATAAGCTAATGAAAACATGGCTTGAATCATTATTAACAACCGATTTTTACCCATTTTTCAGAATCAACGTCCACTCTCATGAACATAATGAACGGCATTGAACGCCAGAGATCTGTAGGCCTACAAGTCGTTAAGTATCACATGGAATTTATCGACCAAAAGGAACATGTTATGGACTATTATTGTTACAATGAAAGTGGGATGAAACACTTTGTTTTCCTAGATTTGGACTTTCAACTGAAAAGTGAACTTGATTTCCTAGATTTGGACTTTACATTTTACTTAAGATTAACCTTGTCGTACAGAAGTTTTCAACTTTTATACATCTGTATTTGATTGCATACGACGTAAAATAAAATCATACATACATACATACATACATACATACATACATACATACATACATACATACATATCTATCTTTCTACTTATCTCTCTCTATATATTTACATGCATCTTTCTGCATCAAGAATCATCTTCACCAAAATGTCATATTAACCATGGTTTTTCACCTATATAATGTGTGAATTGTTATGGTTATACCTGGGCCCAACAGATGGTGTATTGTCTCAAAAGTTATCCACCTGTATTCCCAGGTATTCATATATATTAGCAACTTATAAAACCAAAGATATGTCCATCTCAGCAACTTAATTCTGGGATAGATAGATAGATAGATAGATAGATAGATAGATAGATAGATAGATAGATAGATAGATAGATAGATAGAACAACCAACTCTTCTTGACCATGTTGACAGCAATGGCTGGTTTTGGTTGCCAAGGAATTTGTCAGCTCCTTTTGCACATCCCAGGAATGTCATTTAAATGTTTAAATGTTCCTCTAACACTTCTGTTTATTGGTTGCTATGGTCTCAGAAGTTGGTCAATGACAGTCTTATGTTTCTTTAATTTGAACTCATAAAAACCTAAATGATCTATTGATGACTTCTAGTGAGAATATAATTTGTTTGAAATATAGCCTTTGAAAAAATTAAAATCTGTAACTGTTGCAGGTAATAGCACTATGATTTAGTGGACCTGTAGGCCTAGGTAGTTAGTACATAAATAAATGGATGGGTAGATAGATAGATAGATAGATAGATAGATAGATAGATAGATAGATAGATAGATAGATAGATAGATAGATAGGATTAACATTCTTTAATATATATATATATTTATTTATTTTTGCACAGAACAGCAAAGGAGAAAGACTTGGAAGTTGGAACTTAACAAATGAGTCCTGCTATTTGCTTGTGCTGGTCTGTTGCCAAACTTTGTTACATTTTCTCTGGCTCATCCCCTGTAAACAACCACTTACCCCCTATTGTTTACAAATACCAACAAGCCATGAAAATTAGCTAAAAAAGAAGACTCTCAAAATATCAGTGCCTGAATCAACATAGTTTTGTTGCTATAGCTATATTGTAATATGTTGTGTGCTACAATGTTCCTGCTCAAATCAGCAAAAATTCACTCAGAGAATGTGTGCAAAAATAAAGATCTATTGATGTACATAAAAGAAAGGTATATGGGTAAAATGGTATGGTGTAAAATATGATACAGAATATATTCACACAAAACAAGTTCACAGAGCAGATATGAAAGGCAACCTACTGTAACACAAATATCATGTACATATTTTTCATTATTTGACATGTTCACGAATTCGTGGAGGTGTAAAAACGAGCATGTACGAATTCGTGGACATGAAAAAACGAGCATAGGTGCTTGTGTACATGTAAAAACTAACACTCGTGAATGTGCTTTATTATTCATTCGTGTATCTGCCAATACTAACATTCGTGGAAGTGCCATATAATTAGGGTTTAGTGTTAAAATTAGGTTTAGAGTTAGTTTTAGCCAAGTTTAAGGTTGCAATGTTCGTAATTACACATACACAAATTCGTTAATAGCAATATTTATCACTTACACGAATGCAAAATTCGTGTATATGTTCGTTTTTGCAGCTCTACAAATTCGTGTACATGCCAAATAGTGAAAAATATATACCTCCAAATATTGATAAGATGAGAGAGTAGAAGATCAAAAAAAGAGGGGTAGGATGGGAGGTAGGGCTTTTCAACCTGTATCTTTGCACTGATACAGTCTTATTGAGCATAACCATGTTAACTGGACAGGTAGGGACTACAGTGTGGCTAATGAGGAAACTTAACCGGCGAGAATCAAACCTGGGTCCGCGAGATTCACAGCCAAGTGCTCTACCATTCTGCCAGAGAATAGTTTATTAGGGCTATTTATCAACGTGATTGCTCTGGATGGGGGTTTATACCCCCCCCCCAGTCCCTTGGCCACAACACTTTAGAATTCCCTGTCCCTTGGCCATTTCACTATTGAATTCCCTGTCCCTTGGCCATTTCACTTTTTTAATTCCCTGTCCCTTGGCCATTTCACTTTTTGAATTCCCTGTCCCTTGGCCATTTCCCTATTTGAATTTTGAATTCCCTGTCCCTTGGCCATTTCACTTTTTGAATTCCCTGTCCCTTGGCCATTTCCCTATTTGAATTTTGAATTCCCTGTCCCTTGGCCATTTCACCTTTGAATTCCCTGTCCCTTGGCCATTTCACTTTTGAATTCCCTGTCCCTTGGCCATTTCACTTTTTGAATTCCCTGTCCCTTGGCCATTTCACTTTTGAATTCCCTGTCCCTTGGCCACTTCACCTTTTGAATTCCCTGTCCCTTAGCTATTTCACTTTTGAGTTTCCTGTACCGTCATTTCACTAGTAGTAACAGGTACATTTTAATTACTTGTGCCTCAGCTCTGGATGGGTTATTGTGCCCCCCCTGTCCCTTGGTCATTTTACTTTGAATTCCATATCCATTGGCTATTTAAATTTTGAATTCCCTGTCCTCCATATCCCATCCAGGGCCTCTCTGTTGCCCAGTTACATCTTCCCTGCTGAATACAAAATACACAGACTGGACATCGGGGAGCCAAAATATAATAAAGCACATGACAATGGTCTGGGTGAACCCAGCCTGAACTGCCAATGGCTTGGACCATGCACTGTGTGATCTGGAGACCCAGACATTATGGGGCCACCTTTATAGATCCAAAGTACCAGGCATCAGTTTCAAACTGCATACATTATCAATGATCTTGTCAACAACGGCATTACATTTTAACTGGCCACAAGCAGGTCAATTCAGGTAGACCTAATGCTCTGATAACTCTGAATAACTGCATTTTTATAGACTCAACAGTTTTATTTACATAAACAGGCATGATACAAGATATTTCTTATTTGTAGCTATAGGGGAATACCAGTCTCAATTTGAGACAAGCAGACATTACATAGAATATTTCTTATATCCTGTTCAAAATAAGAAATTTATATCAATTGTAAATTTAGGCCTATACCCTGCAATTCTAAAGTTAGATCTGACAGGGAAAGTCAACTTGTTCATTTAAGTTTTAATTTCTTATTCTATCTTTTACATATTGTTTAAAAATTGTCTACCCTGCTACCTGTGTGGCACAATACCAAATACTGTACACACAAATCCATCTCAGTTCCTCTTTAATGCTAAGTCTATATTCAATCAATTACCACAATAGCCTGTTGTCATTAGTACAATGACATGTATGCACTTAAAACAAGCTAATTACAATGGGCATATGTTCCAGAGTGATAATTATCTTGTACCTCCAGGCTCCAGGCTATTAACAGAATAGCCCCTGTCAGGTTTTCTCTACAGTGTTTCTTGTCTCCTGTACATTGCTATTATCTTTTCGAAGTATCATTTAGAAAATCTCAAGTAATTTTATCTTTATTTTTCCACCCTTCTTTTCTACCTTAAAAAGATTTTGGTGTCTATGTATGTCATGTGGCTCTGTATATCTGGGGCATATATAATGGTATTCCTGTATGCTGAAAATATATTATCTATCCATATTGTATATGCTTCATAACAGCCACTATCCATCCATCCATCCATCCATCCATCCATCCATCCATCCATCCATCCATCTATCTATCTATCTATCTATCTATCTACCTACTTATCTATACAGTAGACCTATACAGAAAGTACAGACCACCATACAACCTTGATTAGTATATAGGGCAGAAGCACATCAAAAACTGGGCAGTGGCACCAATGTCATTCCATTTTACCTGGCTGTTTTTCCCAGGTGTCTTGTGTACTAAATTCTGATAATGTTATTCAAAGAAAGTGTTATAATACACCTGTCCAGTTACCTCCAATTCCACCCCACATGCTATATGCATGGACACACCTGTTCACAAGTGCTTAGGGACTTTTTGAATGGTCTCATTCTGTCAAGTAGCATCACAAGCATGGGTTTTACTTGATGCTCAATTTTACCTGACAACTTAGGCATAGTAACTTATTTTCACAAGGTGTATGATGTGAATTAGTATAGGCTTTTTCTAAGTTTTTCCAGTCAATAGCAGTTGTCAGAATACTTCTGCTATATATATTTAGAAAGCACTTTCAGAATAGCACCAAGAAAAAAATATGTATATGTGCCAGTGCCAATTTCACTTCAGCAGCTTAGCTTCAAAGAGTTAGGAGTTATCAGACAGGTATAATACCACTGGCTTCCATAAAACTACACTGCCTACACATAGATTTAAAAATCTACCCAGAAAAACTCAAAATGTAAATTGAGACTTACCCAGAAGATGAGATTGAAGAAAATAAGCAAAGTCCTAGCACAAGCTACTCCACACATGTTGATGGTTGTTGACTGAGTGAGTGGTCCAGGTAGATTTGTCCCGCCAGGTAAAACGGCCACTTGGGAGGTTATCAGAGCAGAACACTCACCAGCTCACCAGGGCAAGAATTGACACTGATGTTCAAGTCTAGTTAGTCATAGTTCCGTTAGGAGGAGTGTGGGTGGTGAAAAGGATATATATACAATGTATATCACTTGGCGTCAGAAGTTATCAATGATAAAACTGATTGATAAGCAGTGCTATAGCCTATAAACAGTGATAAGCACTAAACATAATTTTGAATTTTCCATGACTTGTCGAAGTCAGACGTACCAAGATACAATTTGCGAGATGACCTCCTCCCTCTCGTCCAAATGCTCCGCCATCCAAAGTGCCATAATGACAAAAAAAAACTTAATTATATCTTGAATTGAGTACAGAATTTCGATTTCCCATAACTTATGTGACTTTCTGCTTGTCCATGACTTTCCATAACCACACTATTTTCCATGACTTTCGCTAATTTTCCATGACTGTGGGAACATTTAATCAATTTATTATTATAGTATTTTTGTGTTTATTTTTCTTTTGACAGTGTCGAAATAATGACTCACAGATATTGCCTCAGAATAGCAATTAAAAATTCATTCTTCAGAAATTATATATATATATATATGTCAAGACTACCCGAAAGGATTTTTTCATCAAAACTGAAAGAAAAATTGTTTCTTTAACTTTAATGGTTGCCCCTGATTAAGTGGGGGAAAAAATGGCCAACACAATCCAATGATACACTCAGTCTATAGGAATTGTTTTAAAAATGTTTTATTAACGTGACATGAGACATAAAAGAAGTAAAAACATACATATATCAACATTCAGCAGTGAATCATGTAAACAACTTAATAAGTAAACATATGTGTATTTTGTTCCGAGATAACAATTTCATAAGAAATAAATTAATGAAATGGAATATCCTAAATGCATGGAGGTTCTGGTCCCAGGTGAGGCGCAGCAGGAATACCTCTCCTAAAAAAAGAAATGCATGCTCGAATAACAGGTCAATATAATAAAATTGATGTCATAGCAGATATTCTATATAAATATTCATAAAGATAAAGGACCAGTATCTGAAAGACTATGTGTCATGCTATCCCATTACACTATTGAGAACCTGGATTAGAATTAAGAATTTGAATTTTGTTGGTACATAAAATACAATTACACTTAATAAATGCATGTATACAAATAGTAAGATTAACATAACAATAGGAAATAGGAACAGATCTATGCATCGAATGCGTATTATGTTCCCTAGAAATTACACAATACTATTACTTAATCTTCATGTAACAATGAATAAATATCAAAGAAAGAGTAAAGAGTTAGACTGATAAAGAAAAAATATTGATAAGAACTAGCATAGCTTATATGTGTACAAAAGTGGTAAAATTTTACTATAATCTTAATAATTGTTATGTCAACTTATGTAAATTTATAGATTGCAAAAGTCATTCTTGGATAGACTGACTACAAATTCCTAAAACTATTTATGATGGAGATTTGTGACCCCCTCTCCTTTGTCCATTTTACTTTTGAATTCCCAGTTCCTTTGTAATTTTACTAATTTTGCTTTAGTCAGTACCCTGACTATTTTACTTTTGAAGCTTTATGACTTCCCTGTCCCTTCGCCATTGTAATTTTACTTGTACTCCCTGATCCCTATATACCCCCCCCCCCAATGGATCTAGATATTCAGTATCCACCCTCCCCCCCCAAAATTGTGAGTCCAATAGGCACTGAGGATTACAATTGTCAGGTGTTGATTATTGCTCACCCCTGAAGAAAATGCATTAAAACAAATGCACAACAAAAACAGGAAAGTGACAGCTGAAGATTTAAAATAAAGTCAGTGCACTCACCTCAAAAATCGACATCTTTGCTCTTCTAATCGCGGTGGTGCTTCGAAGAAGTTTAGTTTTTGAGGCGCACTCCATAACCGCTCTGCTACGGCTATTGCCCTGGGCCTGTAATATCAGTTTGAAAACAAAACACATTACATTATGATTTTTTAAAAATAAATGTAAAAAAGGAGAGAAGATAAAGAAGTACGCTGCAAGTTACTGTCCAAAATGAGCAAATCAATTATAGAAGCTTTTTTAAATGGATCCTTGGGTTTATACCATATCAATATTGTCCATATTAAAACTCTACATAATTAGGTGATATACCTGTAAGTTTTCTTTAGTATTTATGTTAAAGACATGCTGAAAATATCAGTACATGATAACAGTCATTTGATATTAGTGAAATCAATAAAATTCATTAATGGATAAGAAGGACCATTTTGCCAATGCGTCAAATGTGTCTAGTTTTACGCACTAGTTAATAAACAACATTTAATCTCTTTGTCACTGTGCCGTAATGTTTCGGAACCAGATTTATATGGAGCATTACCAAATATAAAGTTTTTTTTTGCAAGATATCTTGATGATATTCAAATAACATACCATAAATACTGTAATAAATTTGTATCGTCCACATACTCCCCCCACATGCACGCTTCTCCACCTATAATATTTTCGGAACCAGTTCCTCCTGTAGAATAAAAGACAATAAAGCAAAATTTCAATCCAGAGTGCCTGGTATATATCTCAAATAGTTTTTAAAAATAAATTTTTTTAATACTTCATAAAGGCCAATTATTTAGGGGAAGCGGGGGCACAGTGAATCGGATAAGTTTATTTTAACTAGATCTCAAAGAGTTACAAAGATATTTTCTTTTTGAATGTCTTTAGAGAAAGGTAATAGTGTCTACTATATATGTGCACCATGCAAGAAAATAATGGCACTATTTGTTATTTCCGAGATATAGTCCACAAAAGATAAGCAAAAAAAACGATTCACTGTGTACTGGCACTGGGTACAGTGAATCAGTGCTCATGGTACAGTTAATCAATGTCATTTTTTTTTAGAAATATAAAAATATTAAAGACAAATTTAAACTGGACTTCTGGTCATTGAAATAAAAAAATTTAACATATACAATTTCTCAGAATATTTCCTAAACAAAAAACCCCCTTTGTAGCAATGAATAACAACTAAAAGCTATTTAATATATATATGGCATAAATTGTACTGGATGTAATAAAATTTAGGCTATTCTCAGTACTTCTGAAATACGATATTAGTTATTATGGTCATTACTACAGAAAACATAGTGATTCACTGTGCCCCGATTCACTGTTCCCCGCACGGCTACTCCTCACCAAAATCACCATATTTCACCAATTTGAACCATGTGTTCATGCATCACCTGTTAATTATTTCTATTGGATGTTCCCCTGACACATATTATGATTGTTGTAAATAATTCAATATTTATCTGCACTTTTAAGCAAATTGAAAATCCAAAAATTCCAGGTTTTCAAGCCAAAAATCCTATTTCATCCCATAATGTCCAAAAGGTATATGTTTTATCAAATGTTATACCAGATTCTGTTGAGTGCTCATAAAATACATCAAACAAATGAAAACATTTCGAAATATTGCTATTGAGCATCCTGGGAATTCAACTGATTCACTGTTTACTGCGATCCACTGTGATTCCTACAGCATAAAGATAAGATTTCAAGTTCATTTTCTTGTCAATTTTACAGGTGGGCCTAAATGACGCTAAGATGCAACACTGTCATACCGCGATAAGTACGGCACCAATACCAATATTATGATATCTTCAGCGCAGATAATACTGTGGTATGGCATAAATACCATTTATCATCCCAACCTAGTATACTTATATTAACAGAATTGAATACTCACTATTCATGATTCCGGGATCGCAGACATAATAAAGCTGCCAGTCGGTGCCGTATTTCACATAGTTAAGATACCAACAACTTGAGAAAATGATTTTGTGTCCGGCAGCGGTCAGGTTTTTTAAAGGAACACTGAACATGTCACTTTTCCAATAGTGGATAATGGCCTTCGGAGGTAGCTAAAAGAAAAAAATATGGTTTAGGTATCATGCGAAATCTGTAATGAACTGTAATATCTGACTTCTATGTCGAATCATAAGCTTTACTACAAAACACTTTGATATAGAATTAAAGTGGACTGTGGCACTGTAAAAAATGGCACTTCGTGAATCATGATAACCGATGAAGTGTCATCTTCTCTACTTTAAATATGGGAAACATAGAGGCTGTTTGATTAGTCATGATCAAGAGTAAGCCATTTGACTTCTCATAACGGATTTTAGAGTGAAAATCAGATGCATGATTCTTTCGTTAGGCAGTCACCAACAAGTGGGATAAGTCTCCTTCAATCAAATTAACATTGAAAGTATTGGGTTTGATCATGACAAATCATCAGCATGACAATTAACAATGATACTTTGATTGTGTCGCGTATTTGTAATTGCCAAGCGCAAATTTATGACCACTGTCTTAATTTACAATTTCAAACTCTGCCTTCTTGCACAGTTGCACTGAAGCTCAAATTTGGATATTCGATGGAGAAACTAGTAAATGTCAACAACTTGGATATACAGCTGCAGCTGCAGCTAATTTTAATGCAAGATCCTGTCTAACAAATGATAATTATATGAAAAATATTGTTGTATAATACCTTTGTACCCTCATCATACACTTCTTGCCATACTATTGGCACTGCTTTTTCATCTATATCATTTATGAGATTAAGCAATCTGAAAAATAACATAAAGACATTTTCAAAGAGCACACAAAGCGAAGGCATCTTCAAAAACACCATGACGCTGCATTGATGATGAGTCTGATGACTTCGAATGACTACTTAATATTATATTACAGAAAACAGGTGAAAAGGAATTCCTCATAAAAAAGTATACCTTCTTTCATAATAATGAAATAGTTCTTCAAATTTTGTCATCAGGTTTTCTTTCATGAAATCTGCAATTTGTTTATTCTCAGACCTGTAAGAGAAAATGTTGATATTACATTGAAAAATATGCTCAAATGCTACATTGGCAAAGATATCGATGCAATGGGAGAGTATCATCCCTTTAGAATACAGGTCAACTAGTAACCATACCAAGTGGTAACCAAACCAACTCGTAACCATTTCTGATTTTTCGCAACCAAGTAGTAACCATGGCAGTAACCATGGCATTAATTGGCATTTAGTTATCAGCTCTCGATGGGGAACATTGGGACAGTCATGATTACGACTCACATTTTGCTGTCTGGCTGCAAAAGGGTAGGTGCAGTCTAATTTATTATGCCTTGAATTTAAGCTCAATAGTATGGGTGATATTCATGCAAACTTCTGAGTTGCTCAGTAATTTCAGCATTGAGCAAAATTAGTAGACGTTAAAAACGTCCCAATGTGCCCCGGTTCCCCCTACTAAATTTATTTGTCACCAACGCCCACCATACAGTTTCATTTACTAAAGTTTTCTCCACCATTTCACCTTCATCTTCAGAAAATCAGACTCACCAACAAAAATATGAACATTCGTCTCCACCGAGATGCATATATTTTTCCGGAAAAAGTTGCATAATCTCAGTGAAGAGCATTTTCAATTTGATGAAAGTTATTTCTTTTGTAGGATTGATAGGACCAGGGCGATTCCCAAGAATCCCTCTAGTCCAGGGGCCAATGTTAACTCGTAACGGACAGTCTGATAAAATATCGGCCAGGCCGCCTTGCCATGATTCCGTGTGTCCTGTTGCGAAAATAAAAGTTCACAAAATTGCTGAATTAAGTATTGTAAACCGTTAAAAAAATGTAACACATGCACCTTTTGCTACAATTCAAACGTTTTGAATGGATGAATTGTTGAAGAATGAATTTCTCTTTTGACATCCAATTTCTGGCCACCATATACATTGTAGAATTATAGAATTAGATGTGGTTCTGAATCTAACAAATTTTATGGAGGATATAATACTGCTACAACGGCTTTAATGGTATTACATGAAGCTAGCTCCATACCTAAAAAAACTTTACAACAACAAAATATCAAAATAGCGGATTTGACAAAAAATCACCTGGACTGTCAAATTCTGGGATGACTCTGATTCCTCTATCTCTTGCAAAGTTGATGATTTCTTTAATATCTTCTTGTTTGTAATAAACTGGGTTTCCTCTGTGGTCTTTGTAAGCACCCTGAAATTGAGGAAAATGCTTGTTAAGGTACTTTTGGGATAGCACTTCGAAATGGAACAGACGGATTGTTGTGAATTAATAGATCAAACTTTTACAAAGCAGCTGCTGCAAAACTAACCCTGTAAGACTTTTATGAAATAGCAACTTGCAAAGTTGAGGAATAATTGCTTTAAAACCAATTTTTCTCAATATTGATGCCCATATATTAGAAAGGCCTCTCAAGGGTCAAAGAACTTCTTTAAATACCTCAGCAGTCAGGACCTCGAAAAGGCTCCTGAGCCGTATTATGCGATAGTCCATCAAAAGCTTAAAAAAATGACCTGCCTTAGCCGTATGGAGGGTTTTGTTTTTCAATATAGAATAGATCTGCAATTGTCAATTGATCAAACACGTACCTTAAAAGCTAAATCTGGAAAAACTTTCGATTCAAATGGAAAAGATTGGTCGTCCACCATGTGCCAGTGGAGAACGTTGAACTTGACTTGCGACATGGCGTCCTGAAAAGGCATCATCCATTTCTTCAAAATCTGTTTTTTCTTGCAAATCTTTATTTTAAAAAATGACTGACATACTAGATAATGATTTAATGAATGATGCTACTAGCCTTACAATATTTTGCAAAATTGTTTCCTTTTTGAGGAAGTGTCTTGAAGAGTCGATGAGAATGCCTCTGTGGGGGAAACGTGGTCTGTCTTCCACTGTTCCTTGTTTTATAACAAACTGAGATGAAAAATAAAAAATACGATGTCATTTCAAATGGGAATATAATATTATATAAATAAAGATCTTTCCAATTAATTGTCATCACAAAAATCTTGCGTTATTATCATCACATCGTAGTCGTTCCAAGTTGCCAGCTAGCAATATTACAGCGAAACACTTTGATATAGAATTAGAGTGGACTGTGGCACTGTGAAAATGGCACTTCATGTATCATCATGCTGATGATTTGTCATGATCAAACCAAATACTTTCAATGTTAATTTGATTGAAGGAGACTTATCCCACTTGTAGGTGACAGCCAAACGAAAGGATTATGCATCTGATTTTCACTCTAAAATCAGTTATGATCATGACTAATCAAACAGCCTCTATGTTTCCCATGTTGAAAGAAGAGAAGATGACACTTCATCAGCTATCATGAGTCACAAAGTGCCATTTTCACAGTGCCACAGTCCACTTTAATTCTATATCAAATTGTTTTGCTGTAAAATGGTTCAGGAAAAGAAAGATGTACAAATTGAATACATGTATAAAGAATTAAAGTCAAGATTTAACTCACTGTGTCAGAATATCTTGTTGAGTGATTTGAACTTCTATGGACTAATTGATGTAGCGTTTCTAAACCTCGAATAATTCCCCAGACTTGGTTGGCCTTTAACATTGATTGCTCACTCAGGAGTAAGTCATCTGCAAAGAAGAATGAAGCAAAATTTGATTAATGTTTCAAATCTCCTAAAAGCAGTTCAACTATTTATGGGGAATGAGGGACCATGTTTAATAATTTTACAGTGAAAATTGCCCTTTGTGAGTTATTATGTTTATTGTGTGTCATGACCAAATAATTATTAATTTTTAACTTTTGGGAAAAATTATGCGTCTTGTTGAAATACCTGAAAAGTGCAATATTCGTAATCCGACACTTACTCTAAAATCACTTACGACACATCATGTTGATCATGGCCAAGGAAATAGTCATTACGATTTCAATTCCAAAAGTATGATCATGACCTTTCATCAACTGTCATGACTCTTTTTTAGATAATTTCACAGCAAAATGGTATACATGTAATCTTCTCCCATAATAAAGGAAGTCAGTAAATATTTGTAATTAAATTATAATAAATTTTTCCGCAAAATTAATGTAACTCACAGCCTTCATCCATATCTGCGTGCGGATAATCGGTACACTCTTGTTTTACCATGACTTCTACTTTCGTCAAGATTGGAAGTCGTCTGGCTCTCTTTAAGAAAAGTGTTGAAAACAAACTGCACATTATTATTGAAGATATGTTAGAACAGCACTGTAAAACCAGCTGCATCTCTTAAATTGCAGCTGCCGTAAGGTCAAACATAGTTGATCTTTAGCTTCTCGGATCTTCTCATCAGTCGGTGGAACGAAAAAAAAGTGAAATCTCATTTTTTTATAATGTCAATTTCATAAAAATTCTGGTTTATGCTCAATTTTTTTTCCGCAGGCAACAAATCGATCCGAGAAGTTAAAAACTGAAAAAGTCTGGCCTAATAATACACAAAATTCTTTTTTTACGGTAGAGAAACATTTTTTATGGCAAATATTGTTGTCTTAACGGTGACTGCCATAAAAAATGACCAGAGATGGTTTTACATTGAGGCATCAGTGTTGAGTGAGGCATCAACCAAAAGAGCTTCCAGCCCTGATAGCACAGGCAGTTAGTATCATAGAGAGTGTATAAACACTTAAAAAGTTAGTATTTGCTGGGAATTGGGCAAAAAATATTGGTTGAAGCAAAATTGAGGGTCTACATTTGGTATAAAGGCGACAGCACCCAGGACAGCGCCGGAGGTCAAAAACGTGAGCAATGACATTATTGTCAATTTTCGAGTGACTTGGATGTTTTCAAATGTTTATAAATACCTGAATAGCTTCAACATTCTCTTCTGAAGTGAGAGTAGTTGAAATAAAGATTTGTTTGAACAACTTCTTGTGCCTTTTAAGAGCCCTTTCCAGAATTTCGCAGGACTTCCCTCTTATGACAAATTCTAGTATGTCACCCTGAAAAGAATAATTGATGCAGTTTCCAGGCAACCATAGTATATAAAGAGAGTCTCAGTTTCAGCGACAAGCATAACTGCATGTATTTGTGAGAATTATTTTTGAGCGGCATAATGCTAAATGATGAATATTTAAAGGAAACTTTTTCACAACTCCTCTTAAGCAAAAACTGATTTTCTTCTTATACAGCTGCATGAACATGAAATTTCTGAAAACCATCTTCAAAGGATTGCGAACCTGTGACAAGTCAATCATCTGATGAAAATAAAACAGTGCATATTATTCTATGATTTGTCTTTCTAAGTCCAATGACTAAACAAGGATGAAGGTTGTTATGAGCTTTCGCGCCTCTCCAAACTGTCATTCAACAACAGCACTAGCAACATCTGCACTTACCGCTTACACTCTGTCTCTTTGATATAGAAAAAAATGAAGACCAGACCAGTTCACTATGAAAAATGCACTTCTTTACACATGATAGCCAATGAAGTCTGTCTACAAGTGGACTGCTCTTGCATTGCCACAGATCAGAACATATGCTGTCTTGTGTTGCCACCTAGTGATTAGTGTGCTATTCCGCGAGCTCCCGCGAGCGTCCACATCATTTCAATCAGAGCAACACACACAATTTTGTCTGGAAGACACCTTGGCTGTTTCTGAGTGTGCTGATGGCCTTGTCTACTTCCTTAGAGAATGTGATTGCCGAGTCTGACTCTGGTATACATCAATGTTGAATAAAAATTTTGTGAATGTGCAATGAAATTGGAACTATTTCTTGGGACAGCAATGCCGAAGCATACAAAATTAACTTTTGTGCCAGGTGGCAGCAGCATACAGTTTTTCATTTTCACCAGACTGCGATGAAGTGTCATCTTCTCTACTTTCAACATGGGAAACATAGAGGCTGTTTGATTAGTCATGATCAAGAGAAGGCCGTTGGACTTGTCTTAACTGATTTTAGAGTGAAAAATCAGACGCATATTCCTTTTTTTTTTGCTGTCACCAACAAGCGAGAATAGTCTTCTTAAATCAAATTAACATTGAAAGTATTGGGTATGATCATGACAAATCATTAGCATGATGATACACGAAGTGCGATTTTCACAGTGCAACAGTCCACTCTTTTTCCATATCAAAGTGACAGACTGTAAGCAGAGTGAATTTATCTACTGGTAAATTTGTAATGTAGGAAGAGAAATCAAAGAATGCTTCAGACAGCCATCCAGCCAGATGTACAGAAGTAAAGATTATTATTTATATACCTGCACCAGCAGGACATTTTTCTCCAGAGCCATGGCAAGTGGCATGGGCCATGGCTGCCCAATTGAAGGGTCCTCGGCCTTTAACACTGGCATATCTCTGATTTCTACAAAGGAAAAATGAAATCGACACATTAACATAGTTGTACAGGCCTGCCAAAGACGTTGCCTTAAAAATGTCTAAAGCACCTTTGCACAAAATGTAATCTAATTTTTTCAATCCAAAACCCACAAATTTATATAACCTTCAGCTAATTGTAAATTAGAAAAATATACCTGTTAATAATAAACATACCTTTCTTGTAAGGGCTCACTGTCCTCCTCCTTGGCCTCAGGTAGGGCACTGTTTTTGTTGTCGTTGGAACATTGTGTTTTTTCTTGTCAATAATGTCTATTTCCTCTCCATCGCCTACATCAGTGTAATTGAATTCTTCAATGGTGGTAGTCTTTGTTGATGCCAATTGCAATATGATAACTATAGTCATTATCACTATGAGGAGAATTTTGGCAATCTGTGACTTGTGTTTCAGAACTGTCCGTAAGCGAGCCAACATGACTGAAAAAAGAAGAGGATGAAATAATTTTCTACATAGTATTTTGTTTTGCTTCAGAAGATTTGTTTTTAAACACAAAGGCTCCAGACCACTTTTAGGAAAAATATAATTACTAATTGATGGATGATTGGGGCTTTACGTCCTGTATTTATGTGCTTGGTTGACTAATTAGGGCGGAGAAGCACACTGCAATGAGAGGAAGGATTATTATCATTACTAAAATAAACAAGATGGTATAGAACTCCTTTAGAGTGCATCGTCCAGCTGCCTGGAAAACAAAAAATAACATGCGAGCACTTTGAGAGATGCTTGTAGATAGACTGCCCATGATAGTATCTACCCCTTTGCCTGTCACCTGCACAAGGGTATCTGGCATGTGAGACCTGCACAAGGGTATTTGTCACTAAGATCTGCTGGAGGGTATCCGGCCTGAGACCTACTTTTGGTGATTGACCTTTGACCTGCAGAAACTCAGACTGTTTGTTTTCTTTATAATTTCTTCATCTCAGAAAGTCACCAAAGGTTTATCAACGCAAGATAAAATTCTATTGAGACTGTATGCAAAGTTTTAACGACAGAGATGAAACAGCATGACCAGGCAGTTGTCATAAAATTCAGAGCCTTCCTCCCACAAGACAGATGCCGCTTGCAAGCAAGCAAGCATCTCTAAAAACTTTCGGCCTACGCAGTGGTTTGGTCATTGCCCAGTGTATATTGGGGTTCACCAGAGATGCTGTTTAGCTGAGTGCTTGGTCATGCATAATGCATAGATCTATATATAGGCAGACAAGCCAGTTAGGATTGATGTAACAAAGATATGAACTGTTTTCTTGTGATTGTGCCCATAACATGGATCATCGCCAAAATCAATTAATAAAGTGCTTCATGGTGAAGATTGGCAGAATCATGTGGAGTTCACTACAAAGAGTGCAGCGGTTTTCTGTGAATCTTGTTAACAGACGAAATGACAGACATACAGACGAACTGACATCTACGGATGAAAACATCAGTCCCTTCCTATTCGGTGAGACTAATAACTACAATGAGTGAGCAATCTCACAAACAGACATCACTGTATTTCACATAACCCAGGGTCTAACTGCAGTGCATTTTGTAAAATACCAGCAAAAAAAGAGCATTTATGCCTGAGTAAACACAACATATACAATATATATATATGGAACTCAATATATATGCATTATCTCTTATGTACATCACACTGCACTATTGCAAAGTGAAGCCAAAATATGGGCTGGGCTATTAAAATATTCTCATGTCATGTAATAGCATGTAATCTCCAAAAAGCATGGATGACTAATTCTCAGCAAATCATATAAACAGATGACCCTGTTTAAATATTTCCTTAATGAAAGCACTTATTTTTTTCAAAATAAATATTATAAAAATTTATAATTTAAAGTTTTAGACCACTCAATAAACTTAATTCACACAGACTTTATGACAAAGTATACAGTATAAGTCTATTCCTCTAATAATTTTTTACAACTGTTTTATCATATTCTACTACTTTATTGAACAGTGGTAGTAAAATACATTTTTGAATTGACGTGACAGCTCAGAGGATGTACAAAGGATGGATGGATGTATAATTGGGGCTTTACGTCCTGTATTTATGCACTTGGTAGGCTAATTAGGACAGGGGGAGAACAAGGCAACGCGGCGAAGGATGATTGAAACAGCCGTCCAACGTGAGTCCAGGTGATCCGGCAAGAGCTGGATTCGAACCCGGGACCCTGCGATAGGCAGCCCAGTACGCTGCCACTAGACCACCCCCTACCCCAATGTTCAAAGGAGGGGGTGGGGGAGATTGGGGTTGGGCTATGCCCTTACCCCCTCCTTAAGAACCAAATCTTACATAGAAACCCCTCTTGGCCATGACTTTTAACAATGACCCCTCCCCTTAAAGAAACTTGTGTTAATTGCTCTATTGTAGTCTGAGTGTGAATTGTAAAATATAAAGTAGCATTTTGCTGATCTGCTAAACTACACAGCCAATTCCAATATAATCTTCAATATAATTTTCCCATGGCCATACAGGTATTGCATGCATTGAAGTCACCCCACCTCATTACAGGTGTATAGCACCAATACATGTACCCCTTGTGCACACATGGCAGCAGAAGTAAAACCTGTATTTACATGTCCTGTGTTAAAGGGTAGGAAATAAAACTGGGAAGTTCTTACAGAAAATCAGTGCTACAACCCAAAGTGAAATGACACATTAACTACATACAAGAAAAATACACCAGCCTTGAATTGATATGCATTTTACAGGTATTATAACACATGTATTACAAGCTAATCTGTATCAAATCTGATTATAGTAAAATTGACAGATAATAAAATAGAAAAAAGCATAGCTTACCTGAATATGTTGTCCAACGCAGTGAAACTAATTGTCCTTAATTTATGTGCATTATCATCACATCCATGGTCAATATTGGTGCAGATGAGTGTGCATTAATGACATTATCATTGGTGATCCATTTGGTAAAGCTTTAGGCCTGCCTATGTGGGCTGCCTGCCATGACAAAACCACTGAGTCGAGACCTGGGCTACTTGGAGATAAATAATAAACTGCAAATTTGGCCCACTGCTTTTTAGAAGAAGATATAAGAAAAGAACTGCAAGGTAACTGACACACTTGTTAAATTGGGCATGGAGAAGGAACACGCCTGACAGATAGATAGATATCGATTGATGGACAGACTGTTAGATAGATAGATAAATAGATAGAAAGATAGATAGAAAAATAAATATTAAGATAGATAGAAAGATAGGTAGATAGAAAGGTAGATAGATAGATTGATTGATTGATAGATAGAATAGAAAGATAGAAAGATAGATAGATAGATAGAAACCTAGATAGATAAATAGACAGATAGATAGACAGATAGATAGATAGATAGATAGATAGATAGATAGATAGATAGATACAAAGATAGATACAAAGATAGAAATATAGATAGATAGATAGATCTAGATAGATAAATAATTATACATAGTGATAGATGTATAGACATTTATTTAAAAAAAGTTTTATCTCAGCATTAGGCCTTATTGATCCAATTGATTGAAGATTATAGTAAACAAAAATTTCAAGAATTATTAAAAATAGCCAAAATAAACTTAGAAAATAATAAGACTTTTTAACCTTTTAAATTAAAAAAACATGAGAAAAATAAATATGCTGGACAATGCTGCAAAAAAAAACACTTTCTAATTTCACATTATTTTGCTTTATATCTATCAATTTAAAAAAAATCAACTCAAAATGTTCATAATTCAAAGCAAAGTTACAATAAAAGAAACAGAATAACGTGAATTAAAAGTATATATATATTTTTTTTAGGGGGAGGGGCATCACCATTTCAAGTTCCTTCTTTAATGCATTTTACAACTGTTTATAGCTATTTGAAAGTGTGTAGACATCATAAAGCATTATAACATTCAGTCAGCTAATTGGATAATGAGGGACATGCATGCATTGTTAACAGTGGACAATCAGAATCAGACAATCTCATAAGGGTGCTTATCAGGGTGCATGTCCTTCTATGTCTACTTAATTCAATTATATGCATCAAACATGGTACCCATATGTAAAGTATAATAGACCCCTCTTTATCATCATTTACATGTATTAATAATTAAATCATATAACAAATTAACCCACTTGTAATAAAACTAGACAAATGTCCTTATATTTGGCTATTAAAAAATGTTTAATACCGTTTCTAAGTATTAAAAATGTTTTCTGACAGTATCCAAACATTCCAGTAGAGTTGTCCTCTATTTAGAAATATACCACCAAACAAATCTAGAGTTACTCTAGACAATTGTATAATAATATGGAAAAAACATTTTTCCAATGAACCAGCATTCTTCATTAATTAATTACTCCCAAACTCCATAGTATAATCACATGGACAACATTATTAATTACACAACAACTCGACATATATATAAGAACATTTTCACAATTAATTTGCCACATCTTGGCTTGAAAGGTCTATGTGTCTAAATTTAAGAAAGGAATATTTGGGGAAGACATTTAATATCAACTATTAACTTTACAAGAAATTGGAAGTATATCATTACTCTAGAAGTATATCATTACTCTAGAAGATGAATCCTGTAACAGGAAAAGAGTTTTTCCAGACACCAGGAGAACTAGAATTCCAAGGAAATATGTACCCCGGGGTGTTTCCTGCGAAGACCCTGCAGAGGGCAGAGCAGTTCCCATTCGCAAAGAAGGACATTTTGATTGATACTTATCCTAAATCAGGTATTTGAACAATTTCATTAGTGACCGATCATGACATATTTATACATCCAATATACTTATCATAAATCAGGTATTTGAATAATTTCATTAATAACCGATCAGGACATATTTATACATCCAATATACTTATCCTAAATCAGGTATTTGAATAATTTCATTAGTGACCGATCAGGACATATTTATACATCCAATATACTTATCCTAAATCAGGTATTTGAATAATTTCATTAGTGACCGATCAGGATATATTTATACACCCATACTTATCCAAAATCAGGTATGTCAATAATTACTTCACCAGTTGCCAGTCAGAACATCTTGATAGACAGACCTGTGTCCCTATCCCAATTAATTTATTTGAATAAACTTACCACCAATCAGGACATATTTACGAGGGGCGTTCAGAAAGTTCGAGGCTTTTTTTCATATGGATACTTATTTTCAATCTAGAACTATGAATTTTTCACAGTATAAAATTCAGCATATTTGCAATGGATTTCCAAAATTTTATACAATTTGGACATCTTTAAGTCATTCTGTGGTTGCCATTAGGGCTCTCACGATTAACCGATTAATCGCCGCCGATTCGATTTTAGTTAAAAATCGATTCCAGTTTGTAAAATCGATTAATCTGTTATTTGTATATTTGTACCTGGAAGACACTGTGTGGCCTGCAATTTCCAGGTGTTAATAGTGAAGTGCAACTGGATTGGTCAAGTGGATTGGCTAATTGGATTGGTTTTACATGATTGAAGCAGACTGGATTGAATGAAGTGTGAAGTCGTAATTGCACTTAGTATTTTCAATAGAATATCCAGGTATCTTAGCTGTGCTTCAAGACAATGATATGAAAAGGAACATAGCTTCTCTAGCTGTCTAGAATGGCGGGAAAACGGCGATTAATCGATTACGATTCGATTTTAGGCCATAGATTAATCGATTTTGAAATTCTGTAATCGTGATAGCCCTAGTTGCCATGGAAACTGAATGTTCAGCTTCTTGGGGCAGGTAACACTGAAATCAAGAATGCCAAGAAATTGTGACTGTGAGAGACTTTTCTCTGTCACTTGTATTAGTGAGATTGACAATATTTGATACAAGAAATATGGTAATAGCTTCTAAATATGCTTTCAAACACACCAAATGTGTGTATTTTTACACTGAACCCATGTAGGAAAGCACTCCTGCATGTCAGATTTGGCGAGGGAAATTCAGGAGGCAAAGGTGTGTTTCCCAGACTACATAAGGACTTGTGAGAGCATGGATTCACTAGTATGAAGAAAGGACCAAAATGGACAGCATTATCCATCCTAGCTATTCCTCTGACATATTGCTTTACGTAAGTCCTGGTTTTCCCTTACTTTAGTCCATGGGGGCTATAGTTTAAGGCACTGGAGGAGAAAAGGCCTTGGATGACCAAAATTCTTTCACAGAACTTAATTTGGAGGACTTCAAGGAACATTTATTTCAATGGGTCAGGTGTATGAATCAATGCTTTTGGTGAGCTTGGGAGTATTTTTTAAGGCTAATATTATATTTCTTGTGTCAAATATTGTCAATCGCACAAATGCAAGTGATAGAGAGAGGTCTCTCATGGCGAAAAATTCATTGGCTTTAGTGGTTTCAGTATTATCTGCCCCAAGAAGCTGAACTTTCAGTTTCCATGGCGACCACTGAATGACTTAAAAACGTCCAAAATTTTGGAAATCCATTCCAAATATGTTGAATTTTATCCTGTGAAAATTTCATAGTTCTGGATTGAAAATAAGTGTCCATATAAAAAAAAGCCTCGAACTTTCTGAACGCCCTCGTATATATTCGATTTACTTATCCAAAATCAGGCCTTTGAATAACTTCACTAGTTGCCAACCAGGTTGTCATGGTAGTCTTGGTAGACACCTAATGTCACATATCCTAAATCAGGTATTTAAATAATTTCACCAGTCACCAATGGAGACATCTTGATTGATGTCAAGGTAGATACTTATCCCAGATCAGGCATTTGAATAACTTCACTAATCACCGATCTTGACAAATTGACAGACACTTATCCGAAATTAGGTATTTGAATAATTTCGCTGATCACCAATTTTGACAATTGACAGATACTTATCCTAAATCAGTTATTTGAATAATTTCCCAAACACCAGTCAAAACATCTTGATACTTATGATTCTAAATCAGCTATTTGAACTCAGTTGTCATCATAGAGAACGTACATTTTCTTTTTTTTTCCAGTTGATGCAAACAAACTGCAGCAAGTACAGATTTCAAAAGTACATGCATATGATTTACTCAAATCAAACAGCATCTCACAAGGATACAAGCCATAAAATTATATTATTCACTCCTTCACATATTTTACAACCGATCAGTGTTTTTAAGCAGCACACATGCACTAACTGGATAAAACTTTAATAAAGACAATTGCATTTTTCAGGCACAACTTGGCTGCAAGAAATAGTCTATTTGATTACCACCAAAGACTTCAACACGAAGGAAACCCTGAATGATAGAGTTCCTTTTATGGAAATGCATTGGCCTGGAGATATTGCGGAGATCGATAAACTTCTAGGACGGAAACCTCCCAGAATAATCAAGAGCCACCTGCCGTACCAGTGAGTAACTCATATTAACTTATCTTCTAAATCAGTTAATTTGTTAGGTATAGGATATGAGTTCAGTTTTAAAATTAAAACTAGTTATCTATCTTATGTTCAGCATTGACACATCATCGATAAAATGACATAACCACTTAGGATGACCCACGTTACGCATTACCCTATCAGCATGCCTCGGCGGTCCAACGTTGGCCCGAAGCTGGTCCAATGCTACTGACATCAGACTGACGCTGGGCCAACGTTGGACCGCCGAGGCATTCTGACAGGGTAGCACAATCCAGTAATGACACACATGTGGCATCAACCAATGAGGACGATTCTTAAGCTCGATAATGCACTCAGAAGACAAAAGGTTTTGTACATTTACATATGTATATACTAGAAAATGCCCATTAGTGAAAATAGTTCGACAATGCATTATTGTGAAGTGATGCTGCATGTTGACGGTGTTGTGTTAGAAATGAGGTTAAATTTTAGGAACACCTGGTATTTAGAGTGACGTGTAAACATTTAGAAAATGGCTAATTGTTGAGACGTTTGTGCAGATGAGAAGCGGATATTAGGTGGAGGCCTGTGTGAGACCTTACAGCCTGATTTGTAGCAGGAGGAATTCCTGCTGGTAAGTGCCATGTACTAAAAAGAGCATGCAGGGTAATCAGCAGATTTGTTACAGCATAACACAGGGGCAACGTGGCTATTAGGGGTACAACTTTTTTGCAACGTCACAACCCTGTATCATATTGTGATGAGCTTTTGCTAGAAAACACTGAAAATCAATGTCTTTTTGGTATTTGATCAAAAAATTTCACCCATGACTCTCATTGAAATTTTTGCATTTTGTGTCAATTTGGCGCATTTTCCAAGAAATGTAAATGTGGTTGGATCATTGATGAAATGGCTTATATTATGGAACCATATAACTTTTATTAACTAGAAGAGCTACACTTTATATTTCAATGCAATTATAAAGCAATTCATACAGAGGAAGGTTGCAGAATATGGATTTTTTAAGCTACAACAAGTCATAAGTAAGAATGAAGTGCAATCGCAAATTTGCTTAGTTTTTGCGTTTGGTGAGCAGTTCTTTCAAGACCTTTATTGTTTGTTCACTACATTGATTTTATTCCTGCTGATGTTTAGTTTTGATGGCTCTTGCTTTCAGTGATTTTCAAGCACTTCAAAGTGTCTTGCTAGAAGGCTTACTATACAAGGCTTGTGACAGCTTCACATTCTCTCCAGCTTGATACATTTGATCATTGATCCAGTGGTCTGTCCAGTTATTAGAGATAAACTGACAGAATGCAAGCAGTCTTTCCCTCAAATATGACCTCAGATAAAGGGTCATTAAAGCTAGGATGTCTCAGGAATTCCATTTGGCATTAATTTTACTGATATTTGGAACTTCTGAAACCTGAAAGGGAAAGATTTGTTTTCGTCAAAGAACAGAAACTTCTTAATAATTATTTCTCCCACCAGTTTGATCATCAATGACATGAGTTCCATTCATGAATAAATCTTTGACAAATATGTTATACATTTGGTGACTTAATTTGGTCCACCGGCTCCTGATTCATGAAAATGCATGGATTTCTCTCTAAAACATGGTGCTGACAATTCACAAATTGTGACATACAGCTGTATCACAGCTTTGGCTCGCATACTATTTCTGTAATCCAGGCACTTACTTGCAGCTTTGCCTGCCAAATAGCCCACTTTGAACTTTGATAGAATACAGCTTAAATTTGTCATCTGCATGAGCCATTCAATAATTGTGCTGCAGGCTCATATTTTTGTTTTTCGCACTAATATGTCAATGTAGCACATTTTCGAGCTTGGATCATGTCACTTGCTCAAAAATCATTGGAAAGTTAAGTTTAATTGTCCCCAGCTGTATAAACTCAGTTGATAATTGTGCCAATCTGTCTTTTCTGCCTTCAACTGACTACCCAAGTAACAGGTACCACCAACAACCTGCTTCTTGAGAGCAATTTCGCTTCTGCTGGCCAGTCAGACTTCTTTTCTACAGGCACATGTTTTCCAGATTAAAGGGAATGGACCTATTTTTCTTCCATTTCTCTTTATTCTTCTGAACAACTTCAAACAAAACTTTTTTGGTGGATAAAACCATCATGAGCAGTGGCCGACAACATCTGAGAACACATTTCACGAGTGAATATTGTTTACATGGCCAAAGAAGCAAAATTCCTGGAATTTGACAATTTACAATGCTGCAGATATAGTTTTAATACACATATGTTGTGTAAAGGACTAAAAGACATGCATGTGAATACCAGAAAAGTCCGGACAGTGCCTCAAAGTTGACAAAAGTGTAAGTTTAATAAGAAAGGTTGGTGAGGTATCTCTCGACATTTGAAAATCCTTCCGCAGCCTGTGCATCTGTGCTATCAGTGAGTTGCATCCTCACTCAAATTAAATTTTGTTGATATGTGGTGGCATGAAATAATAATATAGCATTGTGTTTTTCATCAGGAACCTCTAATAATGCTATAGCACAATTATTTGCAAAAGAGTTGACAAATCCACTAAACTTTCAACAGAAAAATGATAAAATTGGAAGGAAAATGCATAATATTAGCTCATACAAGGTAACATGCCATATGTGAAGTGTCTTATATAGTCCCACTGAAAAGCTAATTTCAAATGCTTTAATTTGGTATTACTTTGGTTGCTGTATCTTCAATAGACAAAAAGCTATAAGATGAAATAAAGTGCTCCACCGGCGGAAAATTGCCATTTTCTGACTGTAATAGATGGCCAACACAAACATGAGTTCATGGGTGAACTTTTTTGAAGATAGGTCAAAAAGGACTTAACTATGTACAGTGGTTTTTATACAAAAGTTCATCCGGCTATGACACAGGAAATTGATTTTGAGGAAAAAAATTGAAAAGTTGTATCCCTAGTGGCTATTGGGTAAGGTTCGGGTGTGTCCAGGCAAAAACAGATGAACATAAGTGCTGCCGCCTGCGGGAAAATGGTTGTGCAAAGTGGCTCCCTCTGGGGAGGAGTAAAATATTAGAATATGCTGTTTCATGCACCCCTGGTTGGAGATTGGTGGTGGAGTTGGCAAACGGAAATGAGGGAGGAGTTACGGCATTGTGGGCTCCCGCCTGAAATATGAGGACAACAAAGTAGGATAGGTGGATAGTTTGGGTGAGTGACATGCCTGTGACAGGCGTTTATATCTGGCAACTGGGGTGGTCATGTGACCTGAGTTTTAACTCAAATGTAGGCGTTTATATCTGGCAACTGGGGTGGTCATGTGACCTGAGTTTTAACTCAAATGTTAGTGGGATATATATGACATTTTATTTTCAGATTCCTTGCACACAACTTGAAGGACAGAGAACAGAAGATCATCATTGGCATGCGCAATATAAAAGACGTGTTGGTGTCTTTCTATCACTTCTACAAGATGAACAGGGGACTTGGACCATTTCACGGAAGCTGGGATGAATTCTTCGAGATGTTCCGACATGACAAGCTCACCTTCGGTAACTATTTCGACCACGTCTTGGGCTGGTGGAGTCAGCGCCATCTGGCAAACGTCCATTTTGTCAAGTTTGAGGATTTGAAACTTGACCATTCACGAGAGATAAAGAAGATAGCCAATTTCCTCGACAAGCCGTTGACAGAGGCAGAACTACAGAAAATTGTATCGGCGACATCCTTCGATTGTATGAAGAAAAATAATCTAGTCAACAAAGCTGAAGTGAAAGTATTCAGAGACAACCCCGGTTGTTTCATCCGGAATGGTTCTGTCGGAGGATGGAAATCTCACTTCACTCGTGAACAAAATGATTATGTAGATCAACTTCTACAAGAAAAACTGTCTGGAACTGGCTTAGAATTCACCTACGAGTAATAAAATGGATATTGTATATTCAGGTCATAACAAAATTGTTGAATGGTTGAGGTATTTTTATTACGCATACAACGTTTAGAAGAATGTAAAAAGTTTCCGGTGTCTTTATTTGGAGATGTTGCAACTTCACATGATTGTTTTTAAAAAGTGAAAAAAATTCAAAATATTTTATAGTTTCTATGCAAATATGACCTATTATAATATCTGGAGATAAAGTGCACAGATGAAAATTCTCTGCAGAATCATCGGACGCACACATAAATTATTGTTGTTTAAAAAAAAATCTTGATTTGTGTAAGGATTTATACATGTATAATTCTGAATTGGCCAATTTTGGATAAGTACAATATAGTATACTAGAAATTGCCCATTATATGATTAAAAAGA
Organism: Platynereis dumerilii; assembly: GCA_026936325.1. Classification (NCBI taxonomy): domain Eukaryota; kingdom Metazoa; phylum Annelida; class Polychaeta; order Phyllodocida; family Nereididae; genus Platynereis; species Platynereis dumerilii. Next base: position 37,946,261 of record JAPTHN010000010.1, on the reverse strand, counting down.
GAAAGGTAGGCCAATATTAGTTTGTACATAAAGTGGAAAATCTGAAATTGAAATACAAATTGAGTAGTGAATGTTGTGGAAGATATATTTTATAAGGATACCTCTTTGACACTTACAGTTCAATTGGAATGAAATTTTGAGACAGCAATAGCAATGAGGGATAGTTGTGATGACAGGCCAATGATAATACAGTGGCCAAGAAAAAAGGCACATGAAAGGATGATGATCATAGACCTGGTAGTAGTTGAGTAAAATGATTTAATAACACTTGATAATTGTTGATGGAAATCAACCTGAAGAGCTTGGTGGCTGAGATGACAATAGTGGAGGGAAGAAATTGAATAGAACCCTACAGGTGTGAGCCTCTGGTGGGAAAGGGTGGAACATCACGGCAATTTTATGAGCTTCAGGTTTTGGAAGGATTCATAGTTGATTGAAAGTGATTTTATGTTATTTGGTTGATGTACAGTACAGAAAACAGTTGAGAAATACATTTAGAATGTATGGATAACACAGGAAAGAAAGGGTCACCCCTTATTTCGCCAGTGGAGCAGTGCCACTGGCCAGTGGTATCACATGTGTCAATTCTGGTGGAAATATGCATATCATGCACTCCTGGTGGTGAGGATGAGGGTGTACAGGAAAATGGACAGAAACTGTAAAATAGCATAAATGGATGATAATCGGAAGCCTTTTATGTTTAACAAGAAATTCTTTAAAAAAAGAATTGTAGGGACCTGAGGTTTCTTCAAACACATATTTTATTTTCCAAATGTTCAAATAATGTTTTATGTATGTGTAGTTGCATCTATACCTCCAATGTACCACTGTGAATGTGTGATATGACAAACCTAATACATGTTACATCATGATTAGGCATGCCTAATTACAGGTGTTATTAACATAGACAGCAAACCAAGCAATGAGAAGCCCTTTTAAATTCTTTGTCATGAACATGAAATTTCTATTTCCATTACAACAAACTAATTGTGGCTTGCATAATATTTGGATTATGACACTTTTAGACTGGCCAGTTTGTGAGAAGTTGAATATCTAATGTTCTCATACAGTGTTTTCTTTTATCACTTGTCTTATGTTGTCTCAAATGTTTATACACTTAGGCTATATAATTTTTTGAAGGAAATCTCTATGGGATGATATTATGCTCCAGGTGTGCTTTGGATATGGTCCCCAATGTATTATGCTCCAGGTGTGCTTTGGATATGGTCCCCAATCACTCAACCATGACAGCTCCCAAGGTCATGCAGTGAAGGAGCTACTGAGCATAAAGAGGGGCAAATATATACTTGATTTGTAAATTGTAGTCACAGTTACCTTTGCTGTAGCATGAGTATCCTCCTAATATTGGAGGTAAATTTGGAGGGTACTCCTGCTATAGGGAAAGTATATCTGCAAGGCCAACTTCCTAGTGGCCCCCTCCAGAAACTCAAGAAGCTCCACCAATGCAGTACACATAAATTGATGACAAGTAGCACTTGGCTGATTATTTTTGCCCCTTTAGTTAGGGACCTCCACTGTCAAATCTTTCCTCATTTGGAGCTTATAACACAGATCTGAGATGGTCCCTACAAAAAAGAGTAGGTGAACATGTCAGGTGCAAGGAATGGCCAGGGAAGATGTGAAGAGCTGGTAAAGGAGGTATATTTTTATCCAAATATGACATACCCACGCATGCTCTAGAGCGCACATACACGCTTTTGGGACTCGTGGATGTGCAAGATTTGACACATACACGCGCGTGGATGTGCCACAACGCGCACGCGTGAAAGTTCTGGATTCGTGTACATGCTTTCCAGCGCATGAGTGGACATGCATGCTTTCCAGCGCATGACTGGACATGCTTTCCAGCGCACGTGTGGACATGCTTTCCAGCGCATATGGGTAGTTTACAGGGGCGGATCCAGAATTTTTTTAAAGGGGGGGGGCGGAACTATGGATTACTAAAGGGCTGCTTGTCTCCTATGGTGGTAGGGGAATTAGGGTCTCATCCAGTTTTTTCTTATGGCCAAGGGCGACCATGCAGGGTCTCTTTTTCTGATTTCTGGTTTGGGGGAGGGAATTCTGAGAAACCTGCAAGCGCCTCCCCAGCTCCCCCCGCCCCTGCAATAGAATAGATACGCCACTGGCCTGAGAATCCCCTACATTGCATATTTGCATACTTGCAATACTGCGCTGGATGGCATGTCCAAGCGTGCGCTGGATGGCATGTCCAAGCCTGCGCTGGATGGCATGTCCAAGCGTGAGCTGGATGGCATACCCACGATCGCACATACACGCGTGTGCGTGAATACAGGTCCACGCATGCGCTGGATGGCATGTCCACAGGTGATCGTGAACCCATATACACGCGTGAGTATGCGCGCAATTACATGTACACGCGCGTGTATGTGCGCTCACTACCATGCGTGGATGTGCCATATTTGGATAAAAATATATATGGGTAAAGGGGGTGGTCATGTGACTGTTTCTTTAACTCAAATGTTAGGAAGATATAACGTGGATTTCTATACTTAATGGGTTTCATTGTCAAATAAAACAATTTTTAAACTCACTCTGTGCGAAGGAAACCACCTTTGGTCTACATGTAATTCATATTGCAGCACCATTGCAGAACGTGATGCTTTAAACGGTCACGCCAACAACAATTATTTGTGACACCAAATTAGAACTAGAAGTCCCCACTATTGAAAAATATTATTGACAACCTCATTAACTGGATATCTACAGTTTATATTTCACAATAAATGAAGAAAACACAAAAATAGTATAGTTATCACAGGAAGCCAAAAATAACTGTCAAAACTTTGCTAGCAAGTACTAATCAAATGGCAGCTGGTAATGAAGATGTTCTTTCATTCTGTCAGTTAATCTTGATAGGTACTATCTGTATCTGTAGTAGCAATGTAGCATGAGCTCTTTATCAAATCAATAACTAACTCCTGTAGTGCCTTTTATATCCAAAATAATTTTCAGAGTCTATAGACAAAAAATCTCAAAAAACATTTAATGGACAATTTTCAAGATTTCACAAAACAATTTAAAAAAAGGCTGTACATAATTGTAAAGTGCACTATAAGTCTTGAATACAATATGTGTGTAAATTTAAGCCTTTTTCGGTGTTCACCATTTTTAACATAATTACAGCACAAAGTCAATGGGTTATAATTAAGTGATATTTTGCCAAACAGTGAAATTGTTATAAAATATTCTTGGAGGTTTGACATATATTTTATTTAACTGTTAGCGTAGCGTACAATATATTGACAATTTCAGACAAAATTGATAATTAAAGAACCAAGAGACCTCCAAAGACAATATGCTTGTTGCTATTGGAGGGCAACTATAATTGTGGTAAAAAAAATTATTGAATTTTACAAAGTGCTTGATGTAATCTAATTGACAGAACCGTATTCGTAGAAGCCATTGTTGTTCCAAAAATTGCATTTCCCCTCATTGTAGTTGCTGACGAAGGTAATGTTCCCGTTAAAGATGGCCGTGTTGGTTTGCACATCTTTCCACATTGGGTCGGCGGGTTTTCCGTCGACGAGGAAGCTTCTCATCTGCTTCTGCATCATGTCGACCAATTTCTGATCCATGTCATTGGCGGCCCCAAAGAGAACCACGTCCAGGGCATCGAAGAAGCTGAACAGCTCCCAAGTGTGGAAGGCGTAGTTCATCAGGCCAAACGCTGGAGACGACGGCCGTTGGGTGACGACGTACTGATATACTGGACTCGTCATGGCCCCGGCAGCAGCTCGGGCCAGCACATCGTTGGGACAGTTTATCCTGACGTCCGAAACGAGAGACGTGAAAGCAAGAGTGACGTCATCCTCATTGTATAATCCAAGGACTTCAGCCGGGATGGAAGAGCCGAACGTCGAGAGTCCGTTTCGCACAGCAGTATCGTAAATTTCCTTCGTCCACTCGGCCAATGATGCAGGGGTGTTTTCGGGCAAATCGGGGCCAAATTCAGCTTCTTGGGCAGTTGTGCCTGGAATCAATATTTTCACAGTAAATTAAAAATGTGTGAACCGCACAATAAGTTTCTTGATAGGCGATAGTTACTTAATCATATCTATCACTGATAACCAAAACACTAAAGACAGTGGATATAACCAAATGCCAAATGGAAACAAAAAATCAAGAATGACACAATTGATTTTTTAGCTTCTCCCATTGACCGATCCAACAGATTTTCTATTCAGAACTTTTTTTATCGTCCTGTGATCGACCTCAGAAAACGAAGTTGAAGAAGATCCAAGAAGCTATTCATAAATATCAATAATTATGTTTGGCTCAGTTGTGGGACAGAGGCAATTGAATAGATTTTGTCTCGCACGATTTTGATGATGTGTCGTAATCAAATCATGAGCTATCAAAATTATCATAATATAAAAACCCTTTCGTCACAACTACATATGAAATTCCATTTTTTGAGATATGTCTTTTTGTACCTCATGATTTATATTTGTATTGCAAAAATCATACCAATCATGAATGGCACATCATTAACGGAGCCCAATCTTCTTTCAAAACTTTCGTGAAAACCTGCTCTCAGAACATCACCTGAAATGGATCATAACCAGCTCTAATTGACTGAACTACATAAGAAAGTAAATCAATTCCTTTGAATAACATAATTTAAGCAATTTATATCTCACCATCAATAACCAAAAATGGAATGTCAAAAACATTCCTGTTTGGAAGGCCGAACGAACCGGACTGACCCCATTCAGGGTAAGCGGACCATGTGACAACTTCAGCACTGTAATGAAATAAAACATAAAAATTGAAAGACCTCTTTTATCTTATTTCAAAACACACAGTGTACGTTCGACATGACGACATTTTGAAGTAGCTCAGCTCCTGCACTTGGAGCTTTGGCTGATGGCTTTTCTGATACCCTTATTACTTGGTCTCATCCCTGTTTAACAATTAAATAGCTGAGGTGGAATGGCAGGGCTACACAAGTAGTTAAAGTGTCAAATCTGCAAATCGGACTTTACAGGATTGTCCAAAAGCATTTCGGTACGAAACTATTGACAAACCTCAAGCCTTGGAGGCACTCCGCCTTCATGGTAGCATTCCCACATCCAGCTCTTTCAGTGAAGAACGAATTGCGCTGAACAGCTTCTTTGTAGGTTCCTCTCAAGACCGGCGAAGCTCCAGTTGCCCAAGCTCTGTGGAATAGTCCCGCCGCATCATCACTGACCATCATCCCATAGACAAGTGTCCCTCCGGAACTGTGGCCAAACACTCCAACCTGTAGAAAAGAACAGAAGTGGTTACAGCACAATCATTTTCCTATGGAAATGCATTATAAATACAGTAAAATTCATAGATATTTATATAAAAGTTTAAGCCATGCCATCTCACTGAGCTCAGGCAGGCCATTTTCAAAGATTTTTAGCAGTGGCTACCAGTCTCTGCAAATGCCTACCAAGCATTGACAGAAATTTTCCTCACTAGTTTTCAAGCAATTCAAATCAATAAACATTTACTTTTGTCTGTTGGTTGAAGCAAAAATTATGATACCTCCAGCCAGTCTTTAGCTGCATCACTTTTCCAGTATCAAATTCACATATATGGTCGCTATGATGTGTACACCCTTGCGGCAGAAATTTAGTATCACCATCAGTTTCTAAACTTACATTTTCAGGATCTCCTCCGAATGCTTCGATGTTGTTCTTGATCCATCTCAGAGATTCAATGGAATCCAGCAAACCATAGTTTCCTCTGTTGTTCGATAAATCGCTGTTCACTAAAAATCCTAAGGCACCAAGCCTGCAATGTAATTATATAAATCCATTTTTTAACAATCAAAGGCAATGGACAAGTACCAGTGCTGTTGTATGCAAGTTAACAACAGCTTCATTGCCAGTGATCAAGCATTACCTGGCTTGAAATTTATGAAACATGCACTGCCAATTCGCATGTTAAAGTGAGCAGTCAACAGAAACTGAGTGTGAGGAGCTCAAATAAGTTTTGTCTGGATGGAACCAGAGATGTTCCAGAGTATGCTGATGGCCTTGTCTACTTTCTCAGAGAACATGATTGTCTGGTCTGACTTTGGTGGACAAGATATAAAGAACGAAAACTTTGTGAATGTGCAATGAAAGTGGAACTATTTCTTGGAGCAGCATGCAAAACGAACTATGTGCCAGGTGGCAGCAGTGTGAAGCTATCAGTTTCAAGGGATAGAGAGGACTTTACCCTCCCAACCGCAGTCCTAAAGAGACACGCCTGTACCTATACTGTGTAAAAGTTCAGCAACAAAATGGACCAAATCATATCTCTATAATTAGAGAATTGTTATTTTCTTCTTCTTTTTACCTACTTCAGAAATAAATTATGTCTTCTTCTTTCTCTTCTTCTCAGTTCCTGCCTCAGTTAGGCAAACCTCCTCTTCGGAGTAGCTTTCAAATCCAAAAATGTCTGGAGGTCTTAATCTGGTTTCTTTTGTTACACAAACCCTTAGCATATTACATTCAAAACCGCACCATAGGCCTATAACCTTCAGAAGTCACACAATATTTGTACATAATAGCCTACTGTGAAACCACATTGTAAAATCTGAATTTTGAGCCAGCTTAAATAATTGAGTGAGACGGTTGCACAATTCCTTTGAGCCATCATAGCTTGTTGTTTGAAGTTATAACAACGAAAAGATTATCATAACTCAAAATATCAAGTTATGTTAGCTCAAACAAATTGTGCAACCATCTCACTCAATCATTTGAGCTGACTCAAAATTTCAAATTTTACAGTGCAGAAATCTATATTTAACCTGTACTGGATGCTGACAAAGACCACATCCATGTCCATGGCCAGTTGAAGAGTGGGAGCATAGTTAGCAGTGTGGCTGTTGCCTCCAATTAAGGAACCCCCATGGATGTAGACAAAGACTGGCTTCTTCTCTTTGAGGCTAGGGGTGTAGATGTCCAGGTATAAGCAATCTTCTGAACCTGAAATTACACGAATGACCATTGGATAAATGTATAGCCTATATATATTGCAGTATTTTTACAGTCTGTAAATTTGATTTGCAGAAAGAGTGGACAGTAACTGTTGCACTGTGAAACTATGAAAATGACATGATTTGTCATAATCATACCAATAAATTTAATGTCAATTTGATTTAAGGAGACTAATCCCACTTAATGGTGACAGGCAAACAAAAGGCATATATGCATCTGATTTTTACTCTTAAATCAGTTATGACAAATCAAATTGCCTTCCTCTGATCATGACTATATCAATCAGCTATCAAAAATCTAAAAGAACTCACAAATTTTTTTTACTGTGATCAGTAATTAGTTAATTTTGAAAGGTAAAGCCAACAAACATCCATCACAGTGGCACTACTCACCAACATACTCGTAACTCCCAAAATCAATCTGGGCGCAGGCATTGGCAAATTTTGTGGCATCGTAAGTTCCTGACCAGCAGGTTCCTTCTTTGGATGATTTCGCTCGAGGTGGTTTCCATCGCAGATTTCCAGTAGGGGGCGCTGCAAATGGTACGCCCTGAAATAAAGATTCAAAGTTGAGATTTAGAAACTATACGCTGCATGAGGGTTTGCGGCTGTGCAGCTGGTTTTCTTAACAATTTGTCAGCAGACCTTCTTGAGCGACATTCCAGTTGAACGTCAGACCTCAATATTCATAGATAAATAGATAGAAAGATGAAACGGGAGAGAGAGCCGGAATTCTCAAAATCGTGTGAGGGATGTTTTACTTCCCCAGCACTGACACTGATACAAGGGGGAGTCAATTAAATGTCTCATCTGAATGTCATCCAGCTGGGATTTTGCTCATGAATGTCCACTGACAATTTTGGGTTCCCCACTCGGGGTTTCGAAGGTATGCAGCGGAGCAGGCCCCATAACCACTTAGCCACCAAGCTATCAAGAAGTGTTGTGAAAAGATTGAATTTGCTGGAAAAGGCCAAAGAAAGGTTTTTCCTGTTGGATGTGCTATCTGTTGTTTCATATGAAGCAATTTTGCACTCTTGTGTAATATTTGTCATATATATTAATATGACCATTGACCATGCACATCATTGTGATATTAGAAATATTGTGCTGTTGGCTCATTAACTTAGCCTACCTGTGCATATACACATGCACACATACCTATATTCCTACAATGAAAGCTATCTATGTTAGAGGGTTCGCTCATGGTTTCTAACAAACATGACCCTCAAGAACTTGTTAAAATTTCTTCCTTGTTTTCGTGAATCACCCACGACTTCCCTGACTATATATGAAGTCCCACAAAAGATCTTATCACGTATATATTTGTTGAGTAGTTAGTACTTTTAAAAGCCACATTATAAAGACATAAAAAATATTCCATAAGCAATTTGTAAATTCATGGAAAGTTTCTGACCTCGTCCTGCTTTATGTTTACATCTTTGCTGTATATGTATATTATATACACATTGGCAACACCATTCTGGTGACACCAACTTGGCAAATAAGGCATGAAATCTTCTACACACTATATATAAATTTTGTGATAACCATATGAAGAAAGAGAGGACGGATTCCATGTGGCAGCTAGGTGACAGTGTGGTTAGAGGCCAGGCGTGCACCTGCTCTGCTGAAGGTTTTGCCTGCATGGGTTCAAACTGCGGTGGAGAACCTGAAATTTTCAGTGGAACTTCATGAGCAAAATCCCAGCTGGATGTCGTTTGGATGAGACGATAACTTGGGGGCCCCTTGATCTTGTATCTACCACACAGTGTATGTGCTGGGCAAGCAACAGATCCCTCACATGGGGTAAATGTGTAACATGCTAATGACTTCCCGTTCTCTCCCATCTCATCAATAAACTCCAATGAACACCCAGAACTGGGCTTAGAGCCTCACTTACCATATATATTTCACAAATTCATATTTCATGGCGTATTTTATCTCAGCGACAGTCAGTTAAGGGGGGGGGGCTTGGCCGGAGTTTTCCTTGACAGAAAATATTCATTTCGAGGAATTGCCAGACATAATTATTTATTTCCAGCTAGCATGCGACATCCTAAAATATCCATTTTAAAATCAAACAACACAGTGTAAAGAAATCAATCCTCAGAAATAATTTATTTCAAAACTTTTTGTAATTACATGTAATAATATTATTATAATGACTTATATAAATTCCCAAAAGCGTCACTAAAACCCTTCAAACAATGATCCAGGTATGGGGGAATTTCTGTTATTGCAATGAATTGAACTTAGGTAGCACTGGGCAAAGTATTCATAAGGACTAAGATTAAAAAAGTGTGTGTGTGAGACCATTTGCTTTCCCAGCACATAGACAGAATCACACACGAAGAAAGAAGGGTACACCCATGTTTTGCTTGACGCCTTTTTATTTTGTTATGCTGGTGTTTGATACCAAAGTGATCTTGAGCTAGTACATGTCCTGCAATTGGCATTGATCACAACACTTTCAGTTGGCAAGAGCGAATAAACAATCAAATGCAAAGCCCTCAAACTCACTAAACCTCATCTAAATTGACTACAAACCATTAGATAGATAGATAGATAGATAGATAGATAGATAGATAGATAGATAGATAGATAGATAGATAGATAGATAGATAGATATGGTCACTTACAACCTTGGGTCAATTGCTGAGATACAAGGAGCTATAAATTTACAGCGAAACACTTTGATATAGAATTAGAGTGGACTGTGACACTGTGAAAATGGCACTTCATGTGTCATCATGCTGATGATTTGTCATGATCAAACCCAATACTTTCAATGTTAATTTGATTGAAGGAGACTTATCCCACTTGTTGGTGACAGCCAAACGAAAGGATTATGCATCTGATTTTCACTCTAAAATTTGTTATGAGAAGTCAAATGGCTTACTCTTTATCATGACTAATCAAACAGCCTCTATGTTTCCCATGTTGAAAGTAGAGAAGATGACACTTCATCGGCTATCATGAGTCACGAAGTGCCATATTCACAGTGCCACAGTCCACTTTAATTCTATATCAAAGTGTTTAGCTGTAACGTCTTATCCAAGTGACATCTAACTGGGATTGGCTCGTCAAGGTCCACTGAAAACTGGGTGTTCTCTGCCCAGAGGTCAAATCCATGCATAGATAGACAGATAGATATGGTAAGTGTAGCCCTCTAAGCCCAGTTCTTGGCCCTCATGATGATTGATTGATGAGATGGGAGAGAGAGCAGGAGTCCTCAACATGTTACACATCTATACCCTGTGTGAGGGATATTTTACTTGCCCAATACAGACGTTCACGAGACATATCAATTTAATGTCTCATCCAACTGACGACCAACTGGGATTAATTCATGAAGGTCCACTGCGGCAAATGCTGGGAGCTCTGTTATAAAGCAAAGTCAGATAAACAATGTCCACCATTGTACTATTTTTAAAATTCCAATGATTGTGTCATATTTTTGTGCGGTTTTGCAATATGACATTGACTTTGCTTTCATAACTGCTGCCTTCCTCTTTATACCCAGGCATCAAAAAGTTCATATTGAAACTTAACTGTGATACTCGAACCACAGAAACTTCTCAATCAGTTTGCATACAAATTAGAAATTAAATTCACTGATGCAAGTTTTGAAGAATGCTTCTCTTTATTAATCTTTTTAAAAGGTAGAAAATATGTTGGGTCGGTCGGTCCGAGAAGCTAGAAATTAAAAAAGTCTGGCCTTAGCCCATATTTTTTTATCAAATTGACGATGGCCGAATAAAAATTTGAGATTACAATTTTTTAAATTAAATATTCTTCTGCTCTTTTAAAGAAATATTCACTGTATCCTATTCCTGCAAGCACACTGATTCAAATACAGATGTGTAGAAGATAAGTCTTTATGTCCTGGATTTCTCAAAGTAAAATTCTACATTTTCTACTTAGTGTATCAAGATAAAGACACAGTCATCCATCCCACCAGCTACCTCAAAGGGTAGCAAATAAAGTATAACAGCTAGATGACTCTGCCACCAAAAATGGAAATATAAGCTGGAGTTTCAGATTACCTATTTTGCAGTTTTAGAAAATTCAGACCTTCAAAATGTCAAGGTAAAATTATAATAATACAACCAAAAAAATCACAGCATACTGGTACATGTATAATGTTACATTCACATGCAATTGCAAAAATATGAGGACATTTTAACATGTGATTTACCTTCAGAAAAGTATGTCACATGAAAAATATATATAACAAACATAAAAATATATATGTTCTATGGAATATAAGAAGGAACATGAAACTGCATTCTTGTTAAACAGAGCTTGTACAATTTTTACAATGTTACCATATATCTTTCTAAGTTAGAGACAGAGTGGATATATGCTATTAGTGTAAATGAGGAAATATTATGTCACAAGCTATATGTTGAGTGTGCTAGGCAATGTGTAGATGGAAGTGAATATATAAAATTTACCTTGAATGAAAATCCTTCAAGTTTGGAGTCATAAGTTCCTCTGACATCCCCACAGTCTGTTTTGGCAAGGGGTTCATTATCATTATTTCCAAAAGGATTCATATCTGATAAACCCAAGCTCAATAAAATCAGAGCTCCCAGCAGTAACCCCACTCCTGCCACAGAGCCTAAAATGACTGTCTGTTGTTCTGCCATCTCTCAAGTAACTATAGTCAGTGTCACACACACCACTGACTGACACCAAATGCTTTGCCCAAACACTGTCAAATGCTTTAAGTGCATCCAGCACATATGGGAATCCCCTTACATATATACTTTTAAGTTGTTCCTGACTTCCACCCCCTCCAAAATAGATTGCCTTTTATGCAAACAATGAGTACCCCCCAGTGCTTAGGCCTGCAGGATGTCCACAATAGTTACTAAAGCATTTAAACGATACAGTTTAAAGTGCACTCAAAGGGGAAACCACAAACAATGCAGGTTAATTGAATGGGTGATTTGCAAAGAGCATAATTATTGTCAGGCTGTTCTGATTGTTTATGTATAGGTGTAATATACTGATCCACCCACTGACAGAATTAGGCCTACAAAGTTCCAATTCACTAATTTGTAACTTGCAAGACAGTGCACATATTTTTTCCTATTTCTAAATTAGGCCAACGCACAGACTGACACAGTCTCTCTTTGTCGAACAGCTTCAGTTAGAGGCTAAAGATGGATCCACTTATTTTATGTGTAAAGTCAGGCAGTGTTTTTGACACATATATATTACTGACAGCTTAAAATCAGACAAACGATATATACAGACACAGCTTTGAGTAAATCAGTGTGTACTTTTGACACTAATGTCGTCGACATCTTAAACCAATTTAGACAATGTTATACAAATAATCTTTAAAGCTTGCTAATCCACTCAGTTCCGAAAATTCCATTGAATTATGTGTTTTCACAGTTCTGAAATGAAACTGTTTGAAAGTTTGCTTGTTTTACACTGTTTTTCTCAGTTGCCAGTAATCCTCTAATTGTCCATAATCGGACTAAATCTGCATGCAAAATGCTTATGACCTAAATAAGCAGCCAATCACAGAAGAAGTTGGAAATAGCAGAAAGCCCTGTCCATTTTAGCAGGGCTTGCGTGGGGAGGATGTGAAATACAAACAGGGGCGTCAGTTTCATTTTAAAGTGGTGGGGCAAATTGGGCTGAAGCCTTCACAGAATGGTGTCCAGGGAAATCCTCAAAAATTTCCCCAAATGACACCCCTTCTTTGGTCAAAAAGTGGTGGGGCAAATGCCCCACCAGCCCCACCTACACTGACGCCACTGAATACAAAACCACCAAAATCAAATAAGTTAGCTTCACCAAGAAAGTACTTCTAAACATATGACCGAATAGACCTTGGTTCTCTGCTAATGTACATCCTTACATGAATGGCAAATCACTTCCACATGGATTTACCCGAACCATTTTCATACACAAAAGAGCAGACAATTTTCATAACAAGAAAATCTTTTTGAAAAAAAAAGATATATGCTGGCTGTAGTGATTACGATTTCAAAATTTACAAATAAAGAGTATGTTTTGCCAAAATAATTTTAAAATATGGTATAAGAGAAACTACAGACGAACCCATGATATGGTATAAGAAGCTATAAGAGGAATTATAGATGAACCCATGATAGATCTATCTATCTATCTGTCTATCTCTCACCCTCTCTATCTCTTCATCCCAAGGGGCCATGCGATACTCCGGAGACACCAACTATACTTTTTCTATATCTCTCACTAACTAGGTCTTGAACACACACACATCATGGGTTCATCTATAAATCCTCTTATAGCTTCTTATACCTGCTCTGCTGATCTACACTAACTGGTGTATTGTATTGACTGTTATTTTTATTCCTATGACAGTTTAGCTGGAGTTGGCAAGTTCATATGGGGGAGCATAGGTTCAGTATGACTCACTATTAATTAGTAGTAAGTCACTATATATGACTGTCAATCCTTAACTGTTAATCAGGCATCCCTTACTGTTGTTCATCAGTTAGTCACTACCTGTTAGTCATTAAGTCCGTTGTTTTGGTAGTTACTATTTGTTAGCCACTAGATATGTTATTTAGTCACAAACTGTTAGTCAGTCAAAAACTGTTAGTCAGTCAAAAACTGTTAGCTAGTAAAAAAAGTGTTAGTTAGTGAAAAAGTGTGAGTTAGTACTGTTAGTCAGTCAAAAACTGTTAGTCAAAAACTGTTTGTAGTAAAAAAAACTGTTATTCTGTCAAAAACTGTTAGTTAGTCAAAAACTATTTGTAGTCAAAAACAATTTGTAGTCAAAACTGTTAGTAGTCAAAAATGGTTAGTTAGTCAAAACTGTTAGTAGGCCTAAGTCAAAACTGTTAATTTGTCAAAACTGTTAATTTGTCAAAAACTGTTAGTCAGTCAAAAACTGTTAGTTAGTCAAAAACTGTTTGTAGTAAAAAACTGTTATTCTGTCAAAAACTGATAGTTAGTCAAAAACTGTTTGTAGTCAAAACTGTTTGTAGTCAAAAACTGTAAGTCAAAAATGGTTAGTTAGTCAGAACTGTTGGTTATTCAAAAACTGTCAGTTAGTGACAAACTGTTAATTAGTCACTAATTCTAACTAACTGTTAGTCAGTCACTAACTGTTAGTCAGTCGCTACCGTTAGTCAGTCACTAACTGTTAGTCAGTCACTAGCAGTTAGTCAGTCACTAACTGTTAGTTAGTCATGTAAGTCAGCTAGTCCTTAACTGTTAGGAAACTGTAAGTTACTAACTGCTAGTCCCTGACTGTTAGTCATTTTGTCCCTAACTGTTGTTCATCAGTTGGTCACTACTGTTAGAAAGTCACTGTTGTTAGTCACTTACTGTTAGTAAGCACTAACTGTTGTTGATTCACTAACTGTTTGTTAGTCTTGAACTGCCAGTTAGTCACTAACTGGAAGTCACTAACAGTCCGTTAATCACCCCAAGGATGTGCCACCCAGAAATTGGACCTATAAATAGAACAAACTGCTCTCATTACTATTCACCCCCAATTGTTACAACTCGCCCCCAATTATTTCAGGTCCTGCAACAATTGTATCTGCACCAATTGGTCGATTAATGAGTGGCAGGTGTACTTTTACATCAATGCAACAATATTAAGTATTTGTGATCATAAGATATTTTGTAATGCTCTAGTTGACATTACTAAATGGTGGGGACCAAACCGTTGACACTTTTCCGTATGGGGCAACTAGTATAGTATGCTGGCTGCATAGCCAATACTGTACTATAACAAATCTTGTCCTAAAGTTCAAGAAGCCAGCATAAAAACAAGAGCAGACCAGTGTAACTTGATAAAGTGCTAATAAACCATATGAAAAAACAAAAACATTAACAAATTTTTATTGGGTCTAAATAAGGTTAACTCTAATCCATGCATGCAAAAATGAATTGCCACACTCAGTCCAATTCAACTACCATCCAAAGTGAAACGTCGCCTCTTATTAAAACCACTGCCATCCGCAGGCAAATACAAGACAGCGTGATTAAGCAGAAAATAGAATTTCTTAAAGTCCCCTTGACAGTAAATAAAATCTTAAAGTCTCAATATAATTACAGTCTGCGCCAAGGGAGTATACTTGTATGTTCATACCTCATCAATGTAATCATGAAATTTAACAAATATATGAAATCTAAAGTTTTATTCTATTTTAGCAGACGACAGTGCTCAATGAAATACCAGACATTCTTTATTGCACATTTTCTCCACCAGATGTCCTACCAACAACAATGCCACCTTGAGTTGAATAAATCACTCAATCCAATACTTCCGTTGTAAACATCAGAGCAGGGAGGCTGATGTTTCAGTGGTATCATTATGACACATCATGTGAACTGAAGGAATCTACATGGGCAAGACTTAAATGCCTGCAAAAGTGAGTAGTTGTCCTTCTCAAGATTTAATTGATCTTTACTGATTACCATAGCTGAATTCACACGATGAGCAATGTTTAAACAGTAGCTCAGTCTGTGTGATAGTGTATGTGTCAATCACCCAATCATCAGTCATCAACCCAATATACTCAACAATAAACTCATTCAATTGAGGTACTGGGAACTGCAGTATGCTTTAGCACCTACAAAAGGTAATAATTATTAATATTTTATGAAACAAGTAGCTGTCCATTTCAAGATTTAATTGATCATTATCATTACTTAAATCACATGATGATCATTGTCTAAACAGTAGCTCGGTCAGTGTGCTGCTATGTAATCACTCAAATCATCTACCATTCAATGGTGAATTAGAGTATACTGTGATACCCGCTAAAAAGGTTAAATTATTAATATTTTGTAAAAACAAGTAGCTGTCCATCTAAAGCTTTAATTGATCATTACTTAATTCACGTGATGAGCATTGTTTAAACAGCAGCTCAGTCTGTATGTGGAAACCAATCACTCAATCACCATGAGATTCAATGGCGAATTTCAGTACACTGTGGTACCTAGTACTACCTACTCAATAGGTTATAGTGTTTTACATTTGTGTAAAAAAGGCATGTTAGTAAAATGATTTCTTTTTCATATTTTTCAGATGTCTGACAAGTTTTCCACTGATGATGTAAGTTGGTTACGCCTCGGCAAATAGTAGTTGTTATCTATCTATCTATCTATCTATCTATCTATATATCTATCTATCTATCTATCTGTCTATCTATCTATATATCTATCTATCTATCTATCTATCCAAAAACAAAAAAGCATCCATCCTCCTAACCCCCATCACTCTGTCCTAAATAGCAAGTCTAAGTCCACAAATGCAGGACATAATGCCCCATTCAATTGTCCAACACTTCCTATATAATTATATATAGTTGTTTGTATCGCTGCCCTATTTTAAGCATAGGGATATGGATGATAAGAGATATTTTATTTGTTAATACAATTACTAACTTTAGTAGTAACATGTATGTCAGTTGCAAATTTCCTCAATGAATCTATTTTGAGCTCTGGTGCTGCATTATGTTCTAAATATCTATGTGACAATATTCCTATTTGATGACACAGAGGAGGGCTATATCAATGTACAAGGACATCATTGAAGCAGAGTTGGATCAAGAAATAATAGACTATGGCACAGAGGTAGGTATTTTGACTTGAATATCAAAGAACAGATTGGAAAATATTGCTATACTTAGATTGTAAAAAAAAGGTATAAAATACCTAGCACAGACCAGGAGTCATGTCAGAGACACTGATTGTTTCACAGACGTCTACTTTATAATAGAAGTTAATGATTAGCTCAATAGGTAGGGGCTTCCCATCAATGGGTCTTGGGTCCGATTCCAGATCTGGCTGGGTCACCAGCATGTAATAATAATAATGATAATAATAATAATATTAATTTGAATAGCGCCAGTTCAAAGAAAATTTGCTGATCGGCGCTGAAATGCAGTTACAATCTTTTACTAAATGACGGTGTCCTGTTTCTGTCCTAAATGACCTGCCCAAGTGCACAATTACAGGACCTAAAGCACTGATCATCCATCTGTCTGAATAAACAGAATGTGGAGTACCAACTTTATGTCAAATGCTGGACGGCAGTTTCAATCATCCTTCACCTCATTGTCGTGTCATCCTTCTGTCCCAATTAGCTTACCAAGTGCATACAAAAAGGATGTAAAGGGGCGGTTAAGCCCAATCATCCATCCATTATGTCGAACAAACAAATTCATTTCTTTTTTTTTTCAGCCCGGCCTCAGAGCACTGCATGTGGTGGCTAGAGCAGGAGACATGGAATTGGCCAGGGCACTATTGAAGAAAAGAGCAAACGTCAACTTCTGGACGGCAGTAAGTAATATAGGAATAATTATTGGTTTTTTTTTTTTAGTCATTGTAATGGACTTGATGGCTTTGTAGATGCCAAATTCTCCTGTAGAATGTATGTAGAGGGGTTGGGATGGTGCAGCACTGTGGTGAAAGTTCTTGTTATTTTCACCAGCCAAGCACTGACATTTACCAAAGATATTTAGAATCATCACTGGAAGCATTGTTAATATTTTACAAACGTTGGCAAATATTCTGTTGGGGTGCATAGGCCACAGTCCTTCAAAAATACTGCAATCTAACGTGCAAGTCTACAATATGATATTAACAATTACTCTCGACTCACTGAACTATCAGAATATGTAATGCCGTTGTACAACTCGCACCTACTAACTCACAACAGCTATGTTAATTAGCCTAATTAAATGTTACGGATTAACCTTTTGTAAAAATGTACATTCAATTCAGCAGCTGGGGATCTGAAAAATCAATGGAAGTCAATCTGGCTGCTCTATTTCTACATATGGCTTGACATAGTATTTGCTGTAGTCAGATGTATCAAATATACTGGCCATAAGCAATGTAATCTCACTTGTCAGGACTAACCAATGTCTGGGTAAATGATAATTATATTCTGTCCATAAAGCAGGGGGAAGGGTTAGCTCAGTGGCAGCATGCAGGGTTGCCAATCGCTGAAGTTCAGGGTTCGAATCCAGCTCTTGCTGGGCCACAGAGATCTATAGATTCTATACTATGTTGGAAGCAGTTTCAATCATCCTTCGCCTCATTGTAGTGTCCTCCTCCTGTCCTAACCAGCCTACCAAGTGCATAACTACAGGACATAATGCCCTGATCATCCATTCATCCAGTCAATATAGCAATACATCAATCAATTCAACAATTTATAAGTTATTCGAGCTGAGGACATGACCAGTACATTTTTTTCTCTTTCAGAAAGGACTGTCTCCGCTCCACTATGCAGTCCTGTCAGGCCAAGTTCAGATGATCCAGCTCCTAATGCTTTATGGAGCACATGTGGATGCACAGTCAAAAAGAGTAAGTTCACTATATATTTCAAACATTCAACATGGTTTAAATTTACCAAGGAAAATGTTTAAAATGTAAATTGTTAAATGTCAAAGCAATCAAAAATCAATAAGTATATCTATGAAAGTGATAGACAAGATGCTCTCTCCTCTATTATAAAAATTTTAATAATAGTCTCGGTCTCACATATTTCATGATCTCATCCCTCATCAATCGGCTTGCAAGCAAACCATCCCTCATCTGTGACAGTTCTATTAACTATTTCTTCGTATTTGCTAATGCTTTTATCTCTTTTTTCGCAAAGAAATCATTACAAATACAGTGTATATATATAAAGGATTTTCACCTAATGAAGTGTGGATGTCTGCATCACAGCACTACAAATAATTGTTTTAGGTTGTTCCATCTGTCTCCTGGGGCCAGTAGAAATCCTTAAAAGTCATTGGAAGCAGGGATCGCTATTAACAAATATTTAATTTTTACTGTCAGGATGGAAGAACACCTCTGTATGCAGCTGTGGAAAGAGGTGATGCAGATATCGTCCAAGTGCTTCTGGAAAATGGCGCCAGTCCTGATGTCTCAAATTTTGTAAGTATTGATCAATGTTGACTGAATGACTTACCATTATTGACTCACACGGAGAAGACAACGGGAAAGTTACCCCCTGACTGAACGAATCAGAGGACTGCCTAAAAACTATGTATCTATATAAGTCAGTCCTGAGGCTTATTCAGTCAAAGGAAGGGGGCGGGGATTCACTACTTGTTGGGTAATGGATACTACACTTGAATCAAACATTGAAATATAACATATTTGCCCAAAATGTTATGCAAGTACAAATTTAGTTTTTCTTGTAATTTAATTATCCGATTCTACATTTGGTCTTATACACGTGTTATTTGGAAGAATCAGTTATCAAACCATAGAACCCCTTCTCTAATAACACATTTCCTTGGGAAAGTAAATGGAGGAATGCCTTGTATTTCTGTGCCCAAAAGGCTAAAATTAATTAAGAACAGGGAATCGTAACATCAGCATTTTGTTTCTTTTATTCCATTTATCAGCGTCTACGCTGGACAAGTAGATAATAGTAATAATGTAATATATTAGTTACTTGTATATCGCCAATTCCAGTAAACTGCTCATTAGCGCTTGTTGGGATAGACTATGTTAGCTATAAAATACATGTACCTCTCACACGGGGTAAATATGTAACATGCTGAGGACTCCCCATCTCTCTTTCCCATTTCATCAAACAATTAACCCTCGTGAGGGCCCAGACCTGGGCTTAGAGTGCTGCACTTACCATATCCATCTGTATATCAACATATCTTTTACAGGAAGGAGTAACGCCAAAAGATTTTGCCAAAATGAACAACATGCATTTCCTCTTCAATATGATGTCCGACCATGAAAATTTTCCGCTGTGGTTGAAGACAGATCGTCCTCCATGCACTCCCTTGCAGTCCCAGGACAATGCCCTTTTTGAACTTGAGTCACCAACAGAGCTGCCATCTGGTGGATTAGCAAGCAACCAAGTGTTGTCCCCTAGTGAGAATCTCGCACAACAACCAACGCAACAGCCCAGAGTGACGAAAGATCTGCCAACGTATGACATGCCACCTTCGTATGAGGAAGTGATGCAACAACAAGGTTTCTATGGCAACGATTTTAGTTCTTATGATGAAGGTGAAGATGATAAAGCCGCCTTATTAGGTGGTGATGATGATGATGATGACATACTGTAAATTTATATTGACATTGCATAAAATGACAAGAATGAGTGAGCATTGCAATTTTATTAACACTGTTAACTCAGACGGTGTTATTATATTCCGTAATTATATTCCGTAATTACATAATATACATATGTACATGTTGGCCTACTTTATGCAGTCATTTCATGTGCCATTATTTAAGAAGTGATCTCTTAGCTACTCATAATGCTCAGAATAAACCGTTTGTTATTGTTGAACAA
Organism: Platynereis dumerilii; assembly: GCA_026936325.1. NCBI lineage: Eukaryota > Metazoa > Annelida > Polychaeta > Phyllodocida > Nereididae > Platynereis > Platynereis dumerilii. The sequence goes on along the minus strand of JAPTHN010000010.1, from coordinate 37,925,952 downwards.
TTGTTCAAAATGTTGTGTCAGTTGAGTAAACTTTTTTTTAATTGCAAAGAAAAATATGAACTGCATTAATTCAGTCATGTATGTCAATTTTTTGGACCATTGTCTCTGCAAAACTTATAACAGGGCTTATGAAATAACATTTGTGAAAGTGTAGCTGTGATTTTGATATAAATGTGTCCAAATTGAAAACCATACTTATACATTCATTGTACAGGAGGGAGTTCTTCCATTGTAAACTTATTATCCGAAAATAGATGAAATTTGGTAGATTATAATTAATTTTTCAGTAATTTTTTTCAAATGTTTCTTGCCAAAATCACATCGTGTTGACCTTGCAGATTTCACCAATTCTTTCTCAGGAGTGAATTGAAAATAGTACTTTCAATTTCAATTTCAATTTTCAATTTCAATTTATTGACCACTAAAAGCACAGAAATACATCATCATGGTACATAAAAACACTGTGGTAGGCTGACATCTCTTAGAGATGTATGTGCCATTACCAATGAAAGACCGCGATAAATTGAAAAATTCGTTATGTGGTAATACATGTGTAAAAAAAGGAAATAATGATAATTATAATAATTATAAATTAAAAGCTTATAAATAACAAAATCTACATAATGTCTATTTACAACACTACTTTACATCATCCCATTCCAAGCACACACCAAATTCTAGATAAGTTACAGTAATAATATATACAGACATCACGAAACACATATTATTAACTAATTGACAGTAAAAATTAATGTTAAGGTACTGCCTCTGGTTGCCCTGCATTTGAGGCTGCCAAATCACGTTTACCACCCCTTAGGGTGGATGGGGAAATCTGACCCGACAGCCTCGCAACTTTTTTTGTTGGGTCTGTCAGCTAAATGCCAGTAAGAGGCCCATTTTATTCTCTTGTGCAAGTGCTGCATATAATCTTCATTTGCAAATCAGTATGTGTTGTTAGAAGGATGGGGGTTACCAAATTATGGTAACATTACATTACGTATTACATAGGCATTATAGCTAAAAGGAAAATGTATTATATCAGGTACAATGGTACATAATGTATAGGATGCAAATCTATTTAAAACCTTACTTATTATTGTTGGTGGATGAAATTTATCTTTACATTTTATAGTGTCTTACTTGCCAAAGACAGTATGTTTATGCATAAACTATGTATTATATATTGCCAAAAGTAAGCAAATTAGCAAGAATGACATTTTTACATATAACTCGGTGATGTACAAAATAATGTTGTAATTATTTCAAATTTTTTTGGTGATGATAACACTATTGTACTTTATGTAAAAAATTACTATTATTGATTATATACGGATTTTGTATATATATCAGAAAACTTACATTTGTGCAAGTATTTAAATGTCATTTATATTATACTAGGGTGGACTGGTGGAAGCCTAGAATAGCTGAACAATAATTGTTAGTATAGGTTTTTTCTCAATTTTTAAAATTCTCTCATAAGCGGATAACTAGGCGGCTAACTAATTCAGCGAAACCAAATGGGATAAACCTTTCAGTTAAAAGTGGTACAAACAAATTAGTAACAGCCAAATCAGATAGTAGGCTAGACTCTTGGTATCTTGGATCTTCTCGAGGCACTTTTTGAGAGGAAAAATAAAATCTGAAATCTCAATTTTTTATATTAATAATTTATGTCAATCAAACAAATTAACTGTGGGTAAGCTTTTTTTCATTGGTGGAAATCTCTTGGGTCCATCGATCCTAGAAACCAAAGAATTAATTTTGGTTGGCCTCAAACTGACCGTTAAAGTAAGTTGACAGTCTCCTCGAACTACCACCATGAGACAGCTTTAACCATGCTACAATTAACTCTCCTGTGAACTAAATTTCCAATGAACTCCATTTTTGAGAGGACAACATGTCCACTAGTTTGTAATTGACATGTTGAATGTGGTTTTTTGAGCAGTCGCTGAATTTGTTGGAGCCAAGGTATCCGGCAATCTCCAAAATGTAGTTGTTAGCGGTTCAGCAGGACTGAATGTGATAGAATCTGATGGTTACCAACTTTAAGCTTTTAGCTTGGTAGTGTTCATATTGTTGAACCTGACATTTATGCAAGTTTCTAAGTCATATTGTACTACTCGAGGGGTGGGGACTATTTTAGCTATGCAGGTGAACTTTATCTTTGCCAGGACAAAAGTTTATTATGAAATTCAAATACATTATTATGTTGTTGATATTCATGTATTTCATTGAAATAAATGATATAGATAATATAATTTCATGTCTTTATTAAACACTGTATTATATGTATACACTCATCTGATACTGGTTTTACTGTAGGCCTACATATTAGTCTCCGTCGTTGCGAATCCTACTCGTAATTAGTGCATCAAAATTTTTTGAAGTGTTCCACTTGAACCAGTGGCGTGAGTGTAGGTGGGGCTGGTGGGGCATTTGCCCAACCACCTTTTGGCCAAAAAAGGGAGTTATTTGATGGAGAATTTTGAGCGTTTTCCAGGACACACTTCCGTGAAGGCGTTGGCCCAGTTTGCCCCACCACTTTAAATTGAAACTGACGCCCCTGACTTGAACCATTTCTATAATTGCCAAATTGCCAGAGAAATTGGAAACAAGAAAAATTTTTTCGGAAAAAAATATAGCCGATATTTGTAGTTTTAATTTGTTTTGCTAGATAATGGGATTTTTTAAAAGAGATTTGTTGAGGAGTTGATGAGAATTCCATTCACAGCTTCAATTCAATGCTGCAAGTTCCTTCATGTCTGATCTCTTTCATAGCCTTTCTACCTATATACCTGTCTGCAGATCTTCTGTCTGTCTATTATATTTATTTAACCATCTGACAGATGATCTGTGCTATTGGCAGCTCTAAAAGATCTCCTCTGCTCCATGAAAAGAGCCACAATGTAGTTGTGGCCTTTTCTGGGAATCTCAGCTGCAGCAAGGTCACACTGACATTTCCCCAACATGTCTAAATTTAGCCTTTGCCTCTAAATAGCCCACACTGGTGCTGATGGGGCGTAAAACACAAACTCACTCACTCACTCACTCTAAATTTAGCCAAGGGTTTCTCCAAAATTGCAAAATCTTTGATGATGTGTCTTCACACATGTTTCCTTATTTCCATTGACAAATCCACCTGGTGGACTCTTGGTGGTGAACATATATCCGCCTGTGGCAAGTAAGTTACTTCACATATCCTGTATTGCTAAGGGCCTGGGCATCGGCTAAAAAAAATCCTAGTCAAATTTGATGGGATTCACAAGCTTATATTATGAGCTCATGATTGCGCGCATTTCAATCAGTTTGTCAAATGGGCTAAGAAAACCATTGAAATTTCCTAAAAACCACCTGGATAGGGGAAGCTTGGGAGAGTTGGGCCGCAGGGAGGGTTGGGCCACCCTGATTTTTGAGGAAACTAAAAAATTTTTGAGAAAACTGCAGCCACCGAAATTTTATAAAAATAAAAATCTTTCAATGGATGTAACATTTCTGGCAAATTTGCTTGTCACGATCTTTAGAGAGAAGAAAATTCAAATTTGGATGAAAAACGAAAAAACTGAGCTATGTTACGAGTTTTTAATTGTCTGTCAGACAACAAGGACTGAGAAAATTTTCTATGGCATGCTTGGTAGGCTTGACTATTCAGTTGTTATTAACATATTTTGGAAAATTATCAGACAACCGGTTTTGTCATAATTGGGATTTAGAGAAAAATGGTCGAATGGGGGAGAGTTGGGACAGTGCCAATACTCTCCCCACATGTGTTGCATTTACCCAGATTTATTTTTATTAAGACAGAAGAACTTGTCTAGAGCAATTTTCAACAGAGATTGAATATCTTTAGGCCTTAATAATTATTCATGGTCAAATAAAATTCGATATCAGGAAATCTAGATGGGGAGAGTTGGGCCATCAGGCCGAGGCTTAAGTCTGACAGCAAAGTAGTGTTGCAAGAAGCCTCAATTCAGAATTAATGACTTCTATGACCACCGCACTACAGGTTAAAAATATTATGGCCTCAAGTGCAGCTTTACCAAACCTGATATATTGCAATGGCCCAAGTCTCCCCCCTGATTGGCCCAAGTCTCCCACTTGATGGGGAGAGTTGGGCCAATTTTTTTCCAATTTTCATAGGGCTGTAGCTCATACGTTCTTGGGAAAATATCAATGCAAACCTAAAGATATTTTTCTGAAATATTTCAAGATACAATACATGCATTAAGCATGTTTATATAATCATTAGGGGAGAGCGGGGCATGATGGGCACCTTAACTTTGGAGGTCCACCATGACATTACTATGCCAACAAAATTTGACATATTTGCATTTCTCAAATTGCCACTGAAATCAACAAAGAAATGAGATTTCAAACCAGTTAAATGAAATTCTAAAGCAAAATCATCCGAAAAATCTTTATGAAATTTCCAACCACTTAAATGAAATCACATCCTTTTTTTTGCAGAGCATTTTAATATTACAAAGAGCCTAACACATTTGCATTTCTCAAAACGCCAATGAAAAACAAATTAAATTTGCCATGAAGCCCAAATGAAATTTCAAACAAATTTAATGAAATTCACATGCTACTTGTGCAGAGCATTTTAATATTCTAAGGAGCCCAACACGACACATTTGTATTTACAAGATTGCCAATGAAAATCAAACAAAATCACCAAAGAAATATAAATGAAATTTCCAACCAATATTCTAAGGAGCCCAACACGACACATTTGTATTTCCAAGATTGCCAATCAAAATCAAACAAAATCACCAAAGAAATGTAAATGAAATTTCCAACCAATTTAATGAAATTCACATGCTACTGTTTCAGAGCATTTTAATATTCTAAGGAGCCCAACTTGACACATTTGCATTTCCAAGATTGCCAATCAAAATCAAACAAAATCACCAAAGAAATGTAAATGAAATTTCCAACCAGTTTAATGAAATTCACATGCTACTGTTTCAGAGCATTTTAATATTCTAAGGAGCCCAACACGACACATTTGTATTTCCAAGATTGCCAATCAAAACCAAAAAAAAATCACCAAAGAAATGTAAATGAAATTTCCAACCAATTTAATGAAATTCACATGTTATTTTCACAGAGCATTTTAATATTCTAATGAGCCCAACTTGACACATTTGTATTTACAAGAATGCCAATGAAAATCAAACAAAATCACCAAAGAAATGTAAATGAAATTTCCAACCAATTTAATGAAATTCACATGCTACTGTTTCAGAGCATTTTAACATCCTAAGGAGCCCAACTTGACACATTTGCATCTCTCACATTGCCAATGAAAACCAAACAAAATCACCAAAGAAATGTAAATGAAATTTCCAACCAGTTTAATGAAATTCACAAGCTATTTTTACAGAGCATTTTAATATTCTAAGGAGCCCAACCCAGCTGACAAAAACTGGTGGTTAACTGAGAGTTATCACGTGAAATTGCCCCTCAGTTATCACGTGGAAAACTGATAGGTTATTGCAAACGCTAACCACGTGATTTTCTCACCAGTTAACCACGTGATTTTCTGGGGGCAATCTTCACCAGTTAACCACGTGATTTTCTATTGAATATCTTTACCAGTTAACCACGTGATTTTCTAGTGAATATCTTCACCAGTTAACCATGTGATTTTCTGGGGGACAATCTTCACCAGTTAACCACGTGATTTTCTGGTGAATATCTTCACCAGTTAACCACATGATTTTCTGGGGGGCAATCTTCACCAGTTAGAATTATTTGATAGGAGGCGAAATCTCCCACCGGTTAACTTAGCTCATCATCAAGCCAGTCAACTCAGACTGTTTCAAGCATTATTTTGGGCTTTCAATAGCTGTGGGGCTGAAGTAAAAGCCACAAGAACTTGCTGAAAATTTGTCACCACCAGTGTGATGCAGTGAAGCTCTTTTCAGTCTTCTTAAGGGTTTCCAGAATCAAGGATTGTAGTCATACTTGATTCACATTTTGGATGACTAGTCTTTAGTAATAATATCCTATATGTGCTCCTTTTTGAGCTAATAAGCATCATTCCACCATATACTGTGTATTAATCCAGATTTCGAAATCATAATCATTTGTTTAATTAGTTTAAACTCAGTTAAAGTAAACTTAGTGCGGAACTCGGTGCACAGCTGTGTTTCTAGTACGGGTGGCTCCATCTATATTTCTCAGTTATGTCATGAAGATGGTCAAGCGTTAATCTGGTGACATTCATCACGTGGTTATCCCGTGAAAATGTTGGGGATAGACCCCGAAGTCGACTCTATAAAGTCGACTATTGAAGTCATAGTTAGGTTCCCAAGCAGCAAGTTAATGTTCAGTCTGGTCAAGTCAGACTTGAATCAGCTAAAGTCAAGCCATAGTTGCATAACTTAACCAATTTTCATCTCACAGAAATGGTTTTGGTACCATTCAAAAGGGCATAAAGAGCACAAGTGTTTCTAACTATTTAGTACTTTTGTAAAGTCTATAAATCATAAAAACTCCCTAAAAATTGACACATTTGTGTATTACGCAATAATCCGTGTCTGAAAATGTTCTTGTAAAGCAATTCAGAGTTTTAACTCTGACTGACTTTGGGGTCTAGTTGGGGAGTTTTTTCACGTGAAGAAAAACACGTGATAACTCTCAGTTATGTGGTGAAGATGGTCAAGCGTTAATCTGGTGACATTCATCACGTGGTTATCCCGTGAAAATGTGGGAGTTTTTCTCACGTGAACAAAAACACGTGATAACTCTCAGTTATGTCATGTTCACCTGTTCCCCCCCGTGTTTATCACGTGAAGTTCACGTGCATTGTCAGCTGGGAACTTGACACATTTGTATTTCTCACACTGCCAATGAAAACCAAACAAAATCACCAAAGAAAAGTAAATGGAATTTCCAACCAATTTAATGAAATTAACATGCCATTTTGCAGAGCATTTTAATTTTCTAAGGAGCCCAACTTGACACATTTGTATTTCTCACATTGCCAATGAAAACCAAACAAAATCACCAAAGAAATGTAAATGAAATTTCCAACCAGTTTAATGAAATTCACATGCTACTGTTTCAGAGCATTTTAATATTCTAAGGAGCCCAACACGACACATTTGTATTTCCAAGATTGCCAATGAAAACCAAACAAAATCACCAAAGAAATTTCAAACAAATTTAATGAAATTCACATGCTACTTGTGCAGAGCATTTTAATATTCTAAGGAGCCCAACTTGACACATTTGTATTTCTCACATTGCCAATGAAAACCAAACAAAATCACCAAAGAAAAGTAAATGAAATTTCCAACCAATTTAATGAAGTTCACATGCTATTTTTACAGAGCATTTTAATATTCTAAGGAGCCCAACTTGACACATTTGTATTTCTCACATTGCCAATGAAAACCAAACAAAATCACCAAAGAAAAGTAAATGAAATTTCCAACCAATTTAATGAAATTCACATGCTATTTTTACAGAGCATTTTAATATTCTAATGAGTACAATTTGACACATTTGCCTTTCTCTAATTGTCAATGAAAACCAAACAAAATCACCAAAGAAAAGTTAATGAAATTTCCAACCAATTTAATGGAATTCACATGCTATTTTTACAGAGCATTTTAATATTCTAATGAGCCCAACTTTACACATTTGTATTTCCCACATTGCCAATGAAAACCAAACAAAATCACCAAAGAAAAGTAAATGAAATTTCCAACCAATTTAATGAAATTCACATGCTATTTTTACAGAGCACTTTAATATTCTAATGAGCCCAACTTTACACATTTGTATTTCCCACATTGCCAATGAAAACCAAACAAAATCACCAAAGAAAAGTAAATGAAATTTCCAACCAATTTAATGAAATTCACATGCTATTTTTACAGAGCATTTTAATATTGTAATGAGCCCAACTTTACACATTTGTATTTCCCACATTGCCAATGAAAACCAAACAAAATCACCAAAGAAAAGTAAATGAAATTTCCAACCAATTTAATGAAATTCACATGCTATTTTTATAGAGCACTTTAATATTCTAATGAGCCCAACTTTACACATTTGTATTTCCCACATTGCCAATGAAAACCAAACAAAATCACCAAAGAAAAGTAAATGAAATTTCCAACCAATTTAATGAAATTCACAGGCTATTTTTACAGAGCATTTTAATATTCTAATGAGCCCAACTTGACACATTTGCATTTCTCACATTGCCAATGAAAACCGAACAAAATCACCAAAGAAAAGTAAATGAAATTTCCAACCAATTTAATGAAATTCACATGCTATTTTTACAGAGCATTTTAATATTGTAATGAGCCCAACTTTACACATTTGTATTTCCCACATTGCCAATGAAAACCAAACAAAATCACCAAAGAAAAGTAAATGAAATTTCCAACCAATTTAATGAAATTCACATGCTATTTTTATAGAGCACTTTAATATTCTAATGAGCCCAACTTTACACATTTGTATTTCCCACATTGCCAATGAAAACCAAACAAAATCACCAAAGAAAAGTAAATGAAATTTCCAACCAATTTAATGAAATTCACAGGCTATTTTTACAGAGCATTTTAATATTCTAATGAGCCCAACTTGACACATTTGCATCTCTCACATTGCCAATGAAAACCAAACAAAACCACCAAAGAAATTTCCAACCACTTTAATGTAATTCACATACTATTTTTACAGAGCATTTTAATATTTAAAGGAGCCCATCTTGACACATTTGTATTTCTGAAACTACCAATGAAAACCAAACAAAATCAAATAAATGTAAATGAAATTTCCAACCAATTTAATGAAGTTCACATGCTATTTTTACAGAGCATTTTTAATATTCTAAGGAGCCCAACTTGACACATTTGTATTTCCCACATTGCCAATGAAAACCAAACAAAATCACCAAAGAAATATAAATGAAATTTCCAACCAATTTAATGAAGTTCACATGCTATTTTTACAGAGCATTTTTAATATTCTAAGGAGCCCAACTTGACACATTTGTATTTCCCACATTGCCAATGAAAATCAAACAAAATCACCAAAGAAAACTAAATGAAATTTCCAACCAATTTAATGAAATTCACAGGCTATTTTTACAGAGCATTTTAATATTTAAAGGAGCCCATCTTGACACATTTGCATCTCTCACATTGCCAATGAAAACCAAACAAAACCACCAAAGAAATTTCCAACCACTTTAATGTAATTCACATACTATTTTTACAGAGCATTTTAATATTTAAAGGAGCCCATCTTGACACATTTGTATTTCTGAAACTACCAATGAAAACCAAACAAAATCAAATAAATATAAATGAAATTTCCAACCAATTTAATGAAGTTCACATGCTATTTTTACAGAGCATTTTTAATATTCTAAGGAGCCCAACTTGACACATTTGTATTTCCCACATTGCCAATGAAAATCAAACAAAATCACCAAAGAAAACTAAATGAAATTTCCTAACAATTTAATGAAATTCACATGCTATTTTTACAGAGCATTTTAATATTCTAAAGAGCCCAACTTTACACATTTGTATTTCCCACATTGCCAATGAAAACCAAACAAAATCACCAAAGAAAAGTTAATGAAATTTCCAACCAATTTAATGAAATTCACATGCTATTTTTACAGAGCACTTTAATATTCTAATGAGCCCAACTTTACACATTTGTATTTCCGACATTGCCAATGAAGACCAAACAAAATCACCAAAGAAATCCAAATGAAATTTCCAACCACTTTAATGAAATTCACAAGCTACAATTGCAGAGCATTTTAATATTCAAATGAGCCCAACTTGACACATTTGCATTTCTCACATTGCCAATGAAAACCGAACAAAATCACCAAAGAAAAGTATATGAAATTTCCAACCAATTTAATGAAGTTCACATGCTATTTTTACAGAGCATTTTAATATTCTAAGGAGACCAACTTCACACATTTGCATTTCTCAACTAGCCTATGAAAACCCAAACAAAATCACCAAAGAAATCCAAATGAAATTTCAAACAAATTTAATGAAATTCACATGCTACTTGTGCAGAGCATTTTAATATTCTAAGGAGCCCAACACGACACATTTGTATTTCTCACATTGCCAATGAAAACCAAACAAAATCACCAAAGAAATGTAAATGAAATTTCCAACCAATTTAATGAAATTCACATGCTATTTTTATAGAGCACTTTAATATTCTAATGAGCCCAACTTTACACATTTGTATTTCCCACATTGCCAATGAAAACCATACAAAATCACCAAAGAAAAGTAAATGAAATTTCCAACCAATTTAATGAAATTCACAGGCTATTTTTACAGAGCATTTTAATATTCTAATGAGCCCAACTTGACACATTTGCATTTCTCACATTGCCAATGAAAACCACAAAAAGTCGCCAAAGAAATTTCCAACCAGTTTAATGAAATTCACATGCTATTTTCACAGAGCATTTTAATATTCTAATGAGCCCAACTTTACACATTTGTATTTCCCACATTGCCAATGAAAACCAAACAAAATCAAATAAATGTAAATGAAATTTCCAACCAATTTAATGAAATTCACATGCTTTTTTTACAGAGCATTTTAATTTTCTAAGGAGACCAACTTCACACATTTGCATTTCTCAACTAGCCTATGAAAACCCAAACAAAATCACCAAAGAAATCCAAATGAAATTTCCAACCACTTTAATGAAATTCACAAGCTACAATTGCAGAGCATTTTAATATTCTAAAGAGCCCAACTTGACACATTTGTATTTCTGAAACTACCAATGAAAACCAAACAAAATCAAATAAATGTAAATGAAATTTCCAACCAATTTAATGAAATTCACATGCTATTTTTACAGAGCATTTTAATTTTCTAAGGAGACCAACTTTACACATTTGCATTTCTCAACTAGCCTATGAAAACCCAAACAAAATCACCAAAGAAATCCAAATGAAATTTCCAACCACTTTAATGAAATTCACAAGCTACAATTGCAGAGCATTTTAATATGTTAAGGAGCCCAACTTGACACATTTGCATTTCTCACATTGCCAATGAAAACCAAACAAAACCACCAAAGAAATTTCCAACCACTTTAATGTAATTCACATACTATTTTTACAGAGCATTTTAATATTTAAAGGAGCCCATCTTGACACATTTGTATTACTGAAACTACCAATGAAAACCAAACAAAATCAAATAAATGTAAACGAAATTTCCAACCAATTTAATGAAATTCACATGCTACTGTTTCTGAGCATTTTTATATTCTAAGGAGCCTAACTGAAACATTGGTATTTCCCACATTGCCAGTGAAAACCAAACAAAATCACCAAAGAAAACTAAATGAAATTTCCTAACAATTTAATGAAATTCACATGCTATTTTTACAGAGCATTTTAATATTCTAAAGAATCTGCCAATACAACCTAATTGAAATTTACAACCTACTTAACGAAGTCACATGCTGTTGCCAGTTCGCATTTTAATGCTCTTCGTTAACTTTAGTGCAACAAAAGCATAAAAAATTTACTCCACAATAATGTATATGTGAACATGATGACACAACAATGTATCAGACATAAACATATGATGATGTATGGTACATGCCATAGAAACACTGGACTACAGTTTGTCACTTCAACATTGAGACAGACGTTTGGCCAGATATCTCAGCAACGACAAGCCCATAAGGAGAAATGCGCATACCTACGTATAGCTTTGCTCTGTTATAATCTGAATATCTCATTTTTGTGATGTTTTGGTGCCGTTTTTGTCCCATATTTGCCAATTTTTGGATATTGCAGTCGCAAAATGTTGTCATTTGTAATGCTGCCAATCTGACACACAATGGGCTGTGACGTAACAAAAGAGCACTTCAGTGCAACTTCAGACATAGTTCTAGTCAAATTACTATTCCCAGAACGTCCTATCTCATTCTGTTGATTTTTATGGACTGTACAAACAATGCTAAATTTCTGTCTCAATGCCTGACGTGACAAACTGTAGCAATAGCAATTGATTACACACAAATGCAGTTAATGGACAAAAAAGAAACCTATGATTTGCTTACAGTCTCCAGTTTCAAGAAATTTTGCACTTTCTTGCACAATCTCCATTATTTTCAGCAAAATCATTCCAAGCCCTTGTGCCAGTTCTGTGTGTTACATATATACATGGCAAGAAAAAAGAGAATTCTTAATCATGCCAATTCAAGTAGAGCCAGCTCTTTCAAGAATACTAGGTGATTCAGATTTTCCTGTAACAGGCGTTAATAGACTTCCTTGTTTCTGCCAACTCTCCGTAGCTTTACTGACGATGATATCCCCACTATCTTCGGGTATCTGAATAAATACAAAAGCAGTGGAAATACAAAATATTATTGGACTGTGTTGGCAATGAGGAATTATGCACCAGTAATTTGATTATACTTTCTAAACTTTACAGTAATCTCTAGGGGTGGGGGTGGGGAACTTCCAGGCATTTTCCGCACAAAACATCTTCCAGGGAAGTCTGGGGATCCCCAACCTGGGCACCCCCACACTTTGGGAAATTGTGGTTGGTTGCCCGGTGGGGCTTACAAATGACAGACCTGTGCATTATGCCGTCAAAATATCAAAATCTGGGCCGACCAAAATAAGGGGCAGAGCAAAAGGAAAACTCAGGCCTATATTCCATTCCTCATAAACATCAATTCAATTTTTATCGTCCAAAATTATAACTATTTCTCAACATACCTTAGTTAAATATCTGTTGACTTCGTCCATACTATTCATACTCAATATTGGCCTCTTAAATGTAGTCAGAATAGATACAGCTACGTAAATTAAAATCTTGCAAGAACCACCAATTATTTTGTCCCAAATCCTGCAAAGAAAAGTTTTCTTTGAAATTGAAGATTTAATAAAAACATCTTCAAAAATATCATTATTTTGAGAAAACATGAATGGATGAAAACAAACTATAAGGCAAACATTTTCCAAAAAACCTGCAAAAATTATGGATCCTATTTTAATTTATCATGACAACCAATTTCTGCATATATTAACATCAACCTCTGGGTACAATAGGTACAACAGGCCTACCTTTCAAAAGAATTTTCAGGTAATACTGAAGCATAAGCCGTTTGGAACCAGAAATCTAGAGGCAAGAGATTGAAGGCTTGCAGTTTCTTCAGGTGGTTGTACAGTTTTCCTTCTGTATCTTCCCTCTTCACAAATATTTCAACTTTTTCTCTCTGAACAGTTAAAACAGAATAAAAAAATTATTAAAAATATCATTCCTCTACCTTTATATAGTATTAAAAAAATACTGCGCAAGGCACTTTAAACCTGGGTTTGATGAAGGCAAACCTTAATTTTGGAAGTGAATTAAAGAAATAAATGCATAAATTGAGGGAAGAGAGACCTATAATGCTACAGCACATGAGCATAGTGTTCAGTAAATTTATACGATCTGAGTCGGCAATTATATAAGATATTACTCCACAACATATTACTTAATTTTACATTAAGTCATTATCAATTTCATAAAACTGGCAGTACTCAGAATGATAATCTTTTGCCAAACAGATCCCATACTCACCATAATGGGCAGGAGTTCCTGCTGTTTATCAAGCAACCTGTAGTACTGCCTTGTCATCCAATAAACTTCTGTTTCGTCTTCAATAATCTGACACACAGCCGTGGAAATGGCAATGAAGATTTGGTGAGATGGTTCTTCAAACTGAAAGGGAGAAAATAATACAATAAAGTTGGTATTAAAAATTGTTTAATATATCCCTTCCAATAATATTTGCAATACATATTATCTAAATACAAATTTATTGTTTTTGTATTATTCTCATTTCTAAACACGTAAGAAAAGGCCAAAATAATTCTGTTGTGAAAAATAACTCAAAATTTTGTAATAAAAATATCAATACGTAAATTAATTAATAAATAATACATAATGAAATGCTGATCCATGAAATAATCAATTGATAGTTTAAACCTTCAATTAAATTAAATACTTTTAAAAAATGAAGGAAAAGAATGGCCTCTTGACGAGTCTCAGTGCAAAATTATGGCAAATAAGGTAAATTTTAATAGTTGCAAAATAAATCCCAGAATAACTTCATCAACACATAATCTATGATCTTACCATTTTAGACTGGTCGAAGGGCAAAATGCCGTCATCGATTAGGTACATGCAGAGATGAACTTGAGACAAGGGCGTATTCTCTGTCACCCTCCGCGTACTAAATAAGGCCTCGCGGAGATCGTTGTGCTGCTGACATCTTTGGTCCCACACAAATTCATGGCTCTGTGACTGAGGGGGGAGAATACCTGCAACATAAAATGACCAATTTGATAATTTCGATGCGTAATTAACAGTTTTCTTAACCCTACATCAATATATCACCTTACGGTATTCAAATGCATGCGTTGACTACTGACCCCTGTTTTACAACACATTTGATACAAGTTTGGTGGCTTCGGTCAGCAATAAAAAATTAGTTACCTAGTAATTTTAAAATTATGAGCCCCTGGGCAAAAATACGGGTGTCCCTACACCTTGGGAGTTGTTTTTTTTTTTCACATAAATTTATATTAAATTTCTTTAACTTTTCCAAGCCAACCGGTATAAAATAATCAATTTGTTTTTCTAAATAAATATTTCCTTGCCTAACTTTTGGTGAAATAAATAAATTCTGTCACTGCTAGTGCCAGTACTACAATGTACCTGTAGGCCTACCGCAAAAACAAAAGATCTCCAGTGGCGTATTTAAGGATGGGCAATTGGGCCATCGCCCCCTCCCCCCCATCCCGGGGCCCAAAATTATAATAACATTGAAGAGATAGGAAATGTGCAGAGCGCCCCATATTCACCCAATGTAATGCCCCCTCCATGCATTTCTAGATAAGCCCTAAAGATCTCTCATATATATTGACGTTGAGGGAAAGTCTAAATCCCCCCCCCCCCCATGAAAATCTCATGCTTGCCGAACACAAAATATTAGCAGACGAAATACTCAGATAAATTTAGCGGGTCAGTGTAAAATGCGGACCAAACGGACCATGCGGACCAGACACAAAACAAACACAGGAGGGTGCAGAGGAGCATTGCTTGTTTAATCAAGCTAATAATACAAAGCCAATCAAGCGGAAAATGCGGACCAGATGCGGACCAAGTCAATAAGCAAGATACAGACAATATATCAGCCTGATAATTGAATTAAAAATATAAATATTTATATTAAATTATATTAATTTTATATTTTTTTTTAATAAAAAAAACAAACAAACACAACCTATATCTGCAGACCAGAATGCAGCCCAGAATGCAGACCAGAATGCAGACCAGAATGCAGACCAGGATGCAGACCAGAATGCAGACCAGAATGCGCTTTTAAAAGGAGAATTCTGGTCTGCTTTTGGTCTACATGACTAGAATTTTGGTCTGCATGATAGGAACCTTGGTCCGCCTTTGGCCTGCATGATGATAATTCTGGTCTGCATTTAGTCTGCATGATGAGAATATACTAATAAACTAAACCATGCAGACCACAGTGCTGACCAAACCCTGGCAAGTTCTGCATGCAGACCAAATACAGACCAAATGCAGACCAAATCATGCAGACCAGAGTGCAGACCAAATACAGACCAGAGTGCTGACCAGAGTGCTGACCAGAGTGCTGACCAGAGTGCTGACCAGAGTGCTGACCAGAGTGCTGACCAGAGTGCTGACCAGAGTGCTGACCAAATACTGACCAGATCTGCAGACCAATTGCAGACCAGAGTTCAGACCAGAGTGCTGACCAAATACTGACCAGATATGCAGACCAAATGCAGACCGAAATCTAACCAGATCTTTGAGATCAAGGATGCAGAGTTGGCTGTCAACATATTGCCTGTTCAATTATATTTTTTAAATGTTTTAATCTCTTTTTTTATTAATAAAATTAAAAGATATTATTTTTATCTATTTATAGATCTAATATTTTAGATCAATATGCAGACAAATGCAGACCACTTTAACCAATTAGCAAGTTTGCCTTTTTATGAAAAATAATTATTTATTAATTATTTACCAAATTAATTTTTTTATTGGGTTCATTAAATCTATTTAAATCATATGTCCTTGTTATCCAGTTGGTCCGCATGGTCTGCACACTGTGCACAGTTTGGTCCGCATGATTTAACCCCTCCAGACTGGTCAGTGTTGGTCCAAGGCTTGAACCAACAGACTGGCTGCCAGAATGTCTGTCCGCATGGTCCGCATGGTCTGCATTTTACACTGACCCAGATTTAGCAGACGACAAAATGAGCGATAATGGATGAAAAATAAGCGTTCACCTAACAAGACTTTCCAAAGGAATGGACGGTAAATGGTTGGGACAGGGAACCTCAGACAGAACTGCATCAACTTGCTGATGTCCAGGGGTTGTTCTTTGAGCAGGATTTCCAAGGATTTCTTCTCCTCAACTCCTTTTATGCCAACTTTTTCCAGGTAGGTTGATCTAAAATTTCTCTGGTCTGTCATCCCGTTTCTTGTGATGTTTCCCAGTTATTTGGCTCCGGAGTTCATAAATGTGGTTTAATTGATTATCCAGACATAGTATTCAAGCTTATCCGACTACATTTCGACCCAAAATGACAGTACTTTCGCAGATATTGATCATAGAAATGAGAGAAAAATTAGCAAAATCCAACCAAGAAAATCTGACAGCTTCCACTACATTCCACAAGAGGACAGCACAATGCACCCAATTATGAGGTTGGTGGCAGCACCTGTCTAAATGAGGAAAAAAAAGGAGGAAGTAATGGATCACTAAGCTCAGTTCAGGAAATACTACTTGATCACTGTGGTCTGTTGATAACCAGACAGAAGGGTCCTAGAAAATATTCGTTATCACAAGCACTGCCAACAACACAACATCAGCAGAATATTTCATTACAATGTCATGTTCAAAATAGACCGATTGATATTATGATACAAGATCATATGTCCATAATGACACAAGCATGCGACACGGAAATGTCAGGCTAAAAAAAACTAAGAGCTCTAGTATCGTTCTAATAATTAGTATTATCATATTCTGCTATTTGTAACTATTGAATCGAATCAACAACAGCTAATTTTAATTGACTGACCACCACAGACCTAATCTGTCACAATCTTCCGAGAAAGTCACATGCAACATAAATAAATGAATTTTTTTATAGCTCTTGCAATGAAAAAGATCAATAACTAACTAAATTGAACAAGAACAAAACAATCAATAATTTATTACAACATTTTTATTACTTAGAAAAAATGCTAGGCCTAAAGGCTGTAGACCAATAATAATACAACAAAAAATATCATACTTCATTTATTGTATGATAATATATCTTTACAACAATAATTATTTAACATATTATAACTCTGATTGATTTACTAAGAATTCAGAATTAAGTGAAGATCTTGGTGACTCAGAAAGAGGGATTGAACAACCTAAAACAAAAATTTACTGAAGTTATAAGTTAAATGCAATACAAGCATTATAGCATGTGATTGCAAAAAAACATTCAATGGATCTTTTCATACAATATAGGTACACTGTAATCCAAAATAACGAAGTCATGTAAATTATATACAAGGGTGGCAAGCTGAAAATCACATTTACTTCCAAGTAAAAATTGTCAACCGAAACAAAATAGCACTTGGAAATTAAGATAAACATGATAGAACTCCCTACAAAAGACAGAATTAAATGCAAATTATATCTGGTAAGCCATTTTTGGTGTATATAATTCAGGATAATGTGTTGTAATTACATTTGTCCTTCATTCAATGCAATCAATATTTCAACCAACATTTAATTAACACTGGATGCACATCACAATCAAGAATATCAAAAGAAACAAAAGAAACGGAAAGTGAGCACTGAGCGAGGATATAATATTTCTGGGAAAATAAAAGTGAAAAGTGAGTTGATCAATACCCTGTAATGTGATAAAATAATAAAATTTACAGTACATAAAGAGGCATTCAAGAAATTGAACAATTCAAGGTGGAGTTTTGGATATGCACAACATTATAATTCATAAACAGGACAGCAGAAAATACAGCAAGCTGGAAGACTTTTCCAAAATGCAAATGCAATGGAGTATGTCCTAGAATCCAGGAAATCTTTAAATGCATCAAAATTCAAAGCCACTTTTTTTGGTTAACAATACAGTTAAAAATTGACACTTAAACATTTGACACTTAAAAAAGCACAATTCATCAAAAAATTATATAAAATAAACCAGATCATAAACAGCAGCGGCCCAGTGGCAATTATTAATATATATATAAACTTTTATTTTGACAAACCGAATATCAAAAAAGATACATGTGTCATCAATAATACAAAGCAAAATCATCAATAATACAAAGCAAAATCAAACTCTAAACTAGTCTACGGAAAGTTAAAAACATGGTTAAGTATATCATCATTACAATACTGGTCCCAGTTCTATTGATTAAACTGTAAATGTTGTTTTTCTTTTGTTTAATATATTTGACTTATTTTCAAAACACTTCTAAATCAAGGAATGATCTTTTGAGCGAAATAACAGCTGCATTATCCTACATTAGCCCCCTCAGGGTCTAAACATTTAGGCCCTTTTTTCATGGGAAATAGTGGTGGTAATTTTTACTGTATAAGCGTCATTGTGTTTATACACAAGATGACGCTTATACAGTCAATGTAACAAAGAAATAAATGTCTAACTATCTATCAAAAAACTGTCTTATTATACTCCTGCTTTAGCCCCCTTTTCCATTGACAGTACCATTGAAAAGGGGGCTAAAGCAGGAGTATATATAAGACAGTAGGATATATAAAATACTGTCTTATATATACTCCTGCTTTAGCCCCCTTTTCAATGGTTTTGTCAATGGAAAAGGGGGCTAAAGCAGGAGTATATATAAGACAGTATTTTTTCTTAGTTACATTGACTGTATAAACGCCATCTTTTGTATACACACAATGACGCTTATACAGTATAAATACAACCAAAAAAGAGACAAGTTTTTTCATTGTTACAATAACTGTATAAACGCCATATTGTGTATAAACACAATGACGCTTATACAGTAGAAAAACCACCAAAATATAGCAAAATTCTGTCTATATATACTCCTGCTTTAGCCCCCTTTTCAATGGTACTGTCAATGGAAAAGGGGGCTAAAGCAGGAGTATAATAAGACAGTTTTTGCTATATCTTACTGTCTATATATACTCCTGCTTTAGCCCCCTTTTCAATGGTACTGCTAATGGAAAAGGGGCTAAAGCAGGAGTATAATAAGACAGTTTTTGCTATATCCAACTGTCTATATATACTCCTGCTTTAGCCCCCTTTTCAATGGTACTGTCAATGGAAAAGGGGGCTAAAGCAGGAATATAATAAGACAGTTTTTGCTATATCCTAGTGTCTATATATACTCCTACATTAGCCCCCTTTTCAATGGTAGAGTCAATGGGAAAGGGGGCTAAAGTGGGAGTATATATAAGAGAGTATTTTGCAATATATCACACTTCAGTTTGAATGTTTTAAGAAACATATAACTGTGAGTATTCTTGGTAATGATCTCCTTCACACTTTTACAGTATTTATTCTGTGATATACAGACTGGAAACATAATTGAGCTATTTTTCAGTTTCAGTTTTTGTTGATCAATATCTATGGAAATACCTATAAAATGTTTAAACCCTTAAGGGGGCTAAAGTAGGATAATGCCATAACAGCTGTTGCATTTAAAAGTTGAAATGAAAACAATCATACAAGTGCAATTAGATCTAAAATAGCGACATAACACCCCATAATCACAGTTGGATTACTGAAATGTTGCGGATATTTAAGATAACCTTTGTACGTACAATGTACATAAGCTACTCTCAAGTCCCATGTCAAAAAGGAAAAAAACAGATTTTTAGTTGTCAAGCTTTAGAGTCAAAAGTGATATGTACAAATTATTTAAATCCAGATTGTTTTTAGGCACATTGGATATAGATATTTTCAATATATAAAGCTATTCAAAGTGACGAAAAATATTGCACCAACCATAATACATATTTAGGGACTGACTTCCATTAAAGATGCACTTGATATCTTTGGTAAGTCTAAGTTGGTAGTGAGTGGTAGAATGAAATTCATACCATTGATAATATGGCAAGCAGTCAACGGGGATGTGCCTCTGTACATTCACTGTGATAAATGACACGGCTATCATTTCAATGAAAAAGTCCTGTAGTGACATCACTGGCACTACGGAACAGCTGAAAGTAGTCAGTCATATTACCATAGCTGTTAAGCTTTACCAGTCAGCCTATTAAAAAGTGAAAAGGATCAATTCTCAGAAATGCATTATAATTCTGCCTGATTGTCACTTCTAAATCAAATTAGACAAATTACATTGCATGCCAGCATAATAGAACCACAAGGCCCAGAAAAACTGTCTTGAATTTTGTTTCATGCCAAAAACAAACACCTAATGCAGCTGAAGGTAGGGGCAATTTTTCAAAATCATGTTAATTTCGTCTGACAGAAAAAGAGTCGTTGCATGATCCAACCTACAGAGAATTTATACTTTTTCGGTTGGTTTCTTTTTGGAGTCAGCGTCAAGAAAATGGATTATAGAATATTTTTTGCATGACCCAACATAATTTGTGCTTGCCTCATCTCAGGAATGCTGAAAAATACTAGCTATTGGTAGGATGACATAATTTTACAATTAAGGCACTGCATATATATATATATATACACTACTAGAGGTACCCATGATTAAAGGCATGATTAAATGGGGATGAATTGGATGTATGGGGGGGGGGTGCAGTGGAGGAGTTTTGGCCGTGTAATGTCCTGAAATACTCCTTTGAAAATGAAACAACACCCTGTTAAGAAATACCCACATTCGATTGTGAGTATGAATTTGCACATATCCTTGACCAACGCTGTGGGAAGTGGTGATCGCGTGACCTGCTTGATTACAGAAATATTAAATACAATGTATATAATTATATATAATATATTTTAAAATCATTTGACTAATTCTTTTATAACAATTCCACATTCATACACATTGACTAAATACTCGGTAATAACACAGTATGCGTACTACATTTATAAACAATGATAAATTGAGTGGACTTGACAAGGGATTATAAAATAGCCACATCACATTGCACAAAGGCATTCAGGGCAAGCCACTGCAGATCACAATTCTGGCTAAGTACAAAGAAAAATATATAAAGTCACACTTTAATAATCTATAATATAGTCATGGTTTTACAGAGCTAACTCCTATCACACATATTTATAAACAATAAATGGCAACATAGACATTTCATGAGTGAGCACGGTTATACATGTGAGGTCTACAATGTACAAACAATTGGCAACACACCTTTATTGCAATGAGGCACTGACAGGGACGGGGTATATAAAATTACAGCTTAAAAATGATACATTTTCAAAGAATTTCTTATATATATATGCAAAATATATTGCAAATGATATACAATCATAAAAAGTGCCACTAATTAAAAGTAAGAATAAAATGGTAAAAGATTCTGAAGAATTTTTACAAGTACAGTAACTTAAAATTAGGCACACCTTTTTAAACATTGTTTAAGATTTCAGGTTATTTACAAGTGTGGGTCCTTAGCTGTTATAGAATGTATAGCCTGACATTAATCTGATATTCAATTCAACTATTACATCATTTATAGGCCCACTGCATGTAATTGAAAATATAAATATCTTCCAGATCACTATTGATTAATAGTTCATTCGAACATGGCATTTAATTTAATCTACAACAAACTTCTCTGACCATGTTAACCGAAATACTTCAATATTCAACATCCAATAGATAGAGACCTATATGATGTGGAGTTGTCCCTGTATTAAGTGATTACCCCATCATCAGCATTAAGTGGTCTCTCAAGGGGAAGTCACTGTGATCCCTGATCTCATATTTATAAGTGATTATTCCGAATTTATTTGTAATAAAGTTCACTTACGATTCACTAAGTGCAGATGGCTGACAATGTTGATGGCCATTGGCCCTCCCAATTTCAGTCTAATAGCTATGCTTGGCAAAATTTTGTTGTTATAACTCTCAGGGAGTCCAAAAGTATGTCAAGTAATCAGTTTTGCAATGCGAAAAATTCTTACAGACATGCAGATTGCTGCACAAACTATGTACAACATACATAAATAGAATTATGTATACATTTTAATTCTATTGGACATTTGACACTTTTAGTGCAGATGTTAGACGCTACACATCAGATAATATTTATCCAATTTGCTGAATGCTGATGCCAGGAGTAATTCACCAAACAAAAAGTATATTCTCCTCATGGCACTATATTACAGTGAAAAATATCATGATTCTTAAAAATAGGCAATAACATAGGCCATATGAATCTTCCTGCATGAGGCACACAAAGTAAACTTTTAAGTCGATATTGATTCGTTAAGTTCTTCGATGCAATCCGAGGTACTCTATTTCTCCTATATAGGTCTATATATTTTCATCCTTTGGCCATATTTACATGCAGAAAAGGCTTATTGGCATGCTGTAGTAGTCTACTCAGTCAATCAACTCACAAAATTCTACGAGTCATTCTTCTCAAGTTCTTTACTGGGTGACATCAGAGTACGATGGTGGAGCACTTGGCGCATGGTATCTGCAATGAAGAAACACATATTTTTTACTAATATAGCTACAGCTAAAACACTTTCATTGGTACAGGTCACAGAGTCATACAGACTTTTCAGCAACATTGTTTGAGAATTGACAAATTATAAGAAAGAATTGACCATCTAATGTTAGTTGAAAAGTATGGAGAAGATGTACCCCAAATCTGATAATTCTAAATACCAGAAAGTGTGCAAGGCACACTACGGCTTGGCTGGAGAAGCGAAAGACCTCAAAATTATTTTCAATCTGTCAATATGTGAAATATTAGGAAATGAGTTCAAATGACAAAGTGGCTTGTGACAATGAGGACCCAAATACAAAAAAAAAATTTATTTTGATTTCAAATCATCAAGAAGTATGCATGCTAAGCATTATATATAGAGATATCTGATAAACAGAAGTGCTGATAACATTGATTTGGTGTTCTTTCTGCCAGACCTGACATATTTTTTTAACCAATAAATCAATACAATCAAAAAATCAATCCTGTGTCAACATATCATATATTGATGGTCAGGTCATAAATAGAATATCCACGCCTTTATCAAATGTTTATGATCTGAAATATTCCCACATGGGAATGCAGTCTCTTTTACAATGTGGTGACCGCTAATTTTTCCAGCTTAATTAGCAAAGAAGGTTGAGGAAAGATTGCTGCTTTATGTCCCAAAATTTTGCACTAATAGTGAGAAATCTTAAAGATAGGCTTATTGGGAAATACCACAATTGAAAGTAATGAGCTTGAATGATGCCAAGACTGATTGAAACTGCTGTCTAACATAAAAGATATGACTTCTCCATAAATCAATTAATAATCATGATAATTATCGACTTTTAAAAGATCTTCTACACTTCTTAAGTTAAATGACATTTGGATGTCAGAATAAAATAAATTATCTAAATAAATTCATGATAACATGGTAAATGTAATAATAGTATAATAATAAAATATAGTATGATTTTATATAGCGCCCATTCCAGATAAATCTGCTCACCAGCGCTCACCATTCTGAACGGCAATCATACCAATCATTATAGTGCTAACCTCTGGACATGGCTGGAGTGGGGATCGAACCCACATCCTCATGTGTACACGGCGGGAATGCTAACCATTGTACCACAGAGCCATATGTAAATGATGAAAATCAAAGAACTATAATAAAAATTTCTTAAAAGAAACTTACTCATTGTTCAAAGGGGCTTTCTCGGGCATGCCTGGAGCGCCACCTTGTGGATAACCAGGGTGCGGTCCAGGGTACTGGTCTTGTGGAGGAGGTACATATCCAGCCTGTGGGGGTGGATATTGTCCTTGCGGTGGAGGATATTGTCCTTGTGGTGGTGGGTATTGTCCTTGTGGAGGTGGGTACTGTCCTTGCGGAGGATATTGTCCTGGCGGATATTGCCCTCCTTGTTGTGGTGCTGGGTACTGTTGATACGATGCGTTGTAATTCTGGGGAGTATACCCCGTCACAACTGGCCCCGTCACCACCGGTCCGGAAACGACATATCCTGGTTGCTGCAATTAAAATGGTAACTTTTTAATATAACTGGTATCATACATCATCGACATAGTGTGACCACTTTAAATTAACCTAATTAATTTAAAATTACATTTTACACAATTTATAGCAGGTCCAAATATCTAATTGTGGTCATATTTGACTGATAGCAACCAAAATTAAGCACATTTTTGATAATCAAATAAATTTTTTAGAGCTCTTAATTTCCTGACTTGGCTACATTTTTGCATTTTTTTTCAAAAGATTTCTGGTCTGGAACTTCAAGATGATTCAGTGATTGTGACTTTCTTCACTTTCCATGATTTCAACAGCTTGTTAAACAGAAATAAGAAGTACCTCTCAAGTCTTAAATTGAAAGAAGGGGGGTGAATAAACTTACCGATGTTCCCGTGTTGACATTTTTGGCCGACTTGCACGCCACGCAACACAAAATGGATGCAATGGCCACCATGATTAATCCAATGGACAACAGAATTAGGGCGATGCTGTAACGAGATGACAAAAACTCATTAATGTCCATCTTAAACTTCCAATCCAATTTGTCCAATCATCAATTAATAAACCATCATCACTTCGAGAATATTATATCCTGAGAATTCTCCGACTATGTACGTCCAGTGTCCAGTAGTAGGATGATTATGCGTGTTAAGCATGTTAAGCCAGTGCATGTATGTGAAAACTGCATATAACAGCAGCAATAAATTTATGAAGCATGATAAAACTTTAGTTAAAAGTCAATAATGATACAAAAGCATGTATTAAAGCATGAAACTGCAATGTAGGCAGGATTAATAGAGACGGGTTTATACGTCAACTAGGAAGTTATTTACAAAATTGCATCACCTGACGTAAAATAAACAAATTAATGAATAAACAAGAAAATAACAACTCATCAATAACATCGGATTAACTTAATTTATACCATACTCGCTGATAAATCCTTCAATATTTACCATGATATATCTCGCCATATATCACGTATATTTAGTGGTCACGTGACAAGTGGTGATGTCACAATGCACAAACACTGAATCAGCCAATCAGAAGCCAGCATTTGAATCATGACGTCATGACAGATGCCATTGAGCCTCACTCTGGAGTTTACAAGAGCTTTTGTAGCTTGAACATAATTTAAGTTACTGACACTGGAATAACGATTTAAAAATAAGTTGTTAATTTTGTTAAATAAAGAAAAATTTTATGACCATTTTGGTATCTCTGGTAATAAAATAAAGACATTTTTAGTAAATCGGTCTTTATCTCCAAACACATGATAACAAAATAATCCTCTGAAACAGCGAATAATGGTATAAATCAGTTATACCAAAGGCATATTTGTGGTATACGGGATATATACAGCCTCGGTGGTAAATATAACCCTCGGGCTACGCCCTCGGGTTATATTTACCACCTCGGCTGTATATATCTCCGTATACCACATATGCCCATGGTATAACTACTATATATAGCCAAATTGGCATGTTCAAATTGAACAATTTGAATGGAAATATATACATATAACAAATGTGCAAATTGCCATTATAAGCATTTAGATCATCACATGTAAGTTCAATAAGGGTTAAATGGATTGCTCCCAGAACAAGATAAATAGATAGATTAATACTAGATCTATGTAATTGGGTAGAGAAAGGTACACCGATCAAGAAGTATATTTGAAGTTTTATTATTTTTACTGATATTTTTAAAAATGTTTTGCCAAAACTCTTTTCTTGGTACCTACTGCTATATTATATGTGCACAAAATTGCAAAAACTCGTCTTTTCATAAACACGATGAATAGCACAGTACAGTGCACACACACACATCAAATTGCTCATAGAGCCATTCACTATGAAGCTAGAATTCAATGAAGAAACCATTAAACTGAACCATAAAATTGACTAACTTATAATGATACACAGATCTGAGACACTAGGGGAAATCATGTAAATAGGCCTTCATTTTAAAAACAGGTCACGGTGAGAACCTCAGAGAATGAATGGCCTGCATTAAGTTATGTCTAAATGACATTAATTTTATAAACAAAATTCTGTCCTTTTATTGTAACGAAGAACTCACATTCGCATGCTGTCAAAAAAGTCATCACTCCAGGTGCTATCTCCAAATGCTACTGCTGTCATAATGACCCCCGGGAAAAGCATCACGATCCCGAAGCCCATGAGGCACACAGCACAGAAGCCGGACATTCCCGTCTTGGCCATCGCCCGGGGGCTGTAGCCGTAATTTCTCTGGTGTTGATGCATCTGAAAAATAATGCAGAAATTTGAGATAAAAGCTTTAAGGGAAAACTGTGAATGAAATTCTCATCACCTCCTTAAAAAACCTCTTTAAAAAATTACTAATATCGGCTATACTTTTTCCGAAAACATTTTCTTGTTCTAAAACTCATTTTACATTAGAGACCATAGCAATATTTAACCATAATATCATGTGTGCTTCCTCACTGATCAAATGTTTACCCTTTGAACAGCCTGATTTTAAAGTAAACAATGTACTGAAATTTGCAGTTCGTCATTCACCACAATCTGATTTTACAAATCCTGGATACTTACTAAACAGGAAGACCCTTCCTTCAAGTTTGTCATTCCTGAAGGAACAGAACTCCCCAAATTTTCAATTAAATAATCATCCTGTTCAGTACAAAAGCATGGTTATAGCCATGGCTAACCATGACCACTTTCCATTGATTCGCAATGCAATTGTTGCCAATTAAACATGCCTAAATGAAGTTTTAATACTAAGCTCAACCTGAAACTGAATGAATTAACTAATATTTTGCAGAAATTGTATTAAAGTACATCTAACGAATTCAGCCTATAATCAGATAACCAGCTGACCAGAGTGACATAAACATTGCTAAATAGCACCTGGGCAAGATACTGTGTAGATTGTGTGGGCCCTTAATTATCAACTGACTATATACATAATTATGCCCCTTTAGCATTTAAAGGTGTTGGGTGATCTAAATATATGTATAGGCCTATGTATTTTTCTAGAAGCAGCTAGGGAGCTTTTTAAATTACCATTCACTTTTTGTGGAAGGGTCTGGGACTCTGGGTTTTATTTTGAAATGATTTATTTGGTGACATTGATTTTTAAGACGAGTTGTCTGAAATTACTTACAAGTACATAATTATTACATTCTTGAGTAGTTGAGTGATATATTATATCCTCACGAAGACACAAACTTAAACTTATATGCCCACTCAATAATCAGCTTTAACTGAAAGACAAAATGTATATTATATAGAGCCCTTAATAAATTAATATTTTTTTTTTTAAGAACACGCAGACCATTGATAGGCACTGGACCATGTCCCTCTGAAAAACTTTTAAAGCAAGCTCTGCCCCTGGGCCAAGATTCATTCATAAAATGCAGGTCAATCATGCAGAGTGGCATAGATACTGGGTGTGTCTGGTCTGGTGGTGCACAACCCAATATATATAATAGGCCTACTTGACAATCTATAGCTATCTATTTTATCTAGTTTTCTAAATACCACAGAACAGTCAACTTAATTATCATAAATATCATGGATGTATTATGTATAGAGTCTGATCATAGCATAACCAGATTCTGATAATTTGTCCATGCAGGGTATCATAGGCATTTTTAACTGGAAAGTTGTAAACAGTGTATAATCAAATCAATGGCAGGCCTGTGGCTGTGCAAGCACAGGCTCAGTGATCTTTACTTTCATACCTTCAAGCTTCTGGCTGCCTCCTTCTGAGACTGTCACAATGTGTACCTCCAGATTAACAACAATTAAAAGTCAACTCAGCACTTTCAAGATGACTAACTTCTCATACAGATGATTGGTGACAAGTAGCATAAAATTGATAACTACCAGAGGCTCTGCCTACACCAAAACAAACAGCACTGACACCTTGTGATAAATTAAGAAATTAAAAAGGAATGCATATATTGCACAGCAGCAAACCCTCAGTATCTGACTCTGGATGTGCCCTTGGACTTTGAAATGTGAAACCGGTTATTCTGACAGATGGCTCCTTGAGGACTGATCAATCCTCCATGCATCATGATGTTAATGAAAGAATCCTACACGGCTTTTTTCACATTTTGTTTGAAATTATTTCAACCCAGCAATAGCCTCCTTGCTTGTGTATCCTTGCCTGGTATTCAGCTCAGTGGCGCCCCTATGGGGGTGCACGGGGGCACGTGCCCCTCCCCATATTGGACCTGTACCCCCCCCCCAGGTGCCCCCCCATATGAACTTTCTGACTTTGGCATAAATATACAGTTAGTATAGTGGGTGCCCTGCCAGAGAATCGCATGCCCCCCCAGGTGCCCCCCCGCTCCAGACGCCCTAGTTACGCCACTGATTCAGCTGGCTGCTCCCTTGGTAATTGTGTCATATACCAAAGCTGTCAAGATTAGAAGAGATATCGTCTCAATCTAAGACTGTATCTACCATACATGAGACAAATTGCAAAATGATTTAGAGAGATTAGAGAATTATAAGACATTAGATTTACCCATGATTTGGGACAGGACTATAATGGGGAATAATTAACCCCCCCCCCCCCCTACCTGCATTGGCATCTGGCCCCGTGTTGCATGCTGAGCATTTGAAATTGCATTTGAGTAATAATTGTAATATAAGTAAAGAGTGGTGGTAGAGGAATTGAAGTTGATTGTATTTCCTATCCTTTTGACATAAAATGCTATGAGTTATGGCATATTGATGAAGAAAGACTGGAAATGTCATGCCTGTAAGGAAAGGAAAAGATATGTTTAAAGGAAATGTGGATTGATGGAAATTTATAGAATTAGGCAAACTGAAAGTGTATGGGCATTGAGGCATTGACAGATGGAGTGGGCTTGAGAAGAGCTTTAAAATGAGGGTAAGATGAGGAAGATACGATGAGTAGAAGTGGTTGAGCCAGGTAGGAGTGAAGAGCAGTAGGTGAGAGTGAAGTGTGAGGATCTTTTTGGCGGGAAGGCAGACGGTGGCGCCAGTCCTAAACGTGAGCAATAGTGGAACTACGATGGAGATTCATGCCCCCTGGTGGTGAACAACAGCAGAGGCAGGAAACGAAAATAAGGGAGCTGTTTCGCTGTTATTTGCTCTTATCAGAAGGAGATCAAGGATAGAGCAATAAGGATAGGTGGACAGTTTAGGTGAGTGGCATTGCTCGGGGAGGAGTTTTTAGCTGTTGCATGTGTGAGCATGTCACCCATGATTTTTGCATCTTATACCCGGCAGGGATTTAGGGGAAAGTTGGGTAATCTGGGCAGTAGTTTAATATGAGCACCCTTTGCCATATATGGAAACTAATGCTGGCAGGTGCTGACCTCTGTTCGAATTTGTAAGTCTTTTGAACCTGATCATCTTCTCAGCAGATAGTATCTTCATTGCTGCCATGATATTCAAGGTATTGTCACTGGAACATTCGGTTGTAATTTCTTCCATCGGTTTTGCTTCGGGAAATTGCCTCTAGTATGTTGTTGACTGTAGAAGATGCCTCGAAGTGATGTAAATTTGGTCAGAGATACTCTTCCCTTGACTATGAAATGTGGAAAGTGGCTACCCATAATATCAGATATTTGTGATGCACCAAAATACAGCATGATGTGTCGTAGGTTAATATGAGCATCAAGGGTGCCGGAACAGAGGGGCGGGGGGGCAATTGCCCCTGCTGCCCTTGGCCAGGAGGGGCAAGGGGGGCAAGGTTGCCCTTTTCATCTCCAAGAAAAAAGGTCATTAGGCCTTAATTTACATTAAATTTAGGCCAACATCTATAAGTATATATTCAAAATTATTATTGCCGCTACATTAATTTTTTGTCGCGCGAATTATGTTTGCCCTTTCTCGACGGACCGCCCCTGCCGCCCGCGTTTCCTTCCGGCACCCCTGATGAGCATATTGTTTGTCTGATTTTATGGGCATATGGGTGCTCCTGTATTTATTGTGCAAATGTTTGTCTGCTTATATGAGCATGTCCAGCAGGGGTGGTAACTGCTCATATTATCCTACAGAATACTTAGTTTTCAACTTCTTGTACCGACCCTCTTGTTGAGCACGGCCTGCAGTGCCTGATATGTAGATAATGGTATCCCACAAAATTTGGAAAATTCTAAAGATGTTGTTATGGACTCCTTGTGCGCTATTGTCTATTACAACACACGTTTTCATCTTCAAGAATAGCAGTTATCCAAGTGCTCATATTATACCTCTTAGGTGCCCATAAAATGCCCTATCAGTTTAATATGGGCAATTTTTAATGATATTACTCAAAAACAAATTGACCAAATGTCCTAAAATTACCTTCACGTTTTAGCCATATTCCAACTTTGTCTTACAAAGCTGGAATATTGCACTTTTCACATTTATACTGATGGCTAGAGCCACGAGACAAAAGTATGCTCATATTACCCAATTCTCCCCTATGCCCTTGCATGAGATGGCGCAGTGATAAAATGTCATGATATATATTGCGCATCTCCTTCTTTTTCATCTACAGCTTTTCTCCTATACAATATCACTTTTTATCACAATGTTGCACACAAGTGTAGTCCGAATAGTGTTGATTTGGTTTAATTTTTATAATTTTTTTGTTTATTTTTTTATTTTACATTAAGCTTGGTCTTGTAGACATTTTTGAATGATTACTCACAACATAAAGGTAGGCTGAAGAGCTTTCAAGGTTTGTCCAGACCCCTTCATCAATTCTTACAGAGATGCACTTTGACAAAGAAAAAATGAGGATCAGTTTGTTGCAGACTCGAAATGATGACACAAGCGAAATGTACGTTTAACCATTTATTCACACAGGCGCAGCTCAAAGAGCTCAGAAACCCTGCAAACAACATAACATATATAAATATCCAGTAAATAATATTCATAGTAAACCTCAAATGTATAACCCATAAATACATGAAATATGATTATTAACAAATGAATTAATATAATGAAATATATTAGTAGCATTACCCAGTCCGGGGTCTCAAGGCACCACATGAAATAACCAAACTAAATATGTGCTTAGTTGCCCCAGCAAACTGCATCTGAGAAATAATACAAATAACTGATAATAGCTAATCAATGATAATGATGATTCTAAATAAATATGAATGTAAACCTAAGTGAAAGTTCCCATAGAAAGACTTGAACACTTACCCAACATGTCATACAGGTATCAGTCACAGTCCAGTCTGTCACAGCTGGTTGAACCCAACCTTGCTGTTCAGAGTTCTCAAAGGCAATGCCAAAATCCTGTGGCTAAGGTGCCACCTGTGGAGTTGACCACTCTGCCCTCTATCTTTAATGTAACAGACAACAAACCACGGGAGCTCTAGTGTTAAATACTTTATTACTAAAATCATAGAAAATACCTAGAAAAATACCTACAGTATGTACCTGCAACAAGTTCACTGAGAAAAATGCACTCCGTGATTCATGATAGCTGATGAAGTGTCATCTTCTATACTTTCAAAATGGGAAACATAGAGACAGTTTAATTAGTCATGATCAAGAGAAGGCAATTTGACTTGTCATAACTGATTTTGGATTGAAAATCAGATGCATAATCCTTTCGTTTGGCTGTCACCAACAAGAGGGATAAGTCTCCTTAAATCAAATTAACATTGAAAGTATCGGGTTTGATCAGGAATGATGACACAGGAAGTGCCATTTTCGCAGTGCAACATTAATTACACTCTTTTTTGGGTATCAAAGTGCATTGCTGTAATGATGGATGTTGTGTTTGGTCACGTGCCCAACCGATGATGTAATGTCACGTGATCCGAGAATCTCCCGGTATATTGACGGGAGTGTGTGTCGGCTTGTGTAGGCTTGGTCTTATATCATGTATATATTTGAGGAAACATATGATCTGCATGATATTTTTTTCCTTTTAAAACCTAATTTTAAGGTCACACATCAGAGTCACTATTTTTCACGGGCTATCTCATGAACTGCTGCAGACACCAGTCCTGGTCTTCACTGTTAGGTTAACCAAAAAAAGGATAAAAACAAATCAAAAAATTGAATGACGACTTTATTAGTTGAGGCAACAAACCACAAATAGTGTAAGGTACTACATATCATGGATATCTGTCATGTTCTGTCGCTGGCATTTGGAGACATCATCTAAAGGTTCACTCGATATAAGAGATACAGGGTAGCTCAATGCAATTTATAAAGTGTCACTGTAGCTACAAGCGCATGTAGCCCGCAAGTAGTATGACAACATCAAGGCAGTTTTAGAGTTGAATGTCACAGCTTTATTCATGAATCAATCATGAGCATATTCCTCATTGCCAAAGCATTAGCAAGCACAGGTATACATGGAGCATAAGCATAAGCATAAGCATGGTAAGCGTAAGCATAAGCATAAGCGTGACACTTGTTGCTATCTTTTCACTGCCATGGTTTCTTCCAGACTGAGGAAATAATGTGGAAGTCCTCACAATGCCAGGAAAACTGTGAAACCAATGGCAACAACAACAGCTAACAAGAGCTGTCACATACAGTCCATTAGATCAGCAAACATCAATGGTGCTCTTTCGGGTGTTAGTTCTGTAACTGTTCCCAATGGGGTCCATAGTGTGATTCCATCAATCTCTTATTATCACACAAACAGACTCCCACCTCCAGAACCTCGCAAATTCATGGGTGACCCACTCCAGTACCCAGCTTGGAGAAGTGAATTTTTTACACTGATTGAGAGTCAGTACTTTAACCCTCATGAAAAGGTGGGTTACTTAAAACGTTACATTGGTGGTAAAGCCCTTGAAGGTGTCGAAGGTTACCTAAGCATCCCATCTGAAGATGGATACAATGCAGCCATCAGGTTAATTGAACAGCGTTTTGGTAACAATTTTGTGATTGCTCAAGCCTTTAAATCTAAGATTGAGAAGTGGCCAAAAATTACTGGACGTGATGCTCCTGCTTTAAGAAAATTTTGCGATTTTTTGCGTCAATGCGAAGTTGCGGCCCGAACTAATCTTAGCTTGCGAGTTCTTGATGACGACACACAAAATAACTTGATGCTGTCCAAATTACCTGATTGGTTGAAGTCCCGCTGGGCTCGTATTGTGTATGATGCTACAGAGCATCAGTGCAGATACCCATGTTTTCGTGAATTTGTAACTTTCCTAACCCGAGAATCTGACATTGCGTGTAATCCAAGTACCATGGTACTACCTCAAGGAGCATCCACAGAGGCACGGTCTGGTGAGTCACATGTAAAGGGCCGCTGGGACAAATGCTAGAACACTCAACACCTCCCTTGCCAATGATAAATGCTTGTTTTGTGACAAGAGTAATCATGCTCTTGACAAATGCTTCAAATTCCGAGAAAAACAAATTGATGAAAAGAAGGAATTTATTATCAAAAATCACATTTGTTTTGGATGCTTCAAATCAGGTCATACATCCAAACAATGTAAAGACAGGTTGGTGTGTTCTATCTGTACCAAGCGGCATCCCACTCCTCTTCATGGAGATGTCAAAGAAAGGCGGTCTAAAGAATTTGGGCCAGGGCACAAATCCAAAGGGGATGGTGATAATGCTGCTGTGAAGAACTCAGACAGTTCTGGCAAAGAATTGTCAAAAGGTCATATTTCACTGTTTGCGAAAAATGAGGCATCATGCAAGAGTACAATGATTTTGCCAGTTTATGTCTCCCATGAAGACAATGCTGATGATGAGTTACTTGTATATGCTCTATTAGATACCCAATCTGATACGTCTTTCATATCATCTGCTACATATAACAGACTGTCTGTAAACGGTGTAGATACTACATTGCGATTGTCAACTATGACTGATGATGGTGGTATTCTGCAGTGCAAGCGTGTGAAAGGCTTGTCTGTTCGAGGTTTCAACAGTGCTTTAAATGTAGCTTTACCGGTAGTCTACACACATGAGAGTATACCTGTCTGTCGTGATGCGATTCCTACCCCAGAGATGGCAGCCAGTTGGCCATATTTGCATTGTATTGCTAATGAGCTCATGCCCAAATCTAATTGCGATATAGGTCTTTTGCTGGGTTACAATTGCCCTAGGGCCTTAGTGCCTCGTGAAATCATTCCTCCAGAGAATGATGGCCCATTTGCTCAAAGAACTGATTTGGGTTGGGGAATTATTGGCTCTGGGATTGAGTCTAATAGCAGCTCTGTACATGTGTGTAGAAATTCTTCCGGTCTGCTTATAGCTTTGCGTACCTCAGGTAAGGAAGTTGTAACACCGGAGTTCACATCAAGCGCAGCTGATGATGGGCGCAATCCATTTGAAAAAGGACTCTCACATTAAGACCAATGCTTTTTGTATTTAATGGAAAAGCAGATCCACAAGACAGGGGATGGGCATTATGAAATGCCGCTGCCGTTTCGAGATCCGGGTAAGTTGATGGTTAACAACAAAACTCTAGCATTTCAAAGAATTAAGCCTCTTGTAAAACGATTCAAACGTGACCCACTGTACCATCGTCATTATGTAACATTCATGAATGATCTTTTGCAGAATGAATATGCAGAGAAGGTTCCCGAGAGACAACTTGGCCCTGAAAAGCCAGCTTACCACCTTCCACACCATGGAGTGTATAATGCTTCCAAGCCTGGCAAAGTAGGAGTTAAAATGGATGCAAGTGCGAAGTACATAGGAGATACTAGTGAAAATTCATCAGACGTTGGGTCCAGAGGTGCGACTTGTAAAGAAATCGGTGCTTCGAGCAGGTTCAAGGGTCCAGACTTCTTGTGGTATGCAGATTTCCAGCCGCCAGATGCGACAATGGAGTTAGATGATGGCAATCCAGAAGTCAAAAGAGTTGTCTGCTTTGACACGACACACTTGGAAGTGGAGGCTTTCCCCATTAAATTCACGAACTGGAATCGTACGAAAAGAGTTCTGGCGTATTGTCTGCGATTCGTGAATAAATTGAGAAAGAAGACCGTGGAAAGTTCATCACTCTCAGTTGCTGAGCTAGTTGCGGCTGAATGCCTGCTCATCCAACATGCACAGAAGACAGGTTTCGTAGAAGACTTGGAATACTCCAGCGCAACAAAGCTCTACCGAAGTCCAGCAAACTCTCGGATCTGGATGTCTTTCTCGATGGTGATGGCTTGATTCGGGTTGGTGGACGCATGAAACATGGATCAGTAGCCTACGAGATCAAGCACCCTGTTGTGATGCCTAAGGAGAGCCCAATATCGGACCTCATTGTACAACATTGTCATGAGAAAACTGCCCACCAAGGACGCGGTATGACCACAAACGAGGTACGTAATCAAGGTTTTTGGGTACAAGGTCTCAGTTCAAAGGTTGCAAGTCTTGTGCACAAGTGTGTAATTTGCAGGAAATTGCGAGCAGCTTGTCAGGAACAAAAAATGGGTGAATTACCTGCTGACTGCCTTGAGGCTGGTCCATTGTTCACATATGTTGCTGTGGACTATTTTGGTCCATTCACAATTCGCGAAGGGCGACGTGACGTAAAACGCTATGGTGTCTTGTTTGTGTGTCTTAACTCAAGGGCTATTCACATTGAGGTTGCGAAGACATTAGAAACCGATGCATTTATCAATGCTTTGAGAAGATTTCTGAGTGTAAGGGGTCCAATTCGTGTCTTGCGATCTGATCGAGGTACCAACCTCGTAGGTGCTTATAGGGAATTAAGAGAGGCTATCTCTAACATTGATGACCAAAGTGTCAAAGAGTTTGTGTTACGACACAATTGTGATTACCAGGTTAACGTCCCTCATGCATCGCATCAGGGAGGATTATGGGAAAGACAAATTAGGACATTGAGGGCAGTTCTCAATTCGTTGATTGGTTCCAGTGGTCATCTGTTGGATGATGATGGGTTTATAACTTTCATGTCTGAAGCTACTCACATTATTAATAGCAGACCCTTAACGGTCACCTCCCTCAATGACCAAATGTCCCTCCAACCCCTCACACCCAACCACTTGTTGACGATGAAGAGTAACGTAGTACTTCCTCCACCTGGTGTCTTCAAAGATGCTGACACCTATTGTCGCAAAAGATGGAGACGAGTCCAGTACCTGCTTGACTCTTTCTGGACAAGATGGAAAAAGGAAGTCCTCACACTCTGGCAAACCCGTCAAAAGTGGCACAAGTCTAAGAGAAATCTCCAAGTTGGAGATGTGGTCCTTTGGTTGATGATCAAATTGCCAGATGTCAGTGGAGGTTGGGTAGAGTTGCTGAAGTCTATCCTGGTCAGGATCTGCTTGTCAGAAAGGTTAAAATCATGATTGGTGATCCGGGTCTGACATCTAAATGTGTCCGTAAAGGAGACTTAAAATATTTGGAAAGACCAGTGCAAAAGCTCATTTTGTTGCTAGAGGACCAAGACCAATGAGGGAGTTCTTGATCAATTGTATCGTGTTCTTCTCTTTCATAAATTTGTACTTCAATTATTTGTTTGCTCACAATTGCTGCGTATGATGACTTATAGGTGTCAAACTTTACTAATTTAATTTTAAGTTAATTATTTAAGTTTTATGTTCTCTAACTCTAGGCTTAAGGTCCACGCCGCTGGTCTCTCGCCGTAAGTGTCAATTAATTTATTTGGATCCTCATGGATCATTGCTGATCATTTTGTAAATTGCGTGACAATTTGGAGGGGTGTGTTGCTGCCTTGTGGCATTGTTTAACTTTGTTTGCTGATCTAATGGACTGTATGTGACAGCTCTTGTTAGCTGTTGTTGGTGCCATTGGTTTCACAGTTTTCCTGGCATTGTGAGGACTTCCACAGTATTTCCTCAATCTGGAAGAAACCTTGGCAGTGAAAAGATAGCAACAAGTGTCACGCTTATGCTTATGCTTACGCTTACCATGCTTATGCTTATGCTTATGCTCCATGTATACCTGTGCTTGCTAATGCTTTGGCAATGAGGAATATGCTCATGATTGATTCATGAATAAAGCTGTGACATTCAACTCTAAAACTGCCTTGATGTTGTCATACTACTTGCGGGCTACATGCGCTTGTAGCTACAAATATTGTATTTATGTTGACTGTAGTTTCACTAGTTCTGTACAACAAGGGCATTTATGAGACACAGAATGATCCGGAGCCTCAACTATATTCTCCCCAATGGTGTATCATTCATCTTCACATAAAGGGCGACAATTGAGGATGGCATCTCTCTTTTCTCTTTATCTTTCTATGCTTCTTGCTCCCCTATAGATATCTCCACGTCGTTCTTCAAACCTAGAAATATGAATCAGAAGTATTACAGCGAAACACTTTGATATAGAATTAAAGTGGACTGTGGCATCATGAAAATGGCACTTCGTGTGTCATCATGCTGATGATTTGTCATGATCAAACCCAATACTTTCAACGTTAATTTGATTGAAGGAGACTTATCCCACTTGTTGGTGACAGCCAAACGAAAGGATTATGCATCTGATTTTCACTCTAAAATTTGTTATGAGAAGTCAAATGGCTTACTCTTGATCATGTCTATTGAAACATCCTCTATGTTTCCCGTGTTTAAAGTAGAGAAGATGACACTTCATCAGCTATCATGAGTCACAAAGTGCCATTTTCATAGTGCAACAGTCCACTTTAATTCAATATCAAAGTGTTTCGCTGTAACAAATTTATATTCACGTGTTGACAGGATTTTAGTGGCAAAGTTCGCTGAACTGTTGCTGCATGGATAGGTAGAGTAAGGCTAAACCTGCACCAGTTGCTAATACCACACATGTTTTCTGTTCAGATATTCAAAATTCTTGGCACTGATTATACCAGCACCATACAAAGACTGCTAAGACATCTCTTCAGGAAGCTGAAGGACCAAAATCTGTAAACTTAGAGGAGTAAACCCTCAATTTCGATTGCCCGTTCATTTGGAGAAATGTTGAATCCCCAGATATTGCAATGTCGGCAACGAGCCAAGCAAGAAATAACCAAACCTTCTATGTATACAGCAGTGAAGCTCTTATATTTTACTTTAGACCAGCAGTCCAAAAATGCTGTGTGATCATAATGGCTCAATACACTCAAAAAATAGACATTACCCTTCAGCAGCTGCCTCTTGAGCTTCAAAGGAGAGAAGCAGAAGTCCAAGGAGCATGAACATGCAGATCCACTTCTGACCAGCCATTGTTGCAATGTTGTTCACCCAAACTTTCTACGAATAAGATGATATTCGATGCTGTTGAACAGAAACCTATGAAGGCTATGCACAGATTGGCAGTATGTTGGTATTTATATGAGTAGAGGTTAGGACACATATGAGATTCAAAATTACAGCATGTGTTTTTTCATGATTAGTAATCCTGACAAAATGCATTGCTTAATTTTTTTAGTTTCCGTTGCTTTTGTAACTTTTAATAAGTTACATTCATTTCAAATATTTCTGTCGAAGTAAATCCTCTTTTCTTAATCTTGTTTGTTTGTCAAGGAAGGAAGTTCAGATTTTGTCATTGTTGGTGAATTGTGAATATCCATCAAAGGATTTGTGTAATTTTTCATGACTGTTTTTTCTCTCCTGAAGTTATCAGAAGGGAAAGGGCTGTTACAAAATAATGTTTCCATTTTCAAAATTAGCTGTCCTCTCGCTTCATCATTTCAGGCGGAAATAAAAGATACATACTCAAAATAAAACAATCGACATAGTCATTTACATGTACAATTTCCTAGTTTGACGATTAAGACTTGCCTCTAACAGAATTTGAAATAAGTTAAAGGAACTATTTTGAAACCATGTGAACAAATGCATTGGCTGATGTGAATTTGCCCATATAAACATACATATTTTGAAATTGTTTGGATGGTTTTAACAGTCATTTTGGTATTACAGATGATTTCATATTTGTAGACACTGAGACTAAATGTGAATTTTTGTTTCTAGGACATGCTATTCTATTTGGAAAAGTGATATCATAAGTTTTTTGTTCAGGCTTCCCTGTAGAATACATGTCCCAGAAAAAAGAAACATTCAGTGTCATTGTCTAAATTTATGAAATCATCTGTAAAGAATGAACCATGATAGATCTTTGCAATAATTATTCAAATTTTATTTTGAATTCCCTTCCTCTGGTCTGGATGGGGTTTTATGTCCCCATGTCCCTTGTCCATTTTACTTTTGAATAGGTCTGTCTCCATTTGTAGTTCCGAATTTATGTACAGGTGGTGTCTCCAAGCAATAGGAGCTCTGATGGAATCCCCTTTGCCTTTCAACAAGGTGATGGGTGTTGTTGACCAAGCCAAGGAGTCTAACTTGATGAGTGTGTTTATTGAATGTTTGATTATTTGGGTCAGCTACACTGTGTTCAGTGTGTTGATTATGTTCTCAAAACAGCAGTTCAACAGAAAAGTGTGTTATTATCATACAGATTGGGGAATTGTAAATTGTCAGCAATCAGACCATTATTAACTACTGATCGTAGGATTTCACTTACTTTGCAAATAAACCAGATAATATGTCTTTTGGTGGGCTCCCCAAGACAAAAATAGCCCCCCCCCCTTATTGTAGTGCCACCTACCAATAATACATCTCATAATCCCCTATATGGAGACAGACGTAGCTATTCCCAACAGGTCCCTCATTACCCCCCCCCCCCCCCGCATCCTGAGCCTGAATAATCTTTTGATGGTCCAGGATTATTATTTTATTTTGGTTACCCTTTGAAATTGTTAAATTTGCTTTTTATAGCAATTCTAACAATGCCAAATGTGCACTCTCCCGGCAAAAATCAACAAGAGCTTACAATCAATTTACCTCTCAAATCTGTTTATTTTTTAAATGATCTTACAGATTCAGAAACTTTATTACAACCAGTTGACGTAGATTAATAAACTAACACTATACTTAGACAAGTTTACAAATTCTCGTCTGTTGAGATAAGATAATATATCTTGTCATAAGGGTGATATTTGAGGTACATATATGGAAAATGAAAGGCCGCCATTTTCTCAGCTCTACAAATAGTTACATGTGGGGCAAATTATTTGAAAACATCACACGTTTCACTTAAGTTTTCAGCTTAATTGATAACAAAACTTCTAATAGACTCAGACTCAGACTCAGA
Organism: Platynereis dumerilii; assembly: GCA_026936325.1. Taxonomy (NCBI): domain Eukaryota; kingdom Metazoa; phylum Annelida; class Polychaeta; order Phyllodocida; family Nereididae; genus Platynereis; species Platynereis dumerilii. Next base: position 37,885,625 of record JAPTHN010000010.1, on the reverse strand, counting down.
CAGATTTATTTTGCCAACAATTATAAAGAGTTCAATTACAATAACAAATGAATTATATTTAATTATAACTTAGTAGCACTGTAGTACTTTATGTGTACACACAATGTCTTTAATTATCTACGAGTTTGTTTTCTTAGTGCATGATGACTTCGCTCAATATCACATTTATACAGCAAAATAGTAATTAATGCTATGTATGATTCACTCCATTTTGGTCTGATAACATCACACTATTTTCTGAAATAGGATGCATTTCCCTTTCTTCCTGTTGTTCTCCTCTGTCCATGTCTTCTGTTTCGTCTTGATCTCTCTCCCCATGTCTCCATGCTATGAACTGCGCAACACAGAAAGTGCACACTGTCACAATTGAAACAGCCAATAAAAAGACAATGAACGACCCCGGTCCGTAAGTTTTAAATAAGATTCCGATAGTAATCGGCCCAGCCATGTCACCGAGAGCGCCAGCTATCATAAAGGTCGAGCCGACCATGCCCTCAACCTTGATGTATCGTTCAGTCCAAGATATGAGGGTTGCAAATGTGGTGGATAAACTTAAACCGAGGCCGACAATCAGCAACCACATTACCCATTCAGGGTACAATAATGCGAAAGGTTGCGGAGCCAGGAATACCACCACTCCAAACACAGCCAGCGCCAACATAATCTGAGGAGACAGAACCAAAGTGACAAAGATTCCGATTGCACGTCCAGCTGTGAAGGCGGCCCAAAACGCAGCATTCATCGATGCAGCCCTGGATTTTGAAATGCCGAGATGCTTCACCAAAAACACCACCATGAAATTGATATAATTTATCTCCACGATGCAGTAAGTGAATGCCATAGAGAAGACTAATCCAACGAAGGTCATCTTGAAGCACTTCTCCTGTGCGACACCTTCCTTCTTCTCTTCCTCTTCTTCCTTCTTCCTTATTTGTCTGAACTTGCGATCTCCTGCAAGATATACGCAGAACAGAGCCATGCTGACGCAGAAAAGTAGGATCCCAACGATGAGGTAAGCAATCCACACTTTCATCTCAGAAAGATCAACGTCATCAATCGGTGATCCAGTTACGTTGCTATTGAGCGATACATTTCCTGTTAGCAGCGTGTTGTTAAGATCCTCAATGTCTTGGATGTACATGAATGGCTTTGCAATTAGAGGCCCCATGAGACCCCCTAGGCCAAACAAAAAGTGGAGAGCCTGCATCCAGGGGCCATTGTCTTTGCCCCAGATGCCCAGGAGAGTGATGTTTCCACCTGTAACGAAAAATTTGTCATTTTAAAAGTGACTCTACTGATTCCTGCATGAACCCAACGCTCATCGGGGAAGAACTTTGGGTCTAAGATAGTCCTATAAGTTCTTCCCTCTGATTGACGAAGCGTACCGGCCAATCTTAAATGAGATAGAATTTTTCGATCTCGGTATAAGATAAGAAACTTGGCAATCAATTGGCTCTGGCTGAGGACTAAGAATAATATAATTATTAAACTCAACCCAGCAACTTCAAACGCTAATAATTGGTGGACCGAGAATTAATGAAGTAGACAATTTTAAAATTATAATACATGTGCAAATTCTGCAAAATAATAAAAAGGGTGAAGCCTTGGAGGGCGATATTTCCCTCGTTCATCCCAAGCATAAAAATTTAGAACCCATCGCATCATCAAACCAATAATATAATATGCCAGCTAGTGAGTGACAACTGGATTATTTCTATGAAACAGCTTTGAAAACAACAAACCTGCATCGTAGAAAATGCAGAAGAACCCCCGAAGTGCATTCAATGCCGCTAAAGTCGCAATACTTCTGGACCAAGGCACCGCAACTTGGAATAATGCGGCTGGGATGCAGTCCAATGATAAAAGCAGCCAGGGATTGAACTTGCTTATCACAGTTCCTGAAAAGAGAAACTGACTTTAAAAGAAAATGTTACAATATTAAAACAACCAGTTTATTTATGTTCGTCTTTGACACCAGAGCATAATATTGCGAATGAGAGCGAAATAAGCCTTTTCTTCTGGTGAAAATGTTTGATTTTAGAAGACATTTCACAAAAATTATTTAATGTTTTACAATGTAACAACTTGAAAGATAGACTGGGTTGCGTATTAAATGCATTGTCAAATAAAAATGAACGGTAAGTCTGAACTGATCAGCACCTCCATGTAATGAATTCAATGGAAGATATTCTGCTTTTCCTCGGTCAAGGGCTCATTTCTATATTTTGTCACACATATTGTAAAAAGCAGACTTCTCCAAATGAATGCTTTTTTCTTTATTTTGTATATACATGTATTTATATTGTCAAATAAATAATTATTCTTTATATCTTATTTGCAAAAAGTAATTTCAAATACCTGCACAGAGGGCACCAAGGAAGGCGGTTATTGAGCCTCCGATAAACGTGAAAGCGACCTGGTCAGTTGTTCCTCCCGTGAGGATCTCCAAGTCGAGGAATGTAGGTCCGCTGACACCAAAAACCAGACCCTGGTGAAAGTAAGAATGAACTTACATTGAACTTCAATGATTGAAGTATATTATATCATAGCCTGTGTGATCCATGTCACCTTACATTTTACCATGATGGCAAGTGAGAGTAAGTTCTTACCCTGGAGACGTCCTTCGAACCCCTCTGTATATTTCAGAGAACGATACATTTTGTGCTGGGTTTTAATCTTAATGAGCAGTGACCATGCTGAACAATACAAGAATATAAAATCACTGAATTCAATTAATATGTAGCCTGGACTCACCAAGGATATAAATCCGAAGTACAAAACGAAGGTCTTGACAACTTTGCGAAAGATAGACTCGGCTGGTGGTTGTTTGCTGTTTTCGGCAACTCCGTTTTCAACCGGCAAAATTGCTGTCTCTGGGACCTCCCTTGACGGCGTCTGTGCATCGTGATCCATGTTTAGACTGATTCTACAAACGTAAATTACAATATATATTTTTTTATATATTACTGTTTTTGCAAGCCTCTGGTGGAAATATCGAGGCCTTCTTAAATGTGTATAACGAATGCCTTGTAGGTTACACAGGAATTTGGATTATGGAATGGATTAAATTAGTAATCAACATGGCTGATCTGATTACATTACAAAAATGATATGACTCGTATGCTATATATAGATATAGATACAGGTCTACTTATGCACATGACAGGTCTACAATATAGCATGCCACCATTTCCACATCTTTATATTATCATTCTATCATCACATATAAATCATATTCCTAAAATGATATTGAAATTTCTTTAAGACATCTCTTCATCAGTAAGCCTTATTAGTGTAATTAATGTGCACATCTTACTAAAAATGATCCCAAGATGTTGTTACTTTAACTCATTCATCTGATCTGTTACTGGGAGTCACAGTGTACATCAAGATAAAATGATAACATGGTTATGTACACTTTTAAAGATAAGATTCTAACTGACTAGTTCATGCAGGAGGCAATTGAGAGTAACAGAAAGTGAGTATCTCTTGAAAAAAAAAGATATGAAAATCCACTTATAAATATAAGACATACCGAGGAAAACGAAATGGAGCAGAGTTCACGATACGCTTTCAAATGAAATTACTATAAATCGATTTTTTATGTAAATGCCACATGCATTATTACATGGCATATTGATTTTTTTCTAAAATAAACAATACAAAATCATTAGGAAAAAAGTCTATCCTTGCACTGAGCCGCTGACTCTATAGTACACTGTTTATTAATTATTTTTATCCCAAACAAGTTATCCGTAACTTTCAGCCAATCTTTTTTTTATGTTTACACTTTACGACATATTCATTTTTTTATGGGAAAGGAATCAAGGAGAGGACAGTTTCACCATGAAAACAGCACTTTGTGACTCATGATGCTGATAATGTGTCATGATCATACTTTTGATATGGTAACTGTAGTGGCCTTATGATTAGTCATGATCAACTTATAGATCATGAGAAGGTATTTTGATTTGTCATAATTATGTAACATAAGAATCAGGACAGAATGAGTATCGTTAACAGCCTCAAGTGAGACAATTTTTAGTTTTTCGGATAAGAGAACTTCGGTGGCTACTAAGACACAGAATGAACCCCCTATGAGTCAATCTATTGACTTGATAGAATAGCCAATTAAAATAGAGAAAAATGTAGGCCTATCCCAGGATTGAAAAAAAAAATTAAAAAGAGGCAAAAGGAAAAGTCTCGACAGAAAAATTGTGGAATTAAAAAAAAAGACTTTTGCCCAATAGGCTGGTAAGAGGCCATTTGATTTTTTTCTTGTTTACAAAAATATCTCTAACTCCTACAAATTGGTAGACATTTGTAATAAGTAGAGTTAAGTGAGGCCTTCCTAACAACATACTCATTCTGATAATTTACCATAACAAGAAATTCTTTAAAAAAAGAATTGTAGGGACCTGAGGTTTCTTCAAACACATATTTTATTTTCCAAATGTTCAAATAATGTTTTATGTATGTGTAGTTGCATCTATACCTCCAATGTACCACTATGAGTGTGTGATATAACAAACCTAATACATGTTACATCATGATTAGGTATGCCTAATTACAGGTGTTATTAACATAGACAGCAAACCAAGCAATGAGAAGCCCTTTTAAATTCTTTGTCATGAACATGAAATTTATATTTCCATTACAACAAACTAATTGTGGCTTGCATAATATTTGGATTATTACACTTTTAGACTGGCCAGTTTGTGAGAAGTTGAATATCTAATGTTCTCATACAGTGTTTTCTTTTATCACTTGTCTTATGTTGTCTCAAATGTTTATACACTTAGGCTATATAATCTTTTGAAGGAAATCTCTATGGAATAATATTATGCTCCAGGTGTGCTTTGGATATGGTCCCCAATGTATTTTGCTCCAGGTGTGCTTTGGATATGGTCCCCAATCACTCAACCATGACAGCTCCCAAGGTCATGCAGTGAAGGAGCTACTGAGCATAAAGAGGGGCAAATATATACTTGATTTGTAAATTGTAGTCACAGTTACCTTTGCTGTAGCATGAGTATCCTCCTAATATTGGAGGTAAATTTGGAGGGTACTCCTGCTATAGGGAAAGTATATCTGCAAGGCCAACTTCCTAGTGGCCCCCTCCAGAAACTCAAGAACCTCCACCACTGCAGTACACATAAATTGATGACAAATAGCACTTGGCTGATTATTTTTACCCCTTTAGTTAGGGACCTCCACTGTCAAATCTTTCTTCATTTGGAGCTTATAACACAGATCTGAGATGGTCCCTACAAAAAGTAGGTCATATTGCACCTTGAAGTTAAGGGGGGCTGCTTGCCCCGCGCTACTCTACCTTAATGAAGGTCCATAATATTATACATTTATTTAATACCTACCTCAAACATTTATGATGTCCAAATATATAACATAGTCTACGGCTGTTCCACTTTTACCAGTAAGCCTACTGGCCTGTTATTCTGTTGAGGCATTTGTATGTTGAATTGTTGAAGTTGAGATGCAGGTGGCATCATGGTCTGTTGAACAAGCAACAATATAACAAAGCAAGTCATGCATGCATTTCAGAATCTCTTTAATGACATTTTCATACCTGGATGATTTAAGGTTGTTTTTTTTACAGTCATTAATTCAAGTAATAGAGTGTTGCAGCTGCAGAAGAAGCTGAGTGCTTCAAAAACCCTGCTTAATTCTTTAAATTAGCCTAAACTAAAATTTTTTGAAAATATGGATACATGCACTCAGGGTCTGCTGGGAGAGTTTGGGGGAGCATTTCTTTTACCCTTGATGAAAAACTATTGGTGCGATTATCCTGTTCCCCCTTTTTTTAGCAAACGTTATAGTCCGGTGGCGGAATTTTTGCCCCTTTAAAAAATTTAAATGGCATGCCGCTACTGTGTCGGACCAAGAACTCACTCAACAAAAATGTTTCCATTTGCATCACTGACACAGCCGCAGTGTCAATATGTAGGCCTACAAACACTCATAAAAAATCTTTGAAATATTGAAGGGGAGTCATATTTTTGTTGAACTTTTTACACTGTATATATCATAATATTATCTTTTCTTTGGTACAAAATTTAATATGCATCAATTGGCAGAAGAAGTCCAACAGGGAGACCATAATGAACAAACGTGGCATTGCATGCCCTCTGGTGTGCAAAACTATAAATTAAATTCTGCCACATTATTGGTAATTACATTATGTACAAAATATGTAGTGAACTGTAACTTTAATGGCAATTCAAATTATCCTTGTTTTGAATATTATATGAATTTATAGTGAAACAATATTTAGCAAAACCACAGTTCTCTTTTCTAAGAGAAATATCTACCCGTTAGAATGTTTTAAAAAGTCTTTATTTTCTGACTGTTTCATATACAATTGTCACATAATTGTAATATGCAAAGTATAGAAAAACCTAATAAGAGGTGCCGCCATCTATTGGATAATATTATAAGGTACTCCGTACCGATATATTGCAGGATCGAGTCCCAGCATGATGGCCTGAAGGAACTGAAGAGATATTTCGTAACTCTTTTGCTTCACTCCACCCAGGTGTAAATTGGCACTTGCTTATAGACCTGTACGATAGGAAATTATGATGATGGTAGATTGACTTAATGTTGTGGCCAGAGATGGAAATGGAACGTTTTTGGTGGGGGTAGCTCTTGGCCGTTGCAGTGATGGCACGCCTTTCTAAATTTTTAAAAGGGAAAACATTCCTGCCACCAGGGTATGATTTTGGCTAATGGTGCCTGGAGGACTGAAAATGTGAACAGGAAATTGTATTTTTACCACTGATGATTGGGGCCATTTGCGGGAGCTGTAGCAGGGCCTGCAAGTTTCACATTGTGATTCAATAAAGTACAGTCAGACCAACAATTATTCAGACACTTGCTGTTTTCTTTTTATTTTGAAGCAATTAAAAAGTAAGTGGTGAAAAATGCTATCGAAATCATCCCTGGTATTGACTGTAACCTGACCAACAAAAATGTATTGCTAATTTAATTGACACAAAATCTGATGAAAATAGCCACTTTTGTTGTTTCAGGACCAAAAAATATTCAGAGGCTTTCACCAAGTTGCGGAAATTGAACTGATAGTCTGATACTAATATTTATCTCAAATACTGCTAATAAACTACCATGGGATCATTGTGAATACATTGGAGGACAGGTACATGTAAGATCATCAGTCAAGCAAATTAGGATGAATATGTGAGATAAACATCTGATTCAGTTTATCACATTTTGTTAACTTGTGTGGCAGAAATCTGTCTGATATCAATTCGAAATATTTTAGAATATTACAAAATGACAACTGTGAACTGTTCTATCAAAATGAAACTGGAAGATCCGCTTACCTGAAAAATGTTATGCACTTAAGTATTTCCTTTGTTTTTAACCTCAACTGCTCTCTGAATCCTGGTCCATTGTGCCACTGTTATCCACTTGATCACTTAAAATAAAGTTGCCTGACCTTCCTAGGGTTGTCCATTTTATTGCATTTCCGGGAAAGCCAGTTAACATCAGTTGCTTAAAAATCAAATGCCATATTAAAACTATAGTGTGCTTTCATGGAGCAATCTCCATTGGAATACCATTAAGGCCAAAGAACCACATTTTTGCCCCCGCCCCAAATGAAGTTAAAACTAGAATTTGTGTCGCAAGCGGAACACATGCGAGTTCACTATGCGTATGTTGTTTTGCCATTTTTGTGAGTAGATTCTTGGGAAAAATTTGTGTAGAATTTGGGGCCTAGATTTTATGATCATAGAAATAGAACAGACAATAAACTTAGCAGTGGTATCACCAGGAGGGGGGCGGTGCAGTAAAACAAATTATGGCAATAGCAGGAAGGCCAGATCTAAAAGGTATTGAGATCAGTAGCATAGCCATTAGGGGGGGGGGGGTGAGAGGGCAGGGGGGACAACTTGCCCCCTGAACAGATTTTGGGGAAATTTCTGCAGATGTACTAGCAAAATTAGAAAGGAAAATGGGAGAAATGGTCAGAAATTGGGGAAATGGTAAAAAAGAAGTGGGAAATTAACAGAAAAAAAGAAACTGAAAGAAAAGTGGATTTATACGAAGAGTTTTAACAGATTTCCCCATTTTTTCTATACAATTTCCCCATTTTTCTTCACTTTTTCCCATTTTTCTGCCCCTGAATGATATAAATTTGCAAAATACTCCACAAAAATTTCCAAAAGGTAACCAGCACCAGTGGCGTATCCAGGATTTTTTCAGGGGGGGCAGACCACCAAGATATTTCCCCAAATTGTTTTTCGCGACCAACAGCTCTGTCATGTGTCACACATTGTACAATGTCAAAAATTCTTTCAGACAACATTTTCAGTGTACCTTCATGAGGAAAATCCCAGCTGGATGTCGTTCGGATGAGACGTTAGATTGGCGGACTATTGTATCAGTGTCTATGCCGGGCAAGTAAAAGATCCCTCAGATGGGGTAAATGTGTAACATGTTGAGGACTCCCGCTCTCTCTCCCATCTCATCAATCGACCCTTGTGAGCACCCAGAACTGGGCTTAGTGGGCTACACTTACCATATCTATCTATCTATGTGTGTTTAAAGAAGAAAGAGATAAACTTGAGAAAAACTGAAACTGTGGTAAATTTTGCAAATGCTTGTAATAAGTTCTAGGAAGTAGCCAACTTAAAATTATATATTCTAGTGTGCTCTGATTGGCTGGTTCTCATGACTTTATTTGACATTGGTTAATTTGCTCCATACTTGCGAAGTCTAGAACGCATCTTGTGATGGTAGTGAGCCAGTAATTGATATTTTAGAATGACAGATTTAATTGTTTAGATGGACAAATAATTATGTGTTTCTGTTGTAAGCTCCATCGGAGATGTTAGGGATTGCTTGATAGCAATATAGATAGATAGATAGATAGATAGATAGATAGATAGATCAGATATCTAGAATCTAGATAGTAAGCTAGATAGCTAGAATGGTCAGATAGCTAGATAGATACATCTATAGACAGCTAGCAAGATGGATAGGTAGCTAGCAAGATAGATAGACTGATAGACAGATCGAAAGATAGAAAGATAGATAAATAGATAGACATACATAAATGTGAGCTGTAGTCGGAGGGGGGACGTTTGGGATAGCTATACATTATTATATTATCTGTTTAAGTATTTACTGACTGACTAATTAAAACAACTGTGTCATCCAATTCAAGTTTGAACTTCACACCTTTTCCAAACAATAGACCAGCATCAACGCCAGGGTTTCTGTTGGGGTGCTTAAAAAGTGAGTCCTGGGGACTCAGTGAGATCTGAAAAAGTGGGTTCCCAGCCAAATTTCTGGGTCCTAGTTTTTTTTCATATCATGGCCAAGCGGCCATCACCCAGTTACAACTCTTGAATATAAGGGAGGGGGCTAATAACATACAGATCTATACATGGTGCACATGCAACAGTTGACCTTGTACATCTCACTTATTTGAATAATGTTGTGGCATGCAAATAATTTTATCTATTCCTGTATTTGCATATATTTTAAAGAAATACATTCTGGTGGGAGCCTATTCCAAAATCACATGACAAATGTCAACTGACTAATTATTGAAGCATATATAGATAGGCATTGAAGTGTCACATCTTGGGTGTCATCATCTAGTACAATTAAGAGCTCACACCCTTGACATCTCTTTAGATTTTCTAATTACCCCTGACACGTTTTCTGTAATTAAGTAATGAATTGCTCAATTGAAACAACAGACACTGTGTCATCCAATTCAAGAAAAAAAATATGTATGCATTCATTGCATTGCATTTTCAACGAAATCTTGGCAATGAATAAAGATATCTCCATGAAAAAACGAAATCATATGATTTAAGGATTCAGGATTCTAAAGAGCCTAAAATTGTAATGTTAGCCCAATTAGAAGTATCCGAAAAACTATCGGGAAGACATCGCAATTCTTTCGGCCAATCACAGGGCAGTAAAACAATAACAAGAATATTTCTATTTCCTGTTTTGCCGTGATTTTGTTGAAACTAAAACCTCAAACTGTGAATAAACTATGCACAAGAGGCACCAAAGGTTTGAGGGCGCCTCAAGTTAGCCAATTCTTCATTCATTTCACGAAAAAGCAACTCTAAAAAGTGCTCCCTTGTCTCTCACAAACGATCCAAAAATTCTAACACTCCCATACCGATCCCATATGCGAGGTGAACTCGCAAATTAAGTGTCCCATTCAGTTGTCATTCGCACCATGCATGGAATGTAACTTGAAACAGATAATGAATCTTGCTTTCTCCTTTTTTTTTAGATTTTGGTGCCACATGGACATGCTTTGTTTGGGTAAAATTGTACAAATAAATACTGCAGTGCACTGAACTTAGTATTGGGCCTCCAATGTTTCACATTCTTACTCAAAGTTTTAAAAATACAGTTCTTAGATAAACTAAAGCAATTTGAATCAATGTGATGCATGTTCGATATAAAACAGTGCATGAAAATGTGATAAACTGGTCAGAATGTTTATCTCACATATCCATCCAAATTTTCTTGACTGGAGATCACATCTGTCCTCCAATGTATTCACAATGATCCCTTGGTAGTTTATCAGCAGTATATTATTTGAGATAAATATCAGTAAATAGTTAAATTTCCACAACTTTGTGGAAGCGTCTGAATATTGTTTGGTGCCTGCAATCAACAAAATTGGCTCTTTTCATCAGGTTTTGTGTCAATTTGCAATAAATTTGTTTTGGACAGGTTACATTTAATACCAAGGATGATTTTGATTGCATGTTTCCCCACTTACCTTTTACCTGAGTCAAAATAAAAAGAAAACACAGCCAGTGTCTGAATATTTATTGGTCTGACTGTATAAGTTGCAACGTATCTTATTGTATCGTATTTTATACCATTTGACACCTATGTCAGCCAATCACATACTAGTATATATATTGTATTGTTGTATTGTTGCAGTATTTCAGGGCCTGTCTACTAGTGGACAGCTCTTGCATTGCCACAGATCAGAACATATGCTGTCTTGGGTTGCCACCTAGTGATTAGTGTGCTATTCCACGAGCTCCTGTGAGCGTCCACTTTATTTCGATCAGAGGAACACACACAATTTTGTCTGGAAGAAACCGGGGCCGTTTCTGAGTGTGCTGATGGCCTTGTCTACTTCCTTAGAGAATGGGATTGCTGAGTCTGACTCTGGTATACATCAATGTTGATTAGAAATTTTGTGAATGTGCAATGAAATTGGAACTATTTCTTGGGACAGCAATGATGCAGCATACAAAATCAACTTTTGTGCCAGGTGGCAGCAGCATGCAATTCTCATTTTCACCAGACTGTTTCAGGGCGATTATTACCATATTCTTTATCCACTTATCGTCTCATATTTGACTGCTTCAGTGTTTTTGTCTCATGGTAAGAGCCGGTTATTGACCATGGGATCAGGAATATGTGTTTTCACACCTAGGGCTGAAACTCTCTGGCAATAATCACATATCGCCTCTCCTGTTGTGAATTACCTTTATGTATTGTATCACATCCTGTCGGTTCATAAGCTGGGATCTTATAAATCATATATACACCTACACAGGATAAGGAAACTTATAGATTTTAGTTTTATTTATTCAATGGATGCAGTATATTTCGAAAAAAAAAAAGAAGAAGCTAGGTTGCTGTTGATATGGGAGGAGAGGAGGGGTTTTCTGTCATAATGAAACAATGGAGTCTGATGCAAGAAAATCAAGGATTTTATAATTAATTCAGAGATAGTCTTTACGCCGCCCCTATGAAATGGAGCAATGGGTACTGTACACGTAACATAACGTCGTTTCTCAGTGATCTGAAATTCTGAATTACCATACAATCTTGTCAAATAATGGGTTTGTTGGAATTGAATGCGAAAATACTACCAAATAGGTCACAAAGAGATCGGTGTAAAAATAATCCACACAAACTTGATCTACATTTTAAATGTACACCTGATGATTTGAATTAGTTGAAGAGTCTCAAAGCAACTTGATATAAACAATTACGTGTACATAGAAATAGCTCATGCCACTGTTTTACTGAATACGATTAGTGCTATATTTAGTTGATCATCAATGACTATATAATAGAAGGTTTACCACAATTTTGCATCACTCTTCCCATGGTTCTGCCAAACTTCTAATACAATGGATCAAGATATCAAAAGACCGTTAGAGGAAATCTGTGACACAACAGTTTTGCCGGTTGAGAATGGAGGTACCATAAAATGCAAAGAACCATTAGCCAAGTCATTTTTCCGCAAAGTCATCGAGAGCTTCGTAATATACTTCGGATTTATCATAATTGTGAGTAATTCGTTTGTCTGATTTGTAGATATTCCACTGTGATTCTAAGTCCCATTTTTGTCAACTTCTTCGCTACTTTTTCTTCAGGGCCTCATTTTTGGTGTCAATGGACCAACATTTCTTGACTTGGAGATCCTCACGGGAGGAACAACTGACCAGGTCGCCTTCACGTTTGTTGGGAGTTCCATCGCGGCTTTCTTCAGTGCCATTTTTGCAGGTAATTTATTCCTTTTTTTTAAATCCATGAAATGAATGAGTATGTAATATGTATGTGACATTTGTCCCTTTGCACATGTGTACAGTACGTTAGTACTGAAGAGGACAGGGTAAATACATTCCTCTTTTTTGTAACACTTTATCAGATATAAATAAATTCTAGCACATTCCTATTTGAATGTGCCACTGTATGGTTTGGGTTGTTTTGTTAACAATTTTGATATTGCTGTGAAGATTTAACAAATGAAACTTATATATATAATTTCAGGTGCAGTAATAAGCAAGTTCAACCCATGGCTGCTTCTTGCACTGAACTTCATTCCCACAGCCGTCTTCCAAATTGCGATGCCTTGGTCAAGAAGTGTCGCAACTCTTGCAGCGTTTAATGTTCTTCGGGGCTTCTTCATGTCATTCTTCAACACAGGTTTGTCTAAGATTTATTTTCGGAACAAAATCACATAATGGTGTTATGAAAATGAAATTGGATTTCTTTCTTAAGCGTGCACAATTTACACACAGGGCTTGACGGTTTATGAAACTGCAGCAGTGCAGCTGTAGACAATGACACCTTAAACGACTTTTCCAAGAAATTTAAAAAAGCAAGTTGAAAACACAATATGTTTCAACAAGTAGTTTAAAAATTGTGAATGTCTTGCTGTTTTTTGTCAAACTTTCCATATTTAAACACTTACGTTTTTAGGGTGTAAGTTTTTTTTGACCTGTGAAATAAACATCTTTCCAGGGGGAAATGTCCACCTTCTGATCATCTGGGGCAAAGACAACGGTCCCTGGATGCAAGCGCTGCACTTTTTGTTTGGCGTTGGAGGCCTTTTGGGACCTTTAATCGCAAAACCATTCATATACATCAAGGAAGAGGAGGACCTGAATGCAACAACTTTTCTTGGAAATACATCAATAAATACCAATGTTACTGCATTACCAGGAAGTGACCAAATTGACCTGGCCAATATGAAGGTGTGGATTGCCTATCTGATCGTTGGGATTTTAGTCGTCTGTGGAAGCATCGCTCTCTTCGGGGTCTATCTTGCTGGAGATCGCAAGTTCAAACAGATGCAGAGACAGGAAGAGAGGACACAGAAGGAAACCCAAGTCAAGGAAGAGAAGAGCTTCAAGATCACATTCGTAGGTTTCATTTTCTTCATGTCATTTACTTATTGCACTGTGGAGATGAACTACATCAATTTCATTGTTGTTTGGCTGGTGAAACACGTTGGCATTTCCAAATCGAAGGCAGCCTTGATGATGGCAGCATTCTGGGCATCATTCACAGCCGGAAGAGCCCTGGGGATCTTCATCACCATAATTCTACGGCCTCAGATTCTACTGGCATTGAGCTTGTTCGGGGCAATGATGTGTCTTGCTCCACAGCCATTTGCATTGCTGTATCCTGAGTGGGTGTTGTGGTTGTTGATTGTTGGACTCGGTGTAAGTTTGTCAACCACATTTGCAACACTTATTACATGGACTGAACGCTATATCGAAGTTAAAGGCTTAGTTGGTGCAACGTTTATGATTGGAGGGGCACTAGGCGAAATGGTGGGGCCAATATTCATAGGAATCCTGTTCAAAACATACGGACCTGGCTCCCTGGTGGTATTCTTATTCGCTGTTTCAATTCTGACAGTGTGCACTTTCTGTGTTGCTCAGTTCATAGCATGGAGACATGGGGAGAGAGAAAGAGATGAAGTTGTGCAAGTTGGAACAAACGAAAGAGAAAGAGAATATAATGAAGGTACGGAAATGTCACCAGTCTCAGAAGAAACGGCAATGCTTCAGGAGTCTTCAGGAGTCGACTAACAAGCTTCATGAATTTCAATCCAAGAGAACATAATGGACAGTATACTTATCATGCTGAAAATTATTTTAAAAGTACTAAACATCATTATTATGCAATGTACTTTTCTCAAATGCTACCTCATGCACAATTCATGGAGATAATTTCTGATGAAATAAAAGGTCACATATTGTAAATTATAATTATGTACGATATTGTTGCCGTTTTAATTTTTGCAGGGTATTTTTCTGATCTCAGATTGTAAAAAAAAAACCACCACTCACCAAGTGAAGAAAAATGTAATATTAGAAAAATAATAACAACAAATGATTGGAGGCACTTTTGTCCTACCAATTTGTTAAGAAGTAACTGTCTTCCATCAATAGGGGATTCAACCAGCAGAAATTTCTATAATTAAAAAAAAACACTCTACTGTCTTTAACTGCAGTGTCAGTGATCAGTGAGGGATATAAGGCCTCATGGCAGAATACTAAGACTGAAACGAGCTGAGATTTTTCTCCCTGGGTACTTGACACCCTCTACCCGACCCATGCCTGGGTACTTGTTGTTAAATAAGAACATAAAATTTGTCATGTAATCGTAAGGAAGAGGGATAAATGTGTATCCCTTGCAAAGTTACAGGATCTGTCATCAAGAGTCGTCTGGATATTAAAGGGGTAAATCCACACTTTTAAGGTCACTTGAGATTATCAATTTATCATAACTTAAAACAACAAGCCATGTTAGCTCAAAGAAATTGTGCAACATTCTCCTCAACCATTTAAGCTGTCTCAAATTTTACAGCCACTTGTGGCTTTGCAATATACAGCTTTGATACCATAAAATGAGAACATCAAGATGAAGACTGCCAACATGGCAATGATGAAAATCTTGCACCTCTGACATACTCTGATACTGTCAGTCCTGTGCAGGCTATAGTGGCAGTGCATCCAGGCCACTGCATTCGGCAAGCAGTCCTGTGCAGGCTAGTGGCCTGGTAACAATGGGTGATGCATTGGACAATTAGAACATGGTACTCATGGTAGTCTTGGGGTTTCCTCTGATTTCATGAAGAGGGCTGCGTGTGAAATGGATTTAAAGAGATCAAGAAGAGATTGTGAGGTTATCTTTTTAAAGGGTTCAAAGGCAATACTGATAAGGACACACATGCCAAATGTGATGTGTATGCAAGGCTGCACAGGAGGAGGAGCAGGACTGTCCAGAAAGTGGAACAGGTAACATATATGCAGTGAAGCATACTCAAGTGGTGTCATATTGATCCAACCAGTGATCATTCAGATGATTATCAATTTGATAAAAAAATCAGATTTTCACCTCTGTTCCACAAATCCCTGTTGTCACACAACTTTGCATTATGTTTATTTTGCATTTTATCGTGTTTATAGACCAAATCTAAGATGGATCACGATGCACAGACGCCGTCAAGGGAGATCCCAGAGACAGAAATTTTGCCTGTTGAAAACGGGGTTGCTGAAGACCGCAAACAAGCACCTGCCGAGTATTTCCGTTGCAAAGTCATCCAGAGTTTTGCCTTGTACTTTGGATTCATATGTTGGGTGGGTCTATATCTCCTGCAAGATGAATGCTATGAATGCTTGTCGGTTGAGCCTCCACGTAAGACAAATATGCGGTCATTTAGAAAAAAATCTGCCCCAAAACTTCAAAATACCCTTTCCCAGTAGCTCAGGCAATATATTTGAAAGGGATGGAAAAGAAACCACATTAATTGGAGCCAATATAGGCCACCACTTGTTTTGTTATCTGCAATTATCTAATATATAGGCCTACAAAGATTACCGCCAATCTGCAGTTAAGAAATGTTATGGAAAATTAGGTTTTAATAACTTTTGCATTATTTTGCTGTTACTAAGTTCAGTGTCACTTTATAAATTGTCTATGTTCAGTGCATTTGAATATCTGGTTATCAATCTACTCTTTCTTCAGGGCCTCATTTTTGGCACTAATGGAACAACATTTCTGGATTTGGAGATCCTCACCGGTGCTACAACTGACCAGATCACCTTCACATTTGTTGGGAGTTCCATTGCATCTTTCTTGAGTGCCATTTTTGCAGGTAATTTTGTCTTAACTTAACCACATAAATTTGACTTTCACAAAACATCATTTTGGGCCTACTATTCACTACTAATTCATGGATGTCTCAAGCTGACACAGTTGATTTTTGCCATAATTTTGTCGAACTGCTCAGTAGTCTAACCACTTTTTGATCGTATAGAGATAATCATCGTTTATCAAGACACTTTCTTTCAAAATAATTTTATGCGCAACTGCAGGTGCTGTGATAAGCAAGTTCAACCCATGGCTGCTTCTCGCATCAGACGTATTTGTCACAGCCATCTTCCATACCGCAATTCCTTGGTCCAGAAGTATTGTGACTCTTGCTGCATTTCATGCACTGCGGGGTTTCTGCATGTCATTCTATAATACAGGTTTGTATAATTTCTATTTTGTATGTATGTGCAGAATTATAGTTAGGAATAATAGTATGAAAGTCTAAATTGATTCCCTTTATTCCGACCTATAGACGCACAATGAGAAGTTTGAAACTTCAAGTTTCGTTCTGGCTGTTGCAATGCGGCCAATGCCCAGCATATTTTTAATGTCTGTATCCTCTCAGAATACTGCCCTCTGATTGGTCAGTTCACTTAGTTCACAGCAGCTAATATCATATTAGTTACGATACCTTTTGAGATGCTACTAAGTTTCAGAAATGATTATGGAGTTAGATGTGGGCAAAGTTTCTTAGCGATGACTATTTAAAACGCAGTTTCAAAACACCTTATTTAGCTTTAACATAGTTTGTACATAAATCTTTATCTTGGTGTATTTTTCAATCCTTTGATTGTTAATTTTTAATTTCTAAGGACAATGATACCTTTCACTTAGATTTGTCACCTTTTGTCACTCCAGGGGGAAATATCACACTGTTGAACATCTGGGGCAAGGACAACGGCCCCTGGATGCAAGCCCTCCACTTTTTGTTTGGAGTTGGAGGTCTTCTGGGACCTTTAATCGCAAAACCTTTCATGTACATTGATGATGAAGAAGATCTGAATGCAACCATGTTTCTCGGAAATACATCACTAAATACTAATTTTACTGCATCACCGAGAAGAGAGGAAATTGACTTGGCCGAGATGAAAATCTGGATTGCCTATCTGATTGTCGGGACTTTGATAACGTGCGGCAGCATTGCTCTCTTTGGCATTTACCTTGCTGGAGATCGTAAATTTAAACAGATAAGAAAAGAAGAATAGAGAAAGAAGAAAGAAAGCTCTGTCACTGAGGAGAAGTGCTTCAAATTCACAATTGTAGGATCAATCTTCTTCATGTCTCTGACTTATGGAATTGTGGAGATTAGCTGCATTAATTTCCTCGTCGTGTGGTTGGTGAAACATGTGGGCATTTCCAAATCGAAGGCAGCTTTGATGATGGCCGCCTTCTGGGCATCTTTTACAGTTGGAAGAGGTCTTGGCATCTTCATCTCTATGATTTTACGACCTCAGATTTTACTGGCATTGAGTGTGTTTGGGACATTGCTCTTTGTAGCTCCGCAACCCTTTGCCTTGTTATATCCCGAATGGTTGTTGTGGTTGCTGATCGTTGGAATCGGCGTAAGTTTGTCCACCACTCAAGCCACGCTTATTACGTGGAGTGAACGATACATCAAAGTTGAAGGAATAGTCGGAGCAACGTTTATGATTGGAGGAGAACTGGGTGATATGGCTGGGCCATTATTCATTGGAATTTTATTCAAAACATATGGACAAGGTTCCCTGGCGGTGTTCTTATTGGCTGTTTCAATTGTGACAGTGTTTACTTTCTGCATTGCTCAGTTCATAGCATGGAGACATGGGGAGAGGGATCGAGATGAAACAGAAGACACGGACAGAGGGGGTAGAGATTGTCAAGAAAGACAAACAGGAGACAAAGAAAGTCGGGAACACGCAGAAATGTTGCCCGTTTCAGAAGAAACAGAAAAGCATGAGAGTTGACGAAGTTGCATTCTACAGAACATATAATTTTATCATCATTTCATTCAGCATTGTTTTGAAGTAATAGTAATGGGAGTGTCATGAATAAAGACATATTTTTGTATAATGGCATAATTTATTACTTAGCAAAAAATAAATACAAACGTTGTGAAAACATGTATACAGAACTTCAACTTTGGTATCCATTATTAAACATCTCTGAAGTTATGGTGTTACCAAACAAGCACCACCACTGCGTCACTGACCTTAGCAATCCTTAGTCCATCTAATCCCTCTTTCAGCTGGTGAACAATAGATGAGGGCTGCGGAATCTTCGTAGTAACTAGTAATTAAGGCAATCTCTCACTTGACTTCACAGGAGCTTAAGTAATTCAAAGTTAAACTGTTGAACTTATACAGATGTTAGCCTGTATTCGTGCACATTGAGCTTCCTGTGCTTTTAAAAAACTTGGACATTGTCTTGTTAAGAGGTACTTTTGAAGAAACACACAGTGCTGGCCAAAAGTTTGGAAATATTATAGGTTGCTCGTAAATGGATTAGTGTTATCCAAATTTGCTTTTGGGACTTTTTGGGTGCAATTAGGGACCGTTCAGAATTTATGACTGGGGGTGGGAGATTTGGCCGAGGGGGTACTAACTTTTCACATGTGTTTCAAGGGGGGGTATTCATTTTTGACAACACTTCCAAGGGGGGGTAAGAAATTTTAACAAAGAAAAAAAGTTTAAAAACCTGCATAAACTCATTTTATTGGGACTTTTTTACACGCAAAAGTCCACGAAATGACGCGAATCTGTACGCGTGGCCATGTATAACAGTATATAAGAGTGTGTTGTTTGTATGTCGAAGGGGGGGGGGGTAATAAAAATACACGTGAAACCTAAGGGTTGGGTAGTAAAAATCTGCATTAAAACTCAAGGGGGGGTATCAATTTTTGACGGGAAGTTCCAGCAAAACTCCCACCCCCCCCAAGTCATAAATTCTGAACGGTCCCTTATAAGATTCTGATCCGATCAGAAGAAAACATAAAGTGGGATGTGAAGGTATTCTCTGTATGTATGGCACTCAATTTCCTTTGTAGCTCCAAAAATACAGATGGTTCAAAACAAGTAGACACAACAATGGCGACAGCTAACTCACTTTGACACACCCCCTTTTCTAAAGGCAACTTAATTTGGAAAATTAACACTATTTTCACTGATTTATTTCTCATAATCCTCTTCACACTATAGTATTAACTTTTTTAATCGGAACCTATTGAAATCATGATCTGATGTTCTCGTTAAGTTATTTGGCCTTTTTATTATCGTTTTCATAGCTGTGTTTTTTTTAAAAATCGTTTTGCAGTTAAACTGTGACGTCATCGGGTGTCTCAGTGTTGTGATTGTTCAAATCTTCAACATGTGACACTAAGTTTAAAGTTTGACATCACAGTTTGTGACCTTGTCACGCACGCACTCAGTTTATCCATGCTTTTTAGTGTGCATAAGTCAGCTAACCTGTACACTTGACTGTCCAAGGGCACAAGTATAACAGTGTCAGTATTCATGTTTGTATTGATTTGTAGGCCCTACTTCAAGGGGGGGGGGATAATAAAAAATATGCATGAAACCAAAGGGTGAGGTACTAAAAATCCGTATGAGATTCAAGGGGTTATCAAATTTTGACAGGAAGTTCTGGCAAAACTCCCACCCACCCCTCACTGGCCCTCAGTCATAAATTCTGAGTGGTCCTTAACAGCTCCTAACACTCCTTTCAGGATAAGTAGTTTGTTTGATTCAGTTATAGACTATAGTTCATTGAAGCATCTATCAACCAGTGCGGTTAAAAAAGCCAAACTAAGCTAAACATACATAATCCATGTGTCAATGCATTTAGTCAGTTTCTTGAAATGTGTGCTTGTAATATACAAAGTTATGCAACTAAATCCGTGACTGACATCAAATGCAGTCTTGAGAAGAAGCCAAGTACAAATTTGAAAAACACATAGCTATGAAAACGATAATAACACAAAGTCCTATATAGCAGCTTTCTAAAATACCTCAGCATTATTCTTTGGGGAAAATACAACAACATAGATTCTTTGCTTGGATATGTGTTTATAAAGAAATGTAGTAAAAAGTCCAATACAAATAGTTTTGATGAGTGTTTTAAGCAGTAACAAACAATGAAATTCCTTGATTCGACATGTTATGATATCAAATAATTAATAATAGCTTCCTCCCTGAGAAAGTAAGATGTCATTTTCTAAATTTACATAATTTACTAATTTGCTTGACAATAAAATAGTCCATAAACCTACTTCTGTTTCTTCAAAGACGATTAACCTCCAAGGCCCAAGCCCAACACTGCGCTGCATGCAAACTGATTTCAGCTGTATTTAACTTTGCAACCAAAGCACTTGTATCCAGTGGAGAGACTACATCAGACTAAATATAAGTAATTTCCTTGTCACCAACAGATTGACAAACTAATTTAAGGTACATGATTAATTTGCCACATACAAAAGTGATGATATTGGACTTTATAACTTCTCAACCTTCTGGGAAATAACTAGATTATCTAAGAAGTCATGTAATGAGTTCCACATGTAAATCATAGGGCTATTAGGGGTATAAACATGCATCGGATTACCAAAAAAGACTATT
This sequence comes from Platynereis dumerilii, assembly GCA_026936325.1. Taxonomy (NCBI): domain Eukaryota; kingdom Metazoa; phylum Annelida; class Polychaeta; order Phyllodocida; family Nereididae; genus Platynereis; species Platynereis dumerilii. Next base: position 37,864,593 of record JAPTHN010000010.1, on the reverse strand, counting down.
CATATTGGACTTCTGAGTATGTATGGTCCTTGTGTATTTAGTTCTATTTTACAAATTATAAAATTACCCTGGCCTTTGATATCGTTGTGAGCAGATACTTCTTTTGCAGCCAATAGAAGTCAGATTTATCGAGCTCTGAAATGGCGGAAAGCTGATGCTATGTTCGAGTAACATCAATGGTGCCATTAGCCTCTGGTAACATTGCTCTGCTTTCTGTTATGGGAAGCATTTCTCTGTCTTGGTTATTTCCCCCTTCTCTGTATCTTTCTTCTGTTTCAGCTTGCAGATCTTCATCCCCTCTATCTTTGTCTTCTGTTTCGTCTCTATCTCTCTCTCCATGTCTCCATGCTATGAACTGAGCAACACAGAAAGTGCACGCTGTTACGATTGACACCCCAAACAGGAACACCATCAGGGCTCCTGGTCCGTAAGTTTTGAATAAGATTCCAATAGTTACAGGACCAATCATGTCACCAAGCGCCCCTGCAATCATGAACGTCGTGCCGACCATACCTTCAACTTTGATGTATCGTTCAGTCCAGGTTATGAGGGTTGCAAACGTGGTAGATAAACTCAGGCCGAGACCGACAATCAGGAGCCACATGACCCATTCCGGATACATCAGGGCAAATGGCTGCGGAGAAAGAAATACCACCGCTCCAAACACACTAAACGCCAGCATAATCTGAGGTCGCACAACAAGGGTGATGAAGATCCCAAGGGCTCTCCCGACCGTGAATGCAGCCCAGAATGCAGCGTTCATCGATGCTGCTCTCGATTTGGTGATACCTAGATGTTTCACGAGGTAGACCACGATGAAGTTGATGTAATTCATTTCCACAATACAGTAAGTGAAGGCCATGAAGAAGACAAATCCAACGAGGGTGATCTTGAAGCATTTCTCTTCACTGACACCTTCTTCCTTCTTCTTCTTCTCTTCCTCCTTTCTGATCTGTTTGAATTTGCGATCTCCGGCCACATAGACAGCAAACAAAGCAAAACATATGCAGATTGCAATAATACCAACAATCAGGTAGGCAATCCAAACCTTCATCTCAGCCAAATCAATGTCCTCTTCTGGTGATCGAGTTACATTGCTGTTGATGGTTGTATTCTCTGGAAATATGGTTGCGTCATGCTCTGTGTCTTCCTTCACATACATGAATGGCTTTGCAATTAGAGGTCCTAAAAGACCTCCTACACCAAACAAAAAGTGGAGCGCCTGCATCCAGGGGCCATTGTCTTTGCCCCAGATGCTTAAAAGGGTGACATTTCCACCTGAAATAATATAATAATTAAGTCACTGTAACTCTAAAATAAATCAGAGAGGTTAAACTACTGAAAATAATGTCCTAGGTGATCAAAAGACTTAGCACATGTATCTGCTATACTTGGGGGAACTTTGCATTTCAATCAAAGAAATTTAGTGTAACTCTGACTAAGAAACTACTCGTAGAAGGGTTTCAAGTATGATTCATTCTAAAAAACTAAATCTATGATAACAGTTATTAGTTACGGCCAACATACCCTGATCTCATCCATAAAACATTATCTGTTGAGACATTGATACTTTTTTTTACGCATCCTAAATCACATTGTATACAAAATTTCAAAAGAGAGTCCTTATATCAAAGAAAACCTCCGACAAACCTGCATCATAGAAGAAAGCAAAAAATCCCTTGAGAGCATTGAAAATTGCCAGAGCAGCAATATTTCTGGACCAAGGAACTGCAGTTTGGAAAAGAGCAAGGGGAATGAAGTCCACAGCCAGAAGGAGAAACTGGTTGTACTTGCAAATTACTATTCCTGAAATCATGACGTAATGTGGAAGATCCAAATTAATGGAAAGTTGTGCATTTATACTTGAAGTGTGTAGTATTAGCTCAGTCCGTTGTTTCCTCTTTGTTTGCTTGTCCGGTCTACAGGAAAAATCGTCAATCCATACAAGACATTCCTTTGGTATTTCATTCCTCAGATTTCCTCCCATTGACAAAACAATTTAATAGGTAGGTTGTATTTTGCAAGTAAAATATGACCTGGCCAACTCTTGGCAACACCTGATTTGTGTCAAAAGATAACTCTAAGATTAATCGCACCATTATGCTATACCTGCCCAGTGCCCACATAAAAAAATATTTTGGGAGTTATTACCTGCAAAGACAGCACCCAGGAAACCAGCAATGGATGAACCCATGAAGGTGAAAGCAACCTCGTCGGTCGTACTTCCAGTCAGAATTTCCAAATCAAGAAACGTCGGTCCGTTAATTCCCATAGTCAGTCCCTTGAGATAAAGATAAAAAGCCTTTTTATGGCTGGTATCAATGTAGATAGATTAATAGCGATTACGAGCACATTTTTTAATGTTTATTTCATCACCCCTCCCTCTTTAACCATTCTATTTCCTTACATATTATTCTATACATCCAAATGTTGCCCAATGACTCTCCTATCTATAAAACTCCGCAGGTGAGGATCACAATGAAATAACAAGCTAAGCGAGTCTCCTCCACACACCCTGAATATCAGTTGCAGAAAAAGGGGGGGGGGGGTTAGGGGGCCCAGCCCCCCCCCTTAGACCACTGAGATAAATAGCAGTATTTTGAAGAATATACGTCACGACTCGGCCCGCGAATGCTGAAACATGCCCGGCCCCCCCATGCTAGATGACCCTGTCCATATCCGCCACTGAATATCTTCACTGGTTCAAAATAAATGATGACCTATAATGAACTTACCACAACAATGAATCCCGAGTACAGGACAATGCTCTCGATGACTTTGCGTCGCTTGGATTTGGAAGGAGGACCGTCTCCTTTTCCCGCCACTCCATTCTCAACAGGTAAAGTCCTTGTTTCAGGAACTTCTGTGGTAGGAGTATATAGTTCTGGATCCATATTGTAATTGACAGGCTTAAGAATATGTCCTGGAATAAAATTTCAGAAATCATTGATTGATGTAGGGATTTTATCAAGATCTGAGATTTTTGAGATTGAGTAAGGTCAGACTTGAAAACAGCAATTTCCCACCTCATCATTATTGCTTATCATTTGGATAAAACTTACTTTCAGTAATGAAATGTTCAGATTTTTTTCTGGTGCTGGTATGTAATTTCTGAGGTGAGGGATGTGGTGCCACAAATTACATACCAAAGACTTGAAGCATAAATTTCTCAAGTGATAGTCTCAAAGGAAGGATGGATGATCGGGACTTTACGTCCTGTATTTATAAAAACATTTAGTTGGCTAATTAAGACATACTGTAAGAACAAACTGTGCCATATGTATGGAAATTGTACAGGCTAAAACTATAGGCCTAAGGCTTGATTCATTTATGACACCTGTAAAAGAGCAAAAAATATGGAACTCTTTCCAAGCTTCCATTTTTATTACCTTTGACACAGATTTCAGGAGTTATCTTTTAAGTTTACGCCTTAAAAGTTTTAGTAGTTAATTCCTGAAGTTCCAAAATTGAACCTTATCCACAAGAAAAACAAGAGAATTAATTATTGCACTTGAAGTAAATACACATGCAGATATATTGTAAAACATGTGATTCTCATTTGCACACAAAGGCCTACCCAGGGTACCCCAATTTTGTAGACTATAGTGTTGGCCTACAAAGAGTAGGACACTTAGTGGGGAAAAGCATATTAATCAAACAAAACTGCTTCCTAGGCCATCCCCTGCAAAATCCTCACCACTGACAGAGAATTCCCTCACCAATAATTATAAGTGTCCCCCCCCCCCGATTCAAAATTTTGCATACAATTGCGAAATTTTGGAAATTCGCAGTACTGAACTGGACGCAAATTCTTTAGAAATTAAACCTATAATTGGATTTTAATTATCTATTTGTGAAAGTAGCTTCATTTGAAATATGTAACACACGAAGTGGGACGGTTGGTCTGGTGGTAGCGTGCTGGGCTGCAAATCGTTCGAATCCAGCTCTTGAGGGGTAACCTGGGCCAATGTTGGACGGCTATTTCAATCATCCTTCGCCTCATAAAGGTCCTCATTGCCCTGTCCTAATTAGCCTACCAAGTGCATAAATACACGACGTGTAGCTCCAATCAGCCATCCAACTGTCAAGCACTACCTTTTCTGTGATGTGATCATAAAATGCCCTCTTGAACAGGCAAATCCTGGTCAATAATTTTTTTTTTAATGCTCTGGTCCGCAATATATATTATGTTGCACACAGGGAGAACCGGCATATACGGTTTATTATGATATCAATCCCAATTGAGTGATACACTCACAAAAATTAAGGCCTCAAATTGAATGGATTGTCAACTTACCTGACACAGGCAACAGCTCAGCAATTTGTAAAGTATCAGCTCCAAATGTAAAATTTAAGACAAAAGGTAGATGGTTTTTTATCAGTACACGTGGCTTATCCTTATAGGTTTACCCTTAATTGACAGGGATTGTTCCTGTGCATCTAATTACTTGAGATGATGCAATCAGTGGTCTGACAGTTGTTTGACAGCTCAGCAAGCATGGCGTTTGTTTACACCGGCAAGTACACTAGTTGACAATAGATGGCGCTGGTAAAGCAAAGCAAATTTTCTGCCATCTGCTGGAGAAATTGTCGTCAGCTAGGATGCGCAGCTGCAAACCCTTGGCATATTGGGGGAAGAGCATTAAATGCATGTCTTTGTCGCAGATCCCAACAAGGATAAAGTTGCCGATAAAATTTCCAAAAATGCTATGGATATTATTAAGTGGTGTGATTACAACCAGATGGAGGCCAACCCCTCTAAGTTCCAAGTAATGATCTCGGATGGTTTGGATATGGATTTTACTTTTGGAAGTTCAGAGATAAAAAGTGAAAAATCTGTCAAACTATTGGGAGTGTACCTTGACTCGGATTTTAACTTCAATGAACACGTTTCCCATATCTCGCGGAAGGCAACTAGACTACTCAACTGTCTAAAACGTGTGGCATATGCCCTCCCAATTAACATTAAATTACTTTTATACAAGTCGTTCGTGATGTCCAACTTCAGTTATTGTCCGGCCGTATGGCATCATTGTGGACGAAAAAATGCAAACATGCTCGAACGAATCCAGTTTAGAGCTCTCAAGTTTGTCTTTTCGGACTACGTCACCAATTATGACGATCTATTACGAAGAGCGAAACTACCATCGCTAGAAATTAGAAGGCTGCGCTCAATAGCTATCGAGGTGTACAAGGCTCTAAATAAGCAGAGCCCTTCTTTTATAAACAATATTTTTAACCGTGCAAATACCAGATACAACCTTCGTTCTGGTGGTTCAGTCCAAATGTCGCATAGTAGGACCACAAAATATGGTCTACACAGTTTTAGGCATTTCGGTGCCCAGTTATGGCACCAACTTCCGTGCGACATGAAATCAGCCTGCGACATCAAAACCTTTAAGTCAATGATGAAGACATGGTCAGGCCCAAGTTGCAGATGCGCTTTCTGCCGTTAAACTGTGCCCTGTGACAATTTTAAATTTCCGTCTGACAATTTTATATTTCCATGTGACAATTTCATATTTCCATGTGACTACTTGATATTTCTATGTGACATTTTACACAGCTGCATTCTGCAGCCTCGTGACAATTTTACTCTCCAAATGACTATTTTAACCAAAGACAATTTTAACATCATCTCACCATTTCTGTATTTCACTTGTTAATTTGCACCAAGCTCGGTGTGAATAGCCCAGGTGGCTAATGTTTATTTTTCATGGTTACCGAGGGTAAATAAATCTTGATTTGATTTGATTTGATTTGCATTTATTCCATTCATACGTTAATTAATTTGAACTGTAGACACCTATAAGTTATTACTAATTTTATTACACTCCCTAAAAAAAAAAAAACCAACATTCTTCAGTGACTCAAAAATAAAAAATGTTAGGGTACTGTTCAGAATTTATGACTAGGGGGTGGGAGTTTTCTTTGAAATTGCTTTGAAAAATTGATATTTGCCCCCCCCCCCTAGGTTTCATGTGGAATTTTGTTGTGTAAAAAAAGAAATATACATATACATGTAGGCCTATATATAATTAATGAATTATTATTTTATTTATTTTTCAAACACCAATATCATGCACAGAAAATGAATTACAGTATCACAGGCCTACACAAATTGCACAATCATTTTTACCTACAATAATACAATACAACAGATCTAGTTGTGTCGGGAGCTATTAAAATTTATGTCATCTTTTAATATTGAAGTGCACAATAATAGTACTGGATGACAATATTTACAAATAATGTGCACAAGGCACTTTAAAGGGCGCTCCTATAACTCATGGCACTGCAAGTTCTTGAAAACCAAAGAAACCATTAACCATCTAATCCATTTCACTGTTTCATTGTTTTCCTTCTTTCTCTATGTCAAGCTGTCAGTCATGCTGTGTTTGTAGCTGTGTTTCTAGGTTTCTACCATCTATCTATCTATCTATCTATCTATCTATCTATCTATCTATCTATCTATCTATCTATCTATCTATCTATCTATCTATCTTTATTTTCACATATATCTTTCTATCCAACTTACTACAACATGCACATTGATGAAGCATGCATAGGTGTTTTATCCCAATTGCTGACCACTTGTTGTTTTGACAAATTCTGAGTGAGCTATAAATAGATCTTGTGTGGGAAACCCCCTGAATGACATCACAGGACTCCCTCTTTCCATTTTTTTTTGGATGGTTTTTCCTGGGTCTCTAAAATGGCATTTAAACTATGTGCATGTCCCTGTAAAGTTGATCAATCCATTGTTGGCTGATATAATACAATGTGTGAAATTTTGAAGTCAATTGAAGCTGTATCGTGCCCACAAATCGACCCACAAGATTCTTCAGGATTTCAATGACAACAGGGAGCTCTCTTAGCAGAGAGGATTTGCCCTGATGAGCCATTTGCTGCAAACCCCCCCCCCCTGACCCCCTGCGAAATATGCCTATGCTTCATGGCTGTTTGACAAGTCATGATCAAGAGAAAGCCTAAATGAAAAAACTTGTCTAGGGGGTAAAAGCCATTGCCCCCCCCCTGCAACTATCGTCTGGTTGGCCCTTAGCCTTTTGTTTGCCAGTCACCAAAAAACTTTGTCTCTCAAATCAAATTACTGTTGAAGGTGTTGGTATAATAATGATAGGCCTACATTATCAGCATAATGACAGCATTATGGTTCTCAGAGTGCAATTTTCATGATGAAGCTGTCATCTCATTCCAAATACAATGTATAACAATTAACTGGTTGAACTTAATTCAGCCGGGTGTTCCTGTGCACATGTTGGGAACGAAGATCCGTTTGAATATCTCTCTGTACTCTCTCATGGTTGGCAAATAGACGAGGGAGTTGAACAAGGAGTTGCAGAAGGCGAACCAGCCTATTATTCCGTCCGCTGTAGGACTGAAAGAATGACCGTACAGGTAGCCCCAAATCCACAGGAAGACCATGACAGGACTCCAGCAGATGTAGTAGCCAGCGACCATGCAGAAGATGGTCCTGATTGCACGCTTGTGGGACACGAGGCTCTTAGTGCGAGATGCGACTGCAGTGGAGCTCTCCAACGCTCTTATCTCGACGATTTGTTGGTACACTACGCGATGCAGGAGGACCGCACAAGCGAAAATGACACAGGCTGGCAGAGCGAAACCAAGAGCGAGTACGATTAGAGCAAGTTTCGATTTGTACTTTGCCCGGAAGCCGCAAAATAGGGCATCTTCCATCAGAGTGATTTCCAAGCCGAAGACCCAGTGCGCGAGAGTGAAAATCAAGGTTACGTATGACCATATGCCCACATGGATGCACGCAACTACCCTTTTGGTGAAGTAGATGGGATAACGTAAGGGAAACTTGATGTTAATGACTCGGTCTATGCATAAATACATTATATTCGTTATTGACACACCTGCAAAGACACTTTGTGCAACGCCGTCAATTCCGCAGATGTAGTCTTCTTTGAAGTAGTATCTCCTGAAAATTGCAAAGTAACAAAGTCTAAAGACAGACACACTTGCAAGGAGGACGTCGCTCAGAGCCAAAGAAATCATGGTGATCTTGGTGGCGTCAGATGTGTCTTTCAGGCGAGTTGTTATGACGAAGACTGGAATGTTCATTGCGATGACCAAGATCGTCAGAAGCCACATGAAGAATATGCTCAACTGACGAAGGAGACGGTCGTTATCATTCGTTTCTGTAAAATATGAAAACATTTGCTTTAAAACTGTTGAGACAATGAAAATTACACCATTTGACACTGCACTTATTGTCTCATGTTTAACTGTTTGACCGACTGTCTCATTATAAGCCACTTATTAACCGTGGGATAGGGAATATATGTGTTCATCAGACCTCGAGCTGAAGCCCCAGGTCAATAAATCACATAATATTCCCTCTCCCGCAGTTAATAATTAAAATCTATCTTATGATATGATAATCTCAAGCTGTGAAAACCAGGGCACAAACCAATAGCTTTGTAGGTTAAACTGGATGCAAACAGTTTAGTAAAGGTTATTCACCGCGGGAGAGGGAATATGTGATTTATCACCCAAGGCCTTTAGGCCGAGGTGTGATAAACACATATTCCTGATCCCATGGTGAATAACCGGCTTATACCATGAGACAAACACTCAAACAGTCAAATATGAGAGGATAACTGGACATCAAAGAATATGGGAATTATTCCCCTGAAATACTGTAATGTGATTGGCTGATAGAGGTGTCGAATGGTATAGTTAGATAAACAGACACAAACAAACCATTCTAGAGTATGTTTTGCAGTAATTATTTGTACTTGAACATAGTTTAAGAAACATGTTTAATAGAGTTTCTAAACAAGTCTGACCCTCCTTCCATTGAGGTATGGTCACATTGCATGTCAGATGACGTACAGATGAACGGGTTTGAAACGAGAAAAAAAAAACAACAACATCCGATCAAATATATACTGCGAGGAAGTTAACAATTTCATATGAACTTCAGAAGGAAGACATTTTACTACGACAGTTGATGTAACTTAACTTCTTTTGGGGTATGAGGAGTTCTGTTAGTTACTGTAGCACTAAACATCAAATTATATCATAAATTGGAAAAGTCAACTCACCTGTGTCAAAGGCAGAATGATCTTCAAATATGGCCGTGAATGGAGTAACGGTCTCATCATAATAGCTTTCATCTTCAGTCGTACCAAAAGATTCCATTTTCCTAAAAATAATGTACCGGTACCTCTGGTTTGACAGAATCGAGCACAAATCACCTATATTCTTCAAGAAAATTTGTCACAACGCTTCCCTTCTGTGACAAAATCAGTCACACTGCACCTCTTCTTTGAAAAAATCAGTCACAAAGCTCCTCTTCTTTGACAAATCAGTTATAAAGCACCTTCTTTGACAATATCAGTCTCAAGGCATACCTTGTTTGGCCAAAATCATTCAAAAGTCACCTCTTCTTAGACTCAATCAATCACGAAGCACCTCTTGTCTGAACCAATTAGTCACTAAGTACCTGTTCTTTGACAAAATTAGTCTCAATTCACTCCTTCTTACAGAATCAGCCACAAAATACCTCTCACACACTCAGTTGCCCAGTGATAAACCACCTCTTCTTTTACTAGAGTAGCTCATGGTAGTGGTGTATGCAATCATATGTCCAGAGCTAAACTCTTCAGAATTCAGTAATTTATAGGTCTAGGTATGAAATTAGGTTGGTGTCACATTTCTAATAGGGGCCGAACTTTCCAAAATGGCCGCCACCATTTTTACGGTGTTTTAACAATTTTTCTCTAGATAAACGGGCCATATCTCGAGAACCGTGGGAGATAGGAGGTTGTGTGACCACTCAAAATTTGCTGCTTGGCAATGTTATAGGGAGTAGTTAATACATCTTTATATCAAAATATCAATAGTTTTTAAGAAAATTGCAAAAAAACTGATTTTATCAATTTTTCGTAGACGAAAATTTCATTTAAAGCTGATAAGTTAATTGTTTTCATAACAAGCACTGATTCACCAACAATAAAGTACAAAGTTGAGTTATTGTAAATTCTATAAACATATAATGTCATACATTGGCCATCTCTGATTTATTGTCAGGGCTCAAAATAACCTTAAAGGTAATGTAAAATTAGAATAAGACATCTTTGACATGAATATATTTAACATTCGAACCTCGCAGACCAATGTCACCATTTTGGTTATATATATATATATATATGGATTTGTACACTTATCCTTGCTGCATCTACAGAATGCAACAAATTTGATGTTCCTTTTGTCTGCATGGTGGGGGCAGGTCAGCGGGCCTGCATGATACCGGCAGTATCACTGATCGTAGACCAAACAGTGTTTCCTAATTAACCATTTTGGTGTGGATATGTATGAGACTATGAGTGGCTGGAGGACTGGCAGGTTGGTCACTGTTGGTGCCATATCTTGCACTGTGGGTGTGCCGTATTTAAATGCTCTTCTATCGATGTTGAACATCATACAAACAGCATACAAACAGTTTAAAATCAAGCTCAACCTTTGATTTTTGATACTGCTCCCACTGGTACTCATCCAGTGCAATGCTGATAGACAACATGGGCTTCAATCAGTTTTAGTTGTTTCACCTGATACTGATTTCTTGATCAAACTCATTTACCACTTGAACAAATCCTGTAAACTACAGAAGTTTTATTTGAAGCTGGAGGTTACGAAAAAAAGAAAACTGTTCAGTTCTCATGCTGGTTGACCAATTGGACAGTGACTTGGTGTCTTACATGTACCTCCCAGCAAGTTATGGCTTAGGCAGATTTCACGAAAAAGCTGCAAAATGACTTACCACAACTTGTCCACGAGTTACATTAGCACAATACTGATAAGGCCAGACATAATCGATTCGTAGATTCTCAGATTTTCTCAGGGTGCTTCTTCTGAGGATAGCTGGCAGGACAAAGAAAAGCTGAAATCTAAATCTTTTATTGTGTCAATCCATTAAATAAAATCATGGGTAAACAGTCTTTTCTGTTGGATTGGTAGGTCAGAGTAGCTAAAAATATGGCCTTGTGCTAATGTAACAACACTGAATGGTGTAGGACGGAATTTTTTATGCTGATCCTACTGCAATATAAATGAAGTCACCAGCAGGGTACCATCCCTGGCCTGCTCTTGGGAGACCTGGCTTTCAGTTCAGAAAAGTGAAATCTAATTATGTGTTTTTTAACGTAATTTTTATGTACACATTTTGCTAATGTAACACTATGCAATGGACGGATGCAAAATTGCCGTTACATTAGCAATAAAGAAACAGGTACCACACCCAGTCGTTTTTGTTTTTGGTGATGTAAATAGGCTAATAAGACACGTTTTTCAATAAAATATTATAATTTCATGTTTGAAATTGGCATAAGTAGCGAGAACACAGAAAAATTTCGTCGTAAAAGTTGCTAATGTAACCTCAGTGTCCTGAGACGGAATCGAGTTACATTAGCAGTCTTTTTTTATCTTTCATTTTTTTCAAGTTTTGTAATGACCAAGACAATTAAAAAATGTTCCAAAATAATTTTCAAGATATTTTTTATCAATCACATACCATTACATTTTCCTGAATTGGTTTTAGCAGATTCCACAGAGTGCCAAAGTAAGCAAGTCTGATCACCGGTAAGTTTGGTCGTCCAAAATTGTCCTCAGGAGGCATAAAAAAATATCTTTTTAAGAGGAAAAAGCTACATATTTGAGGAATATTTTATTGATATTTATTCATTACCTCACAGATATACTTAGTAATAGGTTTACTTGCTTCAGGAAGCAACAGACAGATAACAAAAGGGTTGTAAAGTTTAAGGTACCTTTTAAGAGCACTTTTCGTGAAATCTGCCCTTAGCAGTTGTGACATCTGAGACAAATAAACACTCAGGTGACATGACCAGCAAAGTGGTTACTAAGCTATCAGGCTTGAATGCTACTTTGGAACTTGGCTCAAGAAGCAGGACTCCCTCAGTTTCTCTGTCCATGTATGTGTTTGTCAACGTCACTGTCTATCTAACTATCTATCTGGGGGAAGGATTGGTATAGTGGTAGCGTGCTAGACTACCAATCACTGGGTCGAATTCAGCTGTTGCTGGGTCACCTGGGCCTATAATGGATGGCTGTTTCGATCATCCTTCCCTTCATTGTCGTGTCCTCCTCCTGTCCTAATTCACCTACCAAGCGAAAAAATACATTATAACTCCAATCATCCATCCATCCATCTGTCTATCTTATCTTATGTTATCTAATCGAACCTAATTTAGTCTCATCTAACCTAATCCAATCTAACCTAGTCCAACCTAACATAGTCCAACCTAGCCAAATCCAATCCCATCCAAGCCAATTCCTGCCAGTTCAATCTTATCCTAGCCAATTCCATTGAATCAAATCCTATCTGATCTAATCCCATCCAATTAAATTTAATCCAATCACATCCGATTTCATCCATTCCAATCTAGTGCAATTCCAATCCAAGTGAATCCAGTCTGATCAAGTCCAATTGAATCCAAAGTAATCCAATCAATCCAAATGTATCTTATCCAATCTAAGCAAATCTAATCTCATTCAATTTGACTGAATCCAAGCCAATCCACTCCAATCGAATATAATTCAGTTTAGTCCAATCTAAGCTAATCTAAGCCAATCTAATCTAAACCAATCCAATCCTATCCAGTCCAGTCAAATCTTGTCAAATTAAATCTGCACAATCCAATCTGATTCAATCTCTTCCAACCCAATTGAATCCAATCCAAGCTAGTCCAATGTAACCCAAACTAATCCAATTTAATCTATGCAATCAAGTCCAGTTTAATCTTAGCAATGCGATCCAATCTAATCAAAGTCAATGTATCGCTTGTGTGTCTATATTTAGTAATTTACATTGGGGGTTCCCTGTTGGGGAATCCTATGGTGGAGGGATTATTGTGACATCATTTACTGGCAAACTATTCAATTAGAAGCATAATTCCTGGATAGAAATGTGCCAAAATGTGATAGAATGATATGCATGCAGATTAAATTACTCTTTTAGCGTCCCACCAATAAAGAGGTCATATCTGAAGATATGGCAGTAAGCTACCAGTCCTCCCACCATTAACCCCGATCCACTGCAATATGGTTTATGAAGAAACACTGTTTGGTGTGAGACCAGCAATACTGCCAATATCATACAGACCCAATGACCTTCCCCCACCATGCAGATGCCGAGGTATATATTTTTCACTATTTGGCATAAACACGAATTTGTAAACCTGCAAAAACGAACATATACACGAATTTGGCATTCGTGTAAGTGTGAAATATTGCAATTCACAAATTTGTGTAGGTGCAAAAACGAACATTGCAACCTTAAAATTGGCTAAAACTAACTCTAACCTTAATTTTAGCCCTAAACCCTAATTATCTAGCACTTCCACGAATACTAGAAATTGCAGTTACACAAATGAAAAATGCAGCACATACACGAATGTTAGTTTTTACATATACACGAGTTATATGCTCGTTTTTGCATGTCCACAAATTCGTTCATGCTCGTTTTTACACCTCCACAAATTTGTGTACATGCCAAATAATGAAAAATATATACATGAGATGCCCCACACCATGGTGCAGAGCAAAACCCTGCATATGCAGGCAAGAGAAACATTAAATTTGTTGAATTCTATACTGCAACAAAGATGAGAATAAAAGACTGTGTAACTAGATTTCTCTGCGAGCTTCGAATGTTAGATATATTCATAGAAAAGATGTCTGATTCTAATTTTACCTTACCTTTAAGGCCTAATAATAAATCAGAGATGTCCAATGTATGTTTATAGAATTTACAATGACTTATCTTTGTATTTTACTGGTGCTGAATCAATGTTTGTTATGAAAACAGTAAATTTATCAGCTTTTACGGACATTTTTAATCATGAAAAATTGATAAAATCAGTTTTTTTGCAATTTTCTTAAAAACTATTGATATTTTGATATAAAGATGTATTAACTACTCCCTATAACATTGCCATGCAGCAAATTTTGAGTGGTCACACAACCTCCTATCTCCCACGGTTCTCGAGATATGGCCCGTTTATCTAGAGAAAAATTGTTAAAACACCGTAAAAATGGTGGCGGCCATTTTGGAAAGTTCGGCCCCTATTAGAAATGTGACACCAACCTAATTTCATACCTAGACCTATAAATTACTGAATTCTGAAGAGTTTAGCTCTGGACATATGATTGCGTACACCACTACCATGAGCTACTAGAGTATTTAACAAAATCAGTTAAAAATTGTCTCTTCTTTGACAGGATAAGCCACAAAGCGCCTCCCGTTTGATGGGATCAGTCACTAAGTACCCCTTCTTTGACAAAATCAGCTCCAAAAGAACTGTGTGTGTTCCTTTTTTCCTATTTCATCAGATGTCGATCCTATCTCACCCAGCAACTGTTGTGTTGTCTCATGACAAGTGGACCTTATGTTCTGGGCCAGAAACAGATCAGCTTCTTCCTTTTCGATTGAAGTCAGCTTTAAGTCAGCCTGTGCATGCCTAGTAACTTTTCTGCCTCAAAACAACCACTTCTTGCTTCTGCCAAACTATATATATATGTCTCCGCTTTGTAAGTCAGCTGCTTCTGAACTGAGCCAAGCCTTCAACACGAAATCTGTCTCATCCAGCCTCCAGGTAAAATCAGGTCAAGTTACAAGGCACTCTGCAACAGGTTTGTCACAAACAAGCCTCTCATTTTACACTTCAGTCTCTTTTTCAAGCACTTTAGTGAGAAGTCGATCTTCTGATGTAAAATTCTCTAACAAGTCAATCCCCTTGAACCGGCTGGCCCTTCCTGACATAGTAGACCTGTATAAGTACTTTTTACCTCTTCTGATGTACCTCCTTGGCTTTGTAGTAGATCGGATATGATGCTTCTTTTCCATGTTAGTGATATCTGGAATAAATTTGCTTCCTTGCCCTACCTACATCTTCAGCTTTGCCTTTAGAAAAGTATTGTCTATCAACAGGTGACATAGGCTTCTCTGTTGAACTCCATGAAAACAGTCTTTAGAAATATTAGGAAGTTTGAAGTGGAAACCAAATAGGACTTCTAAGCTTGTGTAAAGACATTAATTTTCTGAAATTTTATCTTTTCTAAATAAAATTATACAGTCACTGTCAGGTGGGATATCCAGTGGCGGATCCAGACAGGGTAGTCTAGGGGGCATCATTTGGCATTCGCAGGGCCCGTATCGTGGCATTTTATCTGCAAATTCTATTGTTCATCTTAGTGGTCTAGGGGGGGGGGGCAGGGCCCCTGGTCCCCCCCCCCTGTATCCGGAACGCTTCGAAAAGTTGGGGGGGGGGAACCGGGCCTTGGGCCACCTTGTCTACGGTAATTTCAAGGAGGAAAAGGGGCATTTTATGTATGTTTGGGCTAAAAAGTGCCCCCCCCCCAGCTCCGTCGCCTCTGTTAAGTTGTGTCACTTGCTGCTTGGGTGACATGAAGAATAATATAAAGACCTGGTCCTCTTCGGATGTTTCGGCAACATCACTAGACCTATAGGTATGGACCTTGAAAAATCTGTCAATACATCATTGTGAATAGCTACATTTAAAAGTCAGATTTTGTTGTTGAAAATGAGAAGCACTGATGAGTGCCCGTGTTGTTGTAGTCATGTAGAGGCCTGGACATTTGAGACCGAGACTGACGTATGACAATAGTATTAGCCTCCAAGACCGAACTGTTTATAAAATCAGTGCAAATAGCTACTTTTGAAATTATAAATATCTGACAGATTGTACAATACACACTCACCAAAAAGAGAACTCGTGCCATTTCAATCCTTTTTTTTTTCAAAGACTTGAATCATCTTTCAATATGAAATTTCAGAAGTGGATAGTTCAGTAAGCAACTATAATGAGCTGGCACCAATGTGAATTTTGGATGAAATGCTATGTATGTATTGGCTGACACTGATAGAGTGCATCAGAGGACAGGGTTTTAAAAATTCTTCAAGTATTTTATCAGATCTGGTTAGTTTTTGGCAATTTAGAATTGACCTTTTAAAATCTTGAAAGAACTTTTTTTTTTAACACAAAAACCAGCTTGACCAACAACCTTTGACCAACATCCCCTAGTGTACTACGCATATTGCACATGCACAAATTACAACTTGTACTCATTGTTGAAAATATGTGAGGTTTTTGTATGCAAAAGAGAAATTTATCAATGTGTGATTGGTTATACATGACTTCAGTTGCCCTGAGATAAATTTATGTATGAACAACATACATAACCTTAAATTTGCTCACAACATGACTTTAAACATTACAAAATGGATGGATAACAATGAAATTAATGGCTATGGTATTTGTTTTTATGATGTAACACATTATTTAGAGTCATATATTGTGCTTGAGCACCGAGGCATAGCATTTAAGTGAAAACTTAAGGGAATATAGCAAGGCATTTGATGTGGTTGCTGCTCAAAACTACTGAAGCATTTCATGAAAATGGGTTACTGGGAAACTTAATGCTGCACACATAGGATCCAGTGTAGAAGATCGAGATAGCACGCAGAAAACTTGGATACATAATGCCTTTATCAAAATGTAAGTAATGAATTATAAGTATTTCACTTATTAATGAAAATGCTTGGTTTTGTGGTTGGTAATGTTCATTGAGTTGGTGACAATTGGGAATGATAAGGCATTTGTGACCAATTTGAACACTCATTAATCAGCTGGTTGCAATAACATCTATGGTTTTCTTACTCAGACACGTTTTAATGGTATTTGTGATTGTTCAGCCAGTTTCTCTAGGTGTGATTGTTCAGCATGCTTATTAAAAGTCCTGAATTTCTAAAAATTTGGGTGTACATCCTAAATTGTATTGTCACAATTTGCTGACCAAAATGTTAATTCATTGCAACCTCGGGGTTATCTTATTATGATAAGTTATATGAATATTCAATTCATTCGAATGAGTCGTCGTTGCCCCAATTTGACCCTGATGTGATATGCTATTGTCAGGCACATATATATATATTTATAAATGGGTAATGGTGAGCAGTCTAAAAATGAACACACTTGTTGTGGTACTGAATTAGTCATATTTCGATACATTATTTACATGGTTAAGGCCACTTGAAGCATATGTCCACCTGGGCTATAATATATAGGCCCATATGCTTGAATGAGTTAATCGGTCATTGTATCTTTGACAATTGGCTTAACAGTGGGTTTTTGTACTAATTTATTCCAAATTTATATATATGTATGTCTGCCGGATAAATGGAAATTATGACTTTGGGTGAACCAGGTAAGGCACTCCAGGCGTTTACTGATTCTTATATCCATACCAGAAAGTAAATTTGGGACACAATTTTCGTGAAATTTTTTGGGGGGAGGACACACCGTGGCGAACAAAAGCAAGCTTCGGATATCCGGGGATAATATTGCATGATCGAATTGTATGTCCGCCCTAGCAGAAAAATTGTGGAACATTTCTTATCTTACCCCTTATCACATAGAGCTAATATCAGAGCACATTTCGTTTTCACACAAAAAAGTGATGGGGGGGAGAAGTTCCGAAGAACAGGGGAGGATCCAGAAAATTCCGGTGGGGGGGTCTATCGGGTTGTCGCGTCGCGGAACGCATAATTCACGCCATAACGAGACTGCACGCAGATAAAATTAACATGTAAAAATAAATGAATTTTGGTCCGGTGGGGGGGATGCATCCCCCCAATCCCCCCCCCCTGCGTCCGTCCCTGCCGAAGAATATCCCCTGGGCTTGTAAATGTGGCTTTTTTCCATGCCCCACTACCAAGTTGTGCCCCGAAACACATATTCATGATATTCGCAAACAACAATTTCAGTTTTTATCAAGAAAGAGCAAATTGAGTCACTATGAAAATGAATGTTTATGAATTATGCAGTTCTACATTTTCCCCTGGTACTACGTTAATTGTGTGCATTGTTGGGTTTTCCTTAAGTCAACTACCCATAGGCGTACCACAGGCAAACCTTTGGGGGGGGGAGGTGTTGTGCCAACTTTTCATGAATCAGATTTTATACCATTTCAAATGCCAGAATGTTTGTATTTCCCAATAATTTTGGTTTGCCTCTGCAACCACTGTAAATTTGTACATTTTAATAGACATCAAAATATCAAAAATGGTACATATGTGTCAGATATAAGTGCAATCAAATACAACATAGAATACTGATGGAAAAGGTAAAAAACGCACAAATGTAGCCAATTACGTTCACATATATATATAACAAATCATAAAATATTGTATATCTTTTCTATTCCAGGGAAGAAAACAGAGTCCCTGGGGGGAGAGGCGGGCTATTCGCTGAACATGCTCAAGGATGACATCAAGAAACCTCCGAGGGACTACCTCTGGGCGTCTATCCTCAGCTTCCCCTGCAACCCTATCTTCAGCATTATTGCAATCATATGTTCAGGTACATTCCCTTTTATTTTGTTTGAATGTAACACCTCAAGTATATTATTACTATTTTCTTTACCTTCAATTTGGAGTTGGTTGGAGTTTTAAAAGATTGTATCACACAGTGATGGAAATGGAAAATTTTTGTTGGAGCTCTTGACCGCGGCAGTGACATGACATTCCAAAT
The DNA here is from genome assembly GCA_026936325.1 of Platynereis dumerilii. Lineage (NCBI taxonomy): Eukaryota > Metazoa > Annelida > Polychaeta > Phyllodocida > Nereididae > Platynereis > Platynereis dumerilii. Next base: position 37,845,970 of record JAPTHN010000010.1, on the reverse strand, counting down.
TTTTAAAAATGAAATAAAGACCTTTCCAACACCAGAGACGAAAATTTTTGCTAAATATAACCAGAAGACTGAGAAAGTAAACAAAGATTTAATAGCACTTTCACCACTGGTCATTAGAGGAGCAGTGGAAGGGCACAGCTCCCCCAGTTTATGTTCAAGGGAGCTCAGCTCCCCTCCATTTCGATCACTGGTATCACGTAAATGTTGTCCATGCTGGGAGCGCAGTGTGGAGTAATGAACTGCGTGTCTTAAATCAGCATTTTACAATGGGAAATCTTGGACAATATTTACATAAAAGCATCTTTTACCCAGATCAATAAACATAGGCCATAGATAAGAAAAAAAAGATGTTCTAAACACTCTTTGGAGACAGGACAAGAAGACTCAGAGTCCTGATGACATTGTACTCTGTAGAAATTTATTTAATTATTGTGATTAAACATTCATTGTTTCTGGAAGATCAAACGTGACACTCTTTCACACCTTTAATTTGTCATGTTTCAGTCAAATCAAGAAAGGAGAAAAAGAGCGGAACCTGGGAAAATGCCGATCACTACGGTCGTTCAGCGATAATGTTTGCCATATTTGGATTTATGCTGTCTGTGTTCATAGCAACCCTGGTGTTTGATTTGAAGTTCCAAGAGTAAGTAAAATTTCTCAAATATGATGAGGTTTCCTCAAGGCTATGGATTTAGAGGTTATAACATGGCTGAATTATATTCAGGAAACAGTCGAGGCCTCGAGGGTAAAGATGCAGGGACGGATGCAAATTCAGCCATGTTTTAACCATTTTATCCAGCACCATTTTGTTTTCTTTTAGTTTTCAGTATTTTTTTATATTCTTGTCTATAACTATGTAACACCACGCAAGCAACATGTCACAACAATTGGTTAACTCCTGGCATAGGCGTACGGGATGGCCGATTCGCAGGGGGCTTTCACTTTTTTGCTCTGAAAACTTAAAATGGTGCAAATGTGACCAGGGCTACGGATCGGCCCTGGTATTGGTCAGGATTTGCCCCGATTTGTCATTTGCCCTGATGCCAGGGTGGGGGGGGGGTGGGACTCCTGGACATCCATGACTGATTTTGTTAATGTCATGGAAGGATATCGCTACTCAGTGTTGATTGGGCAAAGACAAGGAAGGATATCATAATCGATTTTTCGCAGCACGGCTGCTCTTACGCCAAGAATTTGTGCAAATTTTGTTAGCACTCTGGATGTCACACTCTTCAATCTCATTCAAATTAACTATACATTCTAAATTTATGTAAGTCTTTAACTTTTGACCAGCCACTTTTTGGTGCACTTCTGTGATGGAAAAATATTGATAAAGAAACTAAATGGACTGCCTTCCATGGGTTAAATGTCAATCCTTCCTTCCTTCTTCGTTTCCTTTGTATATCTGTGGCCGGCGTGCCTGTGTCGAAACTACTCTCTGTGCTGTTTTAAGCGCTTGCATGTTAATTTTTGATTGGCTGATGTGAATATTTCAATTGAAAAAAAAATTCCTATCCAATTTCAGATGGTTTCCTGAAGCGTATGCAAAGATTTATGACCCAGACTATTGGAAATTGAGGAAAGCAAAATTGGCCAACGGCACCTTATTGAATTCCACATACGCCAGCTCTGCTTAAGACGTAAAGAATTCTGTCATCTCGAACGTAAAATAAAAACAATTATGTTTACAAACACTTATCTTACAGGCGTAATATAGTTTGGCCGTCACCATTCAAGTTTGATATTTCTGATGTTTAGATTCATTATGAAAATTGCAATTATTTTCTGTTGACGTAATGTCACAGTTCATGTAAATTATTTACACTAAATGATAAATAGTGCACATTGTAAATGGTCATCCTGTACATAGTAAACTCGTCTTGATCATTTGTATTTCTATTTTGTCATTACATTTTAACTTTATTTGTATACAATTTTGAATATCTATTATATTGATGAACCCTAGATGGGTGTTTTTACAGGCTATGTATATCATATTTACTCTTTAAGATTTAAGAAATTATACTTTTATTATTTTATTTCACTTTCATATTCACTGGAGTTGTTACTCCTATGAACAATTGAACATGTTATGCTGTTATTGTTTTATTGTATTATTGTAAAGTGTTTTTAATCGTCCTTCTTAAGGTTGAATATCATTATTAAACAGTATTTACATCATACATCGTTTGAGTATTACTAAGACAGATTGTTACTGTTACTCAGGTCAATGTCTATTGTCTAATACTACTTATCAAAAAAGTCGCATTGATCTCTACTGAAAATATGTTTTGTGGTTGCTTATGTCCCAAAATTTAGAAAATTTAACAATCGAAATCTTCAAATTAATTTTCTTGCGGCTAAAATATTCTTTTTCAATTTTATTCTAATACTTCCCAATGTTGAAACTCAAAACATACCATTTTTGCCGGTTTTCCTTTAGCCTCTGTTAGTGGTTTAGTCATACTTGAGTCAAAGTCACAAACCAACTCCACAAAATTCTGATTTTTCATCATCACATGTATGGGTTGTATTGTAAATTAAATAGTTCCATTTCATTACACATTCACAAAATTTCTATTCAAAATTGATGTATACCAGAGTCAAACTCGGCAATCACATTCTCTAAGGAAGTAGACAAGGCTATCAGCACACTCAGAAACAGCCCCGGTGTCTTCCAGACAAAATTGTGTGAGTTCCTCACACTGAAATGATGTGTACCGCTCGCAGGAGCTCTCAAAATAGAACACTAATCACCAGGTGGCAACATATGACAGCATATATGTTCTGATCTGCCAAGGCTGGAAAAAGAAGAGGCAGATTAACAGCGGTCCACTTGTAGACAGGGTGTTCATGAAGTTGGAGCAATGCTCCTTTCTGCAGATATGGAACGGTTGCTCATAGTCATAGAAGTCCAGTTACTCCTATTTTATTCGTAGAAGGGTAGAAGTTAGCTCGCAGAAGGCTGGTTTGCCTGGCTGTTGGTGAGAACCAGTTGTTCTTGGCTATAGGCTATCAGTTGATAAATGCGGTATAACGTAGGCCTAATACAGAAATGGGAGATTGCAAGTCACAAGGGGATGGCTTTGCGCACTTCAGTATGTCACACCAGGTGGTTCTTTGGTTATGTGTGACACAAAATGCCCCCTAGTGTTGGAATTAGATTTTAAGAAATGTTAACTGAATACATTGTACATGCAACTGACAGTACGGACAGCCCGATTACACTGGTCAACAATGATTTTGCTACCTGAGGAAAAATACCTCTATAAACCTAATTTGGCGTGCTGATTCCAAATCTGAAATCAGAATTTCTCCAGAACGTCTAGATTTTGAGTTAGTGCCATGTCAATATTTGGCAAAAAATCAGGTGTGAGAGCAATTTGCGTGTCAAAGAAATGTGTTCTAAGCTATTAAAATTTAGATTTAGAAACTATCTTAGCATTTGTAGAGATGATTTTCGTATCCTGAATCAAAGTATGACCTAATTGTTTACTCAAGACTCCTCCAACTGCATATATTTGAGGATAAGAGGTGCCAGAAATAGGCGATTTTTACCAAGTAACCTCTGGTTGGGTTTATAACTATTTCAAGATATGAAAATTTTTTATGAGGTGCTACAGCCAGCAATTAAAACTAATTTGTGAGCTGCTATGGGCCTACTTTGCCCAAAAAAATGTATTGATAATTTTATATTAACAAACTTTATGAAAAAAATATTCAGAAAATCTATTATATACATATATGCTTTTTCCAATCTGATTTTGAATGTCCATTTTTAAATGCTCAGGAGAATGTATATGCCCTAAGTTATGTCCAATCACACTCCACCTCCAGTAGCTCAGACTCTGAAGGGATTGCTTGATCATCATTAAAGAAGGGGTTTTGTGAACCACATAAATTGCTGCATATTCGATGATTTTATTCTACGCGGTTTGATTTGTTCTTGACAGAAATTGTTGGTTTGAGCAAAACAGTATGGAAAACAGTTAAAACCATGTAAAATTTCAGTCACTGGTCTACACAGTGGCTGAGGCTGGTTCTATGGACAGTGTGGTTGTATTAGAGTGTAGTATTTGGAATTATATCTGCATTACCTGACCCTTCCAACCAGAACATTTTAATTTAAAGTTTATTGCATCTAATTTTCCATCAATTTTTTTTCATATTCTTCATAAAAAAACAATACTCATAAGAAATTACTTATATATGTTTTTCTTACACACAGAAACTATAATTTATCAGTAGCAGTTGCATATTAGCCATTTTCATATCTCCAAATGGGAATATATTGAACAATAACAATTTCGCAAAAAATCGCCCATTTCTGGAGCCTGTCACCCTCAAATTTGTGTATCTGGACCTGTCTGATTGAAATATTTTGGCTATATACTGCTTCAGCATCTTGAAATACCTATGTAAATACTGAGATATGCCTACTTTCCAGTATTCAACAGTGCAGAGTGCATTTCTTTTACACGCAAATAGCTCTTACGGCTGATTATTTGCCAAACATTGAAATGGCAATAACTCAAAATCAAGACGTTCTGGAGAAATTCTGATTTCGTATTTGGAATCAGCATGCTCGAATTAGGTTTGTATAGGTATTTTTCCTCAGGTAGCAGACGGAAATTTCTTTTTGTTGGCCAGTGTTATCTTATCTTATTGGGCATCATTTGCTCATGAGTTTTTGCCAGATTAGCTAGTCTAATATTTTTCCATCTTCAGATTTTATTGTGTTTTATATCTTGTATGTACAGTCGATTCTTAAATATGCCTAATTTATCAACTTTCAATACAAATCTGAGTAAAAAGTGCAATAACAATTTCGGATATTTGCAAAGTTATCAGTCATAATTTGCAGAACAATCCTATTATATATATTGAGTCTAAAACTTTTTAAGATATAGTAAATGTACCCCCCTTGTCTAACCTGAAGAAATTCAGTCTCCATTTTACAGCAAAAGTTATGCGCATGGATTCAGAAATGGTAGAGATTATTTCTTGGCATAGCTTATTACTGAACATAGGGGAGAGCGGGGCACCATGAGCCACGGGGCACCACGAACCATGGCCCCTACAAAAACAAACAGTGAGATATAACTCCTCGATAGGAAGACCATAAAGTCCTTTATTAGTGTAGAACTGGCTAGGGTAGCTAGCAATCATAATCTGTATTTTCAATGTTGGACCAAGAATTGAAAAAAAATACTTTTGACCAGTGAATTTGAGTGAAAAGTAAACATATTGGGTGGTGGAACTTTTACTTCTGGTACTTTAACTATTTCCGGCATTGTCATAAAACTTAGTCTTCTTAGAGAAGGCAAGGCATGTGCTAGGATGATGTCATAACATTGATACTATGATAAACTGGAAAATGGTGATATGCACTAACAAATGAAATTTACAAAATGGGGCACCATGAGCCACTTGGAGAGAGGGCACCATGAGCCATTTTCTATAAAGTTTTAATATACAATTGAAGCTGAATTGTAACAACAACACTATTGTTGTAAGTCCAGAACTATAGTGCAAGACATCAGCAGCTGTTTAAGACACATTTGTGCTATTTCATAGAAAAAAAAGTAAAATCCATCTGATCCATATTGTGGTGTATGCCAAGGGAAAAATTCAAATAAAACATCTGGTTTATGAGGTATCAGTTCTTTACAGTTGAATGAGAAGGATAATACATGTATATAAACAGCTGCTGCCCCCTATGCCATGGCTCATGGTGCCCCAGGGTCGGGGCACGATGAGCCGCTAGATTATCAGCGGCAACTTATTGCCTTCGAGGAGTCCCATTGCTCTTTTTTTTTTTAAATAGAAAATTGATGACTAATTATATGTATGTGTTTATTGTATTTTTTTTCATTTAAAAGAGCAAGAATAAAGTGAGTCTGAGTCTGAGTCTCTGACTACATTTTTTAAAGACAATGTTTTGACTATTTAAGAATTAAGAATATAATGTAACAACACTGGATATTGTAGCTAAGAGGTCTTGCTATGATTATGTAAAGCAACCATTGCCACAGATCAGAACATATGCTGTCTTGTGTTGCCACCTAGTGACTAGTGTGCTATTCAGCGAGCTCCTGTGAGCGTCCACCAACTTTCGACCAGTGGAACACACACAATTTTGTCTGGAAGACACCGGGGCTGTTTCTGAGTGTGCTGATGGCCTTGTCTACTTCCTTAGAGAATGTGATTGCCGAGTCTGACTCTGGTATACATCAATGTTGGATAGAAATTTTGTGAATGTGCAATGAAATTGGAACTATTTCTTGGGACAGCAATGCTGTAGCATAGGAAATCAACTTTTGTGCCAGGTGGCAGCAGCACGCAGTTCTCAGTTTCACCAGACTGGCGGCTCATTGTGCCCCGCTCTCCCCTACTTAGATTTACCTGTAAATGTAGACTGACTCTCTTGCCAACACTCACACGTCAATTTCTCAGGAGTCAATGCTTTTGACTTTTGCTGTAAAAAAAAAAAACAGAAGGGACAAAGGGAGAATAGAGGGGTGAAGTATTGATTAAACATTTTCCAATCTGACCAGGAAGTCAGATCAAAGCATTGACACTCAGTTGGACAGCTTCTGGAGGTTTTGGGGCCATCTGTAAACCACACCACCATTGTTCTTGCCAAACCAATCTGAACCAAAAGCCAGATGAGACAGCAGACTAAGCCATGGTAAGAATACAAGTACATGTATCCACCTAGTTCAGCACAGCTTCAGTTGCCATAACAAGATGCGATCCGGACAAGCCAAATGTGGACAAAATTATGTTTTCCATGCAAGAGAATGGTGAATCTTTTAATGTTTACCGCACTGAGGTTTATTCACGATTGACGATATGGCCAGACACCACCTTTTGACCCCATTGCTTGTTTTGAAGATTGTGCCTTCTGTTGCAGATGTGGTTTGTTGAAAATTATTCAAGTTTTGTGATGGCACCCTAAATGTAGAGCCACCTATTTAGAAATTTTTGTCTTCATTTGTTACTTTTTTTTAGCATAATATGATGAACGTAATTGAAATAGAATAGCATGTCAGAATTAATCCTTACATATAAATAAAGCATTACTGAAAATATTTTTGATAATTCTGTTAATATTAGTTAAGTTGATGTTAATGCAAATTGTGATATACATTTCCTCTTATCAATTTGTTTCAGCATCATCTGCCATCACATTAACCAAGGACTGCGATGCTGCTAAGTATATCATGTGTCATTCCCTGAAATTATTGATGGTGACAAGAGCACCTTCGTCATGATTCCTCCCTAGGGATTCCTCACACTATACTTACAGCATGATGATGTATCTTTATCAAGACCTGCGTGGCAACACAATCGTAACTCTGGTTACTTCAAAGACCTCATGCATTCCACCAGATGGCGTGGGTGTATCAATAGCTAATTGTGATGAAATGGAGAACTGCAATGTGTTGTCATTCTGTTATCTTTTTGGAGATAGTGATTTAGGCTGTGGTGTCTATTATTGTAAAATTCAAAGTCATACCATGGGAAATGTGGTCATGATAGATCTGAATTTTCATGAAAATTTTTTTGTGAGAAAATAATTTGAAGCTTCTTCATTTGTTTGTGCATTTTTGTCTGGAATAAACTTAAGGCTGATCTGGTGATACAAAACATCCTGTCAAAAATTTCAATCAAGTGTTGTTAGATTGCTTGTCCTATAACGGAAAGAGCTATCGTTTTTTCGAGGAACCAGAATTTTGGCTAAGCCAGCAATACTAAAATAAACTCATAGGAATTGCTGTTTTTGATAAGAGTCCAGTTTTCAAGTTGTTGTGTCTTCTGAATGTTGGACTGTATAACATCGCATGTGGCTGATGAGGAAAAAATAACAATCCACACTGGAGTCGTTGCTGATAAAAAATTTCAGACAAAATCGGTTTTTTAGATTGTCCATGTTGGTTTTTGCATTGAAATTTGGTTTTTCAAAAAACCATTTTGAATAAAAAAAACCAATTTCTGTCCTGACATTTTTTGGAGTGTACTCACAGATTTGGCATTTAACATAATAAATATTTAAATAAGTTCTACCCTGCAAAGCTGCCTCTCTTTAACATGAACAACCGTTATGAATAGAAAGACAATTTCGTTTTACAAGTTACAATAGAAAAGTGTTCTTTTATGGTTTGAACAATAACTGCCATAAAAGCTGGTTTTACTGGGTGGACATCATTTTATGTCGACTTCTATAACCATAAGAGAGGAAGAATGCGATTTTCCTTTTTATGAAACCTTGCAGAGTCATCAACAGTAAGATGCTGTTAAAAAATGTGACACAATAACAGTGTATTTTCTATCCTGTTTGAATTTTGTATTTTTAGATCTTGAATCGAAATACCATGGTTGCCAGTAATTCCTTTAGGTTGAATTTAATACTGTTCAGGGCTTTTGAGTCGGGTAGTAAGTGAACCGACTCTGACTCGCGGTTCCTTTGGCTTTCTGAAAAGCGATACGTATGTGAACCAAAGTCTATTTGTAATGCTTTGTAGGTACATAAAATTTATTTCTGTCAATAACCTGATGTGTGGGCCAACAAAGGCACTGATTGTTTGTCCAATTGATTGATGCTGTTAATAATTCATGAAAAATCTTTATTCTCAGAATGTTAGGCTTCCCAATTCATGTCCTTTGCTTGTTTTAACTAATCTAGCAGTTAATTTTAATGTCACCATTACAAAATACAACCATTTAACAATCTATCATCAATTGCCCATTTTTGTCGATTTTATGTGTGCACTCACTGCAGACTTCTAGCCGCCCTACTATAATGATGAAGCAATCGCAAATCGTATAAGCCATATTTCTAGTGAACTTTGTGACATTTCATAGGTAAGGTTTTTTGTGCAATTCCAGGTTTGTTATTGTGTTGCCATATATGTATAGATATATTTTTCATTTATTAATTCACTCTCTCAAAATTATATTTTAAAAAAGCCTATTAATTTTGTATCCTTTAAACATTAGTAGTTTCAATGGATCCATTTCTGAATTTAAAGCTGCAATTACATGTATATTCGTATAACTAGGGGCAACCGGGGCACATTGGGATGCTTTTAACGTCTACTAATTTTGCTCAATGCTGAAAGCACTGAAGAACTCAGAAGTTTGCATGAATATCACCAATACTATTGAGCTTAAATGCAAAGCATAATAAACTAGACTGCACCTACCCTTTTGCAGCCGGAGAGTCGTAAAAATGACTGTCCCAATGTCCCCGGCGTGGCACAGCCGGGGCACATTGGGACATCAATTAAAAAATCATTTTAACACTCCATGTGCAATAGATATCACATATAAGTAGTGCGTAAGATAATGTACAGTGCATTAACACCTTGTAGTGCCAATAGTTCGTAACTTTAAACAATTTTAAACATTTAACATAAACTGTCCTGGGTGCGGACATCCATGAAAGTAAAACACAGTGCTTTGCGACAAATTTGTTCACAGAGCATGGTAATCCACCACACCTCTATAATTCACTGTGGCCTGAATACCTGTTGTGTGCTGTCCCAGGTCATTCAGTTGCCTTGGACACTTAAATTTTGCCATATTAAGTGCGTCCCAATGTGCCTTGAATTCAGTGTCCCAATGAGCCCCAATATGACTTTTACACCAAAATACCAATTTCTCGGACACCAGTGAGTGTGTTTATCACGCTAGCAATTCATAACTGTTCTTTACTATATATCAAATTCATACAAGCACTGAGAAAGCCTCATTGTTCATGGTTTGTCCAGAAAATGGTTCAATTGAACCCATCTTTATTTACTTTAGTAGTAGGAAAACAAACTTTTGCTTGCCATACTTCTGCATGTGGCTGTAATTTGTCTATAAAACCATGGAAACATCTTGATGTGAAATTACAAGATATGATGGCACTACCATATCATATACCTTGCCAGGATCCAAGAAAACCCCACCGTCCCACAGTGCCCCGCGTCCCAATGTGCCCCGTTTCTCCCTATATACATGTATAAAGAAAGATATGAACATCATGAATTTTATGATTTGTTTTATTCATTTTTTTTAGAGAACAGCCATCCCAAGAACTAAATAAAACGGTCACCTGGTGGAATGTAATTTTTCTCATTGTGTCAACATTGATCATCTTTGCTTTCGGTAAGACGGGAAATTAGGAGGGACTATTGTTAAGAATCAAATGGTCTTTCCAACTTCAAATTTTCAAATGTTTTGCAGTGATAATGAGTGGTATGGTTGATTGATAGCACACAAAGTTTACCAACTTATTGCAAGCGCTTTCCTTTCATTGATAAACTGGACATAGAAAAAGAAAATATCGGTGGTTGATTTATCAACTGACAATTTTCATCTGACTAAACTTGTGTATTTTAAACTGTATGTCTATTTGGGACTGCAGTGGGGAGGGAATATTCTTCACTCTAAAAAAATTCAGAAACCAAATTTCAATGCAAAACCAATATGGATTTTTAAAAAAATCCATGTTGGTTTTGCATTGAAATTTGGTTTTTCAAAAAACTATTTTGAATCTAAAAAACCAATTTTGTCTGAATTTTTTAGAGTGTTCACAGTCCCTTGAAATTAAGAACTGCATTGCACCATCAGTACCACCTGGCAGAAATAGTTTTAATTTCACTGCACATTCACAAAGTATATATAGCCTATCTATTCAATGTCTGGTTCACCTCAAGTCAGACTGAACATTTTTAAATGATGGTCTCTAAGAAAGGATACTACTCAGATTAGGCCATTTCCAAATACGCCATGGCTAGTATGAGATTACTGAACTTTTGAGTAATGCTGCATGTGTCCGTCCAATGATGAACAATGTTTGTTAATCTAACCAGACCTACTGCATAGATACAGTATAAATTCCCTCAAACGAGCAATGCCTTTCTTTTTTGATAGCATTTACTTGTTTTATTGATATTGTTTGAGCCACCCCTCTGATATCATTTCAATTGATGGATGGTTCACTATTCTCAGAATGTGACGCTTTTCAATTCATGCCCTTTGTTCATTTTAAACTGTTCAAGCAGTTAGTTTTAGTGTCACCATTACAAAAGACAGCCATTTAACAATTCATCATCAATTGCCTGTTTTTGTTAATTTGTTGTGTGCACTCACTGCAGACTGCAAGCCGCCCTACTGTAATGGTCAGAGCATTTTTTAAGAATTTTCAACTGGGAAACCAAGCGAACTTCATAACGCTGTGATTTACGACATCTATAGACCTGCTGAAGATCCATTCTAGATATAACGATATGCTTGCAAAAAGGTAATTTGAACTGTTGACCTGCAGCTGACTGCTAATTCAGGTCTTCGGCCGATTTCGACCACAACAAGTTTGACAAATCAATGTTTTTTTTAAAGTTATAATTGGGAAGATGACATTTAAGTGGAAGTCTAGTTGTAAAGAGTGTGAAGAATATTTCGATATGGAAAAAAGAACCCTCAATTTCAAATGCACTCAGGAACCACAAATTATAACAACCAAATTCATGTGAAATTTTAATGAGAGTCTGGGAAGTTGGTCTCCCAGTTACCATGTTAAAAAATGCACTGGTAATGATGAAGCAATCGCAAATCGTATAAGCCATATTTCTAGTGAACTTTGTGACAAGGGCATCCAAAACATTTTATAAGTAAGGTATTTCGTGCAATTCCAGAATTGTTATTGTGTTGCCGTATATATTAATATATATTTTTCATTTATCAATGCACACCGTGAATATTATATTTAAAAAAGCCTATTAATTTTGTATCCTTTAAACATTAGTAGTTTCAATGGATCCATTTCTGAATTTAAAGCTGCAATTACATGTATAAAGAAAGATATGAACATCATGAATTTTATGATTTGTTTTATTCATTTTTTTTAGAGAACAGCCATCCCAAGAACTAAATAAAACGGTCACCTGGTGGAATGTAATTTTTCTCATTGTGTCAACATTGATCATCTTTGCTTTCGGTAAGACGGGAAATTAGGAGGGACTATTGTTAAGAGTCATCCTTCCGGAATGGTCTTATCAACTTCAAATTTCTAAATGATGTTATGCAGTGATAATGAGTTGATTGATAGCACACGAAGTTTTCCAACTTATTTCAAGTATTTGAACTATTTTCCTTTCATTGATAAACTGGACATAGAAAAGGAAGCTATTGGTGTTTATCTATTTTTTAAAACAAACAATTTTTATCTGACTACACTTGTGTATTTTAAACTATCTGTCTATTTGGGATTGTAGTGGGGAGGGAATATTCTTCACTCTTTTTAAAAAAAAAAAAGACAAAATTGTTTTTTTAGATTCAAAACGTTTTTTTGAAAAACCAAATTTCAATGCAAAAAACCAACATGGATTTTTTTATAAACCATTTTGAATCTAAAAAACCAATTTTGTCCCTGCATTTGTTAGAGTGTTCACAGTCCCTTGAAATTGAGAACTGCATTGCACCATCAGTACCAACTGGCAGAAATAGTTTCAATTTCGCTGCACATTCACAAAGTATATATGGCCTATTTATTATATATATGTATTCAATGTCTGGTTTGCCTCAAGACTTCAAGTCAGACTGAACATTTTTAAATGATGGTCTCTAAGAAAGGATACTACTCAGATTAGGCCATTTCCAAATTTACAAAATGGCCAGCACTGAACTTTTGAGTAATGCTGCATGTGTCCGTCCAATGATGAACAATGTTTGTTAATCTAACCAGACCTACTGCATAGATACAGTATAAATTCTTTCAAACAAACAATGCCAGATTTGATATTCCTTTTTGATAGCATTTAGCTACTTGTTTTATTGATATTGTTTGAGCCACCCCTCTGATATCATTTCAGGAGATTGTAGGTTAGACACTGCTGTTGGACCAAAGACCGAAGAGCATGGCAGTTGGATGACAATACTTGTTGACCATAAAATCCCATGTAATGGATTTGTTACAAGTTGGAGGTTCTACGCCATTGATTCTGGGGAGTTTTATGCATCCATCTGGGAAGACTTAGGCCTTGGATCCTGCAGATTTAGAAAAATAGGATTCAACAAGATATCTGTACCAGGAGCTGGATATCACGTGAGTGGATGACTTATTTTAATGTTCGAGTTGGGTACTGCAAATATTGACCAGTACCAATAGAATTATTTCAATGTTTCCTGATCTGACTATTTACAGAAGTTTCAGGGAGAACAGTTATCAGGTTTCTTTTTCTAGTTGCACGCTTCATAGCATTTTTGTGAATGAGATTGGTGTATAGAGACAGCTGGTAGATAGTTAATACCTGTATTGCGTTGCTTCTTCCAGAGTCATTTGCTAATTAAACCTGATGTAACTGTACACTGTACAAAAACTAAATCGGTTAATGTTTATTGCTATTTCAAGGCAGAATGCAGAGTCACCCTGTACCAGATTGAATCAACGCTTAGCACAGGTTATCCAAAAGTGGTTAAGTCATTTCACTGATAACCTGTCTGTGATGAATAAAAGTCAGACAATTAATTTTGACCGATTGAGCTCCTGTTATAACATGACAAAATGGTTTTTCAAATAATCCTGGGTCATTCTGTGTCAAATCATCAGATTTTCCATAAATTTTCCACCAACCCGTCTGCAAATTGGCTGAAAAAATTATAGACTGTTTACGGTCTCAAAGGATGAACTTCCTGAAAATTGCAGCCAATTCGGTAAATTTTCCAGGTTTTGGCAGTGGTTTGAAAATGTCTGATTTTACCAGTTTTTCAGTACAATAAAATTCATATCTCCAGGGGTATACCGGGTATAAATATGAAACTCCTAGGCTATATTCTGCATATGTATGGTCAAATAATACTTGAAAATTGGAGATGTGTTCAGCCTCATTTTTTTAATATAAATTTTTGAAAAATATTCTATTTCTTTGGCTAAGTCCAAGCAAAACCAGCTAAATCTCAAGGGTATAGTTGGCATACGCCTGAAACTTTTTTATTACATTTCATGTCTGCAGGGTATAATACAGGAAAGAATTCAGGAACGCGTTCAGCTTACTTTCGGTTCTGCGGAATTTTGAATATTTTTATATCTGTAACATAAGTGCAACTAGTAAAATTCTGCAAAATCAACGTAAGCTGATCATCTTCCTGAATTCTTTCCTGCATTATAGGCCTACCCTCTATGAAAGATTCCAGGAAAGTTTCAGGGATGTGCCACATATACCCTTTGACGTTTGATTTGTTTTTGACTAAGCCTAACATATATAATATTTTTCAAAAATTTATATTAAAAAAAATGAGACTGAACACATCGACAATTTTCAAGAATTATTTGACCATACACATGCAGACTATATCTGAGAAGTTTGAAGGCTGTTTCTAAAATACCCTTTGCAGAAGGGCTACTCTCCAGTTGCACTACTATTACAGATCTATATAATATTTATCGGTTATTTCATGGTTGGGACCTGTATTTTCCTGATATTTTCTCCCGAGACCCTGTATTTCCCGAGACCCGCAGGGTCGAGGGAAATACAGGGTCGAGGGTGAAAATATCAGGGAAATACAGGTCCAAGCCATGTCATAACCTATTTATCCCATGTTATTTGCCCACATCATTGTCAATCTGAATTCTGAAAACTCACTTGTCAAAAAACAGAATTTGCGAGGTCGCCGATCGCCGAAAAAAGTGCCGTACGGCAAAAATAAAGAGTGCAGGATACTAGTTGACCACCCATGTCAACAGAGCATTTTGTTTGCTACATGCCAGTTTTTTCCCCGGTCAAATTAGAGCATTTTTAAGCGTTCTGAAGTCCAAAACATGCAGATCCTTTTTCTGTTTCAGCTTTCTGCTTTGTTGACAGCATCACGTTTATGGTGACGCTGTGACGTCATCACCCAGGCTGTTTCTGATTGGTTGAATGTCGTATTTCCCGCTCAATCTAATTATAATTGTCGTATTTCCCTCTTTAGCTCATTAAACCCGTATCTTCCCTCGTATTTTCCCTCTGATGTTTGTATTCACCAGGGAAAAACGTCAGTATCAGGGAGAATGTTTCTAGACATGGGATAAGCAAAAGTCTGCAGAAGTAAACCGACCATCTTCCTGAATTCTTTCCTGTATTAGCCCTACAGATATGAAAGATAATAAGAAAGTTTCGGGAGTTTGCAACCGATACCCCTTGAGATTTACCTAGTTTGGTTTTTGGCTTAGCCTAAGACATATGATATTTTTCAAAAATTTATATTAAACAAACGAGGCTGAACGCATCAAAAATTTGCAAGTAGTATTCGACCATACATATTACAAATATATCTGAGAAGTTTAAAGGCTCTACAATACCCTTTGCAGAAAGGCTACTCAGTACTCACCAGTAGCGCTACTGTTACAGGTATAAAAATATTCAAAATTCCAAAGAACCCAAAGTAAGCTGTATATGTTCCTGAATTCTTCCCTGTATTATACCCCACAAACATGAAAGATGATTAGAAAATTTGAGGGGTATACCACCTATACCCCTTGAGATTTAGCTAGTTTTGCTTTTGACTTAGCCAAAGACATAGAATATTTTTCAAAAATTTATATTTAAAAAACAGGGCTGAACACATCTCCAATTTTCAAGTATTATTTGACAATACATATGCAGAATATATCCTAGGAGTTTCATATTTATACCCGGTATACCCCTGGAGATACGAATTTTATTGTACTGAACATTGATTTTCGAGGGGGGAATTTAACAAGGCCATAGCTGCATTGCCGTTTTAACAAGGCACTAGGTGTCAACCCTCGAACCTTTCCCATTGTCCAGTTAGTGTATATCCCGAATTTCAATGTTCCAGTGGATTATTAACAGATTTATTGAGCAAAACGTGTAATTGTGGTCAAACCGATGTCTGAAAAACTGGTAAAATCAGCAATTTTCAATCCTCTGTCAAATCATGAAAAATAGACTGATTAAGCTGAAATTTTCAGGAAGTTCATCCTTTGAGACATAAAACAACATATAATTTTTTCGGCTAATTCGCAGACGGGTTGGTGGAAACCACTTGTTGATCTGACACGGAATGACCCTCCTGCTATAAAGTGACTTATATGGGTTAACCATGCAGGTTAGGATAACACGTGTTTTTAAGGCATTCATGCAATCCGGTATACTGTTGGGGGGGAAAATATCAAAACATTGTTTTTAGAATAAGATGCCTCATCTCTCTCATTGGTATAACACAAATAAACATTGAAAGTGCATCAGTCTTGCATTTGGAATTACATGTAGTCATCGTGAATATTTGTTATTGCAGATGTATCGCGTACCTCGCAACTTACAAATAGAAGTTAAGGCCAATCACGTGCTGGGAATCTTCTTCCACAATTCTTCTTCTGCATCAAGACCATGTCTTGGAGTTGATACGGAAACGTCATTGATGCCAGGTCTGTCACGACTATGCAATGCCGGAATATTTTACAATATGGTGAAACGTTCCGATGTCATAGATGCTGGCTCCTATCATAGTGTGTTGTTTCGGAGTCTGGCCATCCAACCGTTCATGGAGGAAGAGATCAGAGCAGGTGAATTCACTTATACAACGTATTTCTCCATTTTTCATTCCTTTTAAACATTTTCAAAGTTTCATAAAATGTTCAAATCAACTCAGACTCTTTTCTGAACCATAAAAATATACTATGCAAGTGCGTATGGTCCGGCATAATTCTATCTACTGCTTTGAGGAATGTATCACTGTCAATATCTATTTTGCATCATAAAACCGAAGTATGGCTATAGCAAGTTGCGATATGACATGAATATATCTTCAAACAACTATTTTGAAGATTTGTACTACATCATTTGATGTTCCCCAACCATATGTCCATGCAAAATCCAATTTAACTGACAAAGCACATTAGAAGCCTGAATCCTTGTGTTTACAATGTTGTATTCAATATTAAATTGCGTTAACGTGAATGAAAATTGAGCCTCACAAGAAAAGTGCGCCAATAAATTCCAAATTTTGTTCCAGCATCATCTACCATTACATTAAGAAAGGGCTGTGGCACTGATGGAAGACATTATACATCATTTCCCAAAATTCTTGATGGTGACAACAGTACTTGTGTCATGATTCCTAACACTACGCATAGCATGACGATGTATCTTTATCTTGACCTACACGGAGATGCGATCATAACTCTGGTTACTTCGAAGATCTCTTGCATTCCACCAGATGGTGTGGTTGTATCAGTAGCTAATTGTGATGAAATGGAGAACTGCAATGTGTTGTCATTCTGTTATCTTTCAGGAGATAGTGGTTTAGATTCTTGTGTTTATTATTGTGAAATACAAAGCCATAAAATGGGTAATGCACTCATAATTAATACCAATTTTCATAACAGTTTCAATCTGTGCGAAATAAGGATTTAATATCTTTTTGCATTAGGTTTTGTTCATCCTATGATTTTATTTCTATACCATTGAATGTTTTTATGTTTGTATTTTAAAATGTGTAACAATTATTATCTATTATAATGTATTGTAAACTGAACTGACGTGCAATAAATCCACAGTTGTGTTTGCTTTTTAGCAGCACAGCTGCTCTTACACTGTACCCCAAGAATTTCATGCAATCTCGTTAGCACTCTAGAGGTAACTCTCTTACACCAATCTCATTCAAATTTACTCTACATTTTCTGTAGATTTTTGTACTCTATCCCACCTACCCCATATCCCTGTACCCTATACTATACTATGACAGAAGTTGAATTGCCTGTTCGACCAGTCACTTTTGGTGCCTTTCTGTGATGGAAAAAATCATAAAGAAACTAAAATGGACTGGCTTCCATGGGTCAAAGGTCAACCATGTCTTCTTCTTCTTCTTCTCCTTATAGCATATCCGTGACCGGGTGCCTGTGTTGGAAGCATGCACTGTCTGTGCTGCTTAAAGTGCTTGCATGTTGTTTTTAGACTTTGTAAAGAAAAGGGGTGCACTTACAGCTCCAGTGCAAAATTGAATATATTTATTTCTTCATCAATATCTGTCTGACTAACGTACATATTTTAGATGTGTAGGCTACATATTTTGCAGGAATAAATTCATCATTCCAATCCTGTATTGAAACTAAATAAAAATCTTTCCTGGACCTTCAGTGCATCTAATTTTAATTTCCCTGTTTTTATTTAAATTGAGACAATATTAAAAAAAATACTTTTTTGATGATGTTCCATAAAACCATTTTCTATTGGACTTTTACACAGTCAATCCATGCAAGTTTACTTCAACCAGAACTTTATTATCACCTTTTAATCCTTCCCACTGGTTCTGGTGTATACAATGTCAGACTTGTAAGTTATGTTTATCTACTGCACCAAATATAATAAATCACGTCAATGAACAAGATGATG
This sequence comes from Platynereis dumerilii, assembly GCA_026936325.1. Taxonomy (NCBI): domain Eukaryota; kingdom Metazoa; phylum Annelida; class Polychaeta; order Phyllodocida; family Nereididae; genus Platynereis; species Platynereis dumerilii. The sequence continues at coordinate 37,827,584 of JAPTHN010000010.1, read as the reverse complement.
ACACTCTTTAGGGTGCAAAGGCCCATCATGATTGAAAAAGGGAGAGTACTAAATAGATTTACGCATATATATGCAAACTGCAAAAGACCTTGTCGGCTACAGTCTAGAGGGGCTCCATCTGTGGGCAGTGTAAGTTGGGCTGCTGACAAGAGATACGGTTTGGTGAGTGCTCGGTCATGCATAATGTATTGGCATACTCGAGTTCTGGACCGATTTCTTGTACATGAATTTTCCTTCTGACAGGCAAGCTGGGAGGCGCCGGCAAGGGGCGGAGCACTCAAATCAATCTGGGGGACTGCCGCATTGCCACTGGCGGAAAAAAATTAATCAATTAAATAAAGCCCTTATACATTGGACCTTATTATTATGGTGAAATGAAGAATGTTCCTATTTTATTTTGCTGCTGGGATTTTTTTGGTTTGGGGGGGGGGGGGGGTTTCTAAACTTTTTAAAAATATATATTTGAGGTCAGGGTGCTTGGTTTGGGTTTTTTTGTTGAATACCTGCAAAGGGAAAACATGAATTAATACAGTGAAGAGAAGAGAAAAGCAAAGAGAAATAATGTGATCAGAGCCAGGCAGCAAGAACTGCAGGTGGCTCCAAAATTAGCAGACTTTTCTTCCTTGTTTTACCAAGCAGACCACAGTCCATTTAAGGACTACAATATATAACAAAATTCACTTACCTTGTGAGGGATTAATACTTCAACTCTGAAGAGTTGAGAGTTGGAAAAATCCCAGTCCAAATTGGCCTGTTGGATATCTGGCATTCAGTGGCAAGTAGACTCTCTTCAACTGCGGTCTTAACTGATTCTCTCTTGCTAGTTTGTGGTTGAGCGGTACTTGGGAAATTTTTTTTGCCCAATCAAATCTTTCACAGTTTAAGAGATATTTATTTGGGAATTTTTGTCATACGTAATTGTCTAAGGTTGTAAAAATCTCTCAAATGAATGTTTGACAAACCTATGAATCAAAGGTACCGTCATACATAATAGTCAAAAGTTCTTCAAACCTCTCAAGCAAAGGTAATACTTACGTGATAGTCTTAGGTTTTAAAAACCTCTCAAATGAATGTTCGACAAACCTATGATTCAAAGATATGGTCATACAGAACAGTCAAACGTTCTTCAAACCTCCCAACCAAAGGTATATATGACTTACGTATGACTGAAACGTTTAACCAAACGCTACAACCAAATGTTCTTCCAACCTCTCAATCAAAGGTATGACTTACATGTGACTCGAACATTAGGCCAAACTTTAAAATAAACTATCTGCCAACCTCTTACTAAGGTTGCGACCCACGTTTGGTTTTCTATCTGAGTGCAACGTTTGGAAATTACCTTTGCCCTACCTTTGACATACGTTGTTTGGCCCAACGTTTGATTCTAACCAAAATAATTGTGTCAAATTTTTAAAAGGGAAAAATTACTGCCACCAGAGTATAATTTTTCCTAATAGTTCCTGGAGGACTGACAAAATTAGCAGGAAATCGTATTTTCCCCACTGATCATTGCGGGAGCTGTAGCAGGGAAGAGCTCCCCCTGTTTTCTGATATAGGGAGCTCAGCTCCCCCGAGCTCCCCCTCCATTTCCATCACTGCGTTATGTCCTTAACAACGCTTGTTGAAAATTGAGGAGTAGGCCTACCGAGGATCTGCATTACAACATCAACTGCGGATTTTGTGTTGGGAGTTCCTTGATATTGGCCAGGGGATATTGCTATAAGATATCTTGATTCAACTAAGATCTGAAGCCCTCTTCGGTTTACACTGCTTTTATATTAGCCTTTCTGGCAGGAATATCTCTGTATAATGATATTGCAACATTTCATATATTGCATAGAAATATGATAATGAATAGACATCTGTCTCCATCCATCTTCTTATCATCCTGATTTTAATTAAAAAATATATCCTCTTTATCCAAGATATGACTGAGGAATTACGAGATGTATTGGACCTTGAGTACATAGAAGTATAATTATGGGCCTGAGGATATTTTTGAGCATGCTGGTCCACTTTTTTATTTCATGGCTCTCAATCGATAACTTCTTCGAATATGTGAATAGTCTGCTTACAGACTGGTTTTTTAACAATTACAACACCCTTATGCCACACCAAGCCTATATCCACGTAGTACTGTTGTGGAGAAAATTAAGACTAAAATAAGTTTTTAATGGTTCCACAATCCACATGCCCCAGAGCCCTGTGTCAATGAAAGTCCGCCAAAATAAATTTATTTGTATTACATGAGGGTAATGTTGTCCTAGCAGCAAATAAGAAATACACAAATTAATAAAATCATTTTGATATACAAACTATGACAGCTCATGCGTTGGATAAAAATATGCCGTGGTCTGGTGGATAAGGTGCTTGCCTCAGTCTGGTGAAAATGAGAACAGCATGCTGCTGCCACCTGGCACAAAAGTTGATTTTGTATGCTACAGCATTGCTGTCCCAAGAAATAGTTCCAATTTCATTGCACATTCTCAAAATGTCTATTCTACATTGATGTATACCAGAGTCAGACTCGGCAATCACATTCTCTAAGGAAGTAGAAAAGGCCATCAGCACACTCAGAAACAGCCCGGTGTTTTCCAGACAAAATTGTGTGGGTTCGTCTGATTGAAATGATGTGGACGCTCGCAGGAGCTCGCGGAATAGCACACTAATCACCAGGTGGCAACACAAGACAGCATATGTTCTGATTTGTGGCAATGCAACAGCAGTCCACTGGTAGACAGTGCTTGTCTGGTAACTGAGAGGTTGCAGGTTCTACTTCCAACCATGTCACAGTGGAACTGAACAGATCCTCCATAACGCTTTGCTTCAGTTCGCCCAGATGTTAATGGGTACTTTGCAATAGACAGTAAAGGCAATTGTAGAGTGACTTAGCATTGTGTGTTCTGGAAATGGCTGCTGGCTGTATATTCCCCGGGGAGTTGAGAAAGGCTCATGCTTGAACCGGCCTGTTAAGGGTGTAATTGTAAGGTCTAGTGAGACTGACTTTATTCGGCGTAATGGAAGTTCTGTAAAAAAAATCCTACGTTTGCAATTTAAAACTAGAACCCTGTAACTGACCAAGGTCAGTGACTAAGAATTTACCAAGTTTTTACCGGTTCATGCAGCATACCAAAAGACAGCTTGCAACAATATTATGGTGCACAGTGCCACCGTGGTGCACAGTGAGACGGTGGCGCACAGAGCCACTGCTCTGCACATTGCCACTCTGGTGCACAGTGCCACTGTGACTGTGACTGTGACTGCGGTGCTAAACTGTCACTGTGGTGCACACTGCTGTGGTCTAAACTGCCACTGTGTTGCACACTGCCACTGTGTTGCACACTGCCACTGTGTTGCACACTGACACTTGTGCACACTGCCACTGTGGTGCACAGTGCCACTGTGGTGCACTCTGCCATTGTGGCGCAGCCTGTTATTGTGCCACAGTGATGCACTGTGCCACAGTGATGCACAGTGCCACAGTGATGCACAGTGCCACTATGATGCACAGTGCCATAATGATGCACAGTGCCACCATGATGAAAAGTGCCTCCATGATGCACAATTATGATAACCCTAAGCACATAACAAGAGTGAAAGCTGATGTTCCAGTCTCTGCAGAGCTACAGTCATTTGACAAGGTCTGGGAAAGTAGAATTTTTCAGGGTTCACCAATATTTTTACCTATCAATGTTACAAGAAAATACACAATAAATTAAATTAAGAGGAGAATCTTAGCTTTCCAAAACTGCTTGTGTCATTCATGTAGCTTTATTAGAACTGGAGATAGAGCCCATTGAAATAACGGTAAAATTGCAATTATTTCATCGAAAAATGGTCCCTGAAAATGTCAAGTTTTGAACGTCGATTTGTTGCAGAAGGCAAACGGTTGGGAGGAGAGACTTGAAATTGCACACACTACTGTAAGTATCTTAGGACTACACCCCAAATATTATTGAATTTTTTGAAGATGGATTTCTGAGTAAAAAAATGCAAAGATGTAAAATCATGACTGAAAACATGAATTTTTCAGGGTCGGGCGATCTTTTTAACTAGTAGAGATACGTTAAAATGTATAGAAAACAAATACTAGAGGAGAATCTGGGCTTTCCAAATCTGTTTTTATTTTTCCTGTAGCTTAATTAGAACCGGAGATACAGACCGTCAAAGTATGGGTACAAGTGCAATGTTGACAAATGAGCAGGTCAATTTTGCAGTCATTTCTTGATGTTTTGACCTAAATTGTGCAATGTAGGTCAATCCGAGGGCCTTCAAATTTTGCGTGGGGCCTCTAGGGTATTGTGGCACTGAATGCTGATGAGATGAGGCAAATCCCTCAACTGATTCCCTGTTAAGAAAAAAATAATGTCTGAAATGTCCAATTTCGCCTAATATTTGACCTTGAGTTTGACCTTGAAAAAACCTTTCTAGGTCAAAACTAATATTTTCCCCAGATTGGCAATGCATGACTTTGGGGGGGTCATGTCATTGTTTGAACTACGTAGAATCAATATTTATCTCTCCAGGGGGCAGAAATAGGGTGTTTTTACATGTCACGCGGTATGCAATATTCGTGATTTTTTAACAAATCAGCATGAAAAGATATCTGAATTCTGATTTCAGGCATCACACAAACTGGCTGGCGCCTTCCAGAAACCAGAAGATGAGAATGATATCTGAAAAAAAAGATAATTTTCAGAATTTCTGAAAATCGCCCATATTTGAACTTTGAGGGGTCAAATGACCTTGAAAAATGAGGTCAAGGTCAAATCTGAAGGTCTGTATGGGGTTTTTGGGGTATGTTAAGGGTAGTTTGTTATACATTTGCATAACCTCAAATGACTCCTTCATGGTTTTTGAAGACCCACAGCCTGTATCACGGGTAGTCACTTCACTAAAATGGCCGCTGTTGCCGAACCGTTGCAGATATTGGAATAAAAAAGTGACGTGCGCATGGCCCCAGATGCTACGCATTCCCTGGTGTATCCAGCGTCTCTCTACATATTGTGGTTCTTGAGATTACGTGAATAAACCTAAAACGGTGTTTTTGTTCTAGCTCCGGTTCCGCTTGAGCGATTCCAAAAATGTTTGTGCCTAATTATAGCCTAGTACTTTTGACTTAGACATGACCTGTACAATGCTGCCACCTGTAATGGTTCCTGAGTAAAAGGCCATGTAAATTTCCAAAATTTCATGTTTGAAAGGCCCTGTGACCTTGAAAAATAGGTCAAGGTCATTTCTTTTGAGTGTGGCCCAGTTTTAGTGCTAGAGGTACCCTGTGAAAAAGTTTCATGAAAATCAGAGAAAAAAAAGTGAAAGAATAATAATAAGAAGAACTAGAAATCGGGTAACCGCGATGCGGTGACAAAACTTCACCTATCATATAATTATTGGCAGTAAAATTAATGTGAGAAAACACAGAAATGATATTGGAAATGACATTGGACATGAACTTGAACATGAACATGAACTCGAACATGAACTTGCACATAAACTTGTACATAAACTTGTACATGCAATTGCATGTGTCTTGCACATGTTACATAACACGCAATATCACACACAATTTCACATGTAATATTATGCAATATCAAATGTAAAGTTACATGTAATGTATTAAACATACAATATCACTTGCAATATCATGCAAAATCATATCACATGTAATATTAATTTATCACCTGTAATTTTGCATGTTACTTAGAATGGACATAGTGTGCACAGATAATTATGGAAGTACTTCTAAACTATCTGTCCGTGGACTAGTTGTGATGTGACAGATAGTCAGCAGACAGATAAACCCTTACTGTAACATGTCAATCGGATTGTGGCCATACACTGACTGATTCGCTGACTGATTCGCTGACTGATTCGCTGACTGATTCGCTGACTGATACACTGACTGATACACTGACTGATACACTGACTGATACACTGACTGATACACTGACTGATACAAAGATATTTGACCAAAAACATGTAATTTTGAGGGTTGGGCATTCTTTTAAACCATCAGAGTGACAAGAAAACATTCAGAGAATGAAAACTAGAGGAAAATTTGAGCTTGCCGAATATTACATACAGAAATAACATGGACCAGTACATGGACCAGTACATGGACCAGTACATGGACCAGTACATGGACCAGTACATGGACCAGTACATGGACCAGTACATGGACCAGCGCATTGACCAGCGCATTGACCAGCGCATTGACCAGCGCATTGACCAGCGCATTGACCAGCGCATTGACCAGCGCATTGACCAGCGCATTGACCAGCGCATTGACCAGCGCATTGACCAGCGCATTGACCAGCGCATTGACCAGCGCATTGACCAGCGCATTGACCAGCGCATTGACCAGCGCATTGACCATGCATCAACCGGAACATCAATCAGTAAATCAACAGTACATCAACCTTGGAATTTTAGGAATGCATTGGCTAAGATACTTCTAGTCCTGAAAACATATCGAAATGACTGCAATTTCTGAAAACATACATTTTTCAGGGTCCGGCGATCTTTTTAACCGTCAGTGATACAAGAAATTGTTCAAATAAAGAGACTAGAGGAGAATTTGTGCTTTCCAAATCTATTTTCAGATTCTCCTTGACTTTATTAGGACCGGAGATAAGGCCGATTGAAATTATGGTACAATTCAGATTTGTAGACTTCAGAAATTTCTGAAAAAATGCTGTTTTTCACTTAAAATTACTCTAGAACCAAAACGGTTCAATGGAAACATATATTACTTGGCAGGATTATGTGAACGAACGATGAAAGTATGCTCAAATAGCTTCATTGAAATAAAATGATTATTTCCTTGTCAAAATGATGATAAATTGTGAAAATTTGACAAAAAACATGAAAATTTCAGGGTCTGGCGATCTTTTAAACCGTCAGAGCTACGACAAAATGTTCAGAAAACAAAAACTAGAAGAGAATTTGGCCTTTCTAAATCTGTTTTCAGATTCTCTGTATCGTAATTAGGACCGGAGCTACAGCCGATCGAAATAATGCTATCATTGAGAAATGTGAAAAATATCGTAAATTTTTCCCAAATTTTTTGACCTTGTGACCTTTACGGGCTAACGTAGGTTGAGCCCAGGACCTTGAAAATTTATACGGTGCCTGTAGACTATTGTAGCAGGTATGTGTGACATTTTTGTAACAATATTTTGATTCCTTGCCTGTATAAAAAAATCAAATGTCAAAAAAGTAAAATTTTTCATCATGTTTGACCTTGAATTTGACCTTGAAAATAATTTTCTAGGTCAAAACCAATATGATTTTCAGAATCAGGATGGGAAAATGGGGGGATCAATTAATTATTGTAATTCTCTCGGATCGATATTTCCATGTCAAAAACGCGATAATTTGTCGTTTTTTAACATTCTCCGGTTTGCGATATTTGGAATTTTGTAGAAAATTAAGGTAAAATGTTAGAGGACTTTGGGTTGCATATTCTAAATGCACATATTTTTGTCTGTCTAGAGATAATATATCAAGGGGATATCCTGAAAAAAATATAATTTTCAGAATTTTTGAAAATAAGCACTTTTTGCACTTTGAAGAGCCAAATGACCTTGAAAAATTAGGTCAAGGTCAAATTTGAAGGTGGGTATGGGGGTTTTATGGGTATCTTTGGGGGGGTTCACTATACATTGTTATGGCCTAAAATCGATATTTCAGGGTGAAATTACCAAGGTCACTGGTTTTGATGACGCGGTTGTTATTCAAAATTACATAACTCAAAAACAAAGCATGACATCGTCACAAAAATAACTTCTTACCATGGGCCAGACATTTAGGCATCACATTGCATCAATTTTGATACCGAGTGGCTTACAGATTTTGCTATCATGCGTGACAATCTCCAGTACTAAATATGGACCTGTGCAACCTTGACCTTGACCTACTTTCTTGAAATTGGGTCAGATTATGTAATGTACTTGTAACACTTAGAACCTGAGTGGAAAATGAAATAGGCATGTAATTACCTGTGATATGCTCTTGAGAAATATATGAAAAACGAACTTTGAAATGGCCTGTGACCTTGAAAAATGATTCAAGGTCACTGAAACTGGGTCAGTGTAATGAGGTCATGTAATACTATATACATGATTTTTTTGAAGAAATTTTTCGGCGGAAAAATAAAAATAAATAATAAAAATACTTACGAAAACAAGAAACTTCACCTATGTAATAGGTGAAGTTTAATAATACCAAAAACAATAAGAATTTACCATGTAATGGTAAATTCTTAATTAAGCAGTGCAAACCCCCATACTTTGCCTGTGAGCTGATGACACAAAAGGTTGAGCAAAGATCTTGCTCCCATTAATAATTCCTGACAGATAAAATGGTCCAGCTAAAAGACTTGGCTAATTGATGTCTGTGTGAATAAGCTAGACCAAAGTAGGAAATATTTGTGGATAATATCTGCCAAAACGGTTTTGTTGACTCTTAGTCCGGTGGCTTAGGGACAATTTTTGGGTGGATCGTTACAAGAGTGATAAAAGCACCAAACTTCCCAGATATGTTCTATAGGCCATTTCTGATGATTTCTGTCGAGGAGCCCTTTTGAAATATCATTATGTCAGAATTTAGGCCCATTTTTTGAAAACCGCGGAAATATGCATTATTTTACCTCAATGTCAAAGAAAGAAACACTTGTATCCCATTTTTTGGGTCAAATTTCTTCCTACATATACATATTATACATCAAAAGAAAGCCTAAGATCTCCTCTGTACAAATAATTAATATATTTGATGGTTGGGTGAACTCATAGATCACTAATTATTAATTAATCGCCTTACGACTAGGAGCTCAACATGCTTAAAGGCCGAAAATAGCAATTCACTGTACACTTGATTTCATGGCATATTTATCTTAAACTCATCCATTTTTGACCATTAACAGTCTCACCGTTCATGACACAACTTCCTAAAGACAAACCATGATGGTTTACACGTCATGTATGAATGTTTAATGCTGCGCGGCCACGAGTAATTTTAATCAGTTGTTTTTGGACAGCGGTGTACAACTGCAGCTTTCTTTCACAATTGTAATGTGAACAATATCCTTTGCAGGAGCTTTGAATTACTTCCTGAAGCAATAAAGGTAGTTCAGAACTGTTATCCATACAGGGAGTCATTTATTTTCTGATAAATTTCAATGAAAATGCTTTGGGAGACGGGTAAAACCATTTTGGGACGATCACTAAAATTCCTAATTCCATCGTGGATCAGGACTTACTTTGTATATAGCGGAAGTGTATCCTCTAATCAAACGTTACTATATTATATCAAATCACTGCAAATTCAAATGAAAATGCTTCTTTAACAACACACTCACCTGGGTACAGAGCATGTTTGTGTGACAGGACAGTGCCATTTGTGTGTCATGGTTAATGTACTTGGCCGTGTCACATATTAGCATGTACTGCAAGTCTCCCCAGCTGTTTGAAGTAATGAGAATTTGCATCAAAGTGTTTTAAAGTTCATTGGCTTAACAAGTACACATATGATATAGAAATTCCTTCTTTGAAATCATCACAGGGTTTATTATGATGGTTGCCATGCAGACTCTTCATTTCTTCGACAGTATGTATACTTATAGCATTGCAGCTAAGTCAGTGTTTGAATCTCAGATCTCCTAACCATTGAGAGATAAACAGATACATAGTTTAATATCCATATGTAGTAGTATATATTGTAAGTACAGCCTCTTTAGCCCAGTGCTGGCAACTTGATTGGGTTGATTAATGAGATAGGTGAGTTAGCCGCAGTCCTCAAATAAGTCTTACCCCATAACAGGGACCTTCTACTTGTCTAACACAGACACTGATACACAGGCGACCAATGTAACATCCATCCAAAGAATGTCTTGGTGGTATTTTGCTCCGATGAAAATATTTAAGATTCCGCGCTTTGAGTTTGAACTCACGCAGGCTAACACTTTCACAGCAGGCTTGCTATTGATGTTGCCTACATCTAGGTGTGATAAAAGTGCCTCTCACATCTTGGAGCAACGAAGTTTTGCATTTGGTGCAAGTCTAAAGAAAGGATGGTGCTCAGGATTACAACTGTATCACTATATCTGTGTCCAAGTACAGGACGAGAAGCATGAGTACTCAATGGGCAGAACGAGAAGTATTTTAGCTCAATTTAAGAGCATGGGGGATGACCTCCGGATGTATACGACAATCCTGATGTCTGCCACGTATTTCATGGTTTCGACCTGGTATGGGAATGCTTGTGCATGAGACAGTCACAAAATCTTCCCTGAATATATATGTGACCTGCAAGCTCAAGGTCGGCCTCCCGGCATATTTAGTTTTGAAAACGACTTTTATACTGCAGGAATTGGCTTCAGAATGATATCTCAATTCCATCCAGAAAAATGGTACCCCAGATAATCATGATGCAAAACATCTTTATTTGAGAAAATGGCATTTGAATTTCACGCCATTACTATGAAAGACTTAAAAATATCAAGAATGACACCCTGTAGAAATAAGTTTAAATCAATTTCTGGCAAAAATTTATGTAAATATTCCAAGAAAATGTCTATTACGAGAATTATAGAAAAAAGACCAAAATGTGACTGTTCGACACATTTTCCTCATTTGTAGGAAATGTAGAATGCCTACTTTGAACTCATTTTGGTGGAGCAGGTCACTATAGAAAGATGCAGAAAAGATAGTTTTAGGTCTTCACCACAACACATTACATCCAAGTTCTTGGACTTCTTCACAGAATCGTGTAAATAGCCGCAAAAGACCATTTCATTCTTACTAGATGATAATGACACAGAATTTATGGCTGGTCACCTTCAAAGTGAGAAACCAAAATAATTCATTCTGGGTGACCTAAAGAAGGTTTTACGGCAAGGCAGCACCAGCATGACACTCTCTTGCACACACCCTTCCCTCTTTCCCTCATGTAGCTAAGATTCCCACAACCTGAATGGTAAATGTGTGTTGACAATAACAGTTGTGTTAAAGACGTAGATACCAGCTTTCCTTTGTCTTTCTAAATTCACGAAAGATTCTGTCACTTTCTCCGGAAAAATCATTCTCATGACAGGTTGAAACCACAGGAATCAGTCACCAGCATCACCCACATCCTGTGGTGCTTTATCCAAGGTATACTTAATAGCCAAAATACTACTGGTCCATAATGTGGACACTGCTATAGTTGTAATCCTGAGCAACAATTTTGGTTGCTCTTTGGTGTGAGGATGCACTTTCATCAGACATATATATATCTGCAGATCAATAACAGCTGATGGCTGAGTAGTGTTAGTCTGGGTCTGCTCCACTGGACGTGTTTGCTTACCTGAGTTCAAACCCCAAATGGTGAATCATAAATATTGTCAGTGGAGCTTGAGGAACGAAATCCCAGCTGGATGCCATTTCGATGACCAATGTGCCAGGCAAGTAAAGATCCCTCACATGCGATAAATGTGTAACAGGTTGAGGACTCCACAATAACAAGTCTTGTTCCCTCCCCTCGATCTCATCAATCAACCCAAGCAAGTGTCCAGAACTAAGGTTAGAAGACTTCACTTATCATATTATTTATCCATCTGTCTATCTATCTAAATATAATAAGGAGGTCTGATATCATAGGACTTCAGTTACTTCAAAAGTGTATTTGCCCCAACACTGTAAGTACATTTTTACAAAGGGAAAGATGGCCACATCGCATAACAAGCAAAGGACGATTTTGAAAACGAAATTTCTATATCATACTTGTTAAGCCAATGAACTTTAAAACATTTTGATGCAAATTCTCATTACTTCCAACTGCTGGGGAGATTTGCAGTAGATGTTTATGTGACACAGCCAAGTTCATTAATCGTGACACACAAATGGCACTGTCCTGTCACACAAATATGCTATGTACCCAGGTGAGTGTGTTGTTAAAGAAGCATTTTCATTTGAATTTGCAGTGATTTGACATAATATAGTGACTTTTAATTAGAGGATACACTTATGTTATATACAAGGCAAGTCCTGATCCACGATGAAATAAATAACTCCCTGTATGGATAACAATTCTGAACTACATTTATCCCATCAGGAAGTAAATAAAAGCTCCTGCAAAGGATATTGTTCACATTACAATTGTGAAAGAAAGCTGCAGTTGTACACCGCTGTCCAAACACAACTGATTAAAATTACTCGTGGGCCGCACATGCATTAAACATACATGATGTGTAAACCATCATGGTTTGTGTTTAAGAAGTTGTGTCATGAACTGTGGGACTATTAATGGTCAAAAATGTATTAGTTTAAGATAAATATGCATGAAATCAAGTGTACAGTGAATTGCTATTTTCGGCCTTTAAGCATGTTGAGCTCCTAGTCGTAAGGCGATTAATTAATAATTAGTGATCTATGAGTTCACCCAACCATCAAATATATTAATTATTTGTACAGAGGAGATCTTAGGCTTTCTTTTGATGTATAATATGTATATATAGGAAGAAATTTGACCCAAAAAATGGGATACAAGTGTTTCTTTCTTTGACATTGAGGCAAAATAATGCATATTTTCCGCGGTTTTCAAAAAATGGGCCTAAATTCTGACATAATGATATTTCAAAAGGGCTCCTCGACTGAAATCATCAGAAATGACCTATAGAACATATCTGGGAAGTTTGGTGCTTTTATCACACTTGTAACGATTTTACCCCTTAGCCACTGGACTATCTCCACTTAGTGTTGTTAATCATGTCTTCAGTTGCCATAGCCACTGCAATCATACTAGGTGAACCTTAGAACACATTAGCCTTGGTTCCTTTATGCATACTAAACATCAAAAAGGGTATTTCAAGCAGAGGATAAAATATTACTTATTATGTGCCATATGAAACTGAATATGGAGAGGTTATTCAAGTTAATTGTTATTCTAGCTCAATGCTCTGGATTCATTCCATTGTTTTACAACACAAAAAGGACTTGGTTGAAGATAGTATCTATCGCTTACCGAGTAATCATTATTTTGGGATCGACGGTTTTTGGTATTGGTCAATATGGAATATATGAACCATCATCATTTGCCTTGTGGGTGCTTTTTGTCTACAATGTTATGCTCAGTCTTTGGACCATCACACTAGTTTTCTATTTCCCTGTTGTTTGGAAAAAGTGTGCTATCTTTTATGTTAACATGTTCACAGGAGGATCGGTCAACCGCCCAGGAAAACCGTTTGTATATTTTTTCTTTATATTCCCCATTATTGGCATTTTGGTTAAAGTTGCTGCAGAATACTACCAGGCTACCAAGTTGTTGCTCTATGGCACTTGTCATAGCTATGAAATTGAAAATGACACAAACATCCAACCGAACACTACAGAGAAACACTTGCCAGGCATGCTCGATTGCATATACTTGTTCTCATTTCCATTGCATCCATATAGATACATAGTTACTTTAACAAGTTGCTATTTTATTGGTTACCTTTGGTTCTCAGTTTCATTGCCATTCAGAGAGCTCTTCCACAAAATGCAAGAAAAGGCACCGTCAAATTCGAATGGTGTTGCTTCGTACTACAAGGACTATCACAAACTTTGCAAATCGGTGACGTTCCTGAACAAAACACTGGGAATATTGAACGCTGTCACTCTCTCGTGTTTGGTGACCAGTCTGTGCTTCATTTGTTATGTTATGGTAAGGTAAGTCTGGAATCATGTTGTGATAAGTCTTTCTCCACACTAAAGTGTACGAAAGTTTGATATCACTAAATAAATATTGCATCAGTTTTTGTATCTATATCCCTTTTTTCTTTATCTACATACTGTCGGAAAATGTTTGAGATAAATTCATTTTTCTGGGTGTAAACAATTATGGCAGGATAAGTGACATTTATGGGAAGGATTGAGCATTTATTGACTACCACATGAAACTTTCAGGATAGTTTCTATAGACCATTAGCCTCAATTTCAGATGTGGAAGCACTCTGAGTCTGCCCCCCTGTGACCTTGAGGGGTCAGTGACCTCTGAGGCTATAATCTGCCAGACTTTGGTATTTTTGCTTGCTTTAATCATTCAAGGGCACCCCAAAACTTATTAATTCTCATTTAATGTAGCCAGGTAAACTTCCACACAGAGTGCTCTCACATGTCTCTGCTAAATGAGCAGTAATCTTAATTTTCTTTACCATTCATTTCATTAATTCTTTGTGTGAATGTTTTTTTGTTGTGATATGAATGATTGATGTATGCCAGTTGTCTTGAATGAATGTATCTATGAAAGGATTGTACGCAACAAGTTTCATGAATATGATTAATAAAGTATTTATTATTTTATTATTATTATTATTATTATTGACGCTTATAGGAGTCCATAAAGCTGTCCTGAAAATGTCATGCTTTAGTCATTAAATGCCCAGTCCTTTGCCTATCTAATGATAGGAGAGTGAGTACACAAGAAAGTTACGCCCTTGAAACATAGGGGTATATTTGTGCTCCTATCAAACCATAGTTTTAATTTGATTTATTGTTTCTTAAATTGTTGTGCAATACACACCAGTGTTGATGAGACCGGCCTGGAGGCCATATTTCAATAGCCTCAGACTCGGTCTCATATGTCCAATCGTCGGCCTTGGACTCGTTCTTGGATGATGGAGATCTCGAGACCTGCCTCTTCTTCAAGGCTGGCCTCGAGGTTAAGTTTTGATGGCCTTGATCTCGGTCTCGGATGTCCCGGCCTCCTAAAACACTGGTACACATACATGTCCACTCACGATCCCCTCGGCGAAGGTGTGCCTGCCAATTCTACATATATATATTACACATTTCCAGGTTGAACTTCTGAAATTGTTACAGTTCATTTTCTTTTTTTTTTTCAGCTTCAGATTTCAAAACTATGAAAACGTAAACATATCCCTTGGGCTGGATTGTGTCTTCTACTCTGTGGCCTTGTGTTGCTTCATGGCTGGACCGCTTGCTTCGGAAAAGTGGGTCAGTACCTTTATGTCCAATAAGATATATTTTTTGGTTACTAAATCTCTTAGCATATTGAGATTGAAATTTTAATTTCTTAATTTTGTTTTGCACCAATAATTCTTCTGAAGCAGTGTGTTCTCTTGCCATTGGGAAATAATAAACAATATACAAACATAGAATGCACAAGAAATAATTTATGAATGACAGTAAATGGACTGATAATTTTTCTTCTCAGATTGCTGCACCCTTGGAATTGCTGTATGAAATTGACACATCAAGAGCATCTGGAAAATTACTCATGCAGGTTTGCCAAATTGTTGACATGTTAAAAATATGATTACATGCATTGATAAAGAAATTGTTGTTTAATCATGTCCAATTTTGTTAAATCCAAATTCTGAGCGACTAAACCCAAATGTTTTTCAGATCTCTTTATTTGTGGATCGTATTCATTCAGCTGAGAGGGTGTCTGTGTCTGGATTCTTGACCCTGGACAGACCAGCTTTTCTTGCGGTAATATCACGATTCCCTGAAAAAAAAAATTGTGTGCGATTGACTAATGGAGACATACAGAACTTTACAATATGATTAATAATCAGTGATAATGGTCAGTCCTTTCTTTTTTCCAGATTTTTGGAACTTTCCTGGCTTATGTGTTGATCATCTTTCAGTTTGGAGGGCCATAAGTCTATTCAGGTTTTCAGTGGAAATCTTCTAAATATGGTAATAATATTATGCCCTGAAAATTGGAAGCACAATATACTGTCGACCATATTATGATGTAATTAATCATAATGATCAGTCCTTGCCTTTTTTCCAGATTTTTGGAACTTTCCTGGTTTATGCGTTGATCATCTTCCAGTTTGGAGGACCGTAATTATATAAAAAGAGACCCTTTTTAGACACTATTAAGATTTTCCCGTTTGCCACACTAAATAGCTTCCAATGTATTGTTTCTACGGAAAAGCATCAAAGGAAAGAGTTGTTACAAGGTTTGACAAAGTTTCTAACATAGCGCACTTTTGAAAAGGACAGTATGTGATGTGGCATAGTTGCCCTTTTTGGATATTTCGGAAGGGATATTGGCTAAGCATGGTTATATTCATCATCCCAAGTCATACCATGACAAAATGGCCCATAACCTTTGCTAATTCATGAATACTTAATTAACTGACCCAGTTTTGGCTCAGCTGCATCACAGTTTGAAATTGTTGCTTCTGTTTCACACTGTTACAAATGGAGAAATTGTGTATTGTTGAAAGGTGCTATCACAGTTCCGAAAATTCCATTGAATTATGTATTTTCACAGTTCTGAAATGAAACTGTTTGAAAGTTTGCTTGTTTTACACTGTTTTTCTCAGTTGCCAGTAATCCTCTAAGTGTCCATAATCGGACTAAATCTGCATGCAAAATGCTTATGACCTAAATAAGCAGCCAATCACAGAAGAAGTTGGAAATAGCAGAAAGCCCTGTCCATTTTAGCAGGGCTTGCGTGGGGAGGATGGGTTATATTAGGGGAGCAGCTATTCTGACAAAGACCTATTTGAGTGTGTGGCATCCAAAAAGCATGCCTGATTAGATAATCGGGCTGTGTGTTGAACTTTTGGTTGTAACATAAGGTACTGCTACACTTTATATCTAACAACACCTGTTAGTTTCCAGAATTTACAAATGCACTGGGTTAACAAGCGAAAGTCAGGGATTCTTTGTTTTTATGGTATCTTGAATAACAAACCTTCATGGCATAAAATCGTCATGAACACAGTTTTGAGTTTGTTGACCATTTCTCTGTCTTGTTATAAATTGCCCTCAGGATCTGTTAGACGTTAATACCATTTGACACCTCTGTTAGCCATTCACAAGCCTGTATTTCACATATAAATTCCTTTTTCTTGGTTGTCCACGGGATCGGGAATATGTGTTTATCACACTTCGGGCTAAAGCTCTCGGGTGATAAATCATATATGTGACCTGCTCCACCAAAATGAGTTCAAAGTAGGCTATTTATATTTCCCAGAAATGAGCAAAATGTGTCAAAAGGTCACATTTCGATGTTTTTTAGCTCTTGGTACCACGTTTTGGCAAAATAAATTTCCTTTGAATTTTTAAGACCATTTTACAAGAAATTGATTTTAAGTTATCTAAATCGGGTGTTCTTCTTGATTTTTTTTTTAGTTCTTTCATTGCAATTGTGGGAAATTCAAATGCCATTTTCTCAAGGTTCGATGTCTGCGATCATCACTGTTTTAGGTGCCACGTCTTTGGATTGGATGGAGATATCAAAACATATGAACCATCTTTTTAAAGCCCATTTCCAGTAGAATAGAGTCATTTTCACAACTAAGTATGATAAGAGGCCGACTTTGAACCAATTTTGGTGGAGCAGGTCACATATTCTCTCTCCTGTGGTGAACAACCTGTACTTATGCACTGGATGGCTGGAGAAAAAAGTGTATTGATTTTGCAATGTACATATAGAGAAGCCATATATTGATAGAGGTTATTAGAAAGTCAGTTCCCTGGATTTATTAGCCTAATAAGAGACCTTAAGGTCCTTGATATGAGAGGCTCCTGATCAATTCAAGTTAATAAAAGGTTTGTAAGTTAAGACCCATCTTAACCCGGCCTGGTTCGGGTTAATACTCGATCCCTTACTCGTATTCAGATCGATGAGAAATCAATTTTGTATGATAATGCTGGAGGTAAAAATTTAAGAGTATCCCCGTATATCCGTCTCATAGAAACAAGATTATCTAATATTTTGATAGTTGTCAGAGATTCAGGTGCCCAATACTTATTGGTGTTCTGACACTGTTTTTAAATATTCTGGCTGCTTTGTACATTGCATGATTCTATTTCAAATATGCATTCTGCATAATATCCCACAATAGGCAGTGTAGTTCTGGCAAAAAACCATGTGATTCACACCATGTGGTTCATCGTTGTGAACCACATGAAAGAAGTTCTGACGTTGCTATGTAAACAATAGACTTCGGACTCGTGTTGTATTCTTCCGCGACCTGACATTCATGAGGTTCATTGCTTTGAACCACACTCCCATTGAGTTTTATCATAGTTTCAATAGCTATTCTGAGTCACCTATTACAAGCATTTTATTTGGCTTAAATGATGGAATTCACAATGACTATGTTGGTACATTTATAACAGAAAATAATCTGCTACTATAGTGTATACAGTACACCTATACGTTTATTGAACAACACTTGTGAGTGTTCAGAATTTCAAAAGCGTAACAGGTTAACAATGGAAAATTTTGATGTTTTCATGTTCAACTGCTCTTAAATTATACATCTTTACAACCATGAATTATTGCGAACATGGGGCTTGGTTTTTTGGACCTTTCTGAATGATCATCCTCATTTTATAGTATGTTTTCCTGCAAGTGGATGGCTAAGGCACAATTTTGCATTGATTTTGCTTGAACAATGACCATACAAGCTCCATATAGAAGAAGCGTCAATGCAAGGTTATTCGTAAGTTGGTTATGTGGACATTTATTTGCCTAAGAGTGGACTTCAGGTCTTCAGTTAGAGACTCCTGTGAGTTAATGAATTTTTTTAAAGGTTTATAGGTTAACACCCACCTTAACTGTGCCTGGTACCAGCTTACTGGTATATTAGATTACTAAGTTTACTTACTCATATTGAAAATGATAAGTAACCCATTCTATGGTAATGCGGGAGGTAAACGTAAACATTGATGAATGACACTGTCCAAGCCAGAAGATATCTTTCATTTGGTCTCCCAACACCGCTTATTGCTTATGAAAAAGTTGAATTCTTGTGGTCCTTCACATCAACTACAGGCAACTCCCATTGAGGTAAGATCTATGTGTCAATATATATATGTGGAAGCTTCTTCACTCCTGATATTGTGATCCTATCAGAAGCCCTGAATGACCTCAGGGTCTCATCTCATTGGTTTATCTGCTCTAGGCCAAGTAATCAGAGCATCAAAGGTCATGGAAGCATTTAGCCAATGGAGTAGTGTCTTACAAATTGATCAACTTTGACATAATCCGCCAATTGAGAGTTATTGTTTTGGTGTTGTAAGTTTCTGTTATCTTCCAAGAATTCAACAAAAGAGAAAATACAACTGAGCGAAACTGAAACATAGGAAATACCTACAATAGGGCATACCATAAAACAGCAATGTTCTTTGATTTTTGCACTTGTCGGGGGAATTGTGCCTTTTGGTGAGTGAATCAGTTGGAAAAAAAATGTTTTGAAATCGGTCAACTCCTTATGCCGGTTTACCCTCTTTGAACAATAAGGGGTCTGAAAACACCAAAAATCGCCGTTTTTATGCAGTTTTTGTCAGTAAAGAGAATCACAGATGAAATATTTCATCCAAAATGCTGTCCATTTCCATCAGGCAAGGTTATGACATCTATATAAAACAAACTTGACAATTTTGATGAAATTTATCTCTATTTGCCCTTTTTTTGACAAAAATGCCAAAAATCACAATTTTTCACTTCGTTTTAGCATGTTTTTCTTAGATACAGTGCCACTGCACATACTTTTCTTGTCAAATGAATAGATGTTTTCCTTATGAAGCCATTTTATCCCATTGGTGACATCCTTGTCATCCCTGAAGTCTTTAAAATTAAGCCATCTATTACAAATAATTCTTTTTTTTACTCAAGTTGATGCTATGAAATTATTAATCTTGTCGTTTGTCTTGTTACTTATGACTAACGTAGATATAAAATGTACAGTTTTACACTGCAGTTTGTGCTTCAATTCCATAATGGTTTTTTAGTTTTATGTATAATTTTGTAGGTAGTATTATCGATTACTATATTTGTTTGCAGTTGAGAAGCCTATATTCTCAATTGCGATGATCCTACGATGAAGATGGATTATAAAAACTGATTTATGTGCACTTTGCTTATCATTATGACATTGGAACCCTAAACGTACTCAATGCTATAAAATTGATAAATATAGTTTTACTGATCAACCTCTCACAGCAAATCTTTATCATCCATCAATCATTAGAAACAATTCTGCTTATTATTGTCTCAGCTTGTTAAAATAATTGATACTGACTCTATACCAGCTTGAGATGCAGATCACGTTTTTTTTCATAGACAGAGTAGTAGTAAGGTTGGACCTTACAGCAGTTTTCAAACGAGCTTGGTCGGTTCGCTGACAAGACCTCACAGACCATAAACTCAGATAGCCCAGACTATCAAGCAATTGACAAACACATTACAATCACATTAAAATATCAGTCAAGATACTGCAGCTGGTTGACCTTGGAGACATTTCTTTGTTTTTATATAGCAAATGGTCAACTTTTAAGGTCAGCACAGCAGTTTATTGGTCTACCCAGATGTCAGGGTGGACATCAGCACACTTTCATTTTCAAGGATCTTGTCAGTGAACTGACCAAGCTCCCTCGAAAACTGCTGTAGAACATTCACTGCACACGGGGTAGATAAGATAGAAGACACCACACTGTCACCACAGAGAAAAAACCATAAGTTCCTATTGTGCATTTCTTAGATCAGTTATGTCATTTATGACAGCGAGAACTTTTACACCATCCCGCCTTAGTGCTGTAGTACTGGGCAAGAAGCTGGAAACAGGAAATTACATGCAGCAGGAATTATTTGCCCTCACTTGGAATGCCTACATTTGAGGCTTGAATGAATATTTCAAGTTGTAAATTTATCTATTTTTCTTATTTGATTTGAATTGTGATAGCCCTTTCCACCTTTTATACTTTTACTGAATCAGTGTTGTGTTTGCATTGTGGGAACAATCTAATTTCATGATGTCTAACTCATTCAGAAATCATTGTAATCTAGGTATAGTAACAAGTCTGCATAAAATTGACTTATTGTGAAGAGTCTAAAACCTGATCTGCAACTCAAGCTGGCATAGAGTCAGTATCAATTACTTTACCAAACTGAGACAATGATAAGCAGAATTGTTTCTAATGATTGATGGTTGATAAAGATTTGCTGTGAGAGGTTGACCAGTAAAACTACATTGATCAATTTTGTAGCATTGAGTATATTTAGGGCTCCAATATCATAACAATTAGCAAAGTACACATAAATCAGTTTTTATAATCCATTTTTCATTGTAGGATCATCACAATTGAGAATATAGGCTTCTCAACTGTAAACAAATATAGTAATCGATAATACTACCTACAAAATTATACATAAAACTAAAAAACCATTATGGAATTGAAGCACAAACTGCAGTGTAAAACTGTACATTTTATATCTACGTTAGTCATAAGTAACAAGACAAACGACAAGATTAATAATTTCATAGCATCAACTTGAGTAAAAAAAAGAATTATTTGTAATAGATGGCTTAATTTTAAAGACTTCAGGGATGACAAGGATGTCACCAATGGGATAAAATGGCTTCATAAGGAAAACATCTATTCATTTGACAAGAAAAGTATGTGCAGTGGCACTGTATCTAAGAAAAACATGCTAAAACGAAGTGAAAAATTGTGATTTTTGGCATTTTTGCCTAAAAAAGGGGCAAAACAGATAAATTTCATCACCAAAATTGTCAAGTTTGTTTTATATAGATGTCATAACCTTGCCTGATGGGTATGGACAGCGTTTTGGGTGAAATATTTCATCTGTGACTCTCTTTACTAACAAAAACTGCATTAAAACGTAGATTTTTGGTGTTTTCTGACCCCTTATTGTTCAAAGAGGGTAAACCGGTGTAAGGAGTTGACCGATTTCAAAAATTTTTTTTTCCAACTGATTCACTCACCAAAAGGCACAATTCCCCCGACAGGTGCAAAAATCAAAGAACATTGTTGTTTTTTGGTACGCCCTAACCTACAAATTGTTAATTGCATAAGTCAATCACCTGCTTAAACTGCCCAATAACAACATGGTTACAGCCATTTCTGATTAAAGACAAGGAAATCCTCTCAGGGCCCCTAGGTCAAGTGACTTAACTGGAGCACACAGATGTCACTGAGGGCTTCTGAATTTCTCATGAGCTTCTGAGCCTTTCCCAGCACTTTAAACAGGAATTCTAGGATGTTGAAGATGTAATATATACAGGAAACACTTTAAATAAATCATTGTGATGAACTCATGCCAGGCAGGCTAAATGTTTTCTCTAAATAATAGTGACAAGGGAAGCCTTACAAGCTGGCCTTGTTGATTTGACCAATTGTCATGTGAGGCACCTTCCATATATATACTGACACATTGATCTTACCTCAATGGAAGTTGCCTGTGAATCAGCACATTTTATGAAACATATCAGCAACCCATGTTAGACAAACTTCTCATAGTGTACCAATAGTGCAACTCACCTCATGATGCATAAATGTGGTCTCTTCTGATCAGTGCATGAATATATGGTGCATATGTACAGGATGTAAAGCCCTTTTCTTCAACCACTCTTATTCATTCTGAAGTCACTTTTCCTGATAATTCTATTTTCATCACATACCCAGACTGTCGATCGCAATGAATTGACTCCTGAAATGTTGTCTAAAGCCGCTTCCATAGAAAGTGATATTTGATTGCAATAAATCATACCCTCCTTGGCTTCTGGTAGATTTGATGGTTGATCCATGGGGAAATGAGCCATTGAAAGTTTCTAGGTCTGGTGAAATATCTTTAGTGGGCATGGACTGAAAAAAGGAAACACTGAGCAAACATTTATTGTACTAAGTTATATGCATGAATGTACATACAAATTTATAATAGTTACCATTTATTGGTTTAATCAACATGTGAGAGGACAAGAAGGCAAAAAAGTAACTGTGAATGATGTGGCAAAGCCAGTTTTGGAAGTTGAAAATAAAAAAAAAAAAAGGTTTCCAAAGGACCGCTAATCTGTAAAAAGCTCAAAGAGAGGCTATTAGAAAGTCAGTTCCCTCGATTCCCTCAATTTATAGCCTAATACTAGATCATTTGGTCTTCCTTCTTCAATAAAAGAGGCTCTTGATCAATATGAGTTAATAAAAGCCTTATAAGTAAAATCTCACCTTAACCCTGCCTGGTCTCAGGTTAATACTGGATCACTTAAGCATATCTTCATTTTATATTAGGTTTTCCGGTAAGTGGATGGCTAAGGAATAACTTCGCATTGATTTTTCTTAAACAGTGACCATACAAGCTCCATGTGGAAGAAGCGCCAATACCAGGCCATTCGTAAGTTGGTTCTCTGGATATTTATTTGCCTAATACTAGACCTCAGGTCTTCAATAAGAGGCCCCTGCTCAATTAATACAAGTTTTATAGGTTAAGACCCACCTTAACCCTGCCTGGTACCAGCTTATATTAGACTACTAAAGTTTCCATATATTGAGATTGATGAGTGACCCATTTCATAGTTATGCAGGTAAACATTGATGAATAACATTAGTAACAGGCAACATATCTTACGCGGTTATTTGCCAGGAGATGTCGTTTTATCATAATTATACATCCTTGCATTTGATAGTCAAACATAGGAGTTTAAATATCATGGTCTCCAAACTCTGCACACTTATTTTTGATATAACACGTTTCACACCATATTATAAACACAGTTGTTAAAGAATACTGTCTTTCCTTCAAAACGGTATGTGTAAATGACTTATATAACCGATATCCACTTTAATGACCCCTATTTTAGGCAG
Organism: Platynereis dumerilii; assembly: GCA_026936325.1. Lineage (NCBI taxonomy): Eukaryota > Metazoa > Annelida > Polychaeta > Phyllodocida > Nereididae > Platynereis > Platynereis dumerilii. Next base: position 37,803,972 of record JAPTHN010000010.1, on the reverse strand, counting down.
AAAATATGGATGTGACAAACAAAAATCTTAAAATTGGTATAACTCAAAATTTTCCCAACAGAATTTTTTCGTTTTTGTCTTAAAATGTTCTCCTGACCTTGCTCTACAGCTGGGTGCTATCCGTCTTCTCGCTTATTTTTTTAAATCTTAATGTTTGCTCAGGGGCACTGTGGTGAAAGAGTTCATGTGGATTGCGGTTTGACTTGTGTGAACAACTGCCATAACACCAAGTTGGCCTTTGCAGTATACTATTGGTCAAAATTATGACATCAATTTTCCAGCAAACATCACTTGCTTGAAGCAAGCTGAAAAAAGTGACACGCAATGGGCAACTTGACCAATCACCTGGCAGGATTTTCTGATGTCAGACCAGAAATTTTGCAAAATGTTTTGTTATTTGAGAAATGTCTACAAATATGAAATCATCTGTAATACCATTTGACACCTCTGTTAGCCATTCACAAGCCTGTATTTCACATATAAATTCCTTTTTCTTGGTTGTCCACGGGATCGGGAATATGTGTTTATCACACTTCGGGCTAAAGCTCTCGGGTGATAAATCATACATTCTCTCTCCTGTGGTGAACAACCTGTACTTATGCACTGGATGGCTGGAGAAAAAAGTGTATTGATTTGGCAATGTATGTACATATAGAGAAGCCATATATTAATGGAGGCTATTAGAAAGTCAGTTCCCTGGATTTATTAGCCTAATAATAGACCTCAGGTCCTTGGTATGAGAGGCTCCTGATCAATTCAAGTTAATAAAAGGTTTGTAAGTTAAGACCCATCTTAACCCGGCCTGGTTCGGGTTAATACTCGATCCCTTACTCGTATTCAGATCGATGAGAAATCAATTTTGTATGATAATGCTGGAGGTAAAAATTTAAGAGTATCCCGGTATCCTTCACACAGAAACAAGATTATCTCATATTTTGACAGTTGTCAGTGATTCAGGGGCCCAATACTGATTGGTGTTCTGACACTGTTTTTAAATATTCTGGCTGCTTTGTACATTGCATGATTCTATTTCAAATATGCATTCTGCATAGTTTCAATAGCTATTCTGAGTCACCTATTACAAGCATTTTATTTGGCTTAAATGATGGAATTCACAATGACTATATTGATCATTACCGAAAATAATCTGTTACTAGAGTGTATACATACAGTGCAGCTATACGTTTATTGAACAATACTTGTGAGTGTTCAGAATTTTAAAAGCGCAACAGGTTGACGATGGAAAGTATGGAATTCTTTGTTTCAGTATCAACTTCTCCTAAATTACACATCTTCATGACAATGAATTATTGTGAACATTGTGTTGAGTTTTCTGGACATTTCTGAATGATTGGCCTCATTTTATATTATGTTTTCCTGAAGTGGATGTATAGGGAATAATTTTGCATTGATTTTGCTTAGACAATGACCATACAAGCTTCATATGGAAGAAACATCAATACTAGGCTATTCGTAAGTTGGTTATATGGATAGTTATTTGCCTAACAGTGGACCTCAGGTCATCAATAAGAGGCTCCTGATCAATTCGAGTTAATAAAAAGTTCATAGTAGGGGGTGGTGATAAAAATGAACTTTAAAATTTCAAATGGAAACTATCCAAACATTGTTAAGACAGAAAAATGCAGCAAATTGATGTATTACACATAGCTGTAGCTTCATTTTTGATCCCTCCCAAGCTCATCTGAAGATAATAAACTTTTGAGCTAAAATTATTATGTTTTTCGAAATCGCGGTTATTGATTACTTGATGTAGGTAACATCTATCCCATTGAGAATGGTGCCATTGTCTTCGTCTTAAGAGAGCTTTCAAATGAGTACCAACATGATATGTATTGATGTATATTTGACCACTTTTAAGCATTTGAATTATAATATAATGTTGAACTATCACGATCATAATCAGACAATTATAATGAGAGCCTGTTCCCTGTGGAGCTTGCATGCAAAATTGCTAAACATGCATATTCTTGGAGATTTAGGTGCATAGAATATGTTTATGAATTTTAACATCCTTTTCTGATGCAACTACTTGCAGAATCAAAGATGGCTGCAAAAATTGGACGAAAAGGTGCCCTCCGAGAAGCATTTAATTCTATTTCAGCCCTAATTCAAAATTAATTACCTCCAAATGGCAGGTCATCTTCTATACATTTTTTCAGAGAGGAAAATAAAGTCCTTTTTATATGTCTATAAGTTACGGACATTAAAAGCATCACTTATATCCATCATCCTGCACTGCGGCCAAAATTCCAGAATGGCGGTTTATCCTTTCAGTCCTGTAATAACTGTACTGATGCAAAGACATCGTAGAGCAGCTAATGGAATGTAGCCTTGCTTTTTGGGTCTAGAAACTGTTTTACACAAAATTCCTGTAGAGACAATTGTCAAAATTGCCAGGTTATTTATACAGATTAACAAATTAGAACTAATTTTGTGTTTCTTCTCTAGGTCAAAAAATTCATCAGGCAGTGACAGGCACTAATTAAGGCAAGGAAAGCAATTCATGTTTCCATAAAACACTTGCCTATAAAGACATTTCAAAGATCCCACTACAATGGCAAGCTGATAGGTAATTTAGTAGCGAATAATATTTGAGTCAGTACTCAGATTGTGTAATAATGTCGAATGGGTATGATTTTCAAATCTGTACAGGTATTAATTAAATTCTGTTAAACTGATAAGTTTCCATGACATTTCTAAAGCTATCTACTTAATGACTTTCTAATTTTGTGAGAGATGATGCTGCCATGTTTTCATAATCTTCGTCAAAAATTCCTTACCAAGGTCAAGGAGATGAAGAAACCAAGAAACTTGTCATTAAAATTCTGTCAATTAGCAGCTGAATGGGACCAGGGGTCTCTTTACTATTACTTTTTGGTACCATCTTGGGAGCCACTTCATGATTAGTAGAGATGATACTGCTTATATGTTTTCATTACAGCTGTTTGCAGGTTGGCGGTCGATCGGAACAATGTGTTTTCTCCTCTTCAATTTGCAAACTGGCATTGCCACGTCATTAACAGTTACCTGTTTGTTTCCTAATCTTCTTGTTAGGTACATATACACCAAACCAGTTAATTAGTTTGTTCATTTTGCACATATGCTGCCACATATTATATATATATGTTGAACAAATAGATTAAATGAAAACTGACACAAACAATATCGATCATTAAAACATGTTTAAGCCAGTGACATCACAAGTAAACTACAGGCTGCCACTTTGATGTAGAAAAAGAGTGGACTGTTGCACTGTGAAAATGGTACTTCGTGTGTCATCATACTGATGATTTGTAATGATCATACCCAATACTTGCAATGTCAATTTGATTTAAGGGAGGCTTATCAAGCTTGTTGATGACAGCCAAAGGAAAGGGTTAAGCATCTGATTTTCACTCTAAAAACAGTTATGACAAGTCAAATGGCCTTCTTTTGATCATGACTACAGTAATCAAACAGCCTCTATATTTCCCCTGTTGAAAGTAGAGAAGATGAAACTTCATTGGCTGTCATGAGTAACAAAGTGCATGTTTCACACAGAACTGGTCCTCATTTTTTACTTTATCAAAGTGACAGACTGTGATGAGTTATATGATGCAAAGAAATGACCTCTCATTTAGTTTTGACTACAATTTTGGACTGAAATAAGAGTGAACTATGGATTCTTTGATTGGACAAATTAACATCAGTCATGTCCTCATTTACTTAGGATTTATTACATGGATCACTGCTCATATGGCTTTAAAGCACAGAATCCCTGGTCCTAATAGTGATACTGTAATATACATGAAAATACACCTGTAAATTATCACTCGATGTCAAATACCGGGTGAAACAGGGCAAAATTGATACTTTTGTGTGTCAGATGGAATCTTGTCCACCACATTAAATTGAACAAGCAGATTTTATCAGAAAATATATAAACATTAATTTTTGGGGAAAAAACTGATATAGAAACTTGATTTGCAAATTTTTAACCGACATTTCTACGGGAGCCATATAATTACCACAAAAGAACTGACTTTGTAGCTTATCCCGCCGCATTTATCAGTACATAGCACCTGAAAAACGGGGTAGAATGGTCATGTTGGTATTCAAATGAAAGCTCTTTTCATACTGAAGCCAATGGTGTTAATAAAATTAACCTTAACATCACTAGGCGAAAGATATAGCAAACCGCGACTTCGCAAGTAACCTAAATAGTACCGAAAATTAACAAAACTTTCAATCGGTCTTGGGAGGGACCAATAATAATGCTACAGACATGTATTATACCTTTTTGGAAACCATTTCTCACCCTTAACAAAACCTAAGTAGTTTCCATTTGATTTTCAGCAATTTGTTTTTTTTCATGATTTATCACCACCCCCTATTCATAGGTTAAGATCCACCTCAACCATGCCTGGTACCAGCTTATATTAGATTACTAAGTTTACTTTCTCACATTGAGATCGATGAGTAACCCATTTTATGGTCATGCAGGAGGTTAAAATTGATGACTAAAGGTCAAACACACATATCTTTCGTTTGGTCAACACCGCTTATGAAAATATTAAATTTCTGTGCTCCTTCTCATCAACGTATTTTTATGAAACAAATCAGCAACCCATGATAGACAAACTTCTCATAATGTGGCAATAGTTCACCTAACCTCATGATGCATAAATGTGGTCCCTTCTGATCTGTGCATGAATATGGTGCATAATGCATATGTACAGGATGTAAAGCCCTATTATTCATCCACTCTTATTCATTCTGAAGTCACTTTTCCTGATAATTCTATTTTCATCACATACCCAGACTGTCGATCGCCATGAATTGACTCCTGAAATGTTGTCTAAAGCCGCTTCCATAGAAAGTGATATTTGATTGCAATAAATCATACCCTCCTTGGCTTCTGGTAGATTTGATAGTTGATCCTAGGTTCTCCATGGGGAAATGAGCCATTGAAAGTTTCTAGGTCTGGTGAAATATCTTTAGTGGGCATGGACTGAAAAAAGGAAACACTGAGCAAACATTTATTGGTTTAATCAGCATGTGAGAGGACAAGAAGACAAAAAAGTAATGTGAATGATGTGGCAAAACAAGTTTAGAAGTCGAAAATAAAAAAAAAAAAAGGTTTCCAAAGGACCGCTAATCTGTAAAAAGCTCAAAGAGAGGCTATTAGAAAGTCAGTTCTCTCGATTCCCTCGATTTATAGCCTAATGCTAGACCTTAGGTCTTCAATATCAGAGGCTCTTGATCAATGTGAGTTAATAAAAGGTTTATAAGTGAAGACTAAACTTAACCCTGCCTGTTCTCAGGTTAATACTGGATCACTTAAGCATATCTTCATTTTATATTAGGTTTTCCGGTAAGTGGATGGCTAAGGAATAACTTCGCATTGATTTTTCTTAAACAGTGACCATACAAGCTCCATGTATATAGAAGAATCTTATGAAAAATATGTGTGCTCCTTCATGTCAGAGCATTTTTATGAAACATATCATCAGTAAAATTTGAGGAATCCCGATCTCTCTCTCATCTCATCAATCTACCTTTGTGAGCAGCACCCGGAACTGGTCTTAGAGGGCTGCACTTACCATATCTAATCTGTCATTTAAAGAATTAATGGATGTATTTTATCAAATTCTGAGGACCTGGGGCCAGCTCAGGCCTGGCCTTCTAACCTCCAGGACCCAGGTTCAATTTAGGGCTATTGCAACTTTTAACAGTGTACCAAGAGTGCACCTCACCTCACTATTGTCATAAATGTGGTCCCTGCTGGTAAGTATATAGATAATTATCTTGCATAAATACAGGACGTATAAGCCCTATTATCCACCCACCCATATTCATTCAGAATTCACTTTGTCTGATAATTATATTTTCACCACAAGCTTAATTGGACCATTAATCAACCATGAATTGACTCCCGAAATGTTGTCTAAACCGACTTCCATAGAAAGTGATATTTGATTGCAGTAAATCATACCCTCCTTGGCTTCTGGTAGCTTTTATAGTTGATCCTAGCTTCTCCCCTGGGGGAATGAGCCATAGCAAGATTCTTAGTTTGGTGAAATATCTTCGCTATAGGCAAGGGCTGAAAAATATATTTTTAGTAATGAAGCAAAGAAACAAACACAATGACACTCGGAAAATATCAGCATCATGTTAATTTATAATAAAAGATAATGGCATGTACAATGTTAGCAGATAATAAATCCAGCCTGTTATGTAGCAATGATTACAGTGGATATTGATCTTGAAGCCAAACAATTTTTTTTATCAAAATAGCACACATTCCTGATAAACAACTTTGGGACCGTTCAGAATTCATGACGGGGGGGGAGGTGGGGGTTTTGCCAGAACTTCCCGTGAAATATCGATGCACCCCTTGTGTTGCATGCGGATTTTATCATTTTAGTACCCCACCCCTAGGTTTCATGCGTATTTTTAGTACCCCCTCTCGACATAAAGCGACACACACATATATGTACTGTTATACATTTGGCCTTGGACAGTCATTCGTACAAATTCGCGGACTTTTCTGCGGAAAAAAGCACGTGTAACCTAGGTGTATGCGTGTTTTATGGCATCTTTGTTTTGTTAAAATTTCTTACCCCCTTGGGCATGTTGTCAAAAATTAATTACCCCCCCTTGAGATACGTGTGAAAAGTTAGTACCCCCTCGGGCAAACTCACACCCCCCAGTCATAAATTCTGAATGGTCCCTTAATCCAAATAAATCACAAATCTGAAATTCTCATTCTGTTGATGAGTCTTCATACAACAGATTGCTGGAGATGGAGAGGGAAACCCTTATTGCTTCACAATATGGAATTTCTGCATGAATGTACAAAGTAATGGTCAACTCAAGTAAGAGATCACTCAATGCAGTCACTTGGAAGTAAGAGGCAGCCTCAACTGCATTCTGCTTTTGACATCTCCATGATGCTGAGTCTCCTTTGACAAGCTTTCTGACCTTAGTAATTGCACAAGGGCTTAATGGGTTTCTATAGTATGAAAGGACAGGTGATAAGATTTTCTTTAGGGAAAGAAAAAACTCATGCAATATTACCATTGAATTCAAAACCTTCACTGCCAAGTTCCAATATCTGTGATGTCAAGCTTTTTCAAGCTACAGTTTGTCTCATCAACATGCGAACTGGCGTTTGGCCTGATTCCTCAGCTTCAAAAAGTCCTACAGTGGAACTACACCTACCTGTGGATAGATTAGCCAGTTTGCAATGTTACAATCGCATTTTCGCGATGTTTTGAAGTCGTTTTTTGCCGATTTTCGAGCCATTTCTGCCACGCCAGCCCATTCTGTCTTGTTTACATTCGTGACTCGACCACATCTGACAGTCACAATGGACGTGACCTCACAATATCGCACTGCAGCGCCACTCTTAAATTAGTTCTTGATATTTTGGTACCAGTGCCAATCCTCTAAGTAAATGCATTGGTTTTATACTGGCTGCTCAACCAGTGCTAAATTCCAGTTCGCATGCTAGATGAGACACACTGTAAGTGGCATAGCAATATTGTAATAGGCTTTGATATTCAATGATGCTTTTAAAGAATGAGAGGCACTCTAATATGTTTCTTTTCTCACTATTTTTGTATCTCTGCAATAAGTTATTATTCTCGTATCAAGGTCGATGTTATCCATAGAGACAGTTCTTCCAACATAGAGATATACTGGACATGCACAGATTGGCTTTCCCCCATGAAATCATTACACTGGGCCTCTGGGAGCTTTGGTAGGAGCTTGCCCTGGATTTGACATGATTACTGAAAATGCTCTCTGGATTATGACGATGCATGCTTCTATGGATTTGTTTATTACTCTCTGCTTTGAGCATGTTTAATTATTTGAAAGACAATATTTCGTCTGTGTTTCCATTTTTGGTCCTTGACTACCCAAGATATTTCATCATGCCCAGATCTTGCAGTGGCTCATATCCCAGGGGAGAACCTTGGCTCAACTATCAAATCTACAAGAAGCCCAGGAGAGTATGGTTTATTGCAATCCATATCACTGTCTATGGAAGCAGGTTTAAGATTTAAATATCAATGAAATAGCGTTATGAGTTCCCCAATATGAAAGTTCTTCAGGAAAAGGCTGCCACTATTTTTGCAACATTCTTTACAATCATAGGGCTACATCTTGATTTTTTAACCTGAAGTCACTTACAGAAGTTTGTAAAAAGGAAGTTTGATTACAGCGGTCCCTGTGTTATATAGACCACCCCTTCTGCAGTTATGAAGCGGTCTCTCATGGGCATGCGTTCTCTTGTCAGGCAGCAAAATGCACTAAAAATACAACTTAGTCTGGGATAAAGACAGTCACATAAGGCAAGTATGTCTTACAAGAGGGGGTCTTACACTGCAGGTTCCAATGTATAATCAGGAAGTCTAAATATATCCTTGTAATGATATTATGCAGTAACCATCTGTTTATAAGAATATTCTTGAAGTAGGATTGTGACATTTTAATTTGAGTGTCCAACTGCCAGCTTCCAAAATCAGTCAGGCAATGTGTTGGATATACCTCTGATTGAATTTTCTTTAAATGGATGATTGGGCTTGGGCAAGTTCGATTTGACTATTTAAGATAACTGTGTGTGTTTGCAGAATATGTATTGTTTATCTTATTCTGCTACTTCCATCCCAAAAGCCTTTGCTAAATACCTCAGTCAAAAAGCTTATTGGATATTAGGGAAGTATGTCACCAACAGCTGATATGGATTGCCTCTTTCTTCCAAGTGATTGCGTTGAGCATAGAAATACATACAACGGACATGAGGCTGTATGACGCCACCTCGAGATGAGGTCACCAAATCCGCCATATTGGAACTGCCCTGAGACACGACGTCATTGTGACGTCAAAGCAGGAGCAACAACATGTTGTGTTTGGCTGATTGTGACGTGACTTGATGCCATTGTTACTAGTGACATCACTATTATTGGTGACATTACGGTTACCAAATGCCAGGCTGCCAGGCAGTTCCAAGATGGTGGATTTGGTTGCTTCATCTGCTAGAGCCTCATGTCCGTTCTATGTATTTCTATGGCGTTGATTGACATGTTACACAAGCTGACCATTACTTTGTTCACTCATGCATAAATTATATTTTGGAGAAAACCAATAAGGGTTTCTCATCTTTATGATGAGTTGGTGCTCGGCTGGGGATCAAACCCCTGCAGTTCAAGTTGAGTCCAGCATCCCGTCTGAATGCGGTCTCAAGAATGTAATTAGATATGTTAAATGATATTCAGATGACTGGTTAGACATTGAGTTTTACACTGATGTCTGATGTAAGGATTCACATGAGCGTATATTTCAAGTAGCTCTTCTGTCCGGTAGTGGCATCGAGGGTACAGATTGCAGATATTACTCGAGTCTGTCAAAATTGAAACCAGGGTCAAACCCCTCCTTATGTGGGATGTGTCATGTGCCCCTTTAAATCTTTCATTGGCTGGCTTCGATTTGTCAATGCGTTCATTGCATTGTAGCTTTAAACAACTCATGTGCTCAAGATGAATTATGTTAAGCTTTTGTTGGACACACGTTCCAATGGATTGGTTATCTAAACCAGTTATTAGAGGGATGTCATCACTCAAAGCAGAGTTCAGACGCATGTATTCAGCACTTGGCCAAGACACTCAAAATTGTGTGATAGCATATATAGTTTTGTCATTCAGTCAAATATCTGGAATCATAACAAATATCATTTATCCATTCATTTTAGAAACAAGCAGGCTGTGATAAAAAGGGTTTTCTTCAAATTAATGAGAAGCAGATTTATGAGTCTAGATAAGTCTCTTTGAAATATGATCCAGCAGTTAAATAGAGATTGTTACCTCTTATCAAAATTCTTTCAATGTTGATTAAAGTAAATTTATTCTTTAAAACGTGTTTATTCAAGTCATTATCATTCCAATGAACTGAGCTGAGATAAAATTCCATATTTTTGGGTTTGCTTCATCTCTGTGTCCACAGACACCTTGCGGCCCCTGCTTAGTGTTTAAAAGTGAACAATTATAAATCTAAGTGGACCTCCTTAAATGAGCGTTAAACCTTCCAGAGCCACCAGTTGGTGCATCTCTCTGAATCAGACACCGTCAAGGTAGAACACCAATACTCACATCGATATATGTGCATACTACCATGTTCTACTGTATCTTTAGTGAAGTGCATACTCACTGTTTGAGAATGATTTCATGAAATTGTTTCATACCAGTTACTTTAGTTCATTCCCATTTCTTCCAGTTCTTTGTATAATGCAGTTCGTGAGGCTTCATTCAACTTGAAGATAATACATGTAATCTGACATATTTTTAGTACGGTATATACTTCATAGCAACACAATTGTATGTTTTCCATAATTAAGCAAGCTTAATTGATTTTACAAAGTTCTTAAGTTTACTTCAGAGAGCCATGCAATGTGTCCTTTGCAAACAAACCTAGGCTTTTCCATTGCATGATAAAGTATTTGTTTACATTTTAAATCTTTCTTTTGGATATCATTTTATTCTGACAACATACTAGCTTTAAAGGGTCTTTATCATTTTTGCAAGAATACTAACACTATGACCCTGGCAGGACCGAAATTATCGATTGGATAGTAAAATTTTATGATCAACAGTGCATATTTTGCATGACATTGATTGTGCACAAAAAAATATTTTATGTAAGAAGACAACCATTAAATCCATATCTCACACAGATTGAAACTGTAATGAAAATTGGTATTAATTATGAGTGCATTACCCATTTTATGGCTTTGTATTTCACAATAATAAACACAAGAGTCTAAATCACTATCTCCTAAAAGATAACAGAATGACAACACATTGCAGTTCTCCATTTCATCACAATTAGCTACTGATACAACCACACCATCTGGTGGAATGCAAGAGGTCTTCGAAGTAACCAGAGTTATGATCGCATCTCCGTGTAGGTCAAGATAAAGATACATCGTCATGCTATGCGTAGTGTTAGGAATCATGACACAAGTACTGTTGTCACCATCAAGAATTTCAGGGAATAACACATGGTATTTCTCAGCAGCATCACAGCCCTTGGTTAATGTTGTGGTAGATGATGCTGAAACAAAATTTTGCATTTATTGACGTACTCGTCTTGCATGACACAATTTTCATTCACATTAAGGTAACTGAATAATGAAATACACATTACGCACACATGTATTCTGGCTTCTGATATCTTTTTCAATTACTGTAGTTGGTCTTTTTTACGGACATATGGTTTAGGCTTTGACAGACTCATCATATGATAAAGCACTATTTCTTTTTCAAAAATTATCCTTAGTTGTTTGAAAATATGTTCATGTTCCATATTTCAACTTGCTGCAGCTCTACCAAGGTTTAATGATGTAATATAGGTATAGATAGTGAAACATTCCTCAAAATCATAGACTTGATAGTAGATACAATTACATCGTATGCCAAACAGTCATTTTAGATTTTGTCAGTTTCAAAGAACAAATGCTAAGTCCTATATTCATGGTTCAGAAAAGAGTTAGTTCGACAATTTTTCTAAATTGATATGTTCATTTGATAATGTTTTAAATGAATGAATAATTTTAGAACTATTCACCTGCCCTGGATCCTTTCTCAATGAAAGGTTGGATGGCCAAACTTCGAAACAATCCAGTACGGTAGTGAGCCTCTATAATATCAGAAGTTTTCACCACATTGTGAAATATCCCGGCATTGCACATTCTTGACAGGCCTGACGTCAATGTTGTTTCCTCGTCAACGCCAAGACAAACTTGTGAAGTAGCATTGTAGAAGAAAACTCCCAGTACATGTGATTGACCTTAACTGCCATTTGCAACTTGCGAGGGACATGATACATATGCAATAACAAATGTGCAAAACACTGATATATTGATTTAATGTCTATTCATGGCGTATAATTAAAAACAGAGCCATTTCATTCTGAAGGATAGATAGGTATTTCTTATTTTTCCCGACCGTGTCACTCTTCTTTCTGCCTCGAAATAAAAATAAAATCCCCAACCAATTTAGTTTTGGTGCAGTTACAACAGTTTTAATTAGCACATAATTCTGGTCATTTAGCATAAACTTAGTGACTGAAAAGTGAGGATGCAATAAAGGTATTTACTACATTTTATCTACCCAGCTGTGTGATATTCTGGTGTCCACACAATAATTATTATCAGATTTAGCAACTACAAAATGAAACCTGAGAACTGTTTTATCTAAAGCTTCTGTAAATTTGAAAGAATTTGTTGGAAATTGGTCAATATTATTTTGCAGAACCCGAATCATCATTAAAATATGTCATCCACTCACGTAATATCCAGGTCCTGGCACAGATATCTTGTTGAATCCTATTTTTCTTAATCTGCAGGATCCTAAGTGTTCCCAGATAGATACATAAAACTCCCCAGAATCAATGGCGTAGAACCTCCAACTTGTAACAAATCCTTTACATGGGATTTTATGGTCAATGAGTACAGTCATCCAATTACCATGCTTGTACGCTTTTGGTCCAACAGCAGTGTCTAACCTACAATCCCTGAAATAATATCAGAGGGGTGCCATACAGAATGTAGATCAGTGTTACCAGATAAAAAAATAGATAGATTCATTCCATAATTAATTTTGACACAAACAACTATACATACACCGTTGCTCATATTATGGAATACTTCATCATTTTGAAATTTATAACTTTAGCAACTTCTGCTGGAGCGCATGATGGTCTTATTGTTTCCAATGACCGCTAAAGGGAATAACATGCTCTCGTATAAAACGAATCCTGCAGCGATAGTCTCAGGAAAAGTTCTTGCAAAAAAGATAGTTGAGGCTTTCAAAGAGTGATTAGAGAAGATGACTTGACCTTTACAATTGGTCTTGCTTGCATTCACACTCTGAAATCTACTTTTATTTTACACTTTTTTTTTTCCAAAAAAGTATGCCATATTTATTAGCAGGAGTGTATAAATCAGTTCCAATTATCTCATTGTTGTTGAAAAGTTTATCAATTATATGATCATATATAAAAAAAAGTCGCAAAGATCATTGTCGAAAGGTGAGTATTTACAACATTTCCGTTCTTACATGAAACAGAGATGATCAATGTTGAAACAGCAAAGAATACATTCCAAAAGTTGACCATTTTTCTTGGTAATATTCAATTTTTAGGATGGTTGCACTGTGAAAAGGAAATAAAACAAATCATACTGTATATAACTCATTATATTCATATCTTAATAGAGAGACATACGTATAATTGCAACTTTAAATTTGGAAATAGGCCTGTAAAACAGAATGAGCCACCCTGCGACCCCCAATTCATGCCACTAATATTCAAGTTGTACTATATAATCCATTCAGATGGAATATAAGGCAATATATCAAGTGTCAAAAGAATATTTTTGAGTAAATGACTTTGATAACCCCATGGCCAAATGACAATGTTGTGTGATAGGACTACGAAGTTAAAAAATTGGAAGGAAGAACCCATAAAAAAAGGAATATACAACAACGACAACAAAACAAATTTGGAACAAACATTTCCAAAGCAAAGAATGATCATTCCCATTCTTAAAAAAAACAAAAAACAAACCAGGATTTCTCAGGCCCTACGAAAATCATTAGGCTTTTTTTTGTAATTGCATGGAAAGGTTTAAGCTGACATGCCGCATGCCCAATGAGAATAGGAACAGACAGATTTGATAGGCGAAAGGATGCATCCTAATGTCGAGTGCAACCAAACACTTAAGGTATGAATTCTTTCTAACGGTATTTGTATGATTATGTCTAATGGCAATACAGTAACATACCTGAAATAGCATAAAGTGCCTTCCCGAAGAAATTCTCGTTGCTTCCTTTGTCACGAAGTTCACAAGAAATATGGCTCAGATTATTTGCGATTATTACATTGACGAAAGTGAGCAATTGACAAACAGTTGCATGGATAAATGTCAGTCATTTGTTTTGATGACAATAAAATTTACCACAACAACCAATTGAGGCAGGTATGAAATGGACAGCTTCACATTCTGAGGCTATTGATTATTTCATGAATTAGTAATACTGTTGTTCAGTAATTTAATTTACCAAGCAATGTACCAAATCACCCTGTGTCTTTGTTGGCCAGCTATTGATAAAATAAAGTTTCTCATGTATCTGCAAAGTGCAAATGAAGTTTCTAATATATCTGCAAATTAAGTATCTAATGTATCTGCAATGAAGTATCTAATGTGTCTGCAAATGAAGTATCTAATGCACTCTAAGAATGAAAAGGGATTAGAACAACCAAATAGGGTGCTTCACTTCGTCACAAATACAGCTCCCAATGGGGTACCTGGAAGCACCTTTTCGCAGGGTGCTCCCCAGCACCCTAGGTTCAAGAACCCTGGGGAGTTTACAAGAACCCTACAAGGTTCTTCAGTGTAGATTGGTTTGTAGAACCTTTGGGGGTTCATGGCATGACCAAATTTAGGGTGGAAAGGGGCCTCTTGCAAGGATGCTTATAAGCCATTCCTCACAAGGTAGATAACTTCTGATAGCTTTCATTCATTTTTGTGGGTGTTACGTATAGTTCACATGAGACAATTTCTAGTCTTCCAAATTACCTCCTGCTGGTCCTCAGTCTGAAGATTACAACTCCTCAGATAACTGACGACCATTGTGAGAGGGAAGCAAAGGAGGTTGTCTTCACCTTCTCAGCATTTTATAATTGAATGCTCATAATTTTATAAGTTGGAATTTCTGTATGTCTACACATTCCGCTTCAAATAAATATTATGATACATTTTGTTAATTTAATATTAAAATTATGCAATAACAAATTTTACGAGTTCACGTCTGTTATAGGTGGGGCCACATGCATAAAAATTGAGAATTTTTTGCAAAAGGCTGTGCATTATAGATGACGCCACCAGCCCCATGTAAGAAAATATCACAAGCCAGTTCATTAAAGACCTATCCTGATGTAGATTAACCCAATTACTTTACTTACCTAATAAGCAAGCCCTATAAAGGTGTGCAATAAACCTAAAAAGTAACCAATTATGCAATCTTATTTGCTGTAGGTAAGACTTCCTGAGTCAGACAAAGAAATTTCTGTTTGCTCAACCAAGTCAAAATTCCTGATTCAGATTGCTTTAAAGATGCTGAGTTTCATGGGCTGCCCATTGCACTGAGGCTGGTGAATAGTACATTTACCACTCTTGGTCATGATTTTCTGAACTGCTGATAAATCAGTGCGGCATCTGGTTTCTGGCGGTTCCTCAAATAATGTAGCATTGCCCCACCTGACAAGTCAGTCTGCTCTATAGGCAGGTGAGAGTAGATAGGCTGTGATTGCAGACGGTGAATTTTAAGGTGAATGGGTATCAAATTGGAAACTGGGACAGCTGCCTCTTACATCTGTGTTAAGTAGAAATTCCCACCAATTAATAAGCAGATGTGAAAGAGAGCAGCTCTGGTGTAAATATTGCTGTCAGCCGCCTTACACATACACCTGCAGCATTCCGTTGAAGATGGCATGGTTACACTGACCAGGATATGCAACTGGAGGCAGGTCAGTAAAGTCAGTTGCGTATTTAGGGGGTATGGCCTTCCATAAGGCCTGAAGTTGACATGGAGGAAAAACCCAGAGTGCTGCCCATTCACCTCATGTAATGCCACCTTCGCCTTCCCACAGCAGACCAGCTTGTCAGTTAGGCACTGCCTGGCATTTTTATGCAATAAACCAGCTACCCAATTATTTTGTAATTTTCCTTATCCAGTTTCAGAAACCAAGAAAGGATGGTGAAGCACCCCATGCACCTTGCAATGTGTGATGCACATCTTGTGTGATGCAGCCTATAATGTATGATACACCGTTTTTTCATGCACCCCTTGTTTGATGCACCAAAACAATGATGATGAACCTTGTGCACCCCAAAGGGTTTTCCATCCACCTTGTAGGTGTTTGCTCCACCCCTCACACCTTTTTTTCTTAGAGTGTGTATCTGCAAATGAAGTATCTAATGTATCTGCAAATGAAGTTTCTAATATATCTGCAAATTTATGAAGTGTCTAATCTGCAAATGAAGTATTTTGACATATCTACAAAGCAATACAAATAGACCTTGGTCCATACATCATGGCATGTTGTAAAACTCGCCACAATAAACATTTTATAGAGAAATTAGTTTGAAATTATGAATTGATGAACATCGATATGCCACATATATAATATCACAACATGCAAAAAGCTGTAATCTTCCTCTTCCGTGGTCGTGGAAGCCTGTATGAAATATCCCAGAGGGCATGATATGATTCTGAAGTCAGGTTTGACGTTCCAATTACGTTACAGTGAAGGAGGGTTTGCAAAATATTGCATTGAATTATAACTTTGGGTGGACATCAAAATCTCTGCTGAATAAAACGTCATATTGAGAATACATTCAGATGGGCATCTTGGGTACGACATCAGTAGAAGGTCAGTCAAAAACCTGGCTGAGACTATGTTTATGTGACATAATTCCTTGGCATCATTATGAGGTCACTTTCTGACCTCAGTCTGATGTCAGTAGAAGATCAGTCAACAGACAGCATCATACTGACATTGGCTTTTGACTTCTGTGTGTGGGGAAGCAATATCGTCAGAATGACTTTGTATTTAGGTCAAGGTCAGTCAAGAGTGGACCTAGGCATAGGGACGCGCGATTTTTGGGAGGGCGAGCGACATTTGCCCGAATTTCAAGATCTTGATTTAATACCATTACAAATGAAATTGCCTGGAAATCATTAATTTTCAATAGCTTTTATTTAACCATCTGCCCGAATTTTTAAGTCTTTTTGCCCGAATCTTACTGTTTCACAAACTTTTGGGGGGGCGATCGCCCCCCCTGCCACCCCCCCCATACGCCTATGAGAGTGGACCTAAAATAACAAAAATGCACCACCATGCAGACTGACATCACAATGCCCGCTGGGAAATGTCCACATTGCAACACCACCTACGTTCAAGATAAGAGGGTAGCTAATAATAGTTCAATATCTTGAAGATTCTCTTCTTGATTTGCTATATACCTTACTAATTTTTACAGTGCAGAACTCATATGTCCAGTGGCGTAGCTAGGATTTTTCTCTGGGGGGCAAATGACCCTGGATTTCCCCAAAATGTTATCGACAAGTTGGGGTACGTTCAACACGATTCTGAACTTTTCACAAAATTTACTGAAATCTCAAATAAAGCATAAAAAACATTGAAAAGACTTTGAATATGATGATGCTAGTTATAGCAATTTGTAAAATAATAGAAAAAGTTGATAGAGTAGGACATAATTTTATGTGATAAATAGATTGCATCTTTTAGAAACTTGGTAACATTAAAAACACAAAAGTTTTTAAACAGCTTAATAGCTAACTTGTTATTTATTGTCATGTAATTCTACACTGACATTAATTTAAATCAATCAATGCAGATTGGCCCAACAAAATATCATGAAGTCTGTCACATGTTTCATGTCTAAATTTAGTTCAGTGGTTTATACACAAGCTTGGTTAGGTAAGTTACTTAAAGATAAACCATAAACCTCAGCAGTTAAAGGTCATGACACTTTGAAATGATGTGCGTTTTTAATGTTGCTGCGCTCAAATCAAAACTTCTTTAGAAAAAGGAGCAAATTTTATAAACTGGAGCTTGATCTGTCATGACAAAGAATCCTTTGTGTCATTAATCATGCATCAAACATGGAATCTGTAGACCTATATATTCAGATAAAAAACCAAGGCAGGCAGAGACATCCTTGAAAAAGCCATTGGCCTTTTAAGAAGAAAAAAATTTGAGCATGAGCAATATTAAAGCAGGAAAAAAAATTCAAAGTTCAATTAATTGACAAGTTGTCATACTTCGAAGTTTCAAATATTTTCCGCAAGATTTCAAAAGGATTTCCCAAAAACGTCTTTTGCCCTTTCTGTTATTTTTTCCTCTCTGTTTTCCCCTTTTCTTCCGCATTTTCCCATATTTTCCCCTTCATTTTCCCAAATTTCACATTTTTTTCTCAATTTCCCCATTTTGGCCCATTTCCCCATTTTTTGTCCATTTCCCCATTTTTTGTCCATTTCCCCATTTTTTGTCCATTTCCCCATTTTTCCCCAAAAAGTTGTCTGGGGGGGCAACTTGCCCCCCTGCCCCCCACTAGCTACGCCACTGCATATGTCCTTTGAATGCCAAAGCTATGAGTTGTTTAATTAATAGTAATTAATAGGTTTTTTGGCACTGGCAAAGTTTTGATCAGTTTTGAAAATGTAAATTCTGCGGGGCAATGCTTTAAGGTGCTGTAGTTATTTGACTGCTAGTGGAAGCATGAAACAGGTGATTGGAACAAGAGAGGAGCCCTCCAGTATTTAAAAGGTTGAGAACAGATGGGTGACTCCCAGCAGCCTGACCTCCCACTTGGTTTCATGAAGTGTGATGCATTTTAGTTGCTTTTAAATGCTCTTAAAGGATCTTAGATACTCTGGTTGATCTTTTAATTGCTTTTATATACGCACCAAGTGACAATTTCTGAATATTAATATGAATATTTTACGAACATACCCTTTAAATAGGGGTGCTCCTGAACGAAGAGGAGGAATATCCGAAGACAAGACAAGACAAGACCATGGCGGGAAACTCGAGGAAGAAGGAGTATGTGGTCAGCCATATTTATTCTTGACGAATCTTACAAGTTAAGTTTATATTGCATCTTTATCAACACAATAACCTACCTGTAATAGCACAAAATCCTTCCAATGAAGTGCTTGTTGAACTCTTTGCTCTTTGTCACGAAGTTCACCGGAAATACGGCTCATGATCTGTGAATGCTTCACCAATAAAGCAGGCGGCTAGAAGTCTGCAATAGGTGTAGGCCTATATTATAATAACAGACTGAAGAAAAAATGGGCAATTGACCAACTCTTTCATGGTTCAATGTCTGCATGCCTTATGTTTTGAAGATGATAAAATCAACTACAAGAACAAAACAAATAAACAGCAAGAAATGGACAGCCTCACATTCTGAGGCTAGTGATTATTTCTTAAATCAGCAATTGGAAAAACCGTCCTGTGTCTTTGTCGGCCCACGCATCAGTTTATTGATAAAAATGAGTTTAACATTACACATAGACTTTTTTTTACATGACAACATTATTGAATCGAAGCTAAAAAAAATACTTGCAATCATGGTATTTTGATTTTAGATCTGAGAATACAGAATTCAGTGGCGGATCCAGACACGGTCATCTAGGGGAGGCCTGGACTTATTTCGGCATTCAGGGGCCCGCATCGCCGCGTATTTCCTTCAAAATGCTGTTATTTATCTCAGTGGTCTAGGGGGGGGGGCCGGGCTGCCTAGCCCCCCCCCCCCTGTATCCACCACTGGAATTAAAATAAACTGGCTAGAATGCAATATGTTAAACATATTAGTTTTTGGAATTGCATTCATTTAATATTCACTACAATCACAGTGAAACTAAGCATTGTCACATCTTTTAACAGTATCACAATGTTGCACTTGCTGTGTCTTTGTTCTTGAAGTATTTTTGTGGGACGGATTGCCAAATTGTTTGGGTCGACATCCAGATCCAGCACTGACTCAAGACTGGAGTCTTCAGTACTTATGATTTGTTAATCTTTCCCCTGACCTAAGATGACATATTTTACATCCTTACTCTCAAAAAACAGCAAACCAACTTGAAACTGGACACTAAACACACTTTCTATAACAATGCTCTTAAGTATTGTGCTGGTTCAGCTAAACTTTTCAGTTTCTCACAATGTCTACGGCCCTTTCCTTAATGGGCCATTCCATGCCAAATGGACCAATGTCTCCCACATCAGGGCTTCAGATTGTAATGAAATTATTACACAAGCTACATGTACATGTTTTATGAAGCCATGCAAAATATATTCCCTGTATTCCAAGTATTTTGAATTTGAAAGCATTTTCAAAATTAAGGTCTGCAAACTAAAATTTCTATTTTCCACTTGTCAAGTCATTTCAAAAAGCTGCCGAAGCTACATTTTTCAAGATATTGTGATAAAATTGTACACAGATCAAGCTCAGATATATAAAATGCTGCTGGCAGAAGCTAATACAGATGATGCTTTCCATCTGTTTGCACCAGCCTGTTAAATTTGTTTCATTTTTGCGAGATTTGGGTAAATTGTGGGTTTTTGAAATTTTTTCACTCAGAAACCAAGCTCTCAATAACACTAAAACTTTGCATGAATTGAGGCAGTATCGAGTGCTAATGGTGCGAATTTATTCATATTTCTAACTGTAATACTTTTTATGCTCATGAAGAAAATCTCAGTACGATTCCTAAAATTGACTAATTTCAAGTGCAAAAATGGCCATGTGGGACAGGTGATAGAAACTTGAAATTTATTTTTTAAGCAGTTTTTGCAATCATCTTGTATTTCTGCAAAAATGGTGGATGCATTATTCTTCATTTTTCTGGAATTAATTTTTAGAATTTCGAAGAAAAGCCTTGTTTAGTCATATATAGTAAGTATAGAAGCCTTCCAAGACACGGTAGAACCTTGGATAAAGAGCTGAATTTATTTCTGAAAGCACCTCAGATGGACACATTTTAAAATTCCAAACTTTAAGCGCTTTATTGGTTTCTCACAAAAGGAAGTAATAAAAAAAATTATGTTGAGTGAATTTTTGCAAAGAAATTGACAATATGGGACTGTTGTGACAGATTTTGAAAATGAGATTAGTTGATACAGCTGCCTTTTAATGATGTTAAATATGAGAAGGTATCTTCAGTTATCAATATTTTTAAAAAATATCACGATATGATGAAAAATATCTAAAATTCATGTGCAGTGACATTAATTTCAGTTTTGGAGATAAAATCTAGGGACAGATGACAAGAATTTAGCAAATGTGGCTTTATAATTATTAAGCATGTGGGTATATATACCCCAGGGACCCCGTTTTGGGTAAAAAGTAATGCATTCCATTGTAGTAATGAGAATATGAAATGATTTCACACGAAAAGAAATGGGCAAAATTTAAAAAAAGTCTTGGTGATTCTAAATAAAACTGATTTGTAATGTTCAGATGGCAATTTGAGGTAACTTAAACAAAATTTGGACTTTATTTTGAGTTCCACCTGCTCTTGGAAGGCTCCTACATGGTGTAAATAAGGCTTTTCTCAAAATTTCTAAAAATAAAAATTCCAGAAAATGAAGCATAATGCATCTACCATTTTTGCAGAAATACAAGATGATCGCATAAACTGCTTAAAAAAAAAATTTCAAGTTTCTATCACCTGTCCCACATGGCCATTTATGCACTTGAAATTAGTCAATTTTAGGAATCGTCCTGAGATTTTCTTCATGAGCAGAAAAAGTATTAGAGTTAGAAATATGAATAAATGTGTACTATTAGCAATTGATACTGCCTCAATTCATGCAAAGTTTCAGGTTTATTGAAAGCTTGGTTTCTGAGTGAAAAAATTCCAAAAACCTGCAATTTACCCAAATTTTAGCAAAAATGAACCATTTTTAACAGGCTGGTGCAAACAGATGGAAAGCATCATCTACATTATATTCCGCATATATTATGCTGTATACCTCACCATGATATATATTCCTAGTTTTGTGGCGATGTCTTGAAAAATGAACCGTCAGCAGCCGTTTTCAAAGATATCAAAAGACGAAAAATTAATTTTATGTTGAAAGCCCAATATTTTCAAAATGCTGTCACAAGCAAAGTGTGCGGAATATGTCAGAAATATTTCGCATGTTCTCATTAAACATATACATGTATATCAGGTGAAAATTTTATCAAAATCGGAGAACATGATGTAGGAAAATTTCTTGATTTTGGTCCATTTGGCGTGGTATGGCCCTAATTTGAATTTGAAGTCTGCATCAATTTACAAAACACATAGGATTCGTTGATTAAATCATTTACAGGATGTTGTGTAACACCAGGACTTGCATGCCTTATTCCAGAGCAAAAATAGACAATCCAAGTGGAGCAACCTCAAATCATTATCTCACACAGATTGAAATTGTCACGAAAATTCAGATCAATTATGAGCGCATTTCCCATCATACGACTTTGTATTTTACAATAGTAGACACAAGAGTCTGAATCACTATCTCCAGAAAGATAACAGAATGACAACACATTGCAGTTCTCCATTTCATCACAATTAGCTACAGATACCACCACGCCATCTGGTGGAATGCAAGAGGTCTCCGAAGTAACCAGAGTTACGATTGTGTCTCCACGTAGGTCTTGATAAAGATACATCGTCATGCTGTAAGTAGTGTTAGGAATCCTTACACAAGTACTGTTTTCACCATCAATAATATCAGGGAATAACACATGGTGTTTCTCAGCAGCATCACAGTCCTTGGTCAATATGATTGCAGATGATGCTGAAACAAATTGATCAGAGGAAATGTAAAACACAATTTGCATTTACATTGAGGTAGCTACAGACAAATCAAAATTGTTGTAATTACGTATGGATTGACAATTTTCATAAGTTCCATCAATTCCAGGAAAGTAAAAAAAAAATGCATTGATTCAAGCTGACCTGGGTTTATATGCAATGTAATTTTAGGGACCGTTCTGAATTTATGACTGGGGGGGGGAGGGTTGGACGCTTCGCCCAAGAGGTACTAACTTTTCACAAGTGTTCCAAAGGGGAGGGTACTAATTTTTGACAACATGTCCAAGGGGGGGGGGTAAGAAATTTTAACAAATCAAAAATGTTATAGAACGCGCATATACTCAGTTTGACCATGCATTTTCACATGCAAAAGTCCGCAAATTTGTACGCCGGACTGTACAAGTGGCACATATTATGCTAATCAGGCAAACCATGGCAATGAGATAACATGAGTGTAGTCATAAGATTTTGCTCTTATTTATTAACTTATTTTATCTACAGTACAAATTTCTAAATGTGGCTCAACTTAGCTGTCTGTAGCTATTCATTACTAGTCGTATCCATATCTATCCATTTGTATTCTTTTGTATACACTGAAAGCTCTTCACCCCTTGTTTAAACAACAGTAATTGTATATAGCTATGGTTAGCTATGGATAAGTATAGCTTAGTTTAGCTTAAAATGGCTATGGACAGATAGCTAAGGCTAGATTTTAAATGACTAGCCACTTTTAGAAATTTGTACTGTATAACCTATTTATTTATTTACTGCACTAGATTACATTTCACACTGATGGTGCCTGTCTCAATACTGGTTTTTAATCCAAAGTTGTTGTGAAAACCAAATCCAAATAAAATTTACTTCACTCCACTTGGCTTGTCATTTTTTTGTTGTCACTACATTTAACTGGACCGCGGAGCGCTGGAATTAAGTTTACAAACTTTCGCAGATTAGTATCCAAACTTCACTATCACTGTACAATTTCATTCCCTCATCATACTTTATTTACTTGATTCCTCATACCCACTAGTTTCAAATTGAAGAATAAGATAAAATCAAATGGCAATATCCTGGATGTTTTTTTTGGAAAGATATCAAAAGCATATGTCCAAGTCAGAAAAATGAACAACTTTTCCATAATTTCACGAAACTGTGAAATGAAACTTTCCCATTGTGAATGTAGTCTTTCCTTCGCTGCCTGAGATGGAACACCACGTTCGCTGTTTTGTTGTTCACTGAAGATTTGCTGCTTTTCAGCCTATGTTTATATATATTCTGAAGTTCCTTTCTTACAGAAGAATTAGCAATGTAGACCATGACTTTATAATTTAATGTAGTCCATCAATTTATATCATAATTATTTGCTTCATTCATAATTTTTTAATTGATATATCATAATTTTTGAAATTTGCATTATGATTTTGAAATTTATATCATGATTTTTGAAGTTTATATCATGATTTTTGAAGTCTATATATCATGATTTTCAGAAGTTTCTTCAATGTTTAAATATCATAAATTTCATACCAATTTATACGATACAGTGCCGCCTGTAAGTATGTGAAACGCATGACATTGTGCCATTGCATCAATGCTAAACATCTTCAGCCTAACTGCTTGTGGAGGCATGAATTTTCATCTGATGAAAGGGAAACAAAGCGGGTCATAAAGGCCGATGTGTGAGGCAAGTGGGATAAAAATAGCAGCCCATTTTCTTCGCTGTAGTCGGAGTTAGGTATGGGTCAAAGTCTTCGATAAATAAGTGAACCACCCTTCCCTATCTTTTAACATTGGGCCTGCGTTTCACTTACTTATCAAAGACTTTGACTCATACCTAACTCCAACTACAGCAAAGAAAATTGGCTGCTATTTTTATCCCGCATGCCTCACATATCGGCATTTATGACCCAAAATGTTTTCCTCTCATCGGATGAGAATTCGTCCTTCCAGAAGCATTTTGATTAAGGATGTTTAACATTGATGCAATGGCACAATATCATGCGTTTCACTTACTTACAGGCGGCACTGTACCACAATTTATTTGATACTATGTACTTATTATTCGTCTGGCTCCAAGCCTAAACAGCATATGAATGCAGAAATAAAATTGTAAACTTGTAAACCTGAAGAAGCATTTACCTGGCCTGAACCCTTCCTCTATGAAAGGCTGGATGGCCAGACTCCGAAACCAACCAAGATAGTTGCCAGAATCTATGACATCAGAACTTGTCACTGCTTCGTGAAATATCGCGCCATTGCACGCTCTTGACAGACCTGTCATCATTGATGTCTGCTGGTCAAGTTCAAGACAACCGCTTGAGGAAGAATTGTGGAAGAAAACTCCCAGGACATGATCAGCTTTAACTTCTATTTGTAAGTTGCGAGGCACGTGATACATCTGCAATAGAATATATATATAATTATGCAAAGCATAAGAATAAACATAGAAAGGTCTAAGAATGTCAAGATTAACATCCATACAAATAAGTTAAAATCAATAAAAAAAAAAAGATTTTTAATATTTAAATAAAATGTCTCATGCAAAAACTTGGCATTAACAGATAAAAATGTGACCTTTTGACACAATTCTGTCATTTCCGGGTAATTACAGATGGTCTACTTTGACTTATTTTGATGGAGCAGGTGTCATAGATACGTAACATATTTTTTCAATGTATATTTAAATACTAAATACTGAAGAGAATAGATAAGTCATTTTATATTGGAACATTATCGACATTTCCGATATTTTTCCCCCGCTACCTCACAGAATAGTGGCTCACGGTGCAATAACTAATAAGCCAGTGGAAAGTCTTTACTGAGCATTGATTTTGGTCAAGTGAAAGAGTCATATCAATAGAAATTTAACCCAAAAAACAAAATCCCTCTTTTAAAAACCAACTTACATGATATCCAGCTCCTGGTACCGATATTTTGTTGAATCCGACTCTTCTAAATTTGCAGGATCCATGCCCTATATCTTCCCAAATGGATGCATAAAACTCTCCTGACTTATATGCATAGAACCTCCAACTGGCTACAAAACCCTCACATGGGATTTTATTATCGACGAGTATTGTTAGCCAATTTGCGTACTGTGCGGCTTTTGGTCCAACGACAGTGTTTAATCTACAATCGCCTGAAATTACACCAGAAGCATCAAGTTACATGATTTCATATAGGCCCAAAGCCAATGTTGACATGAACAATATAAAATTATTATATCCCATATTTTAAATTTTCTATCATCTTCGATTCAATGAAGGGAAATCAAACCAATAGTACTCCACTATCAACTGGGCAATTCTATCTAAATCTCTTTCCCAGGTCACATTGTGGGATTTCCCGAAAAAATTAACCGTTGCTCTTCAAACAAATGCTTAAGTAAAAGGTCGCGATCTTACTGCTTGAAGCCTTGAACAAATTTGTGTTTGTCACTAATATTGCTGACAATTTTAATCAAACACCTATATCACCAACCCTAAAACAACTGAAAGTCCCTTTCATTAAATACCAGGCATTTCCAGGCAGATCCTTAAATGGAGCTTCACCAAGGTGGGGAAATACCTTCCCAGTTATATAAAAAACTCCAAAGATATATAGACTCTAAAACGAAAGAAAGGCTTTTTATTTTAATAAACTGATTCTTTACCATAGTCCCACCAAGTTTCCCTTTTTACCTAATACAGTGATGATCAGTGCCAAAAAATTCAAAATTACATTCCACAAGTGTTCCATTTTCCTCGGCAATGTAAAGGTTAGTAGTTCTGTAAAAATATAATTAAAAATCTTATCAAATAATACATGTATACTTTGTCTACAAAAGTACATTTTCCAAGGGGTACACAACATAAATACTATGTTGCTAATTGGTGGAGGGCTCGTGTGTTGTCATATAGAAATGTGCAGTAGAAATGATATTGCAACATCCTGAACAGTGAACACAATGTGAGATTTTTTCGCAACATTGTGACAATGTTGCCACCCTGTTGCATGCTAAGGACGTCATATCTTGATGTTGCTTCACAACGTTGTAACAATGTCATTTTTGCCATACAATTCCACGTAATTTACATTACCACACTGTCACAAAATTGCTGCAACTGAGAAGTACCCAACGGAATATTATCACAAAATGGCCGCCATGAAGACTACAAGCAGTGAATATTGCTAAAAACTGTTATATCCTGTAGATCTGTAAAAAGACAAATCACCTTATAAATTAAATCACGATATAAGTGCAAACTATCTCAAGCACAGTTTAATATAATTTAATGGTAAAATGATTCTTTACTCAAGTATGATAGCCGAAGTACTGGAGGGTAATGGCCTGAATAATCTCATTGGAGATCCGTTGTTACAGAAGGTTTTTGGATGATTGTGTTGGTCACAAAGCAGTAATATTCCTTAAATTGCATAATTATACACTGTGCCTTCTTCCTTCCCAACGAAATTTTGCTGATGGCCTTGTCACAAATTGCCTCAAAAACCAACTTCAGATATGAGTGAATGCACCATAAGTTAATATATATATCCATAACATATCCATATGACTTTGTTTTTATCTTATTAAATTTTATTTTCCATTCCTGTCTCAATCATCACCAAACTTGGCATATAGACAGGAATTGCCATTTGCCCTTGAAAGAAGGAATGACATCCTCCAAAACCTCCTCATTCAATCTTCCTTCATTTCACACCTTTCACCTCCACCAAAAACAGCCTCCTTGACTGAACTATGTAAAATACGTCAGAAATATTCCACCCCACCAAGTTTAAATAACGGAGGGCAGCATAGTCTCAGTCAGTCTGCTATACCAAGTGTGTGGGGAAGTTTCTGTGGCATATCTCACTCAATGTCATTTCTGCTACGAGAGTGTCTTTGACCTCAACATATGTTTTGACACTTCTGGCCTCTACAATAAAATACTGAGCAATGTCATAATCTAACAATTCTTAACATTATGTACATTTATTATCCTTCCAAAAAGTATGTAGAATTTGAAAAATCTTGCAAAATTGGCATGTGACCTCACACTGCTTGGGCATCGTGATTGGCTGTGCTGTGGAGTGTGATGTAGTGTTGGCATATGATGTAGTGTAGAGAATAGCCATATATGGTATGTGACATAGTATTGAAGTCTTATCAAGCATAACTGAGCAAAAGAAGTAGGTTACAAGCTGTGTGACACAACAATTAACTGTAGTTCATAAACTATAAACTGTCTAATCTGAATGTTGCTTGCTGTTTGCTGTCAGTGGCACAGCTAGGGTGTCTCAAGTAGGGGATACACAGTTGCACATTATTTGTTGGATGGATTCACCCTTCTGGCGAAAGGAGGGAGGATCTACTCTAGCTGTGATCACTATATTAGGATATTCACCACATGTTATGCCTGCCCCTCAGACCATTTCTAGATATGCCCCTGATAGCTTACTTGTTGTGTTTCATTATTACACCCATAACATGAAGTCATATGCTGGTATACTACCTCACAGTTTTGGTATGACATCCTGTGCAGAGTGAGCCATGATTGGCTGAACAACCTGTGACCTCGTGTGTAAACCTGGTCTCCAATGCTAACCTATGAGAACTTCCATATGATGTCGCACTTTCACATAATAAGAAAGAATCACTTTCTTCATACTTTCTGGAAGGATAATAATTCCTTAGCATGAACACTTTATGTTCACCTATTTCACTAATGAAAACCCACATTTTAAATCACACACTTTCACAGACTTTTTACAAAATATCAATGAAGATGTGCCAAATGCTATTGATCATATACACAGTATCAATCATACACAATGTCTGGAGAAAAGTATTAACTTCAAATTTCCAATGGACTAATAGTTATAGGCTCCTTTCAACTAATAATTAACATTACAGCTAAAGTAATAAACATGTATCACACTGTGTATAGCACGGCGACGTATTCAATCACTCCCGAGTTCATGCTTTCCACTTAACCTCTCATATATTTGCCTCAAATCTTAGAACAATCACTTCTTTGTCACTTCTCTGGGTGTTCTTTGTTCACCTTTTTCCAAACTTATATCTCATTGTGTAATCTTGATTTATCCAACGGGCATTCTAGTATGATATATATGTGGAATAAGTACACTGACTTGGATTCTTTGTACACTTCTTCTTATTTTTCTTGTTATTTTCTTCCTCTCGTCTTCCTCGCTTATTCTTATTTTATTCTTCTCTTCTTCTCCTGCTCTTCTTTTCTTCTTCCCCTCTTCTTCTCCTGCTGCGTGTTTGTTAATGAATACCCCGAGTGCCGGGTATAGCTTCACTCTGAAATGCAACAATTCAGTTGGTTACCTGTTGTATCATTGTGACAGAGGAGCCACAATATTTATGTTTCTGTATTACTCTTTGTGTGTCCGTTTTTGTTTTATAGTTGACAAACTGACAAGACCAAAAAAAAGTAAATGAAAGACTTCATACAATATTTTACAATATACAACAATCATAACAGTTATATATGTCTCACTATTGTAGTTTTATGTGTTTTCTCACAATAGAAAATTGACAAACATGTTTCATTATTCAGTGCAACCTAGAGGAAGTGTACGTACATATCTTGGACCCCTAAAATCATTGTTGGAATTTTCGCACAGAGTAATGATGATAATTCATTTGTCTGAAAGACAAGTTAGTATAGTAAGAAGAAAATACACAGTTGGTCAGTCTTGATGTAAAGATACAACTTGTTGGAATATTGTGGAATATTGAATTTTCGACTTTCTCATACTCATTGCAAAGCCATCTATGTATGAATTTTTTTATTATTATTATTATTATTATTAATACATTTGTAGAGCGCTACAAGTATTTAAAATAAAACATTCTAGTGCGCTTGACAAGGAACAAGAAATATAGTACAATAAAAATATTAAAAAAGGTGATGACAAGAAATATAGTACAATAAAAAAATTTAAAAAGGAGGATAGCTGTCACACAAGAACAGCATAATTAAAAATATATTTCCTTGTCTTTTCTGACTGCTTAACTTGCTGATGAATCAATCTAGAATAGTGCACTTGCATAATATATAGTATTCAACAAATATTGACCGCTGAACTGAGATACTACACCCAAGCAGCAATACCAGTCTTTCCATATCCCACCAGTTTAGTGCAGAACAGGACACTTTAATCTTTACAACCGTTTGTGCATGGTTTCCTGGTGTATTCCTGAATTTCGGAGACTGTTGAAACTTATTTATTTGAAAATACAGTGACAAAAGATTTTCCATGTTTGGTGCTAATGGCAATTTCTGTGTAACAATCGATGCTTGGTGGTCTAACAGTTCTTGAATTCAACACCAGATTTGACAAGCTGTGATAAGAATTGATACCGAAGAACGTGGTTATTAAGCTGGCACTGTGGGGAAAGATGCCTACCCAATTTACCCCTCTAAATTGAGAAATGCCAACTATCCTCACTGACGCAGCTGGCCAAATTCCCGAAGAAACATGTGTTAGTGATGAAAGTTTGCATTTCTGCCATTTAGTGAGGGTAAATTGGACGGCCTACCCTGTTCTGGTGGTAATCTAATTGCAAGACCTGTCCAAACTAGGTACACTTACCTTGATCCTTCTGTTACTTGTACAAAATGAACTGCAAAACAGAAATGAATATTACGTCAATTGTTGTGACAGGAAAGCCCATCCTTACTATGAGGCTGATGATTAATTCAGTACCAAAAGTACCAAACAGATATCTCTTTGTCTCTGTGCTCATTCTGTCAATTCAAATATTGGAGCCACAAGGAATTGTATTACAATATTGTTGATCACTCGTAAAACTATACAGTGTATGTAATACATAATGCATTAAAACCAACAAATAGGCTACTTGCAGCCATGGCACTTTCTGACCTGGTAAGGTCACATGGTAATATAGGGAAACCCTACGAGTCAGTGATCTGTTTGGTCAGATCAGACGAGGTGGGCGCGTAGCGCCCTCCGAGTCTGATCTGACCAAACAGATCACTGATGAGTTGGGTTTCCCTTTTATCCCCCAGCCACACCTTTTACAATGTAAGCAAAGAGAACTGCAGGAATCAATTTCCATGCAATATAGTATGATAAAATGTTGACTTTAATTTAATCTATGGTAAATTGGCCTATATTGAGGCAAATTTGCCAGGCCAAATTTTGTTTTTTTTGGGATTTGCTTTTCTGGACTTCATGGAGGTGTAGCACATTAGAAAATCACCCTATGAGTATCAAACTTTCAGATATTTTTCAAAATATATTTGTCATGCGAATTGCAAAATATTGAGGTTCTATATTTATATACGACAGAAATAGAATTTTTTTAATGAACCAGAAACTATAATTTCAGCGCTTTTTCTCTATTTTCAAATGTGGTACTTTGTAAAGGCATTATTCAAAATATACAAATCATAGGAATATGAAACTTTCAGATGTGTTTGCTAAAGTAGTTTACCCGAGGCTCAGCAAGTTTGATGTTCATAGACAGAAAAATAATAGCACAAAAAAAATTAAACTACAACGACCTTTTTTGCTTTTAGGTTGCATTTTTGAACTATCAAACTTCTTCCCATTTGTTATTTACATCGTCAGTGCAGAAAAACTGTTCCATGTATAGTGCTGTACTTTTTCAAGAACGTCTTACATATGCCTAGCAACACTCATGCAAAATTTCAAGGTTCTATGTGCTACTGGTGCGAAACAATAAAGTTTTAACAAACACAGAAACAAAGATTTAAGGGTCCATTTTCATGACTTTTCTCCTACTTTTAACTACTTTTTCAGACTTTTCTTTACAGATACCTCTGTTAATCTTTATCAGTATACCAGAAAATCATGCCATTTTAGGATTATACCCAATAAACACTTATAAAGGATTCCTGAAAGTTTGAAGGTGTTAGGATGGTCATGCCCAGAATAATTATCCTTCAATCAGAGTCATGTTGTTTGAAAGTTACGCACAGTTTTCACTGCTCAGCAGGCAGCAAGGTGCTGTGTTATGCTGTGTTGCTACGGTAACCAAGGTGTGTGGTATGGGAGGGCAGATCATACACCACAGATCACACTCTGTGGTGGCTGATAACGCACTTGATGGGGGATAACAAATGTTTTTTATCCCCCATCAAGTGCGTTATCAGCCAGAAAAGAGTGTGATCTGTGGTGTATGATCTGCCTGTTGAGATCACACACCTTAGTTACCATAGCAACACAGCACAACACAGCACCTTGCTGCCTGCTGAGTAGTGAACGCTGTGTGAAGTTTTCAAATTACATGACTCTGATTAAAGGATCATTTTTCAGGCCATGATTATCTCAGCACCTTCAAACTTTCAGGAATCCTTTATCAGTATATATTCGGAATAATCCTAAAATGGCATGACTTTCTGGAAAACTGATAAAAAGTAACAGAGGTATTGGTAAAGAAAAGTCGGGGAAAAGTAGTTAAACGTAGGGGAAAAGTTGTGAAAATTGATCAGAAAATTTTTGTTTCTGTTGTGGTTAAAATGAATTGCTTTGCACCAGTAAACCATAGAACCTTAAAATTTTGCGTTAGTGTTGCTAGGCAAATATAAGACACTTGTGAAAAAGTACAGTGCTATACACGGAATAGTTTTTTTGAACCAACGATATGAAGAACAAATGGGACTGAACCTTTGAAGTTCAAAAAAGTGACTAAAAAGCCAAAAACGTTGTTGAGGTTTTAATTTTTTTGTGCTAAAAGTATTTAGTCTATGAATACCAAACTTGGTGAGCCTCTAGGAAACTACCATAGCAAACACGTCTGAGAGTTTCATCTTTCTATCATTCAAAAATACTGAATGACGCCTTTACAAAGTTGTGAATGTGAAAAATCAAGAAAAAGTGCTAAAATGACAATTCCTTGTGAACTAAAAAAATTCTCTTTCTCTCACATATGAATGTAGCACCTCAATATTTTGCGTTCTCTAAGACAAATATATTTTGCAAAATATGTGGAGGTATCAAATTTATAGGATAATTTTCTGATGTTCTACACCTCCATGAAGTCCAGGAAAGCAAATCCCATAAAAGCAAACTTTGGTGTGTCAAATTGGCCCCAATTTCGGCATATTTAGCTTAGATTTTGTTAAAATCAACATTTTATCATACTATAATATATATTAATTGATTCCTATGCTTCTCTTTGCCTATATTGTTAAAGGCGTGGCTGGGGGATAAAAGGGAAACCCAACTCGTCAGTTATCTGTTTGGTCAGATCAGACTCGGAGGGCGCTACGCGCCCACCTCGTCTGATCTGACCAAACAGATCACTGACTCGTAGAGTTTCCCTATATTATTATACAAATATTGACTGATTTCGAGGGCATTAGTCAAATCTATTTCCCTCGAGGGTGTGTAAGTGAAAACTATTTCACGAGGCCGAAGGCCGAGGGAAATAGTTTTCCTTACACACACGAGAGGGAAATAGATTTGACTAATGCCCAAGATAATCAGTCTATATTTGTTTTATTATACCGAATAGATAAGCAGATGCATACATTGTACTATAATTATTACTAGTTTTGAAGAGTTATTTTTTGGTCTTTAATAATAAATGACCTAATTGTACTATTTTCTTGCACCTTTTCAAATGTATGGAACATTTTTAAAGAAGAATGTAAAAATTTTTAGAAAAAAAAAACATTTAGGGAAAAAAGAATTTCGAAAAAAAAAAATATTCGGAAAAAAAAAAATTTTGAAAAAAAAAAATTGGAAAAAAATGTTTTAAAAAAATTTTTGGAAAAACAATTTCAGGAAAAAAAAAATTTTGAAAAAAAAAGATTTTGGGAAAAAAAAAATTGCGAAAAAAAAATTGTGGAAAAAAAAAAATTTTGAAGGGCATTAGTCCTGGTCAATATACTAAAATAATGACTGACATGTGACCAGCTCTCAGCCAATGACAGCTCAGCTTTCATGGTGGAGGTATAATAATTCATTTTATTGAATGACAAGTGATACCCAGGGCCGTATCAGCACATTTTTGGGCCCAGGGCAAACTGTTTCTAATGGGCCCCCAGGGGTGGACTGGCAGAGGCGTATCTAGAAATGGCCTGAGGGGGCTGCATTACATGGGGTAAATACAGGGCGCTCCGTGGCTTTTCCTATCTCTTCCATATTCATTTTGGGTTTGATGGTCCAACGCCCCCCTAAATATACAAATTTCAAAACACATCTGGGCCCTTCCCAGTCCACCAAACTGGAGATGTAACTGGACAAGGGGCCCCTTACTAAGTTTTTTATTAGCTTGTCAAGCTCTGATTGATGATTGTTTGATATTCTTATAATGCATGACATTCAATTTTGACCTCTTTTACATGATTTTTGATAATTCTGTTTCTTTTTTAAAGTTGCTGGTGGGCCCCATCAAGTGTTGGGCGTGAGGCCATTGCCCTCATGCCCATAAGGCCAGTCTGACCCTTGGCCCCCTCGCATCCCAAAAGCTCTCTAAATTTTTTAAAGTATGTTTTTGCGTCAGTTACCCGACGCACTTTCTTTACTGTCGCAACTCTTTTCAGCTTCACAATGGGCCCCCCTCGGCCCCTCAGGTCATGGGCTCGGGGCAAGTGCCCCGTTTGCCCTATGGTTAATACCAGTGGCGTAACTGGGGGGTCTCGAACGGGGGGCACCTGGGGGGGCACGCGATTCTCTGGGGGGGCACCCTCTGTGCTAACTGTATATTTTAGCCAGAGTTGGAAAGTTCATATGGGGGGGCACCTGGGGGGGCACAGGTTCAATATGGGGGGGCACGTGCCCCCCCGTGCCCCCCCATAGGGACGCCACTGGTTAATACGGCCCTGGTGATACCTGATAGGATGTAAGATTACAAAAAGCAACCATTTGCAATATTACCATTCTTTTTCCTCAAAAGAAAAACTTTCTACTTTAGCCTTTTCACTACAACATGAGTATATATATATAAACTGTCTCAGCCCGTGCATGAAAGTGTCTGAATAAACTCCTTCCAAACTGTATAGTCCCCGGTGACTTTGCAAATATTATTGTCATTTGCTCTGGTATGCAATATGCAGGTTTTAAAATATCACAAGTACTGCTCTCTTTTACTTTTCTCATGAATTTAGTCTGTCACAAGTCAATATTTGGGTCAAAATTTGAAAACCTTGAAATTTCAGCTTAAAAAAATTTGAAAATATTTTTAGTCCAGAAATGCCTTTTTAAGTTGGCATTGGGTAGGTCAAACAATCGGATATCACTGCACTGTAATGTCCAAGGGTCCCAAATGCTCTGCTGATCTGTAATGAGGTGATATTTACAGCTGTGATGTTTTTTGACTGTCATTAAAATCACACTTATAACTGAAAAATCCTGACCACTTAGGGTTAAATAATCTATTACCAATGATGAGGCAGGTAGCTTGCACGTTTTAGGCCAAGTTCCAGGTCTCTAGGACCCATTATTTTTGAGTTAATGCATTTTGGTCAATTAAATACCAAATATGTGTGTCATTAGCATCATGCCTATAACTTGAAATCCGCACCACTTAGAGCTGAAGAATGTATTACCAACCTATGGGAAAGTGGCTATTCTGCAAACATTGAGCTATATTTCAGGTCTCTACAACCAATAATTATTAAGATAAAACATTTTCTTGAACTAGAAATTTACAAACAGAAACAAAAATACTCCTTTCACCAATAGTTTGCATTCTGAATAACAAAGATGATCTCCACTACCCCTCCAGTGCCCAATGTCTTTGCTGAACCATATTTCAGGTGCTAGACAATGGTAAAATGTCAATGACACCCCATACTTGATTAGTAATCTCAGAGAAGCGTCAAAATTCATACTAAGCATGTCAGATGCAAGGAAAACGCAAAAATTCTGTGTAATATTTAGTTAAAACATTAATTGATAATATATATTGAACACAATTTCAACTCCTGTCACCTGCAACCGAATTTAAGTGAGGTAAAGGAAAGAAGCCATTTTTTGTTGTGATGCTAATGACAGCGTGATGCTAATGATAATTAAGATAAAAATCTTTGTAGGGACCAGTGCAAAACTGGCAATCTGGCAATTTGTGCATGCAATGATCCTATGAACACCAGAAGCTTAATGACAAATTAAGATAGGACAACCGCCATGCCAACAGAAATACTCAAATATTTTGGTTTACATAAATGATACAGAGATACAGATAGCGCAGTTATTTTCTTGGGTTCTCAGACATCGTTAGACACTAGGTTTTCTAACAAATTGTGCATCCCTTTCATTTTTATTAAGAAACCAAACTGGTGTGATGCTTATGACGCAATATTGGAGACATTGACACAACAACCTCCTGCTCTTATACAGGATGTTATTTCAGAATTTGGAAACTATATTTTAGAAGAGTGATAGTCAAGTCTCCATGTATGGAAGAGTTTAATTGAATCAGGATCCTGTACAAGTTTTTGTGATGCAATCTTTCAAAGAAAATGTTGGTGGAGACAGGCCATTTTCAGGGGGGTTGGCCACTTCAATGCTATTTTTGGATGGGATAAAAATAACCTTCCACATATTTTTTGTGTCAGAAGTTTTGCTAATATCCTTGTCTATGACACATGACATCAAGAGGTCCTACATGTGCCTTTCTGTCATCATGAATTATTGTTAAACACCGGAGACAAGAATTTCAGACTTACCAAATTTTGACCCATTTACCAAGGTTGACTATGTCCAAAGGGACAGTTTTACCAACACAGGGATATACTGGACATGCACAGATTGGCTTTCCCCAATCAATGTCAATGAAATCATTACACTGGGCTTCTGGGAGCTTTGATGGGAGCTTACTCCGGCTATGACATGATTACTGAAAATGCTCTCTTGGTTATGATTGTACTTGTCTCTGTGGGTTTCCTTGTCATCTCTGCTTTGAGTATGTTCAATTATTTGAAATACAATATTCCTTTTGTGAAGCAAGTCTTGGTTGACTAGAGTGACTAGAAGGGCTACCCAAGGTATGCCATCATGCCTAGATCTTTCAGTAGCCAATTCACCCAGGGAGAACATGAGATCAACTGCCAAAGCTGTCAGAAGCCCAAAGGGGCATGGTCTATTGCAATCAATATCACTCTCTATTGGAGCAGGTATAAACAGCAATGAAAATAGACTTAGGAGTTCTTGAAGTTGGCATGATTTGACTAATATAAGATATATGTGTGTCTTTGCAAATGTTTATCTTATTCTGCTACTGCCATCCTCAAAAGCCTTGTAAAAAAGAAGCATGTCACAAGCAGCAGATATGGGTTGCCTCTTACTTCCAAGTGATTGCGTTGAGTGATCTGTTACATAAGCTGACCATTACTTTGTTCATTCATGCAAAAATTCCATATTTTGGAGAGAACCAATAAGGGTTTCTCATCTGTGTGATGAATGGTTGCTGGGATACGGATCAAACCCACACAGGTCAAGTTAGCAGTCCAGGAAGCTACCACTGAGTTTCGTCCATGGGTTTGCAAAATGTGCAATGACTTCGCATATCCTTCAGATTACTTTGTTAGACATTGATTGGTACTCTGGACTAAGGAATCGGGGGATTCACAGACATTTCAATTAGCTCTTCTGTCCTGTTATTGTTCTCAAGGGAACAGTTCACAGATCTTGCTTGTGTCCATAGAAATTGATCGAAACCACCTACATGTACTTACGCAGGTTGTGTCCAGTTGATCCTTCAAATCTTTCATAGGTTGGCTTAGGTTTGTCAATGCATTGCAGCTTTAAACAAGTATGTTCTCAAGATATAGATTGGTTAACCGACAATTTAACCAATCATTTGATGATTAGAGAAGATTTTTAGTCAGAACTAAGACACAAAAGCAATGGTTGAAGAGTCAGGGTATCAAAACCACAAGATATATCTTGGTTAAGCATGTTGAGAAATGACATTGGCAGATGTGTTGTCAAATTTGTAAAATAACGTGCAAGCACTTTAAGAGATGCTTGTAGCTAGACTACCCATGATATTATCTACCCCTTTGCCTGTCACCTGCACAAGGGTATCTGGCATGTGAGACCTGCAGAGGGTATCTGGCTTGTGAGACCTGCTGGAGGTTATCTGGCCTGTGACCTACTTTTGGTGATTGACCTTTGACCTGCAGACACTCAGCCTGTTTGTTTTCTTTATTAATTTCTTCATCTCAGAAAGACACCAAAAGTTTATCAACGCAAGATAAAATTCTATTGAGACTGTATGCAAAGTTTTAATGACAGAGATGAAACAGCATGACCAAGGCAGTTGTCATAAGTTTCAGAGCCATCCTCCCACAATAGAGATGCCGCTTGCAAGCAAGCAAGCATCTCTAAAAATGCAACAAGTGTCCCGCGGACTCCCCTTCCAAACAGATCAATAGAACCACAAATCTTCGCAGGATTCCTTATAGATCTTTGCAAATTGGCGGTCCACTGAAAAGATTAATTTTCTTATTTTCAATTTGCAAACTGGCTTTGCCACATCATCGACAGTTTTCTGTTGGTCTCCTAATCTTCTTATTTGATGAAGTACCTTAAGTCATTTAATTAGTTTGTTTATTGTTATATGCTGCTAGATATGATAAGCACTGAATCAACTGATTAACCCTAACTAACACAAAAAAAAACATTTTTAAGCCAGTGACATCACACAACCAAGTTGAAAGTTAATTTTGAAACTGTTTGGACCACTAATCTGCAAACAGCTCTAATCGGAGTTCTGCTGCCTGAGCCATCAGTTGTGTCCAATTCAACGAATTAGTCACCGTCAAAGTAAAACAGAGTTACACCAGTCCTCATATCTGCACTCTGCAGTATATATATACTCAACTTTTTCTTGCATAAATTCATCAGTTCAACACTGCACTATCAGACAGGGGCAAAATAAAATGACAAAATTAGTGCAGGAGGAAAGTGGTCGTATTAGGCAAGTGACTGAGTCTTACAACAAGAGGTCTTAAAACACAGACACCTCTGTCCATGAATGATTGATTAGCCTAAATGGATTCCACGGATGCATCTTGTCATCAAGTGTTACGATGGCATTTTCTATCACAATGGGGTCTCTTGTCATCAGTCTTCAGAACTTCAGAAATGTTTTTGACGTCTGACATTGCTCTTCAGCAAACCATTACAGACCCCTGAGCTGCTGTTACGACGGTTGTAAAGAAAGGAACCCATAATAGAAATTATTGATACAGGGCGGCAGTAAAGATGTTTGTTTCATGTAAAGCATCTCTGTATTCAGGCCAAAAGATGTTTGCCATTCATAAAATATTCTGACTCATCACTGATCATGAAACAAACACCCCTTATCAATTATGCTTCTTCAGTGTGATGATATTTCTTGCATGAACATTGCAAATCGAGCGATGGGACTCATGATTATCAAAGAAAATGAGAAGAATATTCCCTAGTGATGTGGAAGAAGAATAAGTTTAAGAGCTTTGTCGGATTCTCAAGACATTATCTAAAATAATACTTAAGCATGTTGAACTGTCAAAAATATGAGGCAATAACCCTAGATAAGCTGCAAAAACACAGTGAGTCTGCAAAATGAGTCTGCTAAATTCAATTCCTATTAACTCTGAGGAAGCTTTTCTTATCATATCCTGCCAATTTCAGTGGCGTAACTGGGGGTTCTCGAGTGGGGGGGCACCTGGGAGGGCACGCGATTCTCTGGGGGGGCACCCACTATACTAATTGTATATTTTTGCCAGAGTTGGAAAGTTCATATGGGGGGGCACCTGGGGGGGCACAGGTCCAATATGGGGGGGCCTGTGCCCCCCGTGCCCCCCCCATAGGGACGCCACTGGCCAATTTCTTTACAACATAACAGATAATGTTGAGATTAATTCATTTGAAATTGGTTCAAACAAGTTACATTACTTTAGTTCCTCCTGGCTAATCCAAAATCATTGTGTGATGGTGTTGTTGGGCTTGGCGATGAAACTGATGGTGCGTTTTGCCTAAGAATTTTAGATATTCAAAATCTTGTGTTAAAATGATTCATAAACTTTCGGTAAATTTGCACCAGTTTTTCTGGCCCCCCCCCCTCAAAAAAAAAAAAAATGACATGATCCTCTGATCGGAACTGATTGACTAGCAAAGAATCCACAGGAATCAAATGCATGAGGGACATTATATATGCCTGTGCATATATACACCATGTGGTAGCTGTCCAGCCCGGAGGTCAAAACAGTGACAAACGATTTTTTGTTGTTTTTCCTTCAGTAGAAGATCTATGGACGCACCCAAGAGAAAAAAGTTTCACATTTATTTCAACACATGAAGCCTGTGTGAAGGCTGTGCTAAAACTGATTGAAAAATCAGTATAGGTTATTCACCACGGGAGAGGGAAAATGTGATTTATCACCCAAGGGCTTTAGCCCGAGGTGTGATAAACACATACTCCTGATCCCATGGTGAATAACCGGCTTATACCATGAGACAAACACTCAAACAGTCAAACATGAGAGGATAACTGGACGACAAAGAATATGGGAATTATTTCCCTGCAATACTGGCATGTGATTGGCTGACAGAGGTGTCAAATGGTATAAGCATATTAATTGAAATTGCCGCATGCAGTTGATAACTTTGTCCCTCATTATTCACTTTTTTCATAATTAACTAAGTTGTGAATTGGCAACTTATCTCCTGGTAAGCAAGGTGAGGAGTATCTGCGGGCCCAATATTAATAGACTGACTGGACAAGGAGCAACTTATAATAAATATTTTCATTTGTGGCTCATTTCAAATGAGTCT
This sequence comes from Platynereis dumerilii, assembly GCA_026936325.1. Lineage (NCBI taxonomy): Eukaryota > Metazoa > Annelida > Polychaeta > Phyllodocida > Nereididae > Platynereis > Platynereis dumerilii. The sequence goes on along the minus strand of JAPTHN010000010.1, from coordinate 37,763,734 downwards.
GGGCTCCCTGGTATTGGAATTTTCAAGAAACAAAATCCATTGGAATTGCACAACCATACATTTTTATTTGCGGAATCCCTTGAACATCCAGAATCTCATGTTATCTGATAAACGCAGGAGAGTAAACATGATAGCCCTTGGGTTTAGATACATTTCTACAGTTGTAGAAAAATGTCTTTCCTGTTTATAGATTGTGAGACATCTTTGGCAGAGTGACAGCTGCTAATGGCTTACACATCCTGCCATTATCTCATTGTCTAATTCAAGACTAATTGAATGATGAAGAAAATGCCAATTTTGGTCATAGAATATCTTTCAATCTCACAACTTTCAGCCATGCCCCCTCATTGTCCTCAAAGGAATTTCAAAATACTTATCCATGTCTAATGTTTGTTTTTAAAGTAACTGAAGTCAGGAAGTTGGTTGGAGAAGGCAAGGTAAAGTGCAGTGATTTTCATAGGGAGATGAATGGACCATTGCAATGTAATTGTGAAGAGTATTCTGATAAAAACTCAACTTTTTGTAAATATATATTCTTTTATTGACATCTATAAATATCACAATTGATACATATGTCATTTGTAATGGGAAAAAGTTAAATACAATAAAAAAAAATAGGACACTGAAAGATAAAAGTTATGCACATGCTGTGCATTCAAGAACCTCATCTGTGTGCTGGATATAAGGTTCTACCAAACACATGCTTTACTTAAAATAAACCATAAAGTCTAAAGATAATCGTCTTGGGGTTCATTCGAAGGTTGTGATTTCCTCTCATCTGTAGCATCTCCTACAACATCCAGAAACATGACTTCATTACAATGGAGGGTATCTTGAGTTCCAGTTGTTTTTCAGGGTTCAACACCTCTTTGTTTATTCCTTGTCTACCCTACCTCCCTGTAACAGGCAGCTTTCTTTGATACACTTGATGGATGGACATCTTACATTCTACAACATTAAGCTGGGTTTTCACACCTGCACCATTCCAATAGTTTCATCCCCGTCATATTCTGTAATTGGGGACACAATACATTCAGTTGTAAAAGAATTGTGTGCTTGTATGTTTAAGGATTAATTTAAGCTCACATGAAACCTCATACCTGCAAATGGTATTGGTCAACAGCAAAAACTGTGTTTTCTGAAAACTCCCCTTTGTCAGCCATTTTTAAAAACAAAAATGTTTCCCGGTTCAGTGATTTATTGTTTGTGACCCTATTTTTGGGTGTCTTACACCATGGAACCATCATATTGACCATAACCCTTGAACATCTTGCCCTCCCAACATATGCATAACTTTTGTCTTTCAGTGTATTAATTATATACAAGATTAACTATATACATAAAATTGATTATACACATGTTATAAATAGCTAAAATCAAGTGAGCATATTGATAAAAACATATACGAGTAATATTACTTTTGGATAAAAAGAGCACTCAGCACAAGATTAAAAGAAATACAAACTATGGTTACAACCACCCAAATACGTATCAAAAACCAATTAATATAGATAACAGTCAATAAAATACACACACCACTGATACTGATCACTTACAAATAGCCATTTCAGCTTATTAAGAAAATTATGATTAATTCTATATATATAAGACCTAATCAAAAGACATACAAGTTAACAAATTTATAGATTAATTAATAATGCTTGATATTTCATATTTGAACATTATTTACAAAACATGCATCAAATTACATACATTGTTGCTTTAATATTGATCGTATTGCTATACTGAATAGTTCATTTTATGTTAGAGATAACTTATTTCTTAAAGTGTACATTGTATGCTTATTATCATAATTACCATGATTGTGTATTATAAGTGACAGTGTGGATGTAGGAGATAAGTCTCTTTAAATTTAAACATCAGCCTGAGGTAAAAATTTCCCAAGAGGATTTAGCAGGTCAGGTTCCTTACTTTTCATTATTGATGTGAACTTGCCACAGTCATTCAAGGATAGAAAATCGTTGATAGATTTAGCAACTGTTGAAAACAGGTTTTCGCTGAACGATTCATTAGCAGGGCATACAACAAGGCAATGGATTTCATCCTCCACCATATTTAATGGACACTTTTCACATATATTCTATTTGCTGCAGGAATCACTGGCTTTTGATGTCTGCCTATTTCAGTTTGTAGACTGTGAGAACTTGATGCTGCAATAACCTGTAACATCATACCAATTTGGCCGTCGTAACAACAATCGTTGTTATGACCTATAACATCATACCAATTGAGCCGTCGTAACAACAATCGTTGCGCCTTACTCATTATAAAAGCACCTTGACCATCAGCACATTTGTGTTACAGTAGACGAATGACGAGTACTTACATTCAGCTGCTAGTGGCCGTGAGTGACCTCACAGCAATCCCTATCAAATACATTGAAATCAAGTGTCAAATCGTCATAAGGTAACTTGTGACCTCACTGGTGAGTGGTTTGACTTGGTCAGTGACTCTGGTTAATAACATAGGAAGTATAGGATGTGACCTCACTGGCTGCTTACACGTCATAGAATTTAACATGGCATGGATAGGCTATGACGAAATAAGGAGCATTTCAGTCCAATTCTGTAAGCACTTGAGTTTCGTTTACTGTAAGTATTCAGTCTGTTCACCATAAAATTTAGCAAATCCAATGGTAATAAGCATAGAATAATGCAAGCATAAAACATCAGATCCAGCATCCGGAATAATTGAATGAATTTAGTACAACCAACAGAACCTTATCACATCCTAAAAATCCAGCTCTGTAGTACTTATCATGGTATACATGTACAATCTGTTAACGAAAAACAGAAGTATCATTGGTTTGCTGAATTTTGAGAGATGTGATTTTGTCAGTGACAAAATTGATAGACGTTATATTGTCTGTGAGAACATCAAGAATGGAAGGCATGTTTGAAGATTATCAATTTAAATATTAATAATAAACCCCAAATGAAGCATGACGATTTTGAGTTTCAGCAGATAGTCCCAAATAATTACAAAACTTTAATTACTAAATGTTTGAGAGGAAGTCGACTTCAATCAACCGCCTTCTGAGATTCCAATGGGAATTAAATAAGTCTGCTAAATTATATTCATATTAATGCTGAGGAAGCTCTTCTTATCACATCCTGTCATGTCTCAAAGTTTCCCGGAGGTAATATTTGTAATAATTGATTTGAAATGGGTTTTCGACATTTACTAACATTGTAAATTGAAATTGTGATGGAGAACAATCTCTACATTGTTAAAATGATCAAGGTAAAAAAACTGAGCTATGACTATAGATGAAGTATTGTGTCATTGCAAGAACTTTAAAAAAATTAGTTTCCAAAAGAGTGGATTTCTCTGACTGACAGACTGACTGACTACTTACAATATTGAAAAAAAGTTGCGTTATTGAGAAATGAGTCTGTTCCTAAAAGCCTTGTCTGAATATACCACAATAAAAAAGACTTGTTGGGAAGGAAAGTATGTCAAAGCAGCTGATACGGGTGGCCTTTTACTTCCAAGTGATTGAATTTCAAGAGTGATGTGTTGCATAAGCTGGCTATTACGTTGTTCCTTCATGCATAAATTCAATATTTTGTCGAAAACCAATTTGGTTTCTCTTCTGTATGATGAATGGGATTGGGATCAAATCCATGTGGGTTACGTCAGCAGTCAAGGATACTATATAGTACAACTGAGTAAGGCCCATAGACTCTCAGGCCCGTTTTCACCAACATGGTATTAAGAGTTAAGCCTGGCGTTATTTAACTCCTTTAAACCTGGTATAACTAAGTCCATTTCACCAAGAGTGTGCTAAGCATGTAAACCTGTCAAGGTTCAGTGAATCATACACATTGTCACCAAACTCAAGGATCAGCCATCTCAAACTGATTTGGTGTCAAAACGTGATTAGGCCAATGAAAACAGAACAAATGTTTCTTATGAGATGGCATGACAAATCAGTATTATAGGCCTTTGTCTATTATATTCGCATGTTTCTCTAATTTAACAGTCACCAAAGATATTTTCAAGAAAGATATGTCACATCATGAGATATAAAGTTTGCAAACCAAGAACCAACACTTACTTAGAAAATATATTTGTTGAAGTGACTGTTGCAAATATACTAGCCATACAGCATTAAGCACACAATTTAAAAGTATTTCATGTATGAAACTATGTTTTTATTGTATTTGCCTATGATAGTCATGACACCAAATAGAGGCAATTCTTCTGTGCTGAGTTGTACAAAACCTCTGCACTTGTTGTTGGTCTTAGCACAGGGGTTCTTTCGAAGGGCAGGAAATTCGGACGTGGGTGCAATCTATGCATCCTATAACCCCCCCGGGAATCGGGCGATTTCGGAAAATTCCAATTTAGCCTCCCGTGTGACTGGTCCACTGGGCATACGTACATATATGGGTTTTAATGAAGCGATTGCATGACTAACACGCTTCACAATCCTTGAAACTGAGGCGGCACTAATACCACTCAAGTCACCAACGACTTGTTGGTAACTGCCGGTAGCAAAAAATCGCAGGCACGTCAGCCATTCTGGGTACATCAGATTTTGAGGACCCTTATCAGTAGAAATTCAAAGGGATTCAACCATTATTGTAGTTTCACTGTGCAAAAATGCATGACCAGCTGATTTGTATTAATTTATTGTTTGAGGGGAGGGGGCTAAAGAAAAATGCATTTCTGTCACCAACACTGGACAGACAACTAATTAATTTTCTTTTTTATAAATTTCCAAGCCCACCCCTTTTTTTCTCTTACCTTGTCATGTGGCCATGTTTGGGAACTTCAGAGATTAATTGTGTTTGTAGCAGTTGAGTTGTTTAAATACTATGTGCAGACTTTCACTCAGTAAATGTTCCTTGATCCTGCTCCGCTTGAGTGATTGGCTTAGCCAGACCAGGTCTTAGCTAAGACCTGGCATAACTCTTAATACCATGTTGGTGAAAACGGGCCTAATTGTCAAAATTAATAATACCGAAACTACATCTGAAGATTTTTTTTAGACATTGAGTCTGATGTAGGAATTCACTTGAGCAGATATTTCAATTAGCTCTTCTGTCCTGATAGTGGCCTCGAGGGTATAGTTCACAGACGTTACTCATGTCCATTGAAATTGATGGCAACTGGGGTCAACCATCTCCATATGCTGGTTGTGTCCAGTTGACCCTTTAAATCTTTCATAGGCTTCCTTAGATGCTGTCAGTGCACAGTAGCTTAAAACAATTATACACTTAAGATAAATAATATTGAGAAGTTGTATAACTTTCTATTCTACAGATATTACTGTTCCAAAATACAATGGTTTATTTGGTTTAAGTGACAATCAATTAAAATGATATGAGATGATAGGTGGTCAGAACCAAGACGATGGTTGTCCATAGTAAGTTGCAACCAAAATCATGTTTGGGGATGCTGAGCAATAACCATTTGGATTGGTTGAATAAATCTCAGCCAGTTATAAGAGGGACTCCATCCCCTCACATGATCACTCGCTTTAAAACAGAGGTCAGACACATGGACTCAGTAGTTGTCAAAGCACTCAAAATTGTTTCATGGCATACAGTCAAACCTGCTCGAGCAGCCACCTCTATTAAGCAGCCACCTGCTGTAAGCAGCCACTTCCAATTCCTCCCAACTGATTTTGCATTGTTTTACACCTGGATTAAACAGCCACCTGCTGTCTGTGGTTAAAGGCCAGTGTTTTCAACCCCAAATGGCCATCCTGACCTGTATTAAGCAGCCAGCCAAGCAACCCCTATCTTGTCACATAAGTGCAAACCAGCATCCAATTGCATAACATGATAGGGGCAGCATAGAAACAACTGACAAGAGATTACAATAGTATAGTTTCAATGTGCTAGTTATCTATTTAAAGTTTATTTAATTCAAATCACATGTTTAAACATCAATCAATTGGTCAGAATTGTATTATTTATTAATTTGATGGCCAAATATATGTCCATTCATTCACAAATTGTTTTCACCGTGAATGGCAGATTTCAGCCAGCTCCAAAATCACACCTCCATTAAGCAGCCACCTGCCTTAAGCAGCCACTTTTGTCCATTCCCTTGACTGGCTGCTTAACACAGGTTTGACTGTATATAGTTTTGACATCCATTTAAATTCCTGGAATCGTGCAACTATTGTTTATCGCCGCCATTTTGGAAACAAGCAGGCTGTGATGAGAAGAGTTTCCTCTGAAGTAATGAGAAGCCGATTTCGTTTTAAGTCTCTTTGAAATATGATCCAACAACTAAATAGAGTTTGTTACCTCTTGTTAAAATTCTTACTGGATTGATCAAAGAGAATTTTTTTCTGTGAAAATGTTTATTCTAGTCATTATCATTTCCATGTGAATTTAGCCCAATAAAAATCTAAATCTTTTTGTTTGCTTCATCCCTATACCCAGCATGGTTTTCAAATGAGTCAAAGGTGACAAGTGTCCCCAGGACTCCCCCCGCCAGATGGTACAGCTTCCTGCCCATAATCCTAGTAATGTGCATACTCACCGTTTTCTAGCATGAATTCATCAGTTCCATGCTGCATTATTAGATCAGGCAGGAGCAAAAAGCCGTATGAATCATGGATGCCAGAAAGAAATGGTGGCAATGGACACTGTAAAAATTTTAAAAAGGAAAAATCCAAATTGCACTACACAATTTTAATACAGCTGTCTGTCTACAAGTGCATGGACTGTTCTTGCATTGCCACAGATCAGAACATATGCTGTCTTGTGTTGCCACCTAGTGATTAGTGTGCTATTCCACGAGCTCCTGCGAGAGTCCACATCATTCCAATCAGAGGAACACACACAATTTTGTCTGGAAGACACCGGGACTGTTTCTGAGTGTGCTAATGGCCTTGTCTACTTCCTCAGGGAATGTGATTGCCGAGTCTGACTCTGGTATACATCAATGTTGAATAGAAATTTTGTGAATGTGCAATGAAATTGGAACTATTTCTTGGGACAGCAATGCTGCAGCATACAAAATCAACTTTCAGCCAGGTGGCAGCAGCATGCTGTTCTCATTTTCACCAGAATGTACAGCTGTAATAATAATTTTGATACCTACTAAATTTTGACAAGTTAATGTACAATAATTTGTTTTTCTTAGATAAAAATGGCTCACTTACCCCCAACCCCCCCCCCTTGCATCCAGCCTATTTTGGCACCCTTGGTACTAAAATAGCTATTAAGCACAAGAGGAAGGTGGTCCTACCAGGCAACTCAGTCTTATAGAAAGTAAAGATGTCTTATGACACAGAACCCAATGTACATTGATCACCCACTATGAATGATTGATGAGCCCAAATGGATTCCATGGATGCATCTTGTCATCAAGTGTTACGATGGTATTATCCATCACTACAGGTCTTCAGTCATCAGTATTCAGAAATGTTTTTGCCATCTGACCTTGCTCTTCGGCAAACCATTACAGATCAGTGGCGTCCCTATGGGGGGCACAGGGGGACACGTGCCCCCCCATATTGGACATGTGCCCCCCAGGTGCCCCCCCATATGAACTTTCTAACTCTGGCTAAAATGTACAGTTAGTATAGAAGGTGCCCCTCCAGAGAATCGCGTGCCCCTCCAGGTGCCCCCCGCTCGAGACCCCCCCAACAAACACAATTACGTTTAAATTACGTTTATAAACTACGTTTAAATTATGTTAAATTGAATGGTCCAAAAAACATGATTTTAACGTTTTACCCAAACGGTCAGAATTATGTCATGCCGATGTTTCCAAAAACTGTTTTTCGATAGCGTCAAATAATCATCAAAATCATGTTTTCATTAAACGGTTTTCCAAAAACCTTTTTTTTACGTTATTTTGATGTTTTCGTCAACGGTTATAATTTATCATACATATTCTGTTTATTTGACATTTTTAATACACTGATGGAGGGAACATTTATTTAATGCATTTGAAAAATGTTTTCAGAATGCTTCCTATGCATGCTTTTATAACATTACTTGTGGAATGGTTATATTACGTTATGAAAAAACCGTTATTTGACGTATTTGGAGAATGGTTTCATTAAGTGATGGGGAAAACGTTATTTTTACGTTTTGAGGAAACCTTTTTTCAACGTTTTTGGGAAACGTTTTTATCACGTTGTGGGGAAAACCATTTTTCAACAATTATATTAAAATGTTCTTTCAATATTGGAGGAGGAATGCCTTTATTATGGTCTGGGGTGTTGGGGTGCAAGGGTAAACATTTGTTTGTTGTTGTTTTTGTTATTTTCCTTGTATCTTGATGGTCTTGTGTCACTGCTGGCCTCATCATGTTTTTCCACTGCAAAGAAAGTATCTGTTATCAGTCACTCACTAGTTATAAGCGAATAAGGCAAACATATAACAAGCTACATAAGATTGATCAGAAAGATAAGATCAGCCAGGAAAGATCAATTTGAGAGGTTTCATACATGTAGATTAGATAACATATATTGAATGACAGATGGATGGATAGATAGAGATAAATAGATAGAAAGATAGAAAGATAGATAAATAGATGAATAGATAGATAGATAGTTAGATGGATAGAATGAAAGAATGAAAGATAGATAGACAGATAGATAAAATGACAGATAGATAGATAGATAGATAGATAGATGGATAGATTTAACTCACAGAGCCTGAAATTGAATGAAAATCTTCCAGTGCATTGAAAATGTCTATAGGCCTATTAGAGTGCAAAGTATACCAAGCTAAAGTAAGTTTTATACCAACTGTAGTCAAATCCATACTTTAGATCTTTGGAAGTTCATTCATTTCATCTTTGGAAGTTCATTCATTTGATTTTGACTAAATTTCACCAATATACATAAATATGTCTTGTAAATGATTAAGGGAAAACAGGGTTTTTATCCCAGATAGATTGATAGATAGATTGATAGATTGATAGATAGATAGATAGATAGATAGATAGATAGATAGATAGATAGATAGACAGATAGATAGATAGATAGATAGATAGATAGATAGATAGATAGATAGATAGATAGATAGATAGATAGATAGATAGATAGGTAGCATAAGCAAGATAAAACTTAATACCTGGGAGCTGCAGCCAAGAATTCCTCAAGTGATTGTGTATCTGCAGGAAAATTCTGGAAGAACAAGTTAATTAATACAATGTGTGTTCTTCACATATTTCAAAATATTACCACCAAAATAATGTAATGCATGTTTCTTAATTTATAGGAAATATATATCAATTAACTCACCTATGAGTTCAGCATGATGTTGCTTGGACAAAATCTGGATACTTCTGAATTCTATCAACTCTAGTACATGTGCATTCAGCCATGGAGGTTGTAAAATTGAGTTTCTTGCATAAATTATAGGGGTCAATTAGGTGTAATTAGCTCTTCCAGAAATGTAATGTGACTCTGCTTTATTACAATGAGCAAACTATATTGCAAAATAAATTCTTGTATATTTATATCTGTGTATTTGAATCTAAAATTAGCATTGCATTTTAGTTAATAGAATTTGAAGAAAAGACACTTTTAAAACATGCTTAGATGTTGTATTATCATTTGGAATATGCTACACAATGTTATAATTATAGCATGCCTATATTATGATATTGTGCTACATGTAGATCCATAAAATTAGTAAATTGGACCTATCTATCTAGTTATCTATCTAGTTATCTATCTAGTTATCTATCTAGTTATCTATCTAGTTATCTATCTAGTTATATATTTAGTTATATATTTAGTTATATCATATGGTTAGCCAGAATACTCGCTGCTGATTGGTCTACAGCCGTGCAATATTCTACGATATTGCACGCATGTTATTGCACGCTCATTTTAACATGTAAGAGATTGGACGGACCTGAGAGGAAGCACCACGTTTCAGTGCTGCTGCAGCAACAACCTGACAAAAAGATTGTGTTTTCCATTTTACTAAAAGATTAACTGCACCGCAACCGAAGCAGATAGAAAGCTGGTTTTTGCGGCAAAAGATGCGGCTATTAAAGGGCTATTAGGATATATACTTTTCGTACTGATTATTTTATTTGTTTGATCAGAATAAAGCAATAAGTGACCGAAAAACAGCATTTTTGCCGATTTTTCCGTGATTTTGTTGTGTTTAGAGGTCTGAAGTCTGCTATAAAGTTTCAGAAAAAAATCTAAAATAAAATCCATCATCAAGTAAATCATTTTTCCATTCTGAAAGTGTGAAAATTTTTTTTGTGAGTGAAATATTTATTGCCTTTTGACGAGATACCTTTTAAAAAGGCGGATCGAAAGAAACACAAAAAGAGTTTGGACAAGGAATTCCAGCCCTTTTCTTTGCATTTGACATAAAAAACCATATGATATAACAGTTATTGCACATCACCTCGTGCAATATCAGTTTATATCATATGGCTAGCGGAAATACTCGCTTCTCATTGGCCTATAGCCGTGCAATATTCTACGATATTGCACGCATTATATTGCACGCTCATTTTAACATGTGAAAGATTGGACGGACCTGAGAGGAAGCACCATATTTTGATGCTGCTGCAGCCACAAGCTGACAAGAACTTTGTGTTTTTCAATTTTACTAAAACATTTATTGCGCGGCAACGGAGGAAGATAGGAAGATGGCTTTGACGGCAAAAGATGCGCCTGTTAAAGGGCTACGTGGATATTAACTTTTTGTTCTGGTTATATTATTTTTTGCTTCAGAATAGAGCATTAAGTGGCCGAAAAACGGCTTTTTTGCCGATTTTTCCGTGACTTTGTTGTATTTAAAGGTCGAAAGTCTGCTATAAAGTTTAAGAAAAAAATCTGAAAAAAATCCATGATCAAGTATATCATTTTTGGATTCCAATAGTGTAAAAAAAACAATTTGTGAGTGAAATAGTCATTGACTTTTGACGCAATACATTTTAAACAGGCGGGTCTAAAGAAACACAAAACGATTTTGGACAAGGAATTCCAGCCCTTTTCTCTGCTTTTATCACAAAAAACCATATGATATAACAGTTATTGCACATCACCTCGTGCAATATCAGTTTTTATGGCACCTCGGTGACTAATATTGCACTCGGGCTGCGCCCTCGTGCAATATTAGTCACCTCGGTGCCATAAAAACTGATATTGCACTCGGTGCTGTGCGATAACTGTATATTATGGCACCTCAGTGACTAATATTGCACTCGGGCTGTGCCCTCGTGCAATATTAGTCACCTCGGTGCCATAAAAACTGATATTGCACTCGGTGCTGTGCGATAACTGTATAATATATTTAGTTATATATTTAGTTATCTAGTTATCTGGTTGTTAGTTATCCAGTTATCTATCCAGTTATCTATCTAGTTATCCATCTAGTTATCCATCTATCTATCTATCTATCTATCTATCTATCTATCTATCTATCTATCTATCTATCTATCTATCTATCTATCTATCTATCTATCTATCTGTCTAGCTGTCTGCCTATTGTTTGTTAGTTAAATAGTTTGATTTGTCTGAAACTGTATATGTACTGAACACATTACAATGACTCTACTGGAAATGAAAGATTGGGCCTTCTATGCATAGAACAAAGAGGAGCAGGGGGGGGGCAGATAAATCAATATATGTTCTGTCTATTGATCAACTATCTATCTATCTATCTATCTATCTATCTATCTATCTATCTATCTATCTATCTATCTATCTATCTATCTATCTATCTATCAATCTATCAATCTATCTTTCTATCTATCTATCTATCTACCTATCTATTTATCTATCTATCAATCTAACAATCCAATCTACCTATCTAATCTATCTATCTAATCTATCTTTCTATCTGTCTAATTCTAGGACACATGAATAATGCCATGATATTGCATGGTCATTTTAACATGTGAAAGATTGGACGGACCTGAGAGGAAACACAATGTTTTCAGTGCTGCTGCCGCCACAAGTGACAGAATGTTGTGTTTTTCAATTTTAGTAAAAAAATTCATTGCACAGCAACGGAGGCAGATAGGAAGATGATTTTTGGGGCAAAAGATGCTCATATCAACGGGCTAAGTGGATATTAGGTTCCTGTCCTAGTTGTGTGTATTTTTTTCTTCAGAATAAAGCATTAAGTGGCCGAAAAACGTCATTTTCCCGATTTTGTGTGTGACTTTTTTTGTGTTGAGAGGGCCTAAAGTCTACAAATTTTCAGGAACACAATTTTAACAAAACCCATCATTGAGTATATCATCTGTGGATTCCAAAAGTGTGTACCAATTTTTTGTAGGTAAAATAGTTGTTAATTGATATCGAGATACATTTTAACATGCAAGTGAAAAGAAACACAACTCGACTGACTCAGGATAGTTGAATATGTCATCATGTAACACAGAGTAACACAGGAAACGCATGACATGCTCAGACAAAGTCTATGCTTTTGATTTAAAAACTTTATGCTATGACAACCTGATGCAGGGTCTTCAACCAAACACGTTTGCTTTCCACATATTTCCAACGTAAGAATAATGTATTTTCCATGTTGCAGAAAAACGTTTTCAAATAACGTATTTTTAACGTTTTCATTATACATATTAGAAACGTTAAACAATGAAGTTAAAAGTTTAACATTGTCGTTCAGTTTCAAAATTCTGTTGAAAAACGTTTTTTTCAAATGTTTTCAAATTGATCATTTATAATGCTTTAATGACACTTTTCAATATATGTTCTGAAACAGTCTTGGAAAAATGTTTTTGTTACCATATTGTCAAATGAACAAGTTTCATTAATCGTTTTACATATTTTCAAGACATGGGAATAATGTTTTTTCCATGTTAAAGAAATATGTTTTTAAATAGCATATTTCTAACATTTTCTTGAAACATTTTAGAAATTAAAAAAAATGAAGTTAATGTTGCCAATCAGCTTAGAAATTCATTTGAAAAACATTTTATTTTAACATTTTGAATTGGATCATTGATAACGTTTTAAAGACATTTTTATGTTAATATTCAGAAACACTTTTGAAAGAAACATTTTTTCAATGCTAAAGTTGGATGTTAAATCGTCATTAAAACTTTACCAACATCCATAGTGTCAGAATAATGTATTTTATGCATTATACAAACGTATTTTCAACATTTTCATTAAACGTTTTTTCCACGTTAAAGAAATACGTTTTCAAAAAACATATTTCTAACATTTTCTTGAAACATTATTTCAATGCTAAAGTCAGATGTTAAATCGACATTAAAACTTTACCAACATTCATAATGTCAGAATAATGTATTTTATGCATTACAGAAACTCATTTTCAGGTAACATATTTTCAACATTCTCATTGAACGTTTTTTCCACGTTAAAGAAATACGTTTTCAAAAAGCATATTTCTAACATTTTCTTGAAACATTTTTTCAATGCTAAAGTCAGATGTTAAATCGACATTAAAATTTAACCAACATTCATAATGTCAGAACAATGTATTTTATGCATTACAGAAACTCATTTTCAGGTAGCATATTTTCAACATTTTCATTAACGTTTTTTCCACGTTAAAGAAATACGTTTTCAAAAAACATATTTCTAACATTTTCTTGAAACATTATTTCAATGCTAAAGTCAGATGTTAAATCGACATTAAAACTTTACCAACATTCATAATGTCACAATAATGTATTTTATGCATTACAGAAACTCATTTTCAGGTAACATATTTTCAACATTTTCATTAAACGTTTTTTCCACGTTAAAGAAATACGTTTTCAAAAAACATATTTCTAACATTTTCATTAAACGTTTTTTCCACGTTAAAGAAATACGTTTTCAAAAAACATATTTCTAACATTTTCTTGAAACATTATTTCAATGCTAAAGTCAGATGTTAAATCGACATTAAAACTTTACCAACATTCATAATGTCAGAATAATGTATTTCATGCATTACAGAAACATATTTTCAGGTAACGTATTCTCAACATTTTCATTAAATGTTAAAAATATGTTAAACTTTAACGGTTGGAATAACACGTTTTTCAATAACATTGAAATTTGGTTAAAAAAACGTTATCAAATAACGGTTTGAGCACCGACCGCTATAAAACCGTTGAAAAACCGTTTGTGTTTGCTGGGCCCAGTTACGCCACTGTTACAGATTCCTGAGGCTGCCATTATGACAGTTGTCAGAACCGAACCCGTTACACGAATTGTTGAGACAGCTAGGACTCTATACGCATGTTATTGTTAATTCAGCTTGTCGATGTTGTGTATTTATTGTCTTCAGACGAAATAAGACGTCCACCGCTAATAGAATGCACCGATTCATCACAAATCATAAATCAGGAACCCCTTATAAATTACGTATATTTTTCAATTTAATGATATTTCTTGCCTAAGCACAACCAATCGAGAGATAGAGCTTAAGATTATCAAATTGAATGAAGAATATCCCCAAGTGTTGCTGCTTAGGAATAAGTTTTCGACTTTCAGAAGATTCTTGAAACATCAATATAGATAATACTTAAACTTGTTAAATTACTAAAAGGCCAAGGAAATAAACATCGATAAGCTGCAATATTACATTCTAAAGAGACTAAACGAGTCTGCTTAATTAAATTCTCAATAATTCAGAAGAACTTCCCCTTATCACATCCTGTCCCATTTTCGTTAAAAACCTTACAGATGATTTTGAGAATAAATAATTTGAAATTGGTTAGGAAGAACTACACTAAGCTCCTGCTTGGTTCTTCCAATTCATTATATTATGGGTTGTTAGGCTTTAGAGTCAAATACATGTACAGTGTGTCTGATGAACATCATATCCTTTTCATATAACAACTGGATAGGGCTAGGAAAATTTCATTAAGATTCATTGAGGCAAAATTAAGTTATGCCATATTTTCAAATATCTTGGTGTATGACGAAATTACGCAAAATCCAATTTTTTTTTGGAAGGGCCTGAAAACGTTAAATTTTCAAATTATTTTGCTTCAATCATTAGCGTTCTATCATTTGTCAACTATTCATGTCAAAAAAATTTACTTATCTGCTGCCCATGTCAAGCAATATGTATAAATTGTCTCCAATTGGAATAACATTGATTTTGCATAATTATTTCAAATTTATGCTCCCGAAAATCTCAGAATGGACTGATAGCCATCAAAATTCCTTTAAAAGTTACCTTTTTCTATCTATTTATTACAGTGAAACTGACTGGTCAGTTGTGTCTTTGGAATTCACAAACTATACAATTCGGAACTCCACATCCTAATCGCAGTGCTATTCCAATGGCAAGTCATGCATAGAATTTTTGATTGCATGTCGATTTAAAGTTAGAGATGCTACTGTAGTTTCCTTTGCTGTAAGCTAAATAGACAGTATAAGGTAAGTACTAGAAGCATGTTTTGAATGATCGGAACCATTTTGAAGTTTTTGGGAGCATAAACTTGATAAATTTATGCAAAATCAATGTTATTCCAATGGAGACAATTAATACACATTACTTGACATGGGCACGAAACAAGCTAACTTTTTTGACATGATTAATTGACAAATGATAGAACACTTATGACTGAGGTAAAATAATTGGAAAATTTAACATTTTCAAGGCCCTTCCACATAACATGTGGATTTTGCATAATTTCGTCAGACACCAAGATATTTGAAAATGTGGCATAACTTAATTTTGCCTCAATGAATCTTAATGAAAATTACATGGAAGATTTCCTAGCTCTATCCAGGTGTTATGTGAAAAGATATGATGTTGGGCTCAAAAGTTTGCATACTACTGTGGAATATGCGACTTGCGTAATTTCATCAGACATACTGTAGATGGATCTTTTGTCACTAAAATTTACGATAGAAAAAATCTTGTGTAATACTCATTCAGAAGCGATTTGTAAGATTTTGGTAAATTTGAACCAGACGCTGTTTGCAATCCCTGAAGAAGAAAGTGACAATAATTCTTTCGGGAACAGATCGCCTTTGGATGAACCTAATGTACAGGGACTAGTCGCATGAGGGGCTTAGGACTATATTCTGACCATCCAGCCTGGCTTCAAAACTGGGAAAGGGTAGACTGACATTGTTGTACCATTTGACACCTTTGTCAGCCAATCACATGCCAGTACTTCAAGGAGATAATTCCAATATTCTTTGTTGTCCATTTATTGTCTCTTGTTGACTGTTCATCTCATGGTATAAGCCAGTTATTCACCATATAGGATTGGGAATATGTGTTTATCATACCTTGGGCAAAAGCCTTCAGATGATAAATTAAATATTCCCTCTCCCGTGGTGAATAACCTATATATACTTGACTAGAAGATTTATTCAGAGGAAAAATTCTTCCGAATTGAGTCAACACATGAAGCATGTGTGGGTGGCTGTGCTAAAACTGATTGAAAAATTAGCATATTAATTAAAATTTCCACTTCCAGTTAATGATGTTGTCCCTCATTTTTCATTTCTCTCATAATTACGTACCTTGTGAATTAACATCTGATGTCCTTTGAGGAGTATCTACATGCACCCAGTATAGGTTTATTGGAATAAGAGCTACTTAAAGATAAATTTAGTTATTAATTGTTTGAGGCTTATTTCGAACAAGTTTGTGCTATCTGGAATTGTGATGGACAAAATCCTTTAGAATGGCACAGCCATGCTTTTTTGTGGAATCCTTTGAACAACCAACATATCATTTTAACTGGTATACTTAAGAATAAGCATGATATCCCTTGAGTACACAAACATTTTTACAGTTAAGTAGAGAAGTCATTCCTCTGTCTGGATACTGAGAAGTCTTTGACAGAGTGACAGCTGCTAACGACTTAAACATCCTGGCGTAATCTCATTGTGTAGTTCAGGACTAATTGAATAATGTAGAGTAGAAAATTTTTGTCAGCGAATATCTTTCCATCTCAAAGCTTTTAGTCATGCCCCCTCATTGTCCTCAAAGTAATTTTAAAAGAACCCACAACAAAAATACCACGACCATCAGAACATTTGTGTTATGTCTTCAGTTCACTGTAAAAATAAGCTACGAGTTCGACACTAATGTCGTTTGAATGTGGCCACCATGCAATGTTTGCTCTGACAAAATTGATACATAGGTAATTAATCAAGATGCTGAACACTGTGAACATACATTTTTCAATGAAACCAACTCCGTCCTATTCATCATATAGCATCTGAATCGGAATGAAATATTGCGAAGGTAGTTATACTTGTACACTAATTTTGGTGTTTTATTAATGAAGAAGTATGATTGGCTTACCATAATTTGGAAGGAGTAATTATGTCCATGAAAAATAAACATTACTGAGGATATTGTTTGTGAGAGCTTAGGAAATGACCGGTCATGCCTAGAGATAATATTCTCAAACGATAAGGCTGAAGTACCATGATTTTAAGTTTTGGTTGATTTTCAGACGACAAATAATTACGAAACTTTAATTACTGAAATTTTGAGAGGAAATCAACGGCCTTCTAATATTCCAATGGGAATCAAATAAGTCCACTAAATTATATTCTATTAATTCTTCAAGAAGCCCTTCTTAATTGTCACATCCTGCCATGTTTCAAAACTTTCCATCCTTAGCAAGGGTAATATCTATAATTAATTTGAAATGAGTTTTAGACAGTTACAATTATTGCAGATTCAATTTCTTAAAACATGACCGTATAAACGAGATTTGTTTAAAAATAAAATTTATTTTAATAACAACAGCAGATGTCCAAACCAGTTTCTGTCTCAATTCCGGTTGCCTCTTACAAATAAGATGTCATCGACCAGGTGAAACTGTTGACTCTGAGAGTTAAAAGCAATGCTGCTCAACTTTTTTGAGCAAGGAGGATAACAGTCCTAATTGCTGAAATGAGTAAGATGATTTTGCCACAAACTCTTTCCTCATAACTAAAATGTTCACTTCTTGAACGACATTTTGTCTTTCTGCAGTCTCTACAAAATGGTGCTTCTCTTGGTCTCTACAATATTGACTTCACACATGAGTGAATTAAATGATTGATGGCTAATAAAGGGCACCAGTAACAACAGAAAATGTGAGGAAACCTATCTTGACACACATCAGAAGTTAGGTCTTCTTTTACGGTGATAACAACTTCAAGTTTCAGCCAAAGACGAATCTTAATGGCTTCGAGATGAAAAGATATTATTCCTTATTGAAATTTGCCATATTACCACATTATTCAATACAAAAACAAAAAGACATTGCAATGATATGTGACCCATTAGCAGTTGTCAAACTTTCAAAAAATGTCTCATTGTTTGGAAGCAATAAATTAATTCATAGAATATTTTGAAGCGAGATACTGGCAAGTTTTGTGAAATGCCTTTATGAGGAAAATCCATGTCACCATGGGTCTACCCATCTCAGCAAGTATTTCATTGAAATAATGAAACCAGTCAACTGACATTCCAATTTGTTGCACAGTGTGTTTAGTGGCCCCAGGAGTCCACTTTTCAGATTCTCTTGAAGTTCACAGAATTTGAAGCAGTCAGGCCTGAACAGAATAAAGCAGACCTTTTAATCTTTGAATATGTTCAGATGGTCTTCTCTTGTTGCTCTTAAATTCAGAGATTCCTATGTTTCAGAATTTCCTGCCCATTTGCTTTTTTCTTTGCCTATAGATAGTGGATGATCATAATCAAGTGTTTCTACATTTTCAACAAGATACATCGTAGTGAAGCTTAATAAAAAGATAGATCTGTCTATCTATTATAATGAATCCTAAAAGATACTTTCTTCTTTTTCCGGGGTTAATTTACTGAAGTGGGATGACAATAGGATGATTGATTAACTTGGACAAGGATTATTGATGAAGACCATTCATGTATGATGAAGTAAAGGTATGATACTTTACTATTTCAGCAGATTTTCAATTCACCAATCATTCTATAATTTCAAATAACTAAGCTTTTGTATCCTTCAATGATATGCCTTATCACATTTCAAAGAGACTTTAAAAAGTCATTGTCCAATTCTAATTTCATTAACTGAGAGGAAGCTTATCTTGTCATATCCTCCCATGTCTCTGAATTGTCCTGTAGATGATATAATGAAATTTTTAAAAATTGTTTTGGAAGGTTATCGACTGCAATATTCTGACTGCTTTTTTCGTGACAGGATCAGACGTACCACTCTGCAAACAGAGTAGATCATCTATTTCACAACATGAATCAAATCCATGCATGTCTGCATATAATTTTCTAAGTCTTTCAACATCAATGGTCACTGTAAGCTGTGAGTGCTTCCTAATTGCTTGACCATTCTTCTTAGTGCCGATAGGCGAGAAAGACTGCCAGAATTAAGATGCAGCAAGCGACGTTACGAGATAGTAAGTGACGTTATGAAATTAGCAAGCATTCTCAGGTGGTAGTTGAAACAGATGCTTAAAGTTTGTTTATATAACATAGTGTGTTTGGTTTGTCAGCAACATCAGTGTTAAAAGTTCACACTGATTACTCAAAGCTATATGCGTAACATTGTTTGTTTGATTTTGAGTTGTCAGTAATAAAAGTTTCCAAAACACAGCTTGATTTTATATAGCAAAAAGTGGATTTACTCATGCATGGAATTTGGTCATTGAAAACCATCAGTCTCCTCCAGCTGAAGCTGTTCGACAAAGAGAGACTGTTTCAGTCTGGGATTAGATACTCAACAATTGAATGCCCGGAGTGTCAGGATCAAACCTCCATTGGTTCAATGTGCTGTCTTGTCTTGCACTAAAATTTCATTTTTCATAAAATAGGCACATAATTGATCCTTCTATACCGACCTGCTACAAGACTTTGTAAGTAGAAAGAATGTCAGGATTGGTTTGGGCATCCTGGACATATTAAAAAAAGATTATTTGATCAAAACAATTAGCCTTAAATTGCACAAGATTTGCAATTACCTATGATTTTGAGATGTGTTGATGGGCAATCACATGTTAAACTTCAACAGCCTTGTGCAACCTCTAAATATTAGTTGATTTTGCTGAATTTTGTACATAATACCTTTTATAGATATAGATATAAGATCAAAATGTAGTTTCAAATGAGAGTATCTTAGGAGAAACTGTTTCTGTACCACCCTAGATCACATGAAATTTGATATGTGGCATTGGGAAAGCTAATTTAAAAATCAGCATATTAATTCAAATTTCTAAGAATGAGTTACTTGGTCCATGCTTGTGTACACACACTCCCATCATTTGAATAGACAAAGAGGACCACATTCCATGATTCCCATCTCCTTTGGTAAACATGATGTGTATTTGATCTCTAGTTGCTTGACATGAGCCCGTGCATGGTCCCAATTAGGTGTGCCAGACAAAGACCTGCTAGTCAGTAGCTTCATCCATTGTTTATATGCGGACTCATGTTTTATTCAGTGCAGAAACGATGGTGAGGAGATCTGCAGCTGAACTGTTCACAAGAGGAATTACTGTTGTTGCTTGTGTTATAAAATGAAGAACTGAACAAATGGGTGAAAGCATTAAATCCTTAAAGTTTTGCTGAGCATCATCAGGTGAAAGGCTAGTCACTAATTTCGTGGCTGTGTGATGGTTTACAACTTATATCTGAAAAAATATAATATTATTGCCATGTCCCATATTCATTTTGCAAATGCGAGTTTTCTTAATTAATATATATGACAAGGTCTTTCATGTTTTTGTTTAAATTTGGGAAAGGTGAAAAAACTGGAAGATCGACGACTTAAAAAACACCCAAGAAGCATTTTACACTAAGATTAGGCAAAGCGACTTCCCGGATTCTTCCTGTGTGATATTTGTGGTGTCTTTGATGCATATCAATTGAAAGATGACCCAGCCTATTGATTGGGGCACCAGACATTTTGTCTGTGGAAAGACAAATGAAGTTCTATTGATTTGAGGTGGAAAAATTCTCTGTTAGATAATTGGTAAATGTCCTTCACTTTGGCCTATTCTTCCTCAGTGTCTGAAACCTAACACTCATTTTTATTGATAATGATAATTCCGCCTGTAAATGAGTAGAATCAGTGTGATGATAATTGGTGTTATGTTTCCATCATCGATTTTTATTGCACTGTATTGACCTACTTATGCATATTTCATTAGATTGTTTTCGACATTTGTTTTCATAACGCTAGTCATGTGGTCATTTATATAGTTTTCCAAAATTTGTACTCAATAAGGATGTGCAGAAATAAATGCTATCAAAATTTCAGACTAATAAAGTGATGACGGAGAACTGTAAACTGCTGTTCGTGGTTGGAGTTTTATTCGTCATATAAAATGCTCCAGTTTTGAGTGATTAGCCATGCAGAAGTTGGTGTATTGGTTTCCATGCTGTCTGGCATCACTGTGATAGCTGAGAACATTCACTGCTGTCAGATCTTCATTGCCAGTTTGGTATTAATGATTATTTTATATTCAGAAAGTTTTGGAAAGTTGCAGTTTGTTCTGACCTCACTGTGTTCTGAAACCTTTACCACGAGGAAGATAGAGTGCTCTGTTGATTGAGATTCCAGGCTCCATTTTGGAGCACTGAACCAAGCCCAATAACTATTGACGAGTCCCTCCATGGGGCAAACATGCCACAAATCAACTTCACCAAAACTCCAAGAGTGTTTAGATTACTTCACATCACTGCTACTGGCTCTTGAGATGACTGCTAGAAATGCATTATTCAGATGAATTGTATAACAATGCTTATTTAATCCCAGTCTTTCAAAAGTGGACCAGAGCATCAATATATATATACATTTTTATATTTAGTAGAGCCTCCCATGGAAGCATAGCATTTCCAATTTTCAGTCCTTCCCACTTCCTTAGAGGATATTTGTTTCCTTAAATGACATTAGGTCTTAGTTGTAGTGAAAGACAGTAAACATAATCCCAAAACAGTCTTTTCTTTTATTGCTTTCAGTTTTCTTACACTGTTAGAAAAAAGAAAATCCCATTATATGCACAAAAATTTCATTCATTTGAATCAGGAAAGTGACCCCAGGGCCCAGGCTTTCCTTAAATCCATGCAAAATTACATCGAGGGCAGCAATTACAGAGAACAAGAAGAACCACCTGAATCTGAGGCGATGGTTGTAAGATATGACATCATCAACTTGGAATTTAAATATATTTAGGACGATAACTATCAGAATTTTTACACAATTTTAATGAAGTCATGAATGCCAATTTTAAACCAACTTCCAATGAGATAGTGAAATCAAAATTATCTCATCATTGTTCGCAAATTGAAAGGAATTTCAAGACAAAGTGGAATCATCCTTATCTTTAACTTACTTCATTAAATTGTCAAATAGAAATCCTCAAATATTTCTGATATTTGGATATCACGTTGTTGTTGTCTGTCCGATAATTATGTGGAGAAATCTTCTCAAATGGTGTTCTGATCTGAGCATGTCACAAATAACCTGAGGCAACCGGAATTGAGACAGAAACTGGTTTGGACATCTGCTGTTGTTATTAAAATAAATTTTATTTTTAAACAAATCTCGTTTATACGGTCATGTTTTAAGAATTTGAATCTACAATAATTGTAGCTGCATGCTGAAACCCATTTCAAATTAATAATAAATTTTACCCTTGCACAGGATTGAAAATTTTGAAACATGGCAGGATGTGATAAGAAGGGCCTCTGAAGAATTAATAGGAATATAATTTAGTGGACTTATTTGATTCCCATTGGAATATTAGAAGGCTGTTGATGAAGTTGACTTCCTCTCAAACTTTCAGTAATTAAAGTTTCATAATTATTTGTGGTCTGAAAATCTACCAACTCCAAATCATCATACTTCAGCCTTGGCGCTTGGGAATATTATCTCTAGGCATGACCGGTCATTCCCAAAGCTCTCACAAACAATATCATCAGCAGTGTTGTTTTTTCATGGAAATAATTACTCCTTCCAAATTATGGTAAGCCAATCATACTTTTTCATTAATTAAACACCAAAATTAGTGTACAACTGTTTGCAATATTTCAATTGCATACAAATTCATATATATGATGAATAAGATCAAGTTGGTTTTATCGAAACATGCATGTCGGCCACATTCAAACGCAATTAATTAGTGTCAAACTTGTAGCCAATTTTTACAGTGGCCTAAAGACATAACACAAATGTTCTGATGGTCCTGGTATTTTTGTTGTGGGTTCTTTTAAAATTACTTTGAGGACAATGAGGGGGCATGGCTGAAAGCTATGAGATGGAAAGATATGCTTTGACAAAAATTGGTATTTTCTACATTATTCAATTAGTCTTGAATTAGACAATGAGATAATGCCAGGATGTGTAAGCCATTAGTAGCTGTCACTCTGTCAAAGATGTCTCAGTATCTAGAAATAGGAATGACTTCTCTTAATTAACTGTAAAAATGTTTGTATACTCAAGGGATATCATGCTTATTCTTAAGTATACCAGTTAAAATGATATGTTGGTTGTTCAAAGGATTCCACAAAAAAGCATGGCTGTGCCATTCTAAAGGATTTTGTCCATCACAATTCCAGATAGCACAAACTTGTTCGAAATAAGCCTCAAACAATTAATAACTAAATTTATCTTTAAGTAGCTCTTATTCCAATAAACCTATACTGGGTGCATGAGGATACTTCTCAAAGGAGATCAGATGTTAATTTACACGGTACATAATTATGAGAGAAATGAAAAATGAGACACAACATCATTAACTGGAAGTGAAAATTTTTATTAATATGCTAATTTTTCAATCAGTTTTAGCACACCCACCTACACATGCTTCATGTGTTGACTCAATTCAGCAGAATTTTTCCTCTGCAAAGATTTTCTAGTCAAGGAAAAATGACTAACTCAAGTTTGTATAGGTTATTCACCACGGGAGAGGGAATATTTAATTTATCATCTGAAGGCTTTTGCCCAAGGTATGATAAACACATATTCCTGATCCCGTGGTCAATAACCAGCTTATACACCATAAGACGAACACTCAAACGGTCAAACATGAGACAACAAGTGGGCAACAAAGAATATGGGAATTATCACCCTGAAATACTGGCATGTGATTGGCTGACATTGGTGTCAAATAGTACAAACAGCTTTGTTCCATGAAGTACTAGATAATACAACTATGGATCATCAAAGCATGTACATAAAGTTAACTGATGTAAATATTTTGTAATATTTGATTATTTACTATTATGCACATGTAATTGTTTTAATGTGATGAGCCTGCTTGTACCACAAAAGTTTCAGTATGGACCAAATAAAGTATATCGTTATCGCTATCGTTATCATGCACAGAGCACGGAATTGCAAATAGGCCGAAAACTTTCAAATTGCATGAATTTTGAATCCGAAGTTTGTCGGATTTCATTGACCTCCTGAGCATATCTTTTCATGCATATAAATTCTCCAAATTGTGTGATTTCCCATAATTATTCTTTAAATTGTTTCCCCATCGAATTTATTTTTTTCTGTGCTCTCATGAATTGTACATTGATCTGTCAAAAGAATTGGAAACTGCATAAGAAAGAGATGTCCAATTAACTCACTCCATCGATTTTTATATTCTTCAGGACTTGCATGGGACGCCATCCAATTGGTCCTAATTGTTTTCTTGTCATGTAAGAAATATCTATAAGATAAAATAGGGATGTTGAAATAATCACCTGTGAATGTTCAAATGCTAATTTCATCAATTAAATCATCAAGAAATAACAAATGTTTCAGGCAGGAAAATCTCAGACGTACTTTTCCAGATTTACATTTCAGGCAATTTGAATAAAGATGGACAGTCCTGCTTATAGAAATACAGAAGCATTTCACTAAATTCTGTGGTCCTGGTTTCGTACTATAAATTTCTTAAGATAACCAAAGTAAGTGTAAACTTTGGGCCTTTTCCATTTTCGTCACCTAATTACTGCATGTTAGGAATGAATCGGAGTAATATCACCGACAAGGTAAAACTGTTGACTCTGAGAGTTAAAAGCAATGCTGCTCAGCGTTTTTGAGCAAGAAGGATAAAAGTCGTAATTGCTGAAATGAGTAAGATGATTTTGCCACAAACTCTTTCCTCATAACTAAAATGTTCACTTCTTGAACGACATTTTGTCTTTCTGCAGTCTCTACAAAATGGTGCTTCTCTTGGTCTCTACAATATTGACTTCACACATGAGTGAATTAAATGATTGATGGCTAATAAAGGGCACCAGTAACAACAGGAAGTGAGAGGAAACCTATCTTGACACACATCAGAAGTTAGGTCTTCTTTTACGGTGATAACAACTTCAAGTTTCAGCCAAAGACGAATTTTAATGGCTATTCCTTATTGAAATGTGCCATATTACCAAATTATTCAATACAAAAACAAAAAGACATTGCAATGATATGTGACCCATTAGCAGTTGTCAAACTGTCAAAAATGTCTCAGTATTTGGAAGCAATAATTTCACTCATCGAATTTGGTGAAGCGAGATACTGGCAAGTTTTTGACTTGCATGAGGGAAATTGATGTCACCATGGGTCCAGCCATCTCAGTGAGCATTTCATTGAAACACTAAAACCAGTCAACTGACATTCCAATTTGTTGCACAGTGCGTTAAGTGGCCCCAGGAGCCCACTTCTCAGACTCTCTTGAAGTTCACAGAATTTGAAGCAGCCAGGCCTGACAGAATCCAGCAGACCCTTTAATCTTTGAAGCATGCTCAGATGGTCTTCCCCCATTGCTCTTAATATCAGAGATTCTTTTGTTTCAGACTTTGCAGTCCAGTTGCTTTTTTCTTTGTGATGTGCAGTTTTTAATTCAATATAGGCCTATAGACTTTGGATGATCATAATCAAGTGTTTCTACATTTTCAACAAGATACATCGTAGTGAAGCTTAATAAAAAGATAGATCTGTCTATCTATTATAATGAATCCTAAAAGATACTTTCTTCTTTTTCCGGGGTTAATTTACTGAAGTGGGATGGTAATAGGATGATAGTTATTATGATGCCTACCAATCAAATGACTACATTATTGTCTTACACAAGAATTGAGAATGGAATAACTTGGACAAGGATTATTGTTGAAGACTATTCCTGTGTGATGAAGTAGAGGTATGACGCTTCACTGTTTCCTCGGATTTTCAATTCACAAATCATTATATACTTTCAAATAACTAAGCTTTTGTATCCTTCAATGATATGCCTTATCACATTTCAAAGAGACTTTAAAATGTCATTGTCCAATTCTATTTTCATTAACTCAGAGGAAGCTTATCTTGTCATATCCACCCAAGTCTCTGAATTGTCCTGTAGATGATATAATGAAAGATTTAAAACAGTTTTGGAAGGTTATCGATCGCAATATTCTGACTGCTTGCTTCTGACTGTCAGTAATATAAGTGTCCAAAACACAGCTTGATTTTATATAGCAAATAAGGGACCGTTCAGAATTTATGACTGGGGGGGTGGGAGTTTTGCTGGAACTTCCCGTCAAAAATTGATACCCCCCCTTGAGTTTCATGCGGATTTTTAGTACCCCACCCTTAGGTTTAACACATATTTTTAGTACCCCCCCCCGGACATACAAAGCAATTCCAACATATATACTGTTATACACAGCCACGTGTACAGATTCGCGTCATTTCGCGGACTTTTGCTCGTAAAAATGTCCAAATAAAATGAGTTTATGCGTGTTTTTAACATTTTTTCTTTGTTAAAATTTCTTACCCTCCTTGGAAGTGTTGTCAAAAATTAATACCCCCTAGAAACACGTGTGAAAGTTTGTACCCCCTCGGCGAAAACTCCCACCCCCCAGTTATAAATTCTGAACAGTCCCTAAGTGGATTTACTCATGCATGGAATTGGGTCATTGAAAACCATAAGTCTCTTCCAGTTAAAGCTGTTCGACAAAGAGAGACTGTTTCAGTCTGGGATTAGATACTCAACAATTGAATGCCCGGAGTGTCAGGATCAAACCTCCATTGGTTCAATGTACTGTCTTGTCTTTCACTGAAATTTCATTGATATCATTAAAATTATAGTACTACATTTATTTTAGTAGAGACCACCAGTATATTAAATTAATTTTGAAACTTAATTGTTGTCATCTAGTTAAGATGTGTGTCAGGACGAAAAGGGAGCGGTTGATCAGGGGTTCACATCAGGGTGGTCCACATTTCAATGGGAAGAATCAAGTCTCCTAAAACCCCCTATTTTGAAGTAGAAATTGTTGACCACATAAGTAAAACAAACACATGCAAAATTTCTGCCAAATTGATTAATATTTAGAGGTTGCACAAAGCCTTTGAGGTTTATGTAACTCCTCATTTGATCAACTGAAAAATTTGTTTGGTTTTTTTTTTAGCATATCTGTCACAGACGTGTTTTCTTGTGTTTCTTTAGTATATTATAAAATTGGCATGGCTAAGTAATATCTGGAGGTCAAATTTAATTTATCATTCAAACTTTTCATAAAACAGGCACATAAATTGACCTATCTATGCTGACCTGCTATGAGACTTTTTAGTCGAAAGAATGTCAGGACTGGATTGGGCATCCTGGACATACTAGAAATAGGTTATTTGATCAAGATTTGAAAATACCAATGATTTTGAGGTGTGTTGCTGGGCATCACATGCAAAACTGTAACAGCATTGTGCAACTTCTAAATCTTAGTTGATTTTGCTGAACTTTGTACACAATACCTTCTATCTATACAAGATCAAAAATGCAAGATTCATAAGCGAGAATCTTAGAAGAAGCTGTTTTTGGACCACCCCAGATCACGTGAAGGTCCATATGCGGCATTGGAAAAGCTAATTTAAAAACTAGCACATTAACTATAATTTCTAAGAATGAATTAGTTACTTGGTCCTGGCTTGTACACTTCCATCATTCTAATCCGCAAAGAGGACCACATCCCAATCCCATGATTCCCGTCTCCTTTGATAAACAGGATGTGTATTTGATCTCCCCTTGCTTGACATTAGTCCTTACATGATCCCAATTAAGTGTGCCAGACAATGAGCTCCTAGTGGGTAGCTTCATCCATTGTTTAGATGCGGACTCATGTTTTATTCAGTGCAGAAACGATGGTGCAGAGATCAGTAGCTGAACTGTTCACAAGAGGAATTATAATTGTTGCCTAAGTGTGTTGAAATGAAGAACTTAACAAATGGGTGAAAGTATTAAATCCTTAAAGTTTTGCTGAGCATTCTCAGGTCAAAGGCTAGTCACTTATTTCGTGGCTGTGTGATGGTTTACGACTCATATCCAAAGAAAAGTTGACGTCATATCCCGCATTCATTCTGCAGATTCAAGTTTTCTTAAATGATACATGAATATATCACACAAAATCACTCAGTTTTTTGTTTCAATTTGTGAGCAGTGATTTTGCACTTTCAAAAAGCTGGATTTACCCAAAAAAACCCAAGAAGCATTTTATAAAAAGATTAGGCAAAGCAACTTCCTGGATTCTTCCTGTGTGATATTTGTGGTGTCTTTGATGCATATCAATTGAAAGATGACCCAGCCTATTGATTGGGGCACCAGACATTTTGTCTGTGGAAAGACAAATTAAGTTCTATTGATTCGAGGTGGGAAAATTCTCTGTGGGATTGTTGGTAAATGTCCTTCACTTTGGCCTATTCTTCCTCAGTGTCTGAAACCTCACACTCATTCTTATTGATAATGATAATTCCGCCTGTAAATGAGTAGAATCAGTGTGATGATAATTGGTGATTTTACGATTCCTTCATAGGTTTTTTATTGCACTGTATTGACCTACTTATGCATATTGCATTTGATTGTTTTCGATATTCGTTTACAAAACTTGAGTGTTATGGTCATTTATAGCTTTCCAAATGTGTGCTCAATAAGGATGCGCAGAAATAAATGCTATCAAAATTTAAGACTTATAAAGTGATGATGGAGAACTGTAAACCGCTGTTGGTGGTTGGACAGCATTTTATTCGTCATATAAAATGCTCCAGTTTTGAGTGATTAGCCATGCAGAAGTTGGTGTATTGGTTTCCATGCTGTCTGGCATCACTGTGATAGCTGAGAACATTCACTGCTGTCAGATCTTCATTGCCAGTTTGGTATTAATGATTATTTTATATTCAGAAAGTTTTGGAAAGTTGCAGTTTGTTCTGACCTCACTGTGTTCTGAAACCTTTACCATGAGGAAGATAGAGTGCTCTGTTGATTGAGATTCCAGGCTCCATTTTGGAGCGCTGAACCTAGCCCAATAACTATAGACGAGTCCCTCCATGGGGCAAACATGTGACAAATCAACTTCACCAAAACTCCAAGAGTGTTCAGATTACTTCACATCATTGCTACTGGCTCTTGAGATGACTGCTAGAAATGCATTACTCAGATGAATCGTTTAACAATGCTTATTGTCAATCCTAGTCTTTCAATAGCGGACCAGAGCATCAATACAATATTTGGTGGAGCCTCCCATGGAAGCATAGCATTTCCAATTTTCAGTCCTTCCCACTTCCTTAGAGGATATTTGTTTCCTTAAATGACATTAGAGTCTTGGCTGTAGTGAAAGACAGTTATTACAGATCTCATATTAGTGTGCCATGTTCTTTTCAAATGCCACAGTGCTCTTGTGATGCCAGTATCAGCATAATGATTTCACAGTTGATATATTTGCAGTTTCAGCTGTGTCACTTGGAGCCCATCCTTATCACATCATTACAAATCCAAATTAAGCTGTTAGATTGTTGCTCAACACTGATTATTCTGTTTGATGTATTGAGTACATCCAAAAACTAATTCATTCACTATCACATTCACTTGTTGTTCTGAGAGGTAATCATGTTCTGCTCTGACTTGGCAAAAATAATATATGGGGGGGGGGGGGCTAGAGTTTTGCTTGAGACCGTACTTATCATCGATTTCCAATAATGTTTATTTGATGGTCGACCCAAATTTTTAACCTCCTTGTCTGGCCTTTTCCCGAATTTTTGGGGAGCAACTACCACCCTTCCCTCCCCCATTTCCCGTCCTCTGGTATGCCCATGCAACACAACCATGTTCACTTCCAAATAATCTCCCCGCCACCCCAACTGCTACAACTGAAGCCATACCAATAAATGCAGATTAATCAATTGTTATTCACACTTTGACAACCCATAAGACTGATTTGTTGGTAGCAGTTGGAATCAACACTTAAGGTTGGAGTGCCAATAGTGACGTCGGTATTGGAATACTGACATCATCTCTGCATATATTCACATGGAACATGGCACACTAATATGAGATCTGTAATAACATAATCCCAAAACATTCTTACATTTCTTGCCTTGAGTTTCTTTCACTGCTAAAAAAAATCCACTATATGCAGTCAAATTTAATTTCATTTAAATCTTGAAAGTGACCCCAGGTTTTCCTTTGTATTGGTATGGAGCGACAACATAAATTCATGCAAAATTACATTGAACGAAAGCAATTAGAGAGAAGAGGAAGAAGCACCTGAATCTGAGGCCATTGTTGTGAAATTTGACATCATCAACTTGAAATTTAAATTTATTTCTTCACTGTCAGGACGATAACTGTCAGAATTTTAACACAATTTTAATGAAGTCATGAAAGCCAAACCAGCTTCCAATGAGATAGTGAAATAAAATTATCTCATCATTGTTCGCAGATTGAAAGGAATTTCAAGACAAAGTGGAATCATCCTTATCTTCAACTTCATTAAATTGTGAAATAGAAATCCTCAAATATTTCTGATATTTGGATATCACGTTGTTGTTGTCTGTGCGATAATTATGTGGAGAAATCTTCTCAAATGGTGTTCTGATCTGAGCTTATCACAGAATAATGGGAATATCACTCCGATTCATTCCTAACATGCAGTAATTAGGTGATAAAAACAGAAAAGGACAAAAGTTTACACTTATTATACTTTGGTTATCTTAAGAAATTTATAGTACGAAACCAGGACCACAGAATTTAGTGAAATGCTTCTGAATTTCTCAAAGCAGGAAATTTAATGTTGATCTTAAATCAAATTGCTTGAAATATAAACCTATTGAAAAGCATGTCTGAGATTTTTCTGCCTGAAGCACTAGTTACTTCTTGATGATTTAATTAATACATTAGCATTGACACATTGAAGGGTGACTATTTCAGCATCCCTATTTTATCTTATAGATATATTGTTTCACGATAAAGAAAACAAGTAGTACTAATTGGATGGCTTCCCATGCAAGTCCCATGGAAAGTAAAAATCAAAGGAGCTAAGTTTATTGGACTTCTCTTTCGCATGCAGTTTCCAATTCTGTTGACAGATCAATGTCCTTTCATGAGACTAGAGGAAAAATAAAGTAGTAAGGGAAACAATTTAAAGGTTATGGGAAATCACAAATGTTTGGTTTAGAAGCATGAAAAGATCTACTTGGGAGGTCAGTGAAATTCAACAAACTTCAGATTCAAAATTCATGCAACTTCGAAAGTTTTTTGGCCTATTTGCAGTGCCATGCTCTGTGCAAGATACTGAGAGTCGCTCTGTGTTGGGACCTGCATTCTATTGGTTAGATCCCTGCCTCTGGGCAGTAAATAGATACATGTGTAGCTGGCTACACTCCATGCACATATACATTGTATCTAGCAACACTGCAAGCACAAAAGAATTGCATAAACATTATTTATCACACAGTGTCCTTGAACAAAGTTTCGGGTTTAAAAAGTGTACAAAGAATCTGTTAAAATATTCGCTCCAAAGGGAATCAGTCTACAGCGTCTTGTTTTTTAATTTTAATAAAAACTTAACAATATCAAAGATGACCTGAGATACAACAATGGTGAAACTTTGCTCTTTCAGGTGCTCTCCATCGTTAAACACAAAGGAGGGGACGATGGAATGACCAACACAAGTCTTGGACCAGACCAACAAGAAATTTAAGTATAACATAATTGAAAATCATTTAATTATTTGTATTTAGTTTGCAATAAATCTTTAAATCATTAATGTATCTTCTTTTACTTGAATTAGTTTTCTAATTCACCAAAATATCTTATAACACTCAACATTTGTTCATAAACAGTTTGGTATTTGTGATGTGGTTTCAATAGTGTGATATTGGTGATGTGGTTTCAACAGTGTGATATTGGTGATGTGGTTTCAACAGTGTGCTATTGGTGATGTGGTTTCAACAGTGTGATATTGGTGATGTGGTTTCAACAGTGTGATATTGGTGATGTGGTTTCAATAGTGTGATATTGGTGATGTGGTTTCAACAGTGTGATATTGGTGATGTGGTTTCAACAGTGTGATATTGGTGATGTGGTTTCAACAGTGTGATATTGGTGATGTGGTTTCAACAGTGTGATATTGGTGATGTGGTTTCAACAGTGTGATATTGGTGATGTGGTTTCAACAGTGTGATATTGGTGATGTGGTTTCAACAGTGTGATATTGGTGATGTGGTTTCAACAGTGTGATATTGGTGATGTGGTTTCAACAGTGTGATATTGGTGATGCGGTTTCAGGTTCTAATCTCAGGAATTCAAGAAAAAGTAATGTCTTGGAATGGAAAATGAGTTGACTTATACATGATGGAATGAACATTTATAAAAGTTATTCAGGACATTGGAATAATGTCTTTTTGAGTTTTAGTGAAATAAATAAATCCTTTCAGAACTCTTTTGCAATAAAATCCTGACGGGGATATTTTTTCTATAGTGTGTAGCTTGACTTAGATATAAATATTTGAGGATTTCACTGAAAAAAAAAGTTACTATCAACATTACCACAAAACGAATACTTCCCTCTAAGATAACCCGTCCCCTGATTATCTATATTCTGAAACCTTTTTCTGATTCCACACACATGCAGCTTCCTACTTTTGCCTTCTCAGCTAATCCCATGAAGAATTGCTGTTATTTTTCTTGTTTCTCCAATCTACATAAGAGCAAAATCTGACAAGGATATGGGCTGCTGTATGATTGAAGCCGTCCAAGCATGCCATTGTCTAGGAATCTGAACTTACAAGTTTTGCTAAACAATATGTCTACTGAGAATATTTATCATGAGACTCAACTTTCTGCTCTGTTCTCTTTCTCATTATCTCATCTACGTATATTTTCTTAAAACAGGCTGGAATGCCACTGTTCTGTTCTCTTTCTTGTCATCTCATCTACATATGTTTTCTCAAAACAGGCTGCAGTGCCACTGCTATGTTTTCATGAAAGCAAATATTAAAGTCGTAATTTAAACAAATGCCAAGGAACTTATGACATTGGTACTGCCATGCTGACTAAGTGTGCTATTAACATAACATCATCAGACTACAAGTACGACACTTGGATAAATTTTTATCTTCGGCGCTCCCTAGCAATACCTGAAAGATTACTTACGCTGTACTATTGTATTGGGACTATAAAAAGATAGGGTGCTTCACTGCTGAGTCCGCCTGTCAAAGTGCATAAATTCATTATGGATAAATCATCCAACGTGCACTGTACATGTAGAAATTTGAACTCGACATGCTCAAAAGTGTTAGTTTTGTCTCCAGCTACACTGCAACATACAGGCTTAGAGACACGGACAGGCTAACTGACATTCAGCCTCGCTCATTTTTCACACATAATTCCAATTTCATTACTCCACAGTCTCATAAACTTCTTCTACTATGTGCTGCTCCAGCCTGTTTCAACAAACACTTGACATGGCTTTCTGAAGCTTTGATAGCTGGTCTGGGTTCCATGGGAAAAATATGTCACTAGCAAAATATCATTGATGATGAACTGGAGTGAGGTATTTCAAGCCGAAATGATGATTTCAAAAATTATAGAGCTAAACCTTTACTCAGAATGTTGATAAGAAACAAAATATGTCTAACCAAACAGTGTGTTCGAATATTTTGTTGAAGACTATCTGTTCAGATCAAAGCTATTAGGTTTGTCCTTGGTATAAAAAGCGGTTCGGTCATTGTTAGAGATTTTTGTCAAAAGCCCCACGCAGAGAGTGGTTGTCTTTTAGTTCCTGGTGATTGCATTGAGTGATGCTTTATACATATATAAGCTGTCCAAATCTTCAGGGACTCATGTGTGAGGTCTATAATGATCTTAGAGGCAACCAGTTACGGTTCCTCAATAATTATTATAATTAGACCAGGTGTCCACTTGGGCCAGGACAAGACCAGGAAGGGTTGGGGAAGCGAATTTGGCCATTTCAGCGTATCTTCAGCATCAGATGCTCCATTCCTGAGACATTCTGCATTCTGTCTGCAGACAGGGTGCAGAACACTTCAGGAAGGGTAAAAACATGGGACAGGACAATTAGGAAGCCCTCCAGACAGCATGAGGAATTTTATTTGGTGGCAGATTGAATGCCATTTTTTCTAATTTTTCTTGACATGACATCTTGTTCTTAGCCATTTTGCACATATTTCAGTGCTTTCCTGGGACCTTCTGCGTGTTGTCTGCACCTTCCTGACACATTCTGCATGCTGTCTGCGCTGTCCTGACACCTTCAGCGAGCTGTCTGCAAGGCTTCCCGATATTCCTCACCGTTCCTAATAGCTTCTTGGTAGTTTCAGCATTGGTTCCTCGGTACTTCATGATGCTTTCAGCACCTTCATCAAACCTTCAGCAAGCCTTCCTGAACATTCCCGAAGCTGTCAGCAGCGCAGAAGGGTCCAGGACAGCTTCAAGAAGATGCTGAATGGTTCCTGAAGGGTTCAGGAACGCCAGGAAGCCTTCAGGACAAGGTCAGGACAACAAGGACAAGTCGCTGAAGGTACCAGGAAATCAATTTCAGCGTCCAAATTTTGCTCTGGAGCAAAATTTGGACGCTGAAATGTTTGCCTCTGCTGAAGGCGCTGAAGCACCAGGAAGGGTTCAGGAAAGACAAGGACAGCATGAGGAAGGCTTCAGGAAGACCAGGACAACGTGCTGAAGGGATGGGGAATTGTCAATTTCACCTTCCTGATGGTTCCTGGTCTTGTCCTGGCCCTAGTGGACGGCTTATCTGCATGATAATTAGGTTCTGCAAACTAACATTTTTATGTCTGGTAACTGTTATGGAACACAAAATATATTATTTTGGGTCTGTGGTTGGCCTTTTTCTGAAAAGTATTTAAAAGCTTTAGTGCTCTTGGCGGCAAAAAAAGTATACTTTTATTTCCCTGATTTGAATCTTGTTTTGTAATCTTACATACATAGAAGATAATGTGTCAAGACTTAAAAGTCTAGTCATTTGTACATGCATCCTTCTGAAAATAATACAAATATGAATACAATCGCCTCAGAGCTGGTTGATTCTGATAATGGTCCATAGGAACAATTTGAAATCGTTTTTTACTGTGGAAATAATTGCAACATTATGTAGCTTTTGCAAAAACATGACAAAATGAGAAAGAGATAGCTTTCTGGATAATGAAGTTGATTGATGTTTGATTCATTTCAAATTTTGTAGGATTTTGAAAGATAATGAGAATGATTTCTTATTCCTTCATCTAAGCTTAATATTGATAATACACCAGAACTGCTTCTGAATTAATCCTTTTATCTTGTCTGATAACATAAAAGCTACTGTTAAATCATCACCATAAAGCAAAGTAGGATTAAGGAGTCAATTCTGATATATTCAGTTACAGTTTTAAAAGCAAATAGGTGATGACTTGCCTCTGTTCATGCGCAAATGGGTATTAGTGCTTTTAAAAATAATTTTTGCAGGATTTTTCAATTACAAATTTTCCATAGCATACCCCAGTTATATTCTGTACCAGTTACAGTTTTCAAACTGGTGCCACAAAGACCCATGATGCACATTTTTGTATCATAAATCTGCAGAATAACTGTGTGGCATGCCCGAATTTTCTTCATTTGATATTTTTACGAATCTGTTAAGTTCTTCAATTTATAACAAAACGACCAACTAATAATTGCTCTTGTGAAAGTTGCAGTCCAGCTGTAGATCTTTACAGCAATGTTTCTTCACTGAATAAGGCATGTGTCCGCCGGGTGGACATGATAAAGCTACTAACTAGCAGCTCCCTGTCTGGCAAACCTAATTGGGCCCATGCAGGGACTTACATTGAGTAAGGAGAGATCAAACTAGACATCTTTTTACTGAAGAGATGTGATTGTAATATACCATATGATGTTATGAGACAGGAACAAAATATATCAAATTTCGTCTAAGAATTTGAGATTTTAAAATTACCACCTTTAACGAGTCAAAACATACACCTTGTACATGTCCTATAAATAAGACAAGAAGTCTCAAGACACGATGCACCGCACTCCTTTTTTATCAATACTAATGTATAGCTCTTTTTGCTAAATTTCCTAATTTGTATAGCGAGAATAGAATAGAATGGAATAGAATAGAATAGAATAAATTTTATTTCAACTTGATTGTAATTTACAAAAAACAATAGCTCGTATGAGCTAGTACTCGAGCATAAAATATAAAGTAATAAAAACAATACATTAACAAGATATTTATATAAATACAAGAGTTATATAAAAATAACAGAAGTTACTTTAAGAAAAAGAGACTACAAAGTTACTACAACTAGTTTCTAAAGTTACTAAAAAATTTACAATGCAACAAATCAAATCACACTAACAGTAATCATCTTCTCAACTTCTCAAGTTCTTAATGATAAGAAAGGATGATTTCTTTGTTCTTTCTTGTGCAGATCCCACTTTTTGTTTGTCAACATACATTTATTTTAATTTTTTGTCCTTTAAGAGTTACATGGACTCACTTTGCCAGGCAAGAAAGGGAGCTGCTTATTAGCTCCTTCATTAGTTGCTTATAAATTCATATCTTATTCAGCTTGAGCACAGAGACACTCAACAATATAACTCTGCATTATTTGTTCTTTATGACTGTTTTATATGATGGATGGGTGCATACACATATAGGCATTTATTTGAAAAGTGGGGCCAAAAAGGTCCCCAGGAGCAAAAAAGTGAATCTCTGAATCCCATTAATCTGATTTGGCAAATGTTTAGTCAAAGTGGTCCCTGTTACGGAAAAAGTAATTTTGGGGTCAACAGGTCACTGGATTTTTCATGAAAATTCCCTAAAAAAATAGTAAATTGGTCACGCAATAGTCACAACAGTCACGCTAAAAAACCATCACAACAGTCACACAAAATAGTCACTTCAGTATTATTTTGGCTAAAATGTAACATGAACAGTCACAACAGTACCCTGATCATTCAACAAATTAGTCTAGCTGAGGGCTTCACATATCTATGTACATGAATCTCTGATATTAGGTTTGCTGCAGAAATCCTATAGTTTCATAATTTAGGATAATTCAAATTAGTCTCTATCTCAGTCTATCTGCCATTACAGAGCAAGCACATAATACTTTTTGAAACGCCTTCTTTCTAATGTGATCATTTACAAATCCGTCATTTCCACTTTCTGGAATACCTCAAACGAGATCATCATCCATGGTATTTTTAAAGTGACACATTTTCCCACAGAAATCCAGATCAGCTATCAAAACATCCATGAAGTCATACTAAGAAGGATTTAGTGTAATAAAACATTACTCTCTACGAAAACAGGCTCAGGCAGCACATAGTAGAAGTAGTTTATGAGACTATGAAGCAATGAAACTGGAATTATGTGTGAACAATGAGCGAGGCTGAAGGCCAGTCGGCATGACCATGTATCTGGGCCTTACACAATGCTGCTGGAGTCAAAACTAACACTGTTGAGTGTGTAGAGTCTAAACGTCCACACACACAGTGAAGGTGTGGATGATTGGATGACTTTTCTATATTATCTTTAACTTATTCTTTATTTATTTATAATGTATTCATGTAATATCACAGTCAGGAGGACACAGCGGTGAAGCACCCTATTTGTGTTACAGTTCCAATAGAATAGTACAAGTATTCTTCTACTTTAGTCCGCAAATCCAAAAAAGATCTGTCAGGTAATACTAGGGAGACCAAGATTGATCCCATGTCACAGTTCGTAGTCTGATGATGGTATGTCAATGGCATTTTTTTGTCAGTATGGCATTATCAATGTCACAACCCTGTCAGCATGCCTCGACGGTCCAACGTCGGCCCAGCGTCAGTCCGATGTCAGTAGCATCGGACCAGCTTCGGGCCGACGTTAGGGAAGTTCTTTGGCATTTGTTTAAGCCACGACTTATTTTGCTTTCAATGACAAAAAAATCGTGAAAAGACTGCAGTGGCATTGCAGCCTGTTTTAAGAATATATAGATGAGATGATGAGAAAGAGAACAGGCCAGAAAGTTGAGTCTCATGATAAATATTCTCAGTAGACATATTGTTTAGCAAAACTTGTAAGTTCAGATTCTCAGACAATAGCATGCTTGGGCGGCTTCAATCACATAGCTGCTCTTATCCTTGTCAGATTCTGCTGTTACATAGATTGGAGAAGAAAGACAAATAACAACAATTCTTTATGAGATTAGCCGAGAAGGCAAAGGATAGAAGATGTATGTGTGTGAGTTCAGAAAAAGGAAAGTGTCTTGATCACTTTTTACCTGGGAAAATTTCAACACCATTGCCAGTCTTAAAAGTTTGTATACTGGCTGCTATGTATGCAGGTGTTTCTGTCAAGTCTAGAGTGGGTCCAAGGGGCAATCACTAGATAATCAGGGGGCAGCTGGGAGTTTTCTTTGATGGGAAATTATTTATTTAACAGTAACAGTGAAAGTAATTATGTATTTTTAGCTCATAATGTCCTCAAATATTAGTTTCTAAATAACCTACACCGGAATACAGAAATAACCCCACTAGGAATTATTTCTTTAAAGAGTGGGAAAGAAATTATTTGTTTACAAAAATTTCCAACCCCCAACCCCCCATTATCTAATACAGTGGGCCCTACATTGCAAGTCCCCCTGTTGTAGTTAAAATCCTAATTTTATACTTGTTTTTATTTAACCATTTTCAATTTTGGTTTTTATCTGAATTTATACTTTCTGTTTTATGGTCGGTGACACCAGTCAATGGTCACTAAAGTTTTTCATTGTAAAAACCGACGTTAAATAAATTTTGTCTATTGTCTATTATTGTCTATTGTTGTAAGATCGCCTTGCTTTATTTGACAGCCTGCCTCAGGCACTAAGTAGTATTTTTAGTGCATTTTGCACCCAGTTGAGAAACCGCACCCCCAGGAGAGACCGCTTCATGACCACAGAAGGGGTGGTCTTCTAAGGCAGGGACCCTAAGGTCATCAGAAATCTCTACTTACTTTTGATGGAGTCCATGGCCGAGGAGTTTAACAGTGCCCAAGGTCATCAATCTCTACATGTGCAAGACCCTAATACATTCCGCGTCCCATTAAAGCTTTGATCTCTGATTGATTTCCTTGCAGTCTCAGTGAGTTTAAATAGTGAATTAGACTAATGCATTGTTGTCTTCACTTGAAGTTCTGAATAACTGATTCCTGTTTCCCGTTACCCTGTATATATATGTCAACTCATTTTTCATTCCCATGCATTTCTTTTTTTGGAATTCCTGAGATAAGAACCTGAACCCGCACTACCAATATCCAATTATGACTGTTGATGGACATTTTATAGATTTTTATACGATTTTTTGCAAATTGTTAATCTGATTGAAGTAAAAAAAGATTCTTTGCCGATTTCAAGATTTATTGTAAGCTGAAGACAAAATAATTACTCAATCATAAATTATGCTGTAAAATTTCTTGTCGGTCAGGTCCAAGTGTCTGGTCATGTCGTCATCCTGCTCTTCATAATTAAAGTTGAAGAATACCTGAAAAAGCAAAGTTGCGTGGTTAAAGTATATGTCATCTTAAATATCACATGGTTTTCAAAAAAAAGAGTAAACAAGCGACTGTTGAATTAATCTCTTCAAAACAAATATATCAAAACCACTTGAAAGTGGGCTTTCTTATTGTTAAATGCACTTCACCAAATAAAATATTTATGTTGCATGTAACTCTCTTTAACATGGATGTAACTTATTTACGTCTTGATTACCTGCAAGAGCCCCCTGGAAGCCAGCATTGTAATCACAAGCAACTTCATTTTGCTGGTAGTTGGTTCTCACGTCATTGTAGTCGTCATTCTTGCCTGGCCCTCCAACGAGAGCTCCATTTAAGACATGTGGGTTGCTACTTTTGGTGTTCAATTGGGCACTTCCACAAGATTTTGGTTTGTCGGGGCACGATCTGAAACAGTGGAATGGATGAGGTTTAAATGAGCTCATTACAGTGGCGTCTGGGTTGTAAGACTCCCTATTGAAGGACCGACTTGCCTTAGGTGACCGCCTTCCTCCTGCACCCCGACTCGAGACAGCTTCATGACGGCATGGACTGCTGTACTTGGTTTTGCTATGATCGGTGATTCCGTAAATAAAATCAATCTTTGCACGAGATAATGGATCTGCAAACGTCAAAGGAAGCATGGGCACCAATTCGGTTTGATAGCCAATAGAAAATTTCTGACCACTTGTCACAGCTTTGACTCTCTTATTTCACACATGACATGGACACTGCCCTCACTCCCCTTTGGCGAATGAAAAAGCATTACTTACGCTGCCCTGTGATGACAGTGCTTGGGTGGATTGTTTCCGAAACCAACCACATAACTTCTTCCCGACGATCCGAGGGCGTAATTTATCTGCTTCTTGGCAAAGCTAATGGATTGGGATTTGAGTACTCCCAATTTGGCTGCTTGGAGTGCAATAAAGGCTGAATTGGCTGCAAGTGTAGAAATGATTATTAAACATTATACTACATCACAAAAATATTAAGTGTCTTCTGTTCAAACGCTAAATTGGTGTTAATGGGAAGTTCATAAGTGTGTCAAGTTGATTGAGACAAGTTTTAACAGTCCTAAATCATAAATTTTAATAAGCAATTAAATAGATCTTTAGTGTAGTCTAAGACTCACATGAATATCTGAGTGAACCCCATTCGTTTCTCCAAGCCAGGCCTTTTGGTGTGTAGTGGATTCCTCCTCCAGGGAACCAGCTCTTCAAGAAACTTTCCAATTGAGCTTTTGCTCCCTTCACGTTGAATTTGGTCATGAGGACTTGGAAAAAACACAGTTGGACAACATTATAAGATGGACAAGGAAAGACAGAGGTAGTGAAATATAGGAACTGTGTAAAAAATCTTCAATTACCTGTGGCATATATAGATATTTGTTTGTTAAAGGCTGGTGTGTGTAAATTTACATGTTTATTTCTAAGGTAGTTGCAATACTCTTTAATTATTGCATTTTGAGAAATAGTGGAATATCTTCAGTTTTATTTAACTTCATGTCCATAATACTCACGAGTGATCCAGCCTCCTTAGTGTCCCAAGAAAAGGCCCATGGTGTTCCTTTAGGCTTGAATTGCATGGCTTTGTTGAGAAAGGTCCTGTCATTGGTTGCTCTGTAGAGCCACAGCCCAGCCCAGCACAGTTCATCTTGGTAGGCAGAAGATAGATAGGAAGACCCACCTTCTCAGTGTTAGCTGAGAAGGATGGGAGACAAATCACTGGTTGAGAACTATACACCCGCGACAAGGATCGTGTCGCGGCAGTTTAGGGCCTATTCCCATCAAAAATAAAGGTATGGGCTGATAGGAAATGGTTTAAAATGTATTGTGTGCGATTTTCAGAATTTTCCTGTACTTTAAAGTGTCAAAATCGGCCGATTTTCAACAAAATTACCACTAAAAATGACAGAAGTTTTATGCTGAATGGAAGGAGGCTTTGTACAAACAGATAACTGTTAATTAGAATGTTGTACAAACATAACTGTTAATCAGTATGTTGTTCATGATTCACTTTTTCTGTTTGTGTTTTATGTTTTGAAATTAACAGCTTTGGACTGATACTTTTAGCAGTCAATCAAACTCAGTCAAGCATTTATCTGATTTGTGTGATTGGTTGCTTCAAATACACTTTGCTGAACAGTGATTGACTTAGACCACATTTCACAAGTTCAGATCGCATTTTGGTGGAATATACTTAATTCCAGCCCTCTTAATAGGCCTAAAGTGTTATTGTAATCAAGGTTTATTAAAAAAAATCTAAT
The DNA here is from genome assembly GCA_026936325.1 of Platynereis dumerilii. Classification (NCBI taxonomy): domain Eukaryota; kingdom Metazoa; phylum Annelida; class Polychaeta; order Phyllodocida; family Nereididae; genus Platynereis; species Platynereis dumerilii. The sequence continues at coordinate 37,721,773 of JAPTHN010000010.1, read as the reverse complement.
AGATTGGCTTAGATATAAAAATATATAGGGACCCATATGGATGGATACTTGGATAGACAGATAGATAGATAGATAGATAGATAGATAGATAGATAGATATATAGATAGATATAGATAGATAGATAGATAGATAGATAGATAGATAGATAGATAGATAGATAGATAGATAGATAGATAGATAGATACTGAAACCAAAGCAGGAAAGCACATTTTAATTTAATTTATGCTTTTTTTTTTTCACAAGTGATGAACTACCACATATTCTGATATTTTTTACAATTGACATACAGAAATACATGTTCCCGCCCACTTTTCGAAATCTTGACTGCTCTTTGTGTTTAAAACACCTCAGGACTGGCGACAAAACCAGATGACTGCTTATGTTGCTTTCTGTTTACAACTTTGCAGATTACAGTTTTGCGTTTGTATTCTTGTTTGATTGTTTGTTATTATCACTTATTGCTTGCAATGATTTTCAAGAGTGCTCAGCAAAGGTAATGTCCTCAGTCTACGTTGCCTACAGCAACGTGAAGACTGTGACCTCGGTCTAGGCAGAAGAGCTAAAGGCAAAAGAATTAGATGAGGTTGCAGTGATGAAATGAACAACAGAATTTTTTTTAAAGTATTCTTATGCAGGATCTTAACTGTAATGTAGACTGTTCAATTTCACTGGTCTGTTTATGAATGTAATCTATTCCCAAACTAGAATATAACCTTGAAATTTCACAAGCATTGGAGAGCTGAATCTAGAAATTTTGTTAATGGTAAAATGTTATGTTTATAACATTATTGGCAATTTTAAATATTTAACGACTTACTGGTAAAAGTTATCGGCATTGGAGATGGATTTGCTGTATATTCCACGATGCTCGAAAGCAAAGTTGAAAATAGTTTTGGAATGGGACAGCAACTTCTTGGCATAGTTGTGGTCTGCCATAAGAGTAAGTAAGAATAAGTATAAGAATAATAACAATGATAAAATTCGATTTTTCGTCAAGCATTATAAAAACAGGGAACCTTAGCCTTTGGCTATTGTGGAACGGTATAAAACATAATAAAACAAAACGAAACATATAGAATTTGATTAAATTACTGTTTAGCACCATATCTCAGCATCACTACAATTCTATCTTCAAGAAGAGCAACAACTTCAAAATCATCTCTTTTCATCCTAAAATATGTGCTTGTTTAATCTTCAAATTAATATCATTCTTTACCTTAATCAAATGTATCGCCAATCAGGTTATCCGAATGTGTGTGTCAACGATTAATGCAAACATCATGGCCCGTTTTCACCAACATGGTATTAAGAGTTGAGCCAGGTCTTAGCTAAGACCTGGTCTGGCTAAGCCAATCACTCAAGCGAAGCAGGATCAAGGAATTTCAGTTTAGTGAAAGCTTACACATATTGTGATAACAGATCAGCTGTTACAAACACGATGTCTCAATTTCCCAAAGAAATGCAAAGATATGGCTGCAAAAAAGAGGGGGGGGGCTTGTAAATTTTTATAATAGATAATTGCCCAACCAGTCTTGGTAAAAAAAACAAAGTTCAAAACTTCCCCCTTTTCCATTAACCAACCTATCATTGCTATCAGGCAACCAAACAACACAACGACCTATGCTATGACTGTATTCTCAAAGTATCAGTCTCTCGCACAAACATCAACTTTCATATGTTTACTTTCTTGTCTATATTTAAGATGACATTCAAGGTGTTCATCACAGTCAGCATTATCAACCTGCTCTACCCGAACCAAAATGAGTTCAAAGTTGGTAATCTAGATTTCCCACAAATGAGCAAAATGTGACGAGAAGTCACATTTTGGTGACATCTTGGTGTTGAGGTCTCTGACCTGCTGTAGCGACATATTTTGAATTGCATCATCTAGACGGCATAAATTTCTGTAATATTTATTTGATTGCTGGCCCGAATTTTTAGCTTCATGTTATGTTGATTTTTTTTGCCAGTTCATTTTGATATCTATAAGAATCTTTGCTCTATGATTTACCAAAGTGTGTGAAACTGGCCTCATTTGCATAACATATATGTCGGAAAACTTGTGTATTGGCCAGCTTTGGAGGTGTGTCTGACCTATTCACTGGGTGGAAACAAACTTCTTTTTTTATGTGCTGAACAAACTTTTATTTTCCAGTGTCATGTGCCGAACCTTTTTTTCATCAAAAGTCCAGCCCCCCCCCCTCATGTATTATCTGGTCAGTCCCAAAAGGACACCACTTTAACAGTTGGACATCGGTAATCTGTAAGTTCTCTAACAATAAATTGTCAACCACTGAACCTTGACAAGTCTATAGACTAAAACTCAGTTGGTGAAAGGGACTTCACTAAACCAGGTTTAAGGCTGTTGAGACCTGGACTAACTGTTAAAACTATCTTGGTGAAATCGGCCCCATATGTTTTATTAAAATACCTGAATCCTTAAAGAGAAGATAGCCAGCCGCTAGGGCAGCTGCAGTTTCCCCGCTAAGTCAGATCCTGGTTTAGATGCAGTGATCTTAAAAGAGGGTCGTTTCATCTTCATATCTTCAGGACGACCCCAGAAAGCATGGTCTGCATTTCCATCCCCAACCTGCAGACAAATAGACGTATAGATATTTGATGAATAGATTAAAAGAGTTACTGATCGAAATTTACGTGTAGATAGAAACATAGAGAACAAGACAATGAGGTAGAGAGCTTGATATATAAATCAAAATACAGATATGTAGATACAAACATGATAGTAATCATGTTTATTTACTAAGGATAATAACCGTTTCAAAATGCAATCTGTTTAACAAACTGGTCCTGATTATAACTACAAAATGAGTAAAGATATAGATAAATATTAACTGACCTGTCCATAAAGGACTGTATTGGACACATGCGCTTTGAGGAAGTAGTCAAGGGCCCACTTAACACTACTTTTGGCTGCTGCTCTGTCCCCTCCATAACCTTTTCCAAAGTCAAGAATTCCCCAGATCAAGGTTGTGGCTGACCAGGCCATTGGGAATCCAAATTTAACATGGTCACCGGCTGAAAACAATGAATGAATATGAACTAGGTGTAAATATATGTTCTGGTAATGACTATACATTATACAATTCCTGAATGGTCTTTAGAAGACAGGCGAGAAATTCAGTCAATCAACTCGAAGTCCTCACTTTTCAATCAGGTAACATTTTCACATTTACTCTTCCCTTCCACCTTACAAATTTCATATGGGAAATTCACAATGATTGAATTCAATGACAATTCAAACAATTCAGAAATTGACAGGACTAGTGTATAAGAATTACGCAATTTGAGATTAAGATGTAACAACCTTGTAACAGAAGATTTGATAAGCATTTGGAGTAATATCAACTTGTAATTTTATCCTAATCTGTCTGATTCTTGAAGCGAGGAGAGCTAATCAAATGTTCTGATATATTGAGAACTTAGCAAGTTGGAAAGGAAATTCTTATTGGAACTGCTGTAAATGATTAGTTGTCCTAAAGAAAGAATCATCTTTAAAGGGACTATCAAACTGAATCCCAATCAACAAATTGTTATTACATTCAAATTGCCATCACCACATGTCCATATGTGTATACTATTATGTCTATTGTATCCCTTACCATCGTACCATCCCCCTGTGAGGTCCTCCCCACTATTTCCCTTGTCTCCAAGTCCGGAATTTCCTCTCCATGGAATTGGGTTATTTGAGGGAAGTCTTCCAGATCTCTGGGCGGCGTAGAACAGGATGGATTTCTTGAGGGCTTGTCGGTAATTGTACGCTCCTTGGGTGATACCCAATAAGGCAACAAGAACCAAAGAACAGATGAGACCACGCATTATGGCAATCTAGAAGTTGAAACAAAGTTTGTTGTTTAAAATCATTACTTATATTCAGTATATTTACGCAACCAAGGTCAATCTTTTCTTCATTTTAAAACAGGACAGTCTTAGCCACTGTTTTTCTCATATCTAAGTTTTGAAAAGAACTATGATGCCCTTATCAGATTAGTTAAACTTTGAATAAAGTTACTAGAATACAAACACAGCCTTGGACAAAAAAGATTGTTAAGATCACCATGCGGACCGGACTATGTTTTTCATATATATATAAATTCTACGGGCACAGTGGAATTAAATTAATTTCGCAAAATTTTTGGTCTACACACAAGATAATAATGTATTTTCTTTAAGATCACAAGGGCACACCTTGCCCCCTCTGCCCCCTTGGACAAGGGCAGGAGGGGCGACTACCCCCCCCCCCACGCCCCTGCCCCCGGTTCCGGAACTCCTGTCAAAATATTAATTGTTTCAAAAATGGTAATGGAAAACATGTAAAGTCTGGACTATAAAATGCAGTTTCTTAAGGTCCCAAAGCTTCGTCTGTACACAAATACTTCAGCTTACCATACAAAAGCACTCACCTGGTTGAGAAGCTGATTCTGCTTGCAAACACGACCAGTCCATCCTTTTATATGCTCTGCTGGAATAGTTGTTAACCTTTTTGCAGCATTTTTGATGATTGTGTACCATACCACTATGGGAATATGACATTTGTTTCTTATTGATTAAGTGATTAGCACAGTTGACAAACAAGCATTCAGTCTATTGGAATTGATTTATTAGTGATAAAGCAATACCTGACATTTACTTGCAAGAAAAAGTATCAATGGTATGAGATTATGGAAAAATTTTAAGTTAAGATTAAGTCAAATATTCATTTTTTATTTTTGAAACACTACAACACACCAACCCATACATTCTATTTATTGACATATGCATTAACAATGCATTGTTGCAAATCAGAAAAGACAGAAAGAAATATCTTCTTTTGTCTAAAAAGCACATGGCATCCCCCTAATATTTCAGTTAAATCTCAGGTCACATGCCCCCCGCAGTTGCCAGCTATTAACGCCTCCCACAGACATGTTTCTCACTCAAACTATCCACCTATCCTTCTTTGTTGCTCTCACACTTCAGATGGGAGCCCACAATGCTCTAACTCCTCTCTCATTTACGTTTTCATACTCCACCACTCATCTGCCACCAGGAGTGCATGAAACTGCATATCTCTCATATTTTACTCCACAGAGGGAGCCACTTCTCATAACCAGCATCACTTCACGATAATTCATTGTAAACTTCTTTTACTATAATGGGCATTTTCTAGTTGTATACATTTTAAAATTGAAATGAAGAGCAATCGTGATGGATTGTCAACTGGAATTACATTTTTGCACAAACACTGACTTCATTGCCAGCAAACATGTCAGAGCGATATTGGATTGAAAAAGGTTCTTGATGGTATACATAAAGAACCCACAGCTGAAAAAAGGTTCTAATTTTTTTAGGGTTCCATTGAATTGAAAAGGTTCAATACTTGGTGGGAAGGCCCTATGATAGGACTCTATCACCCTATGCTTCCATCTTGAAGGAAAGGGGTTCTATTGTGGGAGCTCAGTGCAGCTGGATTATCTAAATGTTGTTTTGTTTGCTGTTGATACCTTTTTCGAGTTATGAACCTTTTAGGGTTCTATACCAGCTTATAGAACCCTTTAGGGTTCCATGTAGAACCTTGTTGTTAAGAGTGCACATTGATGTTATTCTTTCTTTAGAGCTTCCGCTTGTATGATAAGAGACTGCTGATTGGCATTGATTGATATCTTTACCATAAACACATCAATGACATCATTATGTGTGACAAAATCCATAAAAATAAATGATTTCTATCCCATGTAGGCTACATTGATAATGTTAATCTATGAAGAGCTGACAAAAGTTTCCAACCCAAACATCTCAGAAATGCTTTTCTGGACTTTAAAATTGGCCATTGAGCATATTAGATGCAATACTCCATTCAAGATTGTCAATTTGTCATTCCATCTTTCAAACATTTATAGAGAGAGTGGATTGTGTGGTTCTTGTTTTTTAAACATAACTGGAGTAAGAATAAACAGGAAATGTTACACTAATCCTTGTGCAATGTATGTTGATCTCGTGAGAATAACAAGTTGAAAATAATATTGTTATAGTCAGTGATATCGTGCTTTTATACTAGCTCAAGGCCAAAGCACTTTTTGATTATGTTGCTACTAGTCCTTGTCATACTTATGTGGAATCTCAAGTTTTTTTTTCTACGCTGTTGGACTGTGATGTCAGAGATGACTCTATTCTAGCATTGCAATATATGTGAATTAACTACAAGCTGTGATGTCATTTCAAACTGGGTCAGATTCCCCAGCTTCTAGCCAATGTTGATCCTCCTGAACTGAGCGTCACAGTTTCAAGACAGTGCCAGAGTAAGAGTTTTATCAGTGATAGCCCCTACAACTACATCATCACAGCTTGATAGCCAATGGGCTGACAATAAACTACGCATCACAGTTCAATCACTGATATATTTAAGGAAGCATTACATTCGTGATCCCAATGATTTATCACAGCAATGACCAGTCTAATCCTACCAAGTGGCGTCTTTGTGAACATTCACAGTAGACAAATGTTATAATCCCCAGATGTTTGATTAATCTACAAACTTGCTAACTTACAACTTTAAACTTTGATGGAAGTTGGTATAAACAGAAGGCTTTGACAATTTGTTTGTGAACACATGGCTTATGTTATGTATATTTGTTCTGGCAACCCATTGGCAGAGAGGCTTTGATGTCAAACTTGCATGGGTTTTCCGGACCCAATTTTCACTCTGACACTGATATGAAACTGTAATGCTCAGTTGAGGGGGATTCAAATTGGTTAGAAGCTGGGGAATCTGACAAAGTTTAAAATTACATCACAGCTTGTAGTTAATTTACATATATTGCAATGCTAGAAAAGAGTCATCTCTGACATCACAGTTCAACTGCATAGAAAAAAAACTTGAGATTCCACATAAGTATGACAAGGACTGTAACTATAAGTATAACAGGGATAACTATAACCTAATATCTAAAATAATGGAGGATTTCTACTTCACCATTTACTGGTGTCAGTTGAAGAAAACGATCATGAATCTATGTTTCTGTGTAGTTTCTTTCAACTCGCAAGCAATGATGCAAAAATTGTGATGTTGCTATCTACTTTGAAGTTGGTTTGCCAGTCATGACTCCATTAAAATTGTGTTAAAATTTTGATTGCAGTCATCCTTACAGTGTATAATGAATTTAGGGTGTTTTCTTTTTGTAGTCCCAAAATCTCAAAGCAATAATTTTATACAGATTGCTTCTGAAATTTAATTGATTGTATTTCAGTTCGACAACTGAAATTCTTATATAATTTCCAGCAATAATTAAAGTTCCTCTCCACTTCCACGAAGGAACTGTCATTATTTCATACTAGAAAAAAGTTTATTGTGAAATAAAACAAAAGGAGCGGTAGCTGGTGTCTGTTAATATTGTTTGTACATTCAGAAAAAAGGTATATGCATTTTTGACATTCTTTAATCAAACCGCACAAAATATTAATCAGGATTGATAATTCCTTGTCAATTTCATTTAAAAAGCTGATCCGAAATTTTCAACGGACCCTAACATTAATTTTGTATGTTTTACACAAACTTTTTTTTTTCAGTGTACCATAATTATCATAATGCTCTGATCTTCTTTTACAAATCAGAATTGACAATTTGTTTTACTCTTTATATGAATAATTTTGCTAATTTTCATATTAAGTATTAGTGGGAGACAGACAGTGAAGTGAAGTAAGCCAAACACTTTCAGGGTTGTAATAAAGTTGATTTGTTGAATGTCTGCCCTATGGAGGGGCTGGTCGATCTTTATTGGGCTTGGTTCACTGCTCCAAAATGGAGCAAGGAATCTCAATCAACAGAGCACTCTGTCTTCTTTATGGCAAAGGTTTCAGAATACAGTGAGGTCAGAGCTCGCTTTAACTTTCCAAAACTTTCTAGAAATAAGAAAATCATTAATACCAAACTTGTATGGAAGATCTGACAGCAGTGTATTTTCCCAAAGCAACCTCAGAAATATTCATGACAACACGGAAGAAGAAAAACTGTGACCCATCAACTTCAAAGTACAGCTTGGCAAATTGCTCTCAAAGAGAAATGTTTTTATCCTTTGAATGAATCGCTTACAACTCTGCATCTAAAATAATCAAGTATTAATGTCTGTTTTAAAACATTGAATTATCGATTATGTTACATAAATATATCTAACGATTATTAGTGAGCACCAGGAGACAATGAGAATGAGATAGAGCAAGCCCAAAGTGCGAGATATTTACCAAAAATCCACAGAGAATTTTCCAGCCTCGAATCGATAGAACTTCATCTGTCTTTCAGCAGACTAAACGTCTGGTGCCCCAATCAATTGACTGGGTCATCTTTCAATTGATATGCATCAAAGATACCACAAATCTCACATGAGAAGAATCCAAAAGGTTGCTTTGCTTAATCTCAGTGTTAGATGTTTCTTTGAGGCTTTGTTTTTAAGACATCTAAAGTTACATGTCCAGTGCCCAAATCTCAGCTGGTTACTTCAAGCTTTGTTGTTAGTCTTTAACAAGATCACCAAAGAGGAAAATGGTAAATACAATTGCCTTGACGAATTTTCAAGTTTCAATAAGATGGATTTTTGAGGAGTATAGCAGGTAATTCTAGACTATTTTGTGAAGGTCTCCTGTAAATTTCAGCTTGTTACTACTTTGTTTCAGGCCAAATTTAAGGGGACGATGTCGAGATATATTTGTTTCTTAATTACATAATGCAGTACTTTAATTATCAAGTCCAGGCAATTTGCTGCTCTTGTGTCGCTTAATTTTTTCAAATTTAAAAATATCGGAAATTTCCCTGCAATGGAATTTCATGAAAGTTACAAGGAAAGGGTCTCAACTCTATCCCCCATCATTATGTTAAAGGGATACATTTTTTAGCTCATATTGCTTCATAATAAATCAATCAAAGAAATGAAATCTGCACTGTTCCATGTTCATTAGGGTGTGTCCAAAAAAAGTTAAAGTCTGAAATTCATTGGGGCTAACCTCTTAATGTGTTCTATAGCCCCTCTCTGACTCCCATGTAAAATTTCAGCTCATTTGAAGGTGTTTTAGATGTTCCTCAAGAGCCCCAAAGATAGATAGGAGTTTAACATTGAAATTTCATGCGAAAATGGCTATTTTAGCCAATACCTCACAAATTATTGGTTTCAGTCCACCAAAACACATAGATAGTAGATACAAGGAAGTATAAATTATTCTGCACATTGTGGTACCAATTTTATATTTGTAACTTGCTTGGTTATTGAGAAAATCTACATATATGGGATGTACATATTTAACGCAATTTTCTGTGATTTAAAAAACGTCTTAGATTGTTGCAATAGTCTAAAACAGATTGTAAGACATTGGTTGAAGTTATTGTGGTTTTGTCACACTGTGGAACCAATATGTGATTGTCTCATGTTTAAATCCAAAATTAGACTGCAATTAATCTTCATTAAGAAAGGTACTTTGCCTTAGCGTCAATTTTTCATGTAAAATAGTATATATTGGCCAATAACACAAGAACCAAGTGAAGTACAGATATGAAATTGGTACCACAGTGTGCAGAATAATTCATACATCTTTGTATTAACTATCCATGTGTTTGGGTGGACTGGAACCAATAATTTGTGAGCTATTGGCTAAAATAGCCATTTTCGCATGAAAATTCAATGTTAAACCCCTATCTATCTTTGGGGCTCTTGAGCAACACCTAAAACACTTCCAAATGAGCTGAAATTTTACATGGGAGTTAGAGAGGGGCTATAGAACACATTTAGAGGTTAGCCCCAATGAATTTCAGACTTTCACTTTTTTTGGGACACCCTAATGTTCATAAAATATATTTAAGGATGGTTTCATTTTTGTACTCATAGGAAAAATCCAATATCTATAACTATATATAATAACTGTCACCATATTTGAAGATGAGCGTCATATCCTATATTTCAAAGAAGTTTATATTTATAAGTGATTTGTAATAATTATATTTTCTAACTTCCTTTCATGAAACATTCTATTTTGAGAAACAATCTATTTGCAGAACCAATTATCTATTTATAGATCCAACAGTATAATTATGGAACTCACTGAGCGACACTCTATACAGATCTATGTTTATGATTTAATTATTGTTAAATTGCACATCCTTGTTTCAGCATCTATGTTAACCATACAAGTGATTAACGATATGGGCTACCACGGACACCGTATGGGGCAAGGGCAGGGGCATAATGTTCTAAGGACAACCGCAAAAGACAAACACCAGATGGCCATTTTTCTAATTTCCAGAAGTTGCCAACAGTATGGATAGGTTTAATGAGTGCTTTTTAGTCTTTGGTTTAAAAAACTTCTTTTCCCCTCGTATTTTCCCTCTTGTGTTCATATGTACATGTATTAGCCAGAGAAAAACGTTCATATCATGCAAGAAAGGTAGCTAGACTTGAGATAAACCGTTCAATATACATAGGCCTAGCCAACATATCTTAATAGTCAAAGTCTGGGGAATCTTTTCCTGCAAAGACACATTCAAAAATAGGGAATCACATTTTGCATTTCAAAGGCTTTGTGCAACTTTTAATTTTTACCCTTTATAATATAACATCATGAGCAGAAATTTTCCATGTGATTGTTCTCATTAAAGGGAAGGGATTCAGTCATCTGTTCATATCATTACATATATTTACATTTATGCAGAATCCTCTATCAGGAAATAATCAAATACAAACTATAAATAATATTATGTAATGTTATTACGTAATGTTATTAGGCCTATGTAATGTGAGGTTGAGGAGCCCAATAGAACATTGTGATTTCTGGCATCAAAACTGAAACAATGAACATGAAGATTGTTGTGTTTCTTCTCATTCTGGTCGTGGTGGTACATACACAGGTGAGTATTCATTTATCAATAATATTTCTATATGTATAGGTTATTCACAACGGGAGAGGGAATATGTGATTTATCACCCGACGGCTTAGCCCGTGAGACAAACACTCAAACAATCAAACATGAGAGGATAACTGAACAACAAAGGATATGGGAATTATTTCCCTGCAATACTGGCATGTGATTGGCTGGCAGAGTTGTCGAATGGTATAAGGTATTATGCACTACAAACTACATGACTGTAGTCGTTAATATTCATCTCATTAAATAACCACAATATAATTAAATGGCTTTCCATGCTCTCATTTTAGCATGAAAATAAGAGTGCGATAAACCAAAATCATGAAATTGATATTACTCAAAAATATAATAATATAATTTTTGTTTTTGTCTTGTAATGTTCACATGAGTTTGCCAGTAATACTGATGAAAATTATAATGGTTTATTGCTTCTATGATAGACAAGTAACGGCAGTTTTATTTGATTTCTTTTGACAGGCCGGAAAAGGAGATGTGAAGATCATAAAACAGCCTGAAAGGACAAGCACCACTGAGAAGAATGTCTTTGCAAAATCAGTAGATCCTGCCAAATGCTTGGAAAAAGTCAGTATTTTATGCTTTATTTAAGAAGACTAAATTAGTTAATTTTTTTTAACTCAGTGACATATTATCTTTAGTACACGCAAGAGTTCTGGTTGCAATTACACTCTAAAAAAATTTGAGACAAAACCGGTTTTTAAATGGAATATGGTTTTTTGAAAAACCGAAATTCTATGCAAAAACCAAGATTGATTTTTCTAAAAACCATTTTGGATTTTAAAAAAAACTAGTTTTGTCCAGAAATTTTTTAGTGTGAAAGCTGACTGACAGTTTTCGCAAAATTACAATATAATTCATACCGTACATGTATATACTCGCATATAAGTCACTTCTGCGTATAAGACACACCTATTCTTTAAGACCTCAAAACCCCCCTTCCAGTGAAACCCTTGTATAAGTCGCATTAGATTTGACTGGCATCGAAATACTGTGCAGCGGACAAAATACTGTCGGATTTCCGACAAAAATAGTGCTTATTTGGGTAAATTTACTGGCTATATTAGCTAAATTTGCAAGAAATCAACTCGAATCGACATTGTTTACGTCTATGCGACGCCATCTTGGCCGTCTTCATCACGTGATCTCTCGCTTGAGATCTCGCGAAAGCGAGAACTTGATGGAGCGTGTTTCAAAATAGCGGACGAGAGTGGCGAAAATAAAGAATTTTCTGGATTTTACCGAAAAACGTTGATATTTTAGTATATCCCATGTATAAGACGCACCCGTTCTATAGGTCAAAGTTCTTGGTATCAAAAGTGCGTCTTATACACGAGTATAATTCGATAAGTAAATGCCGAAACATGAAAACGGCACAACCTGGACGGAAATAATCATTTTAAAGACAATAAAATTAATATAACGTGCAAGCATATAATGGAAAAACTTTTTCTGGAACGCAAATTTGGAAAAAGGTCATCAGGGAAAAAAAGATGAATGAAAAAGGTGGGGATTTTGGAAAATTCGAGGGGAGAATGTAAAAAAATGTTTGGGAGGAAATTATTTTGAAAACAAAATTGGGGAGGGGGGGGTATAAAGGCAGGCTAAGGAGTACTAGCACTTTCACTTCAATGACATGCAATGCTCTTCCTGACTCAAATACTGGACAGAAGAGTTATTCAGCAGCCAATTCCTAATACTTTGAAAATGAGATAATAATAATGATAATGTTTATTTGTTTTATAGTGTATCACATCAAAATAGCGACCTCAATGCACTGTTCAATAATACAAAAATTCATACAATATTTTAAATTAAGTAAAATTGTAATTAAAAACCGAAAATGTAATAAGAAATTAGATAAAAACTCATATTTAATTGTGAATATTGATACTTATATGGCTCAATTTTGTAAATAATAGAAAATATATTTGTTGATTTGATATTAATTAAATTGCTAATATTGATTTGCAGTGCCCAAGTGATTGCTGTGATGTAACAACACTTCCTAATGGCGACAAAGTTGTGACATGTTGTACGCCTCCAACCCCATTTCGTGTAAGTATATAAAAAATGTAATTGTCCCAGTTATTTTAAAAGATCATAATAGAAGTGAATAGAAGAGATTTTTTTTCATACATATATGCATAGGAATTCCAGTCTGCGGAGGAATTTACAGTCAACAGATGATGAGTTCTCACACTGTACATTTAGCTGCTAGTGGATATCAACTGTCTCTGTTCGGGACTGAGAAGTGGCAGCAGAATGCTGACAGTCCCTGGAAAATCGAATTGGGTCAACAATAATTTGATCAGTTTTGGACAGATCACAAGACCAGGCCGCACAACAGCTGTCCATATTGCTACGCCAAACTACTTTCACAAAGCATGGTTGCTGGCAAATATCCAGTCCACTGCTTTGAATGAAAATGTTTGGAAATCATGAGACAAAAAGAAAGTTTTAAAACTTTAGCATAAATTTTGCCTGTGAAATTGATGATTTTACTCATCAGAAGTTTGATGGTATTCAATCTACTTATGCCATTTAGCGCATGTTAAATTGTGGTGAAGAAAGTGTCCAAAAAGAATGCTCTCTCACTTATTCATGTGTCCATACAAAGCCAAAGTTGTTGCTTTGTGATATCAAAAATGCTCAATTGTATTTATTCTGTTACTTTATGGAGATTTATTAACTAGGACAAGAATATAATTTAAAATTTCATAAAAGCTGTGTAACACTCAACAAAATGTCTTGTCCATGCCACAAGTGGCCCCCTCTATACTGGCATTACATGTGAGCTACAATGTATACATCCTCCATGATAAAAAATAGTTCCAACTTATTTTGGTATTTACAAGCTGTCTGCTTAAAATTGAAGCCAACCAAAGTCAGATTAGACACCTACAGAGTTTTTTGAAATGAATTAGACCATCACTAAATGTTGGAACTGTCCTGGTTTCTTCCTCACTGTCCTGGTTTCTTCCAGAGACCGAAATTCTGTTGACTGCTCACAGGAGCTCACAAATTTGCACCCCAGGTGGCAGCAAATAGCAGTCAACTTGTAGACAGGGATATCAACATAGGCGTATTGGAAGTGGTGGGGGGGGGGGGGGGGGACGGGCAACCGCCATCCCAAAACCTTGAGAGAAGGCCCAGATTCAGACATGGAGCCTATGACCCCAGTCAGATGATCAAGTAAATATTTTTGCAAACTGTGCTTTCCAAGCGATCTCATTTGACTAATATTAAAAAAACACGGAGAGAGATATTCGGGCAAGTGTCGCTCACCCCCCTATGGACATCAATGACCTCATAATGGGCTCTATCCATTATATTGAAATCACTGTCAATTTGTCATTAAATAACTTGTGACCTCATTGACACTTAGTTAGTGACGCTTCTTAAAACATTGAAAGTATGGTACATGACCTCACTAATTGCTTATATCATGAGTCATGGGGAATAACATGGCATCGCTGAAGATATGGCCTAGTTCAAAAATAATAAAGCCAAAGTGGGACGTGACCATCAAAAGTTTCAAATGACCCTGCATATCTAATGACCACATAATATTGTAAAAACATGTCCAAGTTCTAGAAATTATATTTACCTTTTTGCTGTGATTTCTGGAAATAACTTATAAAAGCTGAATATTGCAAAATTTCAAATTATTTTATTTCCAGGGCAGAAAACCTAAAGACTAAATGGTAACTTATCTTCAAAAGGAAATTGATTTTTTTTTTGAATGACAGAAGTCATATTATATACTATTAAGTGAGTCCCCAAGGCAGTTTTCATCCAAATTCACAATACATTTTATGAGGAAAGCAGTATTTTTGGTGGCGATATTTAAAAAAGACTTACATATTTTGTCCTCAGATGTACATATTTAAAAATGATTTCAGCTACCCTGTGTCACGCACCAGGATGTGGGCTTTGAGTTGGTACAAAATAAGTGCCACTGAAGTGAATACGAACAGATCAAATGATGAAAGAATTGTGATTTTTAGCTTATTTTTCCAGACAAAAAGCCGATTTTGGGTAATGGTGTGACACAAAAGTAAAGAAAATGTTCTGATTTTCACCCAAATCGATTGCATTATCAGTAATGACTGGATGAAGCATATATGGGTAATTATAAAATTTGTATTGTACATTGCCTTTTTCGACAAATTGGCCCATATTTTGAGGAAAGCTTCAAAAGAGCAATATTTTTCAAAATTAAACATTAAACCATACTCCAACTACTGAAATATTGTGTCGATTATCGATACAAGACTAGTGATATGAGAATGAATGCTTCAATCTATAAAAGAAAACAATAAAAATACTATCAATATTTTCCATGGCGCAACGCTTGCAACAAAGCCACATGTTGGAAATTGTTATATTTTACCATCAGAAACCAGCTGCTGACCTGGATTAATTGAAAGTTCTCAAAACTAAACAGATTTTGCAATATTACAAGCCAAACTAGATTAAAAACGGAGCTGTTATAGCTCTGCAGCACTGCAAAGTATTCTAGGCGTTACGCGTACGACGGATTCACCTACCCTGCTATTCACTTGAATTTTTCAATGAACTAGATTTTTCATGACTATAAAAAGCCTCAGAACAGGCAAGCAGGTATAATACTAAGTTTAAAAGGCAAAAAGATTCAGCTGACACATATTGAAGGGAAGCTAGAGCATCCCAGATCAGTAAGCTTAAAATTTGACTTAATTTTTTGAAGCCTACCTTTGAATGCAAATAATTCAACAATGTCAACACATCTATATAAAAATACTTGGTTGGAGAGTCTGCCTTGTCATGTCTTTTAAATGTGAACTTGTTGATACACAAATAAAGTGTTGGGAAATAGCATTGGAATACGTCAAAATGTGTAAAACTGATAGAAGTGGTCAAATATTTTAATTGATGAAAAAATGCATGTTTTTCAAATAAATTAAACAATATCTTGTCATACTGCTTCTGCCTCACCCAATACAACTTAATACAATGCTTGTACTTGTTATTTACAGTGTAAAGATTGTTAAACAACTGAGGATGGATTTCCAAACATGTGAAAACATTTTACTATGCATCAACTAATTGTGATCTTACTCAAGAGGATGAATACTTCTAAGTTCTACTGAAGGGTGCTGTCGATTTTAAAAGGATGACATTCAATGAAAATTGTTCCATATTTTGGTATTCTGCAGACCATTAATTATATTTGCATTAAAGAAACTATCTTATCTGAAAAACATTATTTGTTATTTGTCATTTTTACATAACCGTGCAGAGCAATCACATTGAGTGCCTATATGTATAATGGCTCACACTCCAGATTCATAAAAATTATTTGTGTATGAACAAGTTCACATTTAAAAAACAAGACAAGGCAGACTCTCCTAAATCTCTGCGTCATAGGCGTACTGGCCAGCACGGGCGTAGATTTTTCATTCTTGCTGGGGGGGGGTGATTTCGGCATATGCCAAGTAAGCAAGAGGTCCTACGGTCCAGAAGTCACGTGGCGGGGTATTTCGGAGGCCATATATTTGAGATAATCTGAGGTAAATTCTGAGCAACCTGGAGCTCGTATTTCCAAAATACAATCGATGTATTATGGAAAAGACAGCTAAAAATAACTATTGATTCTCAACATCAAGTAGAATTCTAGGGGGGATAATCATATGAATCTGCTTTCAATTATAATGGTGCTGTATTGTGGAACAGTTTACCTGTTGATGTTAAAAATGCGCAAAATTTACTATGTTTTAAAAGAGGTCTCAAAGAACATGTTTTAAATGAGTTTTAGATTTTAGAATGGCTTTTTAACTTTATTTCTTGTGTACATACTTTTTTAGACTTCTTACTTCTTCTGTACATACCTGTTTTTTGCTTTCTGTCACAGGACCAATTTTTACAACAGTCTTATTTTGCTGAAATTGTAATCCTGTATAAATATATTTAAATAAATAAATAAATAATATGATCATCCCCCAATGCTCATCTTAGGAAGGATGCATCCCCAACCCCAGGATCTATAACCCTGCTGGCCAGCCCAGGGGTAGCCACTGCTTCCTCTTAATAAAATAAATTGGGAAACACTAAAAATTCAGGCAAGGAGAATATATCCAAGCATATGTTGAAATAGCATTTTTGAACTTCAATTAATGGTTCCCAAACAATATTATTTGAAATGGAAAGAAATCTAGATCAGGAAATTAAAGCAAATCTTGTGTGTATGGTTAATTGGTTATTGCATAAAAACGAACAAACAAAAGTTTCTACATAACTGTGGAATTCTGTACTTGTCAATAACAACAAGTTGTCATGTATGAACGCAGATACGCCATAACGCCTACTTTTAAAAGGGAAACCACTTTGATAAACAGAACCTTGATTTTTGACATAGTCAAATATTTGTCAATTAGGTTGAAGAAGGCAACTATGGGTTCTCTTCAGACTTTTACAAATATGTGACCTGCTCCACCAAAATGAGTTCAAAGTAGGCAATCTGTATTTTCCAGAAATGAGAAAAATGTGTCAAAAGGTCACATTTTGATGATTTTTAGCTATTGGTACCACGTTTTAGCAAAAGTAATTTGCTATGATTATTTAAAACTATCTTAACCAAAAAGTGATTCTATATTATCTAAATTGGGCATCAATCTTGATTTTCCTAGTTCTTCTATTGTAATGGCGGGATATTCAAATGCAATTTTCTCGAAGTTCAATGTTTCGTATCATCAATGTTTGAGGTGCCATATCTTTGGATTGGGTGGAGATATCAAGACAAATGAAACATCATTTTAAAGCCAAATTCCAGTAGAATAAAGTAATTTTCACAACTGAATATGATAGCAGGCCGACTTTGAACCCATTTTGGTGGAGCAGGTCACATATGTGTCTGTCACAGTCTGTGTTTGGTTGCGAATACGAAAAAATGAAAAATGACCTGTCCCATTCGTCATGCTGATAAGAAACCTTGTCATTGATTATGGACTTTTCGGTAATTATGGAATGCATGCGTGAGTCAACAGCTTACAGTCCTTGTCATACTTACGTGGAATCTCAATTTTTTTTTCTATGCTGTTGAACTGTGATGTCAGAGATGACTCTATTCTAGCATTGCAATATATGTAAATTAACTACAAGCTGTGATGTCATTTCAAACTGGGTCAGATTCCCCAGCTTCTAGCCAATGTTGATCCTCCTGAACTGAGCGTCACAGTTTTAACACAGTGTCAGAGTAAGAGTTTTATCAGGGATAGCCCCTACAACTACGTCATCACAGCTTGATAGCCAATGGGCTGACCGTAAACTACGTCATCACAGTTCAAACATTGGTATATTGAAGGAAGCATTAAATTTTTGATCCCAATGATTTATCACAGCAATCACCAGTCTAATCCTACCAAATGGCAGCTTTTATGAATATCTGGGTGTTCTAGTGGATAAGGTTGTGTGCTAAAACTAATATGTCTGATATTTATTGACGTTGCATTGTCCCTCCATTGC
Source organism: Platynereis dumerilii (assembly GCA_026936325.1). Lineage (NCBI taxonomy): Eukaryota > Metazoa > Annelida > Polychaeta > Phyllodocida > Nereididae > Platynereis > Platynereis dumerilii. The sequence continues at coordinate 37,703,351 of JAPTHN010000010.1, read as the reverse complement.
ACGATGACCAAAGAAGCTGTTCTTTGAGCAGAAAGAAGTCAAATAGCTAAAAAGTGAAGAGTGTGCCCTATTGTCCCTATTAATTGAGTGATCTTGCAATGCAAATTGAATGACAAATAACATCTCAAGATAAAGAGCCATAAAAAAGGGTCTCAGTTCAAAAATCTCAATGCAATTTTTGAGGTCTACAATACATAATTCAATCCCACAAAAAAACATGCGCAAAATCGTGAATAGTTTCCATTGACTCAAAAACATATTGTCAGAATCCAAGAGGGCTAACAGGGGTGCTCCAAAAAAGGAAAAATATAAAAAATTAATTCCTTGCCCATTAAAACCTCAAAAAGAAGGTATCTTAGGAGAATCTGTGATACTTAGTAACGACAACCATTCTTGATTGGATATCAATCAGCCATGATAGTTCTCAGCAAGTGAGCTGTATTTAATTGCTTGTAACTTAACTCAATTAAACAATTTTTTTAATTGACAAGACCTTCATTTGGGCCAAACAATTGGTAATGTTATAAAACAATTATAAAGAAATTAATAAATGACAATGTGGCAACATTTGGTGATTTAATTGGCTGTCTCTGAGAAAACCATGCAGGTTGTACAGTAAAGTGAAACGTGGCCCGAGCCGGATTTTAACGAAATTTTCACCAAACGCCCTTTAAACACAATAATGAAGGTTGGTTAAGTCCGTTTTTCTATGATTTCAATTCTTCCTTGATTTTACCCCACTTGAAAATAGGGTGTCAAGTGTGGCGCAAAATTCCTTTAACATGGGTTTCAATGGGAAAACATGCCAACTTTAGCACCATAGGAACCAGAGCGCAGCGCATGGTTTGAAAATTTTATGATGGGGGATGATTACACATGACTTGAATATTCTAAATTCACTTTTTCTAGCATGGAACACTCCTTCATAAGCCAGATATAAGCATTTCTAGATAGCGGATGGTGACAAATTTCTTAGCGTTTCACAAAAAATGAAAAAATACTAAAAATGTCATAATTCTGCTAAGATTTGTCCAAATTTGACAATTTTAGTGTCTTACTATATGTTTTGGGCAATTCCCATAATATCAATGCTTATTCAACATCAACTGATTTTATAAATTTCTAGCTATATGTTAGTATCCTACACCGTATCAAAAGCCTGTTTTTTTAACCGTAGGGGGCACTTTCAAATTTACGAAATTTCATAATTTTTTCAAATTGCACATTAGATATTTTGAAGATGTCCATCGATCATTGTGCATTAATAATTCAGTGTGCAGTGGATTGCTGCTATTGCATGAGAGTTAAATAAAGGATTCTAGACCAGAAAACAGACCTTAGAATATGATATGAATGTTTTCGGCGGCCATTATTGAAAATGTTGTCACCTCAGTTAATGTCAAAACTAATAGAGATAACAGAAAAGTTTTTGTTTCTATACCTATGTTTTCAGGGTCAAGGAATAACACAAAAACATTTTTATTATTGTATGTTATATAATATATGTGTAATTTGGCTGCCACAACAACAAAAAGTATCTTTGCTGATATCTGCGGTATATTGGAATAATTCTTAGGTCTATACCTATGTTTACATAGGTATAGACCTAAGAAGGGAATATGATACAGTTATATTCCATGCTCAGTTATATTCCATGCTCAATATGCTTTCAAGTACACACATTCATGCATTGATAATCAGACAATTTCACTATAGAAAATGGGACGCATAAAGTATTTTGTAGTGTGAGATTTAGGAGTGTTTTTTTACATCAGATTTTCTCTTAAACTATAATTTTGGGGTATGTGGTGCCATCTGCGTTTGGGCAAGTAATGCCAAGTCAAAGCTTTTATGTCACATAAAATCACTGTGGCTATTGTCAATAATGCAAGTCACAAAACTGATTAACCTTGTTGTTCTTCACACAATTTTTTTTAATTACCATTTTGCTTGCTTGATGGAATGGAAAAAAGTGATACTTGACCTCACCACAATTAAAGATGATGAAATTAATACAATTTTAATGTCATTGTTCACCTGCTCCCTACAGGAGCTTTTTGTTAAAATCAGCTGAGTCTTATCCGGCAAGGGTCAAAGGATTGCTCCTTATTCTTGCAAGCCAGTTCTGTTATCAACAACCTTCCTTATGGCTCAGTTAAGGCCCACTGCAAAGTGGCCTGCCTACGTCACATGAACAGTTTGAAAATGATTTCAGCTACAAGTTGGGACGCTGATCTGCAAAGACCTCTAATCAAATAGTTTCTATGCACCATGTTAATGAGTTTGACATCCATAAAAAATTTCCCAACATAATATTTTCCATTTTCCCTTGAATTGTTCGCCTGATCATAGCTTTAAAACTGAACAAACATGTACTTTTGGTTTTGCATATTTATTGACACAAAATAAAATCAATTTATTTCTGATGATAAGCAATAGCACAGACACAAAGGCATAAATGCCATGGCTAAAATACCAGTCATTGATAGACATGATAGTGAAGGGTAGGGGAGAGCGGGGCACAGTGAGACACTTTTTTTATTTTCAAGTGTTCCAAAATATCGGCAGTAACGAGTTAAATGAGATCAGGTCCACATTATAGATAATGACGTTGGGTATATGGGCCAGTAGTTTCAGGTTCCTACCTTTCACAGGTTTGGAGTAATTTTGAGTTACATCCATGCTCGTTAAGTGTCTCACTGTGCCTCGTGGGCGGGGCACAGTGACACAGGGAATCTGCTGCCATAACCGCCGATCCTCAGGACCTGCATAATTGTTCTATCAATTGTTGCTAGAGAAACTACTGTACTCTTATAAAAGCAGCTGGCTAGGTGATTTTTTAGGTCCTTGTTTGAGCATGTTTCGAAACCACATCGCACAGGACACATGCACGACTTATTCAACCTGCCGCTCCTGTAACATACTGATCAAAATTCTTTCTGATGCTTCCCTTTGGATGTGACTCACTAAAATCAGTAGTTTACAGCAGGAATTTTGTTTTTAAAAGTGAATTGTGAGCTATGCATTATATTCAGGTCGTTTCAAGTGTATTTTGTGATGTCTCACTGTGCCCCGCCTCAAACTGTCTCACTGTGCCCCATGCAGCTCTCTTTATAAGATTTTTGAATCCTGCGGACCGAATGCCTGTATTGTGGTTCGTCATCTCACTAAACTAAGACAAATAATCACGGTTTGAATCCCTGGCAATTGATTTTCATTATACCATTTTTCTTGGGAATTATAACAAAAGGCCGTTTAGCTAAATTATTTAATTTTTCCGGCTAAAAACCAAAATATTGAAATTCCACTCTCGATATGCTGTGAAGGCATTCAGGATATAGGACAGTCTTTCACTTACCTACTTTTTGTTCTATACAAGAGAGGGTTGATCTGTAAACAGTACCAGCTAGACGCTACGGGCTTTGTCTCACTGTGCCTGCCGTCTCAATGTGCCCCACTCTCCCCTATGCTAATCAATTCTGTACACCTTTATGCTAGCATAGTAGAAAGCAAAAGTTTTGATACGGTTTTCACTTGAAGGACGACTGCATGTGTAGGGGAGACCGGGGCACGTTGGACCTCAGGGCACGTTGGACCTCGGGCACATTGGACCTTGGGGCACGTTGGACCTCAGAGCACGTTGGACCATCTCCAATATAATTTTTTTTAAACATGGGCAGTTATCAAAATCCTTAATAGTGACCTTTAGTGGTATGCCTTTTGGCCAAAATGTTTCATGAGCATTGGAGGAAAAGTGTAAATTCTATTTCAGGTTTCCTAATTTTCAGCATGAAAAGTCTGAATGGCTGGGTTACCCTTCTTAAAATATGTGGGATCAAGTCAGACAAGTCTCGTAAATCGAAACTGTCACTACTTAAGTAAAGTTTGATATAAGTTTCCCGAGTTTAAATTCAAACTTGTTAGCGAGGCATGCACATTTTTGTAAGAGGTTGGGATTGGGCAGGTTAGACGAGCATGGCCAGGGCACGTTGGGACCATTGTAAACTCGATTGACTGACAAAAAATAATCTGCTAAATGCCAGCTGGATAATTTCTAATGTGAATAGAGCACCTAAGCCAAATATGTACAATATGAGGGTACAATCAATTCAGTTGACTAATCTGCTAGCCTTTCTAGCTGAAACAAGATTTATTAAGAATATCTGGGTAAATATTCCGATATAATCATTCTGCAATGACACACAAGTGTGTGTTATGATCTGTGAGAATAAAATGTGGTGTTTGCTCACACTCTTCTACTTTTGTGGACTTTTATACCATGGTCCAACCTGCCCCACATGGCGGTCCAACGTGCGGGCATGTTGGACCATAAAAAAAAAATTTCAAATTTATTTTTCTCCACAACTACTGAAGGTAGATTGACTTGGTTTGGCATAAGGCTACAGTTTGTCACATCGCACATTGTAACAGAAATTTAGCATTGTTTGTACAGCCATAAAAAGCAACACCATGAGATTGGTTGTTCTGCTGATACCAACTTGACTATAACTAAGCCTGTGGTGGCGCTGCAGTGCACTTTTGTGACGTATCTGCCCATTGTGTGTCAGATTGGTAGCATCACGAATATCAACATTGCGTGAAATTGGACTAAAATTATCATAAATTGGCAAATATCAGACAAAAACAGCCCCAAAACATCGCAGAAATGTGATATTCATATCACAACAGAGCTAAGCTATACATAGGTGTGTGTATTTCTCCTGTTGGGCTTCTGGTTGCTGAGATATCCGGCCAAACATCTGTCCTCTGCTTGATGTGACAAACTGTAGTGTAGATGTTCAGACCTGTGTCAGTCGGTAAAGCGTTTTTTCAAATATTTAGAGATTTTTTGATTGAGATCCAAAAAATTAAAAATCGGACCAACGTGCCCCAGTCTCCCCTACTTGAAAGCGTATCTATGGAATGGAAAATTAGTGTATCATATTCCCGAACCATGTAAACATAGGTATAGACCTAAGAATTATTCCAATATTTCTGTAATCTCCGCAGATATCAGCAAATAGATATCAAAGATACTTTTTGTTTTTGTTGTGGCAGCCAAATTAAACATATATTATATAACATACAATGATAAAAAGGTTTTTGTGTTATTCCTTGACCCTGAAAGCATAGGTATAGAAACAAAAACTTTTCGGTTATCTCTATTAGTTTTGACATTAACTGAGGTGACGACATTTTCAATAATGGCCGCCGAAAACATTCATATCATATTCTAAGGTCTGTTTTCTGGCCCAGAATCCCTTATTTGACTCTCATGCAATAGCAGCAATCCATTGAACTCTGAATTATTAATGCACAACAATCGATGGACATCTTCAAAATATCTAATGTGCAATTTGAAAAAATTATGAAATTTCGAAAATTTGAAAGTGCCCCCTATGGTTAAAAAAAACAAGTTTTTTATACAGTTTAGGATACTGACATATAGCTAGAAATTTATAAAATCAGTTTATGCTGAATAAGCATTGATATTGTGGGACTTTTTGATAGATATCGGGGACTAAAACTTGAAATATCATAAAATTACAGAAAAAATTGACTTTGACCTTGACCTTAGGCAGTCACCTTGACCTCCAATAAAAATCAAAATCATCCCAATAGGTGCGGAATTGCCCAAAACATATAGTTAGACACTAAAATTGTCAAATTTGGACAAATCTTAGCAGAATTATGACATTTTTAGTATTTTTTAATTCTTTGTGAAACGCAGAGAAATTTACCACCCTCCGATATCTATAAATGCTTATATCTGGCTTATGAAGGAGTGTTCCACGCTAGAAAAAGTGAATTTAGAATATTCAAGTCATGTGTAATCATCCTCCATCATAAAATTTTCAAACCATGCGCTGCGCTCTGGTTCCTATGGTGCTAAAGTTGGCATGTTTTCCCATTGAAACCCATGTTAAAGGAATTTTGCGCCACACTTGACACCCTATTTTCAAGTGGGGTAAAATCAAGGAAGAATTGAAATCACAGAAAAACGGACTTCACCAACCTTCATTATTGTGTCTAAAGGGCGTTTGGTGAAAATTTCGTTAAGATCCGGCTCGGGCCACGTTTCACCCCCCGCATGGTTTTCTCAGAGACAGCCAATTAAGCATATTGTAGGAGGTATTACTTTTCATATGAGCTTTCTCTGATCCAAGTTATCTGACAATGTTTCTTCCAGCAGATTGAGCGAAATGAGTTAATGCCCATTGGCTTCATTTCACTGACTTAAACATGTTATTGAAATCCCATATGACCATCAGGGATAGTCTTATCAAAGAAAGAACGCAAAAAATGAATTCCTTGCCCATGATAACCCCAAAATAGAGGTATCATGTGAGAATATATGACGCTTAGTAACGAAGTTACGTTAATCCGTCAATTTTAGGGCGGCCATCTTGATTTTGCGCAATATGGCCACCAGGATTGCTCAAATCACCAAATTGATGCCAAAAATGAATTCCTCAGTCAGAAAAACCCCAAACTAGACGTATCACTTATGTTTTTACGATGCCCGGTTGAAAAGTTACGAAATCGCCGATACCCGATGGCGGCCATTTTGGATTTGCCAAATACGGCCACCAGGGGGTGAAATCCGCTTGGCGGTCGGTGGATTTTGAAAGGTCTTGGTCATGGCTACCCACAACCAAAACCTCATAAAATCGTAATAAAGTGAACGATTTTTTGACCAAGCCCCCCTACTACATGGACACTGAACTCACTCCCTTTGGCGAATGAAAAAGCGTTTCTTACGCTGCCCTGTGATGACAGTGCTTGGGTGGATTGTTTCCGAAACCAACCACATAACTTCTTCCTGATGATCGGAGGTCATAATTTATATGCATTTTTTCCTCTTACTATCTTAAAAATTGTGCTTTGTTTAATCGTCAAAATCATGTAGAGTAGGTCGGGGCAAGCAGCCCCCCTTAACTTCGAGGAGCAATTTGACCTACTTTTATTGTCGATTCTTTGAATGCTTATGATGTCAGGAAGATATCACTTGACTCTCTTTATAACTAGTGAAACAAATGTCTACCAATTTAATAAAGGAGTTACAGCCATTTTTGTAAAAAAATTGAAAATGGCCTTCTTACCCCACCCAAGCAGGTCGTTTCATCTTCATATATTCAGGACGACTCCAGTAATTGTGGGCTGCATTTGGATTTATAACCAACTGCAGACAAATCGACGAATAGATGGTTGATGAATAGATAAAAAGAGTAACTCATCGAAATTTAGATAGTAACATTGAGAACAAGACAGTAAGGTAGAGAGCTTTATATGTAAATCAAGATACAGTTACGTAAATACATATATGATAGTAATCATGTTTGTTTACTCAGGATTATAGATGCAATCTGTTTTACAAACAGGTACCGGTTATAAATAAAAAATCAGTAAATATGTAGATAAACATTATATTAACTGACCTGTCCATAAAGGACAGCATTGGACACATGCACTTTGAAGAAGTATTCAAAAGCCAATTTGACACTACTTTTGGCTGATGTTCCTTGAAGTCCCTTTCAGTTCGCAAACAATGATGTGAAAATTGTGATGTTGCTATCTACTTTGAAGTTGGTTTGCCAGTCATGACTCCATTAAAATTGTGTTAAAATTTTGATTGCAGTCATCCTTACAGTGTATAATGAATTTAGGGTGTTTTCTTTTTGTAGTCCCAAAATCTCAAAGCAATAATTTTATACAGATTGCTTCTGAAATTTAATTGATTGTATTTCAGTTCCACAACTGAGATTCTTATATAATTTCAATAATTAAAGTTCCTCTCCACTCCCTTGAAGGAACTGTCATTATTTAATACTATAGAAAAAGGTTTAAACATACAAAACGAACATTCATAGGCGTAGGAGGTCAATTAATTTTTTGGGGGGGGGCTGCCCTTAGAATATTGGCCAAATTGCCCCAAAAAATAAAAACTCCCAAAATTGTCTGCCCGAAACTGCATGAAAAATCGACTTCCCAAAATTTTTGGGGGGCTGCCCCCCTGCCTCCTACTCCTATGCGAACGTTAGCTCTTGTCTGGCAATATCGCTTGTAAATTCAGAAAAAAGGTTTGTGCATTTTAGACATTTTTTGATATAACCGCACAAAATATTAATCAGGACTTATAATTCCTTATCTCTTTTACATAAAAAGAGTGTCCGAAAATTTCAACAGACAGTAACATTCATCTTGTATGTTTTACACAAACGTTTATTCAGTGTACCATAATTATCATAATGCTCTGATCTTCTTTTACAAATCAGAATTGACAATTTGTTTTACTCTTTATATGAATAATTTTGCTAATTTTCATATTAAGTATTAGTGGGAGACAGACAGTGAAGTGAAGTAAGCCAAACACTTTCAGGGTTGTAATAAAGTTGATTTGTTGAATGTCTGCCCTATGGCAGATTTCACGAAAAAGCTGCAAAATGACTTACCACAACATGTCCACAAGTAGATTCTCAGATTTTCTCAGGGTGCTTCTTCTGAGGATAGCTGGCAGTACCAAAAAAAGCTGAAATCTAAATCTTTTATCGTGTCAATCCATTAAATAAAATCATGGGTAAATAATCTTTTCTGTTGGATTGGTAGGTCAGAGTAGCTAAAAATATGGCCTTGTGCTAATGTAACAACGATGAATGATGTAGGACGGAATTTTTTATGCTGATCCTACTGCAATATAAATGAAGTCACCAGCAGGGTACCACCCCTGACCTGCTCTTGGGAGACCTGGCTTTCAGTTCAGAAAAAATGTGAGATCTAATCATGTGTTTTTTAACGTGATTTTTATGTACAAATTTTGCTAATGTAACACTATGAAATGGACGGATGCAAAATTGCAGTTACATTAGCAATAAAGAAACAGGTACCACACACAGTCGTTTATGTTTTTGGTGATGTAAATAGGCAAATAAGACACGTTTTTCAATAAAATATCATAATTTCATGTTTGAAATTGGCATAAGTAGCGAGAACACAGAAAAAAATTTCCATGTAAAAGTTGCTAATGTAACCTCAGTGTCCTGAGACGGAATCGAGTTACATTAGCAGTCTTCTTTTATTTTTCATGTTTTTCAAGCTTCATAATGACCAAGACAATTAAAAATGGTTCCAAAATAATTTTCAAGATGTTTTTTATCTATCCCATACCATTACATTTTCCTGAATTGGTTTTAGCAGATTCCACAGAGTGCCAAAGTAAGCATGTCTGGTCACCAGTAAGTTTGGTCGTCCAAAAGTGTCCTCATGAGGCATAAAAAAATATTTTTTAAGAGGAAAAAGCTACATATTTGAGGAATATTTTATTGATATTTATTATATTCATTACCTCACAGATATACTTAGTAATAGGTTTACTTGCTTCAGGAAGCAACAGAGAGATAACAAAAGGGTTGGAAAGTTTAAGGTACCTTTTAAGAGCACTTTTCGTGAAATCTGCCCTATGGAGGGGCTGGTCGATCTTTATTGGGCTTGGTTCACTGCTCCAAAATGGAGCCTGGAATCTCAATCAACAGAGCACTCTGTCTACTTTATGGCAAGGGCTCACTTCAACTTTCCAAAACTTTCTAGAAATAAGAAAATCATTAATACCAAACTTGTATGGAAGATCTGACAGCAGTGTATTTTCCCAAAGCAACCTCAGAAATATTCATGACAACACGGAAGAAGAAAAACTGTGACCCATCAACTTCAAAGTACAGCTTGGCAAATTGCTCTCAAAGAGAAATGTTTTTATCCTTTGAATGAATCGCTTACAACTCTGCATCTAAAATAATCAAGTATTAATGTCTGTTTTAAAACACTGAATTATCGATTATGTTACACAAATAAATCTAAAAATTATTAGTGAACACTAGGAGACAATGAGATAGAGTAAGCCCAAAGTGTGAGATATTTACAAACAATCCCACAGAGAATTTTTCCACCTCAAATCAATAGAACTTCATTTGTCTTTCCGCAGACTAAACGTCTGGTGCCCCAATCAATTGGCTGGGTCATCTTTCAATTGATATGCATCAAAGACACCACAAATCTCACATGGGAAGAATCCAGGAAGTTGCTTTGCCTAATCTTAGTGTTATTATCGTTTTCATAGCTACGTGTTTTTCTAGTTTGCAATTTGCTTCATTCAAAAACTGTGATGTCAGAAATTTAGTAGAATAATTTCGTTTATCACAAGCACAGATTTCAGGAAACTAACAACGTGCGGCTGAAAGATGCTTCTACGAACTGTAACTGAACCAAACAGACTACTTAGCCTCTGGAGAGTTACAATTAATAACAAAAAAAGTTGTTTGAAATTGTGATGACTGGTGTCTTGTGAAAAACAATAACAGATTTTGTTTGGAAAACAATGAGGTGCAACACTCAGATTAGACATGCATTGTTTGTTGTGGTTGTACTCAAATAGGCCTAGTAACATTGCCTGATAGTTTTAAATTCCTTTGTCATTAACTGTGATGTCAAACTCTGAACTGATATGTCACAGATTGAAGTTTAGACCAATCGCATTGACAGATACCCAATGATGTCACGGTTTAACTGCAAAACGAAGTTTTCAAAAAACACATAGCTATGAAAACGATAATAAATGTTTCTTTGAGGCTTCGTTTTTAAGACATCTAAAGTTACATGTCCAGTGCCCAAATCTCAGCTGACATATTATTAATTTTTATCGACTGGTTACTTTAAGCTTTGTTGTTAGTCTTTAACAAGATCACCAAAGAGGAAAATGGTAAATACAATTGCCTTGACGAATTTTCAAGTTTCAATAAGATGGATTTTTGAGGAGTATAGCAGGTAATTCTAGACTATTTTGTGAAGGTCTCCTGTAAATTTCAGCTTGTTACTACTTTGTTTCAGGCCAAATTTAAGGGGACGATGTCCTGATATATTTGTTTCTTAATTACATAATGCAGTACTTTAATTATCAAGTCCAGGCAATTTGCTGCTCTTGTGTCGCTTAATTTTTTCAAATTTAAAAATATCGGAAATTTCCCTGCAATGGAATTTCATGAAAGTTACAAGGAAAATGTATCAACTTTATCCCCATCAAATCATGTTAAAAGGTTATACATTTTTTAGCTCATATTGCTTCATAATAAATCAATCAAAGAAATGAAATCTGCACTGTTCCATGTTCATAAAATATATTTAAGGATGGTATACTTTCTGTACCCAAATGGAAATCTAATATCTATAACTAGTATCAATTCTCCATATCTAACCACTGAATATCTCACTAAATCTACATAATAACTGTCTCCGTTTGAAGATGAGCGTATATTAGGGTGGTCCAACATCCAATGGAAAATAATAAAAGTGTAAAATGTGGTGATGGTACCCCCTAACTTTTTTCCTTTGACCATGAGGAAGAAGTGTGCAAAATTTCAGCCAAATTGATTAATGTTTAGAGGTGGCTCATCAAGGTTGAAGTTTTGCTATATTTTGCATTGAAACGCCTATATCTGAATAGTGAAAATTGTGTAAAATCATATTTTCCTTTCATTTGAGGCCTATTAAGGCCCTAACCAACTGAGGAAAAAGCAACATAACACTTGTTTTTATATCTTCCTATCCAGGTTTAAAAAAAAGTGATTTGTCACTTATATTATTTAAATTCTTATGTCAATTGATGTGTATTGGGCGAAAATTTGGCAAAATTGGTACGCCAATATAGATTTATTAATAAGTATCAAAATTTATTGGAGAGGATCATTAAATAAATGTTTTGGGATCATGACTGAGTCATGCCATACTACCTTCAATAAATTACTATAGTCCAGCATGAAAAAGAGTATGGGATCACATCAGAAGGATTCTATGTACTGTGTAATAGAAAGCTGCCGTGACTTTTGATAGTGTGATGTTCTCAACATCTTTTCTCAATTTCTGGCCAAGTGGTATTTTGACACATGCTACAGAAACTTTTTTAAAAAGAGGTGCAGGTAGCAATTCCTTCTTTCGCAACTACATGTTCCACATATATACCAGTATGCAAATGACCTATTAATAATTCTTAGGCGAGATCTTGGACGAATTTCTAAGTTTTATGTGCCAAGTAATTCATGCGCAGCTGTGGAAATTAGAGATACCCTAGAAATAATCGTGTTGGTTATGCAAAGATCGCTGCTCAAAAATTATTAAGTACTCATGAAATCAAAGTTTGTTCTTTGATAATAGAACACAGTAAGTTGTCTTTCCCGAACAGGTATCCCTGCAAAAGATAAAGTGCCTCAAACATTGTACTGTGACTGACAATAGCAGGGAAAAAATGCTTCTGTATTGTAAGAATCCCTTTCACAACTGATTGGTCTTACAAATTTAATAAGGTGTCAAACAGCTCAAATTGTATTGGGTAAACTAATCATGTTAATGTTCACATCAGAAGCTTCCGGGTGTGAGAAACTTCCAAGACTGGCTTATCTGGGAATAGGTGTCATTTATAATAAAACCAACCAAGAGGATGGGATTTGCATTCTTTATCATGCTAGACTAGAATAATTTATTGAAAGTAGTATGGCATGACTCAGTCATGATCCAAAAACCTTTCTATGAAATTTTAATATTTATTAAAAATCTATATTGGTGTTCCAATTTTGCCAAATTCTCACCTAATACACATCAATTGACATAAGAATTTTAATGATATAAGTGACAAATCCCTTTTTTTTTTATTGTGGAGAGGAAGATATACATACAAGTGTTATGTTGCTATTTCCTCAGTTGGTTAGTGTCTTAATAGGCCTCAAATGAAAGGAAAATATGATTTTACACAATTTTCACTATTTAGATATAGGCGTTTTAATGCTAAATATAGCAAAACTTCAACCTTGATGAGCCACCTCTAAATATTAATCAATTTGGCTGAAATTTTGCACACTTCTTCCACATGGTCAAAGGAAAAAAGTTAGGGGGTACCATCAATGAAATTAGGATATATATTTTTTTGGACCACCCTAGCGTATATCCTATATTTCAAAGAAGTTTATATTTATAAGTGATTTGTAATAATTATATTTTCTAACTTCCTTTCATGAAACATTCTATTTTGAGAAACAATCTATTTGCAGAACCAATAATCTATAGATCCAACAGTATCATTATGGAACTCATTGAGCAACACTCTATACAGATCTATGTTGATGATTTAATTATTGTTAAATTGCATATCCTTGTTTCAGTATCTATATGTTAACCATGTCTAAGTGATTAAGGATATGGGCCACCATGGACACCATATGGGGCAGGGGCATCATGTTAGGGTGTACCAAAAAATGAAAAAGTTCTCTGATCTTAACACCTATCGGTCAAAACATAAGGTTTGGTTAGTAGATCACTATGAAATTTTTTTTTTGAAAATCGGAGAAGTCCTTATGCCGGTCCAAGCCTCTTGAAATTTACATGTCAAAAAAGAGCAAAAAATCGCCATTTTCGCCTAGTTTTGTGCCTAATATGCCACCTACAACTATGACTTATACCTAAAAGTGTGTCTAATTACTCCTTTCTAAGTCATGACTTGGATGACTTTTATGTTGGGTCAGTTTTATCATTTCTAACCCTCAAAATAACCCACCTTTGGTCAGAAATAGCGTAAAAATGCTCTTTTTTACCAATGAAGTGCTGTATCTTGAGAACTAAAGCAGATAGAGACATGATATTGACACCAAAATCTCCAGAATACCAACATTTATATTCATCTTCAATACATTTTAGGGCCCTTTACCCAATCCTTTTTGAGTTATTAGCAAAAAACCAATTAATTGCCTTTATTTTCATGGGAATCGTCAGTGAAAATACATTTAATAGCACAAATCATTGAAGATAGGTACCTGGTGAACCTGATTTATCTGCTATATATATTATCAGAGACAACATAGTGATATTATATAATTTGAACACAAAAAAATATTTTATTATTTATGGTGAAGGAGTATTACAATACCATGGATTACTTATCGAAATCAAAATATTGTCTTAATTGAGAAAGGCATTCAAGTAAGTGAAAAAATTTGATTTGTTACAAAGGTTACCATGAAATCAGGGGAAAAATAATTTTCTTTGTTGTACAATATGCTACTAAACCAGCATTGCATGTTATCAACAATTATGTGTCTGAGAAACAATTTGTCAAAAAGGGTAGGCTGAGGTGTGTCTCCAATTGACAGTTATGAGGACATACTACAATGATATGGAACTTGTGAAGGGTACATAAATGCAGTACAACATGAATTAATATTTCTAGCAACATTTAAGATATAATAATTGCTTTATCGTGAAAATAAAGGCAATTAATTAGTCTTTTACTAATAACTCAAAAAGTATTGGGTAACGGGCCCTAAAATGTATTGAAGATGAATATGAATGTGGGTATTCCGGAGATTTTGGTGTCAGCATCATTTCTCTATCTGCTTTAGTTCTCAAGATATAGCACTTCATTGGTCAAAAAGAGCATTTTTACGCTATTTCAGACCAAAGATGGGTTATTTTGAGGGTTAGAAATGATAAAACTGACCCAACATAAATATCATCCAAGTCATGACTTAGAAAGGAGTAATTAGACGCACTTTTAGGCATAAGTCATAGTTGTAGGTGGCATATTAGGCGAAAATGGCGATTTTTTGCTCTTTTTTTGACATGTAAATTTCAAGAGGCTTGGACCGGTATAAGTACTTCTCCTATCGGTCAAAACATGAGGTTTGGTTAGTAGATCACTATGAACCAAACCTCATGTTTTGACCGATAGGTGTTAAGATCAGAGAACGTTTTCATTTTTTGGTACACCCTACATCATGTACTAAGGACAACCGCAAAAGACAAACACCAGATGGCCATTTTTCTAATTTCCAGAAGTTGCCAACAGTATGGATAGGTTTAATGAGTGCTTTTTTAATTTTTGGTTTAAAAGACTTCCTTTTCCCTCATATTTTCCTTCTTGTGTTCATATATACATGTATTAACCAGAGAAAAAACGTCAATATCATGCCAGGAAGGTAATATGCACGAGCAGAAATTTTCCATGTGATTGTTCTCATTAAAGGGAAGGGATTCAGTCATCTGTTCATATCATTACATATATTTACATTTATGCAGAATCCTCTATCAGGAAATAATCAAATACAAACTATAAATAATATTACGTAATGTTATTAGGCCTATGTAATGTGAGGTTGAGGAGCCCAATAGAACATTGTGATTTCTGGCATCAAAACTGAAACAATGAACATGAAGATTGTTGTGTTTCTTCTCATTCTGGTCGTGGTGGTACATACACAGGTGAGTATTCATTTATCAATAACATTTCTGGTATTATGCACTACAAATAACATAGTCATTAATATTCATCTCATTAAATAACTACAATATAATTAAATAGCTTCCTATGTATGATCACATTTTAGCATGAAAATAAGAGTGCGATAAACCAAAATCATGAAATTGATATTACTAAAAAATCCCCCAACAAATTATTTTTGTTTTTGTCTTGTAATGTTCACATGAGTTTGCCAGTAATACTGATGAAAATTATAATGGTTTATTGCTTCTATGATAGACAAGTAACGGCAGTTTTATTTGATTTCTTTTGACAGGCCGGAAAAGGAGATGTGAAGATCATAAAACAGCCTGAAAGGACAAGCACCACTGAGAAGAATGTCTTTGCAAAATCAGTAGATCCTGCCAAATGCTTGGAAAAAGTCAGTATTTTATGCTTTATTTAAGAAGACTAAATTAGTTAATTTTTTTTAACTCAGTGACATATTATCTTTAGTACACGCAAGAGTTCTGGTTGCAAAGCTGACTGACAGTTTTCGCAAAATTACAATATAATTCATAAGTAAATGCCAAAACATGAAAACGGCACCAACTGGAATGAAAAAAATATTTTTAAAGACAATAAAATTCATTCTCACATAACGTGCATGCATATAATGGAAAAAACGTTTGCTGGAAAGCAAATTTGGAAAAATTCATTAGGGAAAAAAAGATAAATAGAAAAATTGGGGGGGGGGATTTTGGAAAATTCGAGGGGAGAATGTAAAAAAATGTTTGGGAGGAAATTATTTTGAAAACAAAATTGGGGAGGGGGGGGTATAAAGGCAGGCTAAGGAGTACTAGCACTTTCACTTCAATGACATGCAATACTGGAAAAAAAAAGAGTTATTCAGCAGCCAATTCCTAATACTTTGAAAATGAGATAATAATAATGATAATGTTTATTTGTTTACAGTGCATTACATCAAAATAGCGACCTCAATGCACTGTACAATAATACAAAAATTCATACAATATATTAAATTAATTAATATTGTAATTAAAAAACAAAAATATAATAAGAAATCGGATAAAAACTCTATTAAAACAAGTTAAAAGAAGTAAGATCTAAATAAGTGTGTCTTCAACCTGGCTTTGAAAGTCTCATACACTGTTGTGCATCTTATCTCATTGGACATCACTGTGTCGGGTACTTTTTCTGTTATAAGTTCATATTTAATTGTGAATATTGATACTTATATGGCTCAATTTTGTAAATAATAGAAAATATATTTGTTGATTTGATAAAATATATTTGTTGATTTGATATTAATTAAATTGCTAATATTGATTTGCAGTGCCCAAGTGATTGCTGTGATGTAACAACACTTCCTAATGGCGACAAAGTTGTGACATGTTGTACGCCTCCAACCCCATTTCGTGTAAGTATATAAAAAATGTAATTGTCCCAGTTATTTTAAAAGATCATAATAGAAGTGAATAGAAGAGAATTTTTTTTCATAGTTAAACTTCCATTACATATATGCTTAGGAATTCCCAGTCTGCGGAGGAATTTACAGTCAACAGATGATGAGTACTCACACTGTTTATTTAGCTGCTAGTGGATATCAACATAGGTGCATTGGAAGTGGGGGGGGGGGACGGGCAACCGCCATCCCAAAACCTTGAGAGAAGGCCCAGATTCAGACATGGAGCCTATGACCCCAGTCAGATGATCAAGTAAATATTTTTGCAAACTGTGCTTTCCAAGCGATCTCATTTGACTAATATTTTAAAAACAATGGACATCAATGACCTCATAACAGGCTCTATCCATTATATTTAAATTCTCTTCCAATTTGTCATTAAATAACTTGTGACCTCATTGACACTTAGTTAGTGACGTGTTTTGAAACATTGAAAGTATGGTACATGACCTCACTAATTGCTTATATCATGAGTCATGGGGAATAACATGGCATCGCTGAAGATATGGCCTAGTTCAAAAATAATAAAGCCAAAGTGTGATGTGACCATGCATATCTAAAGACCACATAATATTGTAAAAACATGTCTAAGAAATTATATTTACCATTTTGCTGTGATTTCTGGAAATAACTTATAAAAGCTGAATATTGCAAAATTTCAATTTATTTTTATTTCCAGGGCAGAAAAATAAAACCAGATTAAATGGTAACTTATTTTCAAAGGAATTGATTTTTTTTTTTTGGATGACAAAAGTCATACATTGTATGCTGTGAAGTCCCAAAGGCAGTTTCATCCAAATTCACCAAATATTTTATGAGGAAAGCAGTATTTTTGGAAATTTGGTGGCAATATTTAAAAAAACACTTACATATTTTGTCCTCAGATGTATACATATTTTCCTCTAAAATGATTTCACCTATACTGTGTCATGCGCCAGGATGTGGGCTTTGAGTCGGTACAAAATAAGTGCCACTGAAGTGAATACGAACAGATCAAATGATGAAAGAATTGTGATTTTTAGCTTATTTTTCCAGACAAAAAGCCGATTTTGGGTAATGGTGTGACACAAAAGTAAAGAAAATGTTCTGATTTTCACCCAAATTGATTTTATATGCATTATCAGTAATAACTGGATGAAGCATATATGAGTAATTACAAAATTAAAGTGAAATCTGTATTGGTTATTGCCTTTTTCGACAAATTGGCCCCATATTTTGAGGAAAGCTTCACAAAGAGCAAAATGTTCATAATTAATCATTGAAACATACTCTACTTACTGAAATATTGTGTCGATTATCACTATGTACAAGTGATATGAGAATGAATGCTTCAATCTATAAAAGAAAACAATAAAAATACTATCAATATTTTCCATGGCGCAACGCTTGCAACAAAGCCACATGTTGGAAATTGTTATATTTTACCATCAGAAACCAGCTGCTGACCTGGATTACTTGAAAGTTTGCAAAACTAAACAGATTTTGCAATATTACAAGCCAAAGTAGATTAAAAAATGAGCTGTTATAGCTCTGCAGCACTGCAAAGTATTCTAGGCGTTACGCGTACGACGGATTCACCTACCCTGCTATTCACTTGAATTTTTCAATGAACTAGATTTTTCATGACTATAAAAAGCCTCAGAACAGGCAAGCAGGTATAATACTAAGTTTAAAAGGCAAAAAGATTCAGCTGACACATATTGAAGGGAAGCTAGAGCATCCCAGATCAGTAAGCTTAAAATTTGACTTAATTTTTTGAAGCCTACCTTTGAATGCAAATAATTCAACAATGTCAACACATCTATATAAAAATACTTGTTTGGAGAGTCTGCCTTGTCATGT
This sequence comes from Platynereis dumerilii, assembly GCA_026936325.1. Taxonomy (NCBI): domain Eukaryota; kingdom Metazoa; phylum Annelida; class Polychaeta; order Phyllodocida; family Nereididae; genus Platynereis; species Platynereis dumerilii. The sequence continues at coordinate 37,684,755 of JAPTHN010000010.1, read as the reverse complement.
CTTTTAAATGTGAACTTGTTGATACACAAATAAAGTGTTGGGAAATAGCATTGGAATACGTCAAAATGTGTAAAACTGATAGAAGTGGTCAAATATTTTAATTGATGAAAAAATGCATGTTTTTCAAATAAATTAAACAATATCTTGTCATACTGCTTCTGCCTCACCCAATACAACTTAATACAATGCTTGTACTTGTTATTTACAGTGTAAAGATTGTTAAACAACTGAGGATGGATTTCCAAACATGTGAAAACATTTTACTATGCATCAACTAATTGTGATCTTACTCAAGAGGATGAATACTTCTAAGTTCTACTGAAGGGTGCTGTCGATTTTAAAAGGATGACATTCAATGAAAATTGTTCCATATTTTGGTATTCTGCAGACCATTAATTATATTTGCATTAAAGAAACTATCTTATCTGAAAAACATTATTTGTTATTTGTCATTTTTACATAACCGTGCAGAGCAATCACATTGAGTGCCTATATGTATAATCGCACACACTCAAGATTCATAAAAATTATTTGTGTATGAACAAGTTCACATTTAAAAAACAAGACAAGGCAGACTCTCCTAAATCTCTGCGTCATAGGCGTACTGGCCAGCACGGGCGTAGATTTTTCATTCTTGCTGGGGGGGGGTGATTTCGGCATATGCCAAGTAAGCAAGAGGTCCTACGGTCCAGAAGTCACGTGGCGGGGTATTTCGGAGGCCATATATTTGAGATAATCTGAGGTAAATTCTGAGCAACCTGGAGCTCGTATTTCCAAAATACAATCGATGTATTATGGAAAAGACAGCTAAAAATAACTATTGATTCTCAACATCAAGTAGAATTCTAGGGGGGATAATCATATGAATCTGCTTTCAATTAAAATGGTGCTGTGTTGTGGAACAGTTTACCTGTTGATGTTAAAAATGCGCAAAATTTGCTATGTTTTAAAAGAGGTCTCAAGGAACATGTTTTAAATGAGTTTTAGATTTTAGAATGGCTTTTTAACTTTATTTCTTGTGTACATACTTTTTTAGACTTCTTACTTCTTCTGTACATACCTGTTTTTTGCTTTCTGTCACAGGACCAATTTTTACAACAGTCTTATTTTGCTGAAATTGTAATCCTGTATAAATATATTTAAATAAATAAATAAATAATATGATCATCCCCCCAATGCTCATCTTAGGAAGGATGCATCCCCAACCCCAGGATCTATAACCCTGCTGGCCAGCCCAGGGGTAGCCACTGCTTCCTCTTAATAAAATAAATTGGGAAACACTAAAAATTCAGGCAAGGAGAATATATCCAAGCATATGTTGAAATAGCATTTTTGAACTTCAATTAATGGTTCCCAAACAATATTATTTGAAATGGAAAGAAATCTAGATCAGGAAATTAAAGCAAATCTTGTGTGTATGGTTAATTGGTTATTGCATAAAAACGAACAAACAAAAGTTTCTACATAACTGTGGAATTCTGTACTTGTCAATAACAACAAGTTGTCATGTATGAACGCAGATACGCCATAACGCCTACTTTTAAAAGGGAAACCACTTTGATAAACAGAACCTTGATTTTTGACATAGTCAAATATTTGTCAATTAGGTTGAAGAAGGCAACTATGGGTTCTCTTCAGACTTTTACAAATATGTCTGTCACAGTCTGTGTTTGGTTGCGAATACGAAAAAATGAAAAATGACCTGTCCCATTCGTCATGCTGATAAGAAACCTTGTCATTGATTATGGACTTTTCGGTAATTATGGAATGCATGCGTGAGTCAACAGCTTACAGTCCTTGTCATACTTACGTGGAATCTCAATTTTTTTTTCTATGCTGTTGAACTGTGATGTCAGAGATGACTCTATTCTAGCATTGCAATATATGTAAATTAACTACAAGCTGTGATGTCATTTCAAACTGGGTCAGATTCCCCAGCTTCTAGCCAATGTTGATCCTCCTGAACTGAGCGTCACAGTTTTAACACAGTGTCAGAGTAAGAGTTTTATCAGGGATAGCCCCTACAACTACGTCATCACAGCTTGATAGCCAATGGGCTGACCGTAAACTACGTCATCACAGTTCAAACATTGGTATATTGAAGGAAGCATTAAATTTTTGATCCCAATGATTTATCACAGCTATCACCAGTCTAATCCTACCAAATGGCAGCTTTGTGAGCATTCACAGTAGACAACTGTTATAATCCCCACAGAGTTGTTAGATAAATCTACAAACTAGCCAACTTAAAACTTTAAACTTTGATGGAAGTTGGCATAAACAGAAGGCTTTGACAATTTGTTTGTAAACACATGGCTTATGTTATGTATATTTGTTCTGGCAGCCCATTGGCTGAGAGGCTGTGATGTCAAACTTGCATGGGTTTTCCCAGACCCAATTTTAACTCTGACACTGAGTTGAAACTGTGATGCTCAGTTTGGTGGATTCACATTGGTTAGAAGCTGGGGAATCTGACCCAGTTTGAAATGACATCACAGCTTGTAGTTAATTTACATATTTTGCAATGCTACAATAGAGTCATCTCTGACATCACAGTTCAACAGCATAGAAAAAAAAATTGAGATTCCACGTAAGTATGGCAAGGACTGTAAATAACTCATCACTCATGCTGCAGAGAAGCAAAAGGCAACTTCTATCTCACAACCTATCACTAAAAACAATTTTCAGAAGAAAAACACCAATAACAAAGAGTCAAAATCAGGAAAGGCTTCTGTAAAAACACATGGTCACTTCATTCCAAGGTGAACAAATTGTTCTTGGAGTAGTTGAAATAAAACAAAAAAGAATTAATTTTTCTTGTACAGTGTATAATCTTGCCATAGCTCTTAAAGCTTCACAGTTCATAATAGATTTTGACAATAACAATAAAGAAGTATACATGAAATAGGTGCAAACAGTTTTAAAAAATATATGAGTAGAAATAGATGATGAAAGAGACTAATCCACTGTCAAAATGTCCACAAAGAGGCAGGTGCTGGGTCCAGATTTCAAAATTGTCTTGAAATCAATAGCATTGTCAGTTCAAATGGCAGTTTGTTCCACACCTGAGATCTTGGGACACTGCCTGGAAGCCCAAGCCTTCATCATTGAAAGGAATTTCTAGGAGGTATACTTTACTCATTATGTCAGATTCATTTTTGGTACAGTATATGTGAAGTGCCATTCAGAATTGACAATGAATAGATTAAGGAATAAATATGCCCCAACGAAGAAAAAAATGTTCAGGTAAACGCTAGTGCTGTTATTGTTTAATTAATATGAATGGAAGTCTAATAAATAGGCATACCATATAATATATATGATACTAATGACATGATTTTCAATAAGGAGTTGTTAGTCTGGCCTGTCACTCCTCATTTAAACCCTTGGCAATTGAGGTTTCACTCACATTTGTGAAGTTAATCCAAAACATCTTCAAATTTCTCGCTTAGTCATTTTTGGAGCTTCAGGTCAAAAAGATCTCAAATGACGTAGAGCTTGGAAGTCTGTGATTGCAAGACTGTCACAGGCATCTAAGAAGCATGAGTCATAGCAACTGGACATTTTAATAAGCCCTTGCAAACCAATTACCCTGTCAGCGTGCCTCGGCGGTCCAGTGTCGGCCCGGCGTCGGTCCGATGTCAGCAGCATCGGACAGGCTTTGGGCCGACGTTGGGCCGCCGAGGCACGCTTATAGGGTATAGTGGGAAGAGGCAGGGATAGGGATCATTCACATGGGGTTGTATGTATTTAATATGTGAAATATGAAGGACTGCCATGATCTCACCAATCAACCATGGTAGGCACTGAGAATCGTGCACTTAGCATGCAGACATTTCTGATTGTATATCAAAGTAAATTACTTTATTAAATGTTTAATATAAATTAAATTATTTTAAACAATCGAGACTCACAATCATGTTGTAATGCAGAATTATAATGTGGAAATTAAACACTATCATATGCTTGCAGAAAATGACTCCCGGGCTAACTTAATTTTCTCAATTTTTTCATCCAACAACCATGCACAACACAACATCAGATTCTATTGGCCACTGTTCTGATATAAACCCTGGAGGATGATTCTAAAAGAAAATTTATCATGATAGTGTTGAAATTGTCAATGTATCAACATAGGAGATAAACTTGTCTTACGTGTTCCTTTTGTCCCTCAGAAGCTTTAAAAAGTGTGTCCTCGTAATTTTTCTCAATGGCAAAAACAAACAGAAAGTCACATCCATCTGATTTAGGACTGAATGATCTGCCCAGTATGTGCCATAAACTTTAATGGTGTCTGAGCAGAGGATATTTAGGTCGTTGGCACTTCATCAATAGCTGATCTCATTCCTTATGCAAGGGAGTATTCTATATCAGTCATCAAAGCTTCCAGGAGAAAATAAAGTCTGATTCAGTGAGGCTTTAACAATGTGACAGAAATATGACTTGCGTATGATGTATTGCAATCTCGCAACACTAGTGTAAGGTTTATAGACCTATATGATCTGTTTCCTATAAAACAAAAGTGAAATAGACCTTTTTTCAGGCTGCTGTAGCTCGTTGCACCCAGGGTCAACAGCAATGTGAGCTTGCCAGTCATGTGATCATCAGTAAAGGCTTGTCTAAAAACACATGGTTGCGTCATTCAAAAGTGAACAAATTGTTCTTAGAGAAGTTGAATTAAAATAAAAAGTAATTAATTCATCTTGTCCAGTGTATAATCCTGCCATAGTTCTAAACACTTCACAGTTCATAATAGATTTTAACAATGACATTAAAGAAGTATACATGAAATAGGTGCAAACAGTTTTAAAAAATATATGAGTAGAAATAGATGATGAAAGAGACTAATCCACTGTCCAGATTTCAAAATTGTCTTGAAATCAATAGCATTGTCAGTTCAAATGGCAGTTTGTTCCACACCTGAGATCTTGGGACACTGCCTGGAAGCCCAAGCCTTCATCATTGAAAGGAATTTCTAGGAGGTATACTTTACTCATTATGTCAGATTCATTTTTGGTACAGTATATGTGTGAAGTGCCATTCAGAATTGACAATGAATAGATTCAGACATAAATATGCCCCAACGAAGAAAAAAATGTTCAGGTAAACGCTAGTGCTGTTATTGTTTAATTAATATGAATGGAAGTCTAATAAATAGGCATACCATATAATATATATGATACTAATGACATGATTTTCAATAAGGAGTTGTTAGTCTGGCCTGTCACTCCACACTAACACACCAGTGTAGGTTTCACTCACATTTGTGAAGTTAATCCAAAACATCTTCCTATTTCTCACAAAGTCATTTTTGGAGCTTCAGGTCAAATGACGTAGAGCTTGGAAGTCTGTGATTGCAAGACTGTCACAGGCATCTAAGAAGCATGAGTCATAGCAACTAAATATTTAAGCGCTTGCAACCAACTTGTGGGAAGAGGCAGGGGTATCTCAAAAGCAGAGCTGGGCAGCTGAGTGGTGATTGTTCACGGAGTCTAGGCCCAGTGCATTTTTTAACATAGTAACTGGGAGACCAGTTGACAGATTTTCCCAGACACTCTCATTAATTTCACATTCAGTTTGTCACAATTTGTATTTCTTGGGTGCATTTGAAAGCGAGGCTTCTTCTTTCCAGATCAAAAAATATTGTATTACTGTCTTTGCTATTATACAGTTTTTACTTTGGCTGATGCCATCTTTCTGAATGCCAATTTTCATAAATTAAAATTTGTCAAATTTTTTTAAAAATCCTGAATCAGCAGTCAGCTCAACAGTTAAAAGTCCCTTTTGCAAGCATGTCATTACACAAATATATCTTATGGGCCTTCAGCTGATTGATAAATGTCGCGCATCATGGCGCTACAATGATCCGTCGGTCTCCCAGTCGAAAATCCTTAAAAAATGCTCTGTAATCAGACTAGGCCTGCATAGAAAGTCTTTCCTCATTGGTTTCACTGGCTTGCACTGGGCAAGTAGGGATCATTCACATGGGGTTATGTGTATTTAATGTGTGAAATATGAAGGACTGCCATGATCTCACCAATCAACCATGGTAGGCACTGAGAATCGTGCACTTAGCATGCAGACATTTCTGATTGTATATCAAAGTAAATTACTTTATTAAATGTTTAATATAAATTAAATTATTTTAAACAATCGAGACTCACAATCATGTTGTAATGCAGAATTATAATGTGGAAATTAAACACTGTTACAATTGACTGTTAATATATCATATGCTTGCAGAAAATGACTCCCGGGCTAACTTAATTTTCTCAATTTTTTCATCCAACAACCATGCACAACACAACATCAGATTCCATGAGGAACAGAATCAGAGATTTTGACCAGTAGTTTGGCCACTGTTCTGATATAAACCCTGGAGGATGATTCTAAAAGAAAATTTATCATGATAGTGTTGAAATTGTCAATGTATCAACATAGGAGATAAACTTGTCTTACGTGTTCCTTTTGTCCCTCAGAAGCTTTAAAAAGTGTGTCCTCGTAATTTTTCTCAATGGCAAAAACAAACAGAAAGTCACATCCATCTGATTTAGGACTGAATGATCTGCCCAGTATGTGCCATAAACTTTAATGGTGTCTGAGCAGAGGATATTTAGGTCTTTGGAACTTCATCAATAGCTGCTCTCATTCCTTATGCAAGGGAGTATTCTATATCAGTCATCAAAGCTTCTAGGAGAAAATAAAGTCTGATTCAGTGAGGCTTTAACAATGTGACAGAAATATGACTTGCGTATGATGTATTGCAATCTCGCAACACTAGTGTAAGGTTCGCAGGCCTATATGATCTGACAAGTATATGAGCCACTGTTTTGATATATGTCCCTAAACCATGTTTCTCTTAGATATTTATTATCGCCTGGATGTTAAAAAAGAAAATGTGTCAACGTGACAGATAAACTTGTCTTGTGGGTTACTTTGGTCCGCAAGAATCTTTAGCACTTCCTTGTTTTTTGCTCATAGCCAAAAACAAAAAGAGAGTCACATCCATCTGATTTAGGACTGAATGATCTGCCCAGTATGTGCCATAAACTTTAATGGTGTCTGAGCAGAGGATATTTAGGTCTTTGGAACTTCATCGATAGCTGCTCTCATTCCTTATGCAAGGGAGTATTCTATATCAGTCATCAAAGCTTCCAGGAGAAAATAAAGTCTGATTCAGTGAGGCTTTAACAATGTGACAGAAATATGACTTGCGTATGATGTATTGCAATCTCGCAACACTAGTGTAAGGTTTATAGACCTATATGATCTGTTTCCTATAAAACAAAAGTGAAATAGACCTTTTTTCAGGCTGCTGTAGCTCGTTGCACCCAGGGTCAACAGCAATGTGAGCTTGCCAGTCATGTGCTAGAACACCTCTAGTTTACAGTGGTGCAAGCATCTCTTACTAAGACTCTTAGGCGTTCTTAACCAGTCTCTCTCCAGAATTTGTTAATGTAGCACTTATGATGATTTTTCAATTTTTCAAAAAAATCACAAGGACAACTTCAATATGAATGCAGGAGGTCTTGAAAGTTATGTTTCTAATTCATTTTTTGGTTGTTAAGATATATTTTGCTTCAAATAGTGCATACAAAATGTTACTACGGACTGTTTATATATTTGCATAGTAGATAACGACTCTAAAGCTTACTTCATTTTCTCATTTCTTTCATCTAAAAAATGCACAACACAATATCATAATCCGTAAGGGACAACATCAGAGATTCTGACAAGTACTATATAGGCCACTGTTGTGATATAAACTCGCAAAGCATGACTCTAAAAGAAATATATCATGCCGCTGTTGAAATTCACAATGTATCAACATGGGAGATAAACTAGTCTTGGGAGTTGCTTTGGTCCCAGAGAAGCTTTAGTACATCCTCATAATTTTGCTCAATGCCAAAAACAAAAAGAAAGTCACATCCATCTAATTTAGGACTGCATGTTTTCCCCGTTATGTGTCATAAACTTTAACGGTGTCAGCTTCATCAATCGCCCTAATCTCTTATGCAAGGGAGTGCTCTTGATCAGTCATCAAAGCTTCTAGCAAAAAATAATGTTTGATTTAGTGAGGCTTCAACAATGTAATAGAAATATATGAGCACAGCAGAGCAATGTAAGAGAAATCTATGAGCTAACGTATGATTTATTTCAATCTTGTAACTTCAAATAGAATGCAGAATTTATGGTGCACATTTATTTTCACAACATTTCACTGCATTAGATTATAGCAGAAGTAAATGTTCATACTAATTTTCTATTTATTTCATTTGTTCAACATATGAAGTTTACCATGTACACCAAACAGTCATAGGGGAAGGTGGGGCATAACCACCCCCCGGGGCATAACCACCCACCAGTGGTTCCAGGGAGCTGGTGCAACTTAGTGAAAATATTGTTAGTGGAGGTGATTTAACTTCTGTTAGACACCTTTTTAATCGAATAGCACGACCAAACTTACCAGCTCGGTTTTTTTAGATTTAAGTGATTTCATCTAATTTTTACGTGTGACGGTATGTTTGATGACATTTAACATAAAGGAGATGCAAGGGACTGGTGATAGGCATTGTGTTGGTTCATATACCTAATAATTTTCAAATGGGATTTAACTGTCATTAAATTATGTCATGAGTGATAATAGGGGTTGTAGTGGTTTTACCCCAACATGGGGCATAACCACCCGCCCCCGGCAAAGATACCATTAGGGAGTGATAGGAACAGAAGGGTTATATCAGAAAATGTACTGTAAATGTGTGAAAAACTTGGGTAGGGGTAACATAGATTTCGTTATTTGGGCTGTCTGAAAAATGTGAAGATCGGTATTGGAGGCAGATAAATATATCAGGAATCGTTACCACAGCAAAAGTGAGAACACGGATACTGTCGATGCTTTCCAAGTCAAGTGCACCTGCATTTTCATCAGAAAGGGACAGAGTGTCTTTCGACCACATATGGAACTCCTCTGCTTTTTGTGTCCCTATAGTAACTTGGGGTGTTGGATATGTCCCATGAGGTGGGTGGTTATGCCCCGAGCTTGGGGTATAACCACCCACCTGGTACCAAAAACTATTTCATATCCCTGTGCTAAAAGGGAGAGTCATTTGATGCTGAGGGTAGGGCATATGATTGTACTCTAAGAGTGTGTCATATTGCCAGCAGAAGTTCTTGATTGTGTTGGTCATTACAATTTCACAGGACATTTTGTCTTAGGGGGGTGGTTATGCCCCACTTTCCCCTACTTCCATTTTAGCAATGGCTGTTTTCTTAAATATATTTTGTTTGTCAGTATTATTATCGTTTTCAAAAAAGAATGATCAGAAACATCAAGGCATTCACTGAAGATATGGGAATTATCAATCAACTGCAAGGTAAGGCGAGGGTATGGTGGGCGGTCAGTCTGGTGAAAATGAGAACTGCATGCTGCTGCCACCTGATACAAAAGTTGATTTTCTATGCTACAGCATTGCTGTCCCAAGAAATAGTTCCAAATTCATTGCACATTCACAAAATTTCTATTCTACATTGATGTATACCAGAGTCAGGACTCGGCAATCACATTCTCTAACGAAATAGACAAGGCCATCAACACACTCAGAAACATCCCCGGTGTCTTCCAGACAAAATTGTGTGTCTTCCTCTGGTCGAAAGTTGGTGGACGCTCGCAGGAGCTCGCGGAATAGCACACTAGTCACTAGGTGGCAACACAAGACAGCATATGTCCTGATCTGTGGCAATGCAAGAGCAGTCCACTTGTAGACAGGTGGGCGGTTGACACTGGATGGATACATTACGAATAATATGGTAAAAGAGTGGAGAGATATGAGATATTGTTGGCTCATATAATGTATGATAATTATAAGATAAATACATTCGCCTCAGCATGGCCGTTTTATGCATGCATTTGGGAAATTAGGAATGGCAATATTAAATATAAGACATGAAGGATACCGCAAACATAATTAATGTAACTAAAAAAAAGTCTAAATAGATGAGATACACAAACAGGATCCATGTGCTGAATAAGCTCTTTTACTGATATGAAGCACCGTTAGGAATTCCTTCCATATATGCATGCAAGTATTAATGCAATTTGGATGCCAATGATTATACATTCTGCTGCAAAGCAATGACTCATGGGCATATACATTTGCATGCAGGGGAGTTATTAAATTACAATTTTATGACGGTGGTTTTTGAATTTGGAAACTGTTTTAATTCAATATCAGCATACATAGATGTTCTTTCAACAAATATGCAGTGTACACTATTTGACAAAATTATGCAAACCATTTTGAAATTTTGTAAAGCATAAATATCAAAAATGTATGGAAACCAATGTTATTCAAATAGATACAAATTATTGCATAATAATTTGCATAGCTTGACAAGGGCTGCAAGAAAGTAACATTTTTATATGAATAGTTACCAAATGATGAAATGATTACGTTGGGACAAAGTAATTTGAAGATGTAACATTTTTAAGGCCGTTCAAAAAAATATATGGATTTTGCATAATATCATCAGGTTGTTGAACTTCTTGCTGCACTGAAATGAGCTTATGTACATTGTTATAAGGGGATCTGGACCTATTCATCAAAATTGTCTTGACTATTTACCTTATGGAATCGTTGCGTTGCTCCCTCTATGACATCATACATCGTAGCCCTGATACTATGCACAACTCCTTGCAGCAGTGTCAATGAAACAGTTTTTTAGAGAATGTTAAATAATATTCTGTTTGAAGTTCTTTTTTTTCCGCATCCATCATCAATTCACAGTGAAAAAAGAACTGCACAAGCACAAGTGAAATTCCAGTCAATTTAATTACTGAAAACTAAATTAAACAACTGTCAAAATAATAATCTTGTGTTGCAACTTTTAAAGAATAAATTTAATATATTTTGTTAGGAATTGCCAAATCTAATCAACTTGTAAGCCATTGGGCTGTTTTAAAGTGGTAGAGAACATCCAGCTGTGATAATACTCTTTATCGTCAACTCAAAACATTATGGCTTGAATTCTGCTTCCCCAATGTAACTTAAACCATGATGTCAGACTGATGCAGTGTGCAACCCAAAGTCAATGATATTGTTACCAATAAAGCTTCATACATATCTTTGCAGTGACATCGGTGACTTTTAATATCTGTCCTAGATCATCTTCCAATGACAAGAAGTTCCGTATTTTCTCTGATATTAGCTGTGTGATCATAGATGTAAAGTTTTCGTTTGAAACCAAGAAAAATTAGCTTTGTCAAGCAATGACGCGTATACATGTGCGACCCATGTTTGAATTGACAATGAAGTTATATTAATACAAGATTTCACTGATTCATGGTGTGAAGTTTGTCTGTGAATTATTTCTTATGTTTGTTGTGGATGTGGTAAATTTATCTGCCAAATAACTTCACGTCTCAAGTCATTGTAAAATGTGTTCAAAACTTAAAGATTTGATTTAATGAAATGAATGGGTTTAATAGTAGTCTGAGATAAATTGGACGCTTTTAAGCAATATATCTTCTTTAAAGAACATTGACAAAACCAATAATGTTCAGTCAAGGCTTTGTAATCTTCAGCCTCATAAAAAGCCAGTATATTGGCTGGTTTCATTTCCCCGGACCAAATAAAAGGATTTTATCTGTTGGGAATTTTGTCTGATACATCGTAAACTAACTGGCAGATATCTAGAAGAGAGTCTCAATTCTTAAGCAGCATTTTAATTAACTTGATGTAGAATGAATGGAAAATGATTTCAAGCAGTAACAATGTTCAGTATGGCTGACAGTCAAAGGCAATGTGCATGGATAGAAGGATGATTGGGGCTGTACGACGGTGTACGTCCTGTACACTGTATTCAGGCACTTGGCAGGCTAATTTTGACAGGAGGATCGAGGACACAGCAATGTAATGAGGCAAAGGATGATTGGAATTGTCATCCATCATGGGTGGACTGGCAACAGCTTGTTTCAAACCCCTGGCCAGCATTGGCAGCCCAGCCCGCTTCCACTGAGCTAACCCTTCCCGACGAAAGGCAACAAAATGGGTGACACTTATAAGATCAAGTGTTTTGTCAGCTTCTAAGCAATACAAAATGCACTAGTTTGATGCACCAGCATAATAAGAAAGGGAGAAAAAGACATTCTCTGTGGCGGGGTAACATCATATTCTTACACTAGTTTTCCACAGAATATACATTGTATCATCTTAAATTTTACATTCCTTTTGAGGCTGAGGAAAAGCCTAAGACAAGTTTATCTCCCATGTTGATACATTGTCTCACCAACACCCAGACCATAAATTTTGTATCAGAAACATGCTTTGGGGACTTATATCAGGACAGTGGCTCATTAACCTGTCAGATTTCCATACACTTGTCAGAATCTAATCTGGGATGTGCATGATTGTTTGCAATCCAGGACTCAAAAACAAAATAAATGCTTCAATGTAATGGGATCTTTAATTGTGAGAGTATTCAACGTCTTTTTGAACATTTTTTGTAATTATGTTGCAGAATGTTATAATAGTCCATTAACTTATATTTTTGTGGTATGCTTCCCTTGAAACCAAATTAATAATTATTTCAAAACCTTATGCTTTGACTTTTAAAATGATGATGAGTACTCTCTGTAGTAAACAGCATCTGTTCACTAGCAGACAGCTTTGGTCTATTTATAGCCAAGCAGTGTGACCTAATTAATGCCCTGCTGGTCAAGCCTCTTTGAGCATGAGTAGTGCCAATTAGCAATCAACAATTTTCAAATCAGTGGGCTTTCAACTGCCAAAGGGACAACTTCTCAAGGTTTAACTATTTAAAATGGTATGTAGAATTTATTTGTATTATCTAGCTATAGTTTACATGTATTTTATATGGATTGTGAGTTTGTATCTATGTTTATCAAAATCTTTCATTGTTTGTGTATTGTTGTTTTACCTGCTAACTTTATAATCTCTGTGTTTGACATATACATTCCATTGATCAGCTGATTGCATGAAATTTCATTTTGATAGTAGCTCCATGCTAAACCACATATTTATTGTTTATAGGGTAACATTTAAAGAATACCACAAGACCATTTCTCTTGGATCTGATGCAAGGGTTGCTACAGTTTGTAAGTAAATTATTGTGTTTGCATAATTTTGGTATTAAGATGGTTTATTGATTGACCTTTGGTGTATTTACATTGTGTTTATTTAATAAGATTTTAATGTTGTTGATTTTCTAACTATTTGTACATTTAAGTCATTATGATACTTTAAGTTAATTCTACATTTAAGCATATTTATTCATAACTTATTGTGTATTGCTAAGAGTTGACTTTTATACCCAAGGCTTATTTATAATTGATTTACAAAGACTGTGCGGCAGCAAACCCTATAAATGTTTACTCATAATACATTAATGTTAAGATAATTGATTTACATTAATGTTAAGATAATTGATTTACTTGTTGGTTTTAACATAGTAAAAGGTGTTTCTTTGTATTAATTTTAGATTCACCGATCGTGATTGTGATAAGATTCTTGACATGATGACGATTACGATGATCGCGTTGAATAAAGTGGCATTTTAAATTTACCTACTTGCGTCGGAATTCTATAGTGAATAAACTGCAACGTCAATTGCCACTCAACGATTGCCGCTCGACTCCGACTACTTTTACATAATGGCGGAAGCAGCTGAATATAAGAAGCAGAGAAAAACGTACAAAGGCATGGTGACAAAACATGCGAAATCTTTGGCGCAACACATAGCTGAAGAAAATGTTGAAGCTTTGAATGATCGGATGAAGCGCCTGAAAGAGACGTTCGACAAATTTGAAGAATTTCATGATAAATACCACGCTACTTTAGAGGATGAAGGTGAAGAGGCAGACAGTGAGAAATATTTCTTTGAAGTTCAAGATAATTACGTTGAAGCTGTCAAAGGTGCAAGAGGATGGCTGCGGAGATTCTCTCCACCCAGGGATGTCAAGTTACTCCAAGGTGAGGTACCTGGTGCTGATGAACAATATCAATTTAAATCTGCAGATTTTATGGCTATTGCTTGTTTGCCTCCTGTGAAAATTGATGAGTTTGATGGAGATATCTTAAAGTATCATCAGTTTATCAAACAATTTGATGAGTGCGTAAAGCGTCTTGAAGATGACAACAGCAAGTTAACAAGACTTCTCCAATTTACATCAAAAGAAGCTCACAGAGCAATTGCTCCATGTGTTCTGATGTCCGATGGTTACGCAAGAGCACGAGAAATCCTAGCAGAGAGATATGGAGATGATTACTTGGTTGCACAAATGCTTGTTAATAATATTCGAAAGGGAAAAATTGGTGAAAACTTCAACAGACTTGCGTGATCTGGCAGATGAAGCTAACAATTGCTACCAGACTCTGCTCGAGATTGACCGTGCGCAGGAAGTTGACAATCAAAATTGCATTGGTGATGTTGTGAAGCGCCTACCAGATTACATACAAGATCGATGGATACGAAAAGTGATGAAGATGAAGAGTGACCAGCGCAGATATCCATTGATGAAGGAGTTTGCTCAATTCCTCGTTCGGGAAGCTCAAGAGGCCAATGATCCGGTTTATGGTCGCTCGACGCTTAGGAATGCTGAAGAGAAGCCCAGATCGTCCAAGTCAAGTCCATCTTCTATAAACTTCTCGTCTGGTATTTCTGCTGATACTAATTATTTGAAGCCATGTCTACTTTGCAAGGAACATCATAAGTTATTTCAGTGTCAAGAATTTAGGAATATGAAGCCCCAGGAACGTTTGAAATTTGTGTTCAATCACAACTTGTGTGAAAATTGTTTACTGTCTAACCATTCTACTACCCATTGTAGAAAGCCTACCGTTTGTACTGTTCCCGGTTGTGGCAAGCGTCACACGAAGTTCATCCATGTGGATCCTCAGCCAAGAACGGAAGTGAGAAACAATGGACACGAAGAACGTAGCTCCGTAACCATGATCAACGCCAGTGCAAGTACTGAATGTAAGGTGAACATGCCTGTGGTATCAGTTAATGTGAATGACTGTTATGAAGCTTGTGCTTTATTGGACACTGCGTCTAGTAACAGCTTTTGTACTAGATCACTTGTTGATTCTTTGGGGATTGAAAAGTCTCGTGATGTGAAATATTCCCTCAATACTTTGAATGGTAAGAACTGTGTTGACTCTGTAGCTGTTGATTTAGAGCTTGCTTCCAGAGATGGAACTGGGCGTCTGCGGATGAAAAATGTGTATGTTGTAGACAATATTCCTGTTGTAACGTCTGATCCTAAAATTCAAGATTATAACCACTTCAAGGGAATTAATGTAGTGGCTGGTGGCCAAAAGACACAGCTGCTGATTGGACAAGACAATGCAGAGGCACTTGTGCCTCTGGAGGTTCGGAGAGGCAAGATAGGAGAACCCTTTGTGACTCGAACCCTGTTTGGATGGAGCATCAATGGTCAGGGGAACCAAGATGATGGCGTGAAACAAGTTCAGTCTCATTTTATCAGTGCACTTTCCGTGGAAACAAGTATTGACTGCCTACCTGCAAGAGATGAAGATGCTCCAATTTTTGAAGTCCTTGACAAGATCCCTAAAGTCTCTCGCATAGAATATTCATCGTCGGAATCCCTTAAACAAGTCCAAGAGATTGGTCTTGTGAGTGATGGAAGCAGGGATGCTGCATGTTGTCCGAAATTACAGTTTGATTTGACGAAATGTGTTACCGATGAAGTTGATACCCACTTGACTATTTCTCATGATGGTAAAGCTGAAGACATGAAGGATTTTAATGCGTTTTGCAATGTGATTGGAACCAAGTTTTGTGATTTTAAATTATCTGATGGTTGCACCGACAATCAATGTGTTGAGCCATTGCCATTGGGCTCTTTGTTGAAAAGTCATCTGCATGAGGATTCGCCTGAAAATTGTTCCAACCGGTCATGCTTGGGAAGAGAAGTCCCATGGCTCCTGTGGTTGGATCGGTCGAGGTTCAAGACATCTCGCGAAGCACTGCCTCTTGATGAATTGAAGACCGACGAATCCCTTCAAGACTTGCCATCGTTTACAGATGAAGAATAATTGTGATACATTGTGCTGTGATTGTTACTTGATTGATTTATTTATTTACATACAATTTTGTGGTTATTAGAAATTATGCATTTAAAAAAAAAAAAAAGGTTATACATTTTTACATTATATTTATTGAATGTGTTTACATAATGTAATTTATTTGGTAATTATTGTGTGTTCTGATTCGGTGGTAGGAATTTTATTGTATATGTATTTGAATCTTGGTAATTCAAATGAGGCGGAGTGTAGTAAACAGCATCTGTTCACTAGCAGACAGCTTTGGTCTATTTATAGCCAAGCAGTGTGACCTAATTAATGCCCTGCTGGTCAAGCCTCTTTGAGCATGAGCAGTGCCAATTAGCAATCAACAATTTTCAAATCAGTGGGCTTTCAACTGCCAAAGGGACAACTTCTCAAGGTTTAACTATTTAAAATGGTATGTAGAATTTATTTGTATTATCTAGCTATAGTTTACATGTATTTTATATGGATTGTGAGTTTGTATCTATGTTTATCAAAATCTTTCATTGTTTGTGTATTGTTGTTTTACCTGCTAACTTTATAATCTCTGTGTTTGACATATACATTCCATTGATCAGCTGATTGCATGAAATTTCATTTTGATAGTAGCTCAATGCTTAACCACATATTTATTGTTTATAGGGTAACATTTAAAGAATACCACAAGACCATTTCTCTTGGATCTGATGCAAGGGTTGCTACAGTTTGTAAGTAAATTATTGTGTTTGCATAATTTTGGTATTAAGATGGTTTATTGATTGACCTTTGGTGTATTTACATTGTGTTTATTTAATAAGATTTTAATGTTGTTGATTTTCTAACTATTTGTACATTTAAGTCATTATGATACTTTAAGTTAATTCTACATTTAAGCATATTTATTCATAACTTATTGTGTATTGCTAAGAGTTGACTTTTATACCCAAGGCTTATTTATAATTGATTTACAAAGACTGTGCGGCAGCAAACCCTATAAATGTTTACTCATAATACATTAATGTTAAGATAATTGATTTACATTAATGTTAAGATAATTGATTTACTTGTTGGTTTTAACATAGTAAAAGGTGTTTCTTTGTATTAATTTTAGATTCACCGATCATGATTGTGATAAGATTCTTGACATGATGACAATTACGATGATCACGTTGAATAAAGTGGCATTTTAAATTAACCTACTTGTGTCGGAATTCTATACTCTCTGAATCTGCTGCATATTATTATCTACTTTAGACTGCTTTCATGCCAATAAACTCATTCAACATTTATCATGCCACTTCATCGCATATTTATATAACAATTTCCTTGGACATAAAGACCTTACTTGACATTGTGAACATCTACACCTGACATAAAAGAAAATTTATATTTGTAATTTGTAACTATTGCTGGTTCCGGCGTGTGGTATGTAACATTTCTGATAAGCATTGTGCAATGTTACAGCTCAGAGTTTACAAGCACAGAGTTGTCTAGACAAAGACCATGAGAACATTAGCCATGGTTTAGATATAATAGCATAAACTATATAAACCTGTATATTTCAGTGAGCATAAGAAATGAGAACAAAAAAATTGCAGAAATATCTGGGATAGATAAA
This sequence comes from Platynereis dumerilii, assembly GCA_026936325.1. NCBI lineage: Eukaryota > Metazoa > Annelida > Polychaeta > Phyllodocida > Nereididae > Platynereis > Platynereis dumerilii. Next base: position 37,667,070 of record JAPTHN010000010.1, on the reverse strand, counting down.
TCTCTTTAATGCAACAGAATACAAACTATAAAATTTGTCCGTGGAATAATATCCAAACAATAAATAGTCTTCTTCTGCCAAAGTATCCATTACCAGTAATTAGTATATATCGTTGGTTCCAAGCTTCATATAATATACATATTTATCCCACCAGAAAATCAATCACCAGTTGTCTACCAAACTTCAAACTGAAAAATTAAATTGGAGAATTATAATTATACAAGGCTGCAAGACGCTCTAGTCAATTTAAAAATCAGATAAATTGTAACTGATTAAACAGTGAAGACATTTAATAACTTTTTTTGAAGATATCAAAACTGTTTTTCCTTTAGTAAAGTAATAATTCATGATGAATCAATGGTAGTCAATATTCTTAGTTTACTGACATTAATATAATGCAGATTATTTGATGCCACCATTTCACTTCTAGTTTTGAATTTTGTGGTTCACAATCAATAAGCTAAAAGTTATGCATATGTTTGCAACACAGTACTTATGGAAAAAAAATTAGTTGTCACAGGACATTTACACTTACTGAAGGAGAAACTTGTGGAGTCTATGGGCAACATGCCACAACCTTCTTCCCATTTGGCAAATCTTTCATCACGCAGCACTTGCTTTTGCACTGAAAATTGAATTGCAAATGATGGTGTTAATCAGACCAGCCGGTTCATGTCTTATATTTTTTTATGTGTTTTGATATTTACATGAACATTATCACCAATAAGAAATATTCATTTCAACTACTGTAAATGCTTTTTAAAAATCATATTCAACTTTTGATATATGAAATGATCTGATAGTTAGAAGTTTATTATATCATTTTAAGACTGAATAACTTTTTACAAATGACTCACCTTTGCCACACATATGGCTGGATCTACTGTTTTTGCAAACACATCTTTCATTGTGGTTCCTGTCACCTTAGGGTGCTTCGTGGTTTTCGCATCTTTTTCAGTTTTAGTATTTTCGGTTGTGGTCACTTTAGGGTGCTTCATGTTTCTTATAGCTGTTGTAGTTTTGGCATACTTATTCTTTTCAGGGGTGGTCAATTTGGGGTGCTTTGTGGTCTTCAAATGCCTTGTAGTTTTGGTATTTTCAGTTGTAGTACCTTTAGGGCCATTTGTGGTTTTCACGCCTGTTGTAGTTTTGTCATACTTATTCTTTTCAGGGGTGGTCAATTTGGGGTGCTTTGTGGTCTTCAAATCCCTTGTAGTTTTGGTATTTTCAGTTGTAGTAACTTTAGGGCCATTTGTGGTTTTCACGCCTGTTGTAGTTTTGCCATACTTATTCTTTTCAGTGGTGGTCAATTTGGGGTGCTTTGTTGTCTTCACATCTCCCTTTAGTCCATCACTAACACTCTTGGCCTGTTTAAAGAAATGAAATGTTATACAGTGAATATCATTGTTAACAAAACATATTTCACAGATTTTCAACTTTATTCATATTTTTTAAAATGAACAAACAAAAGAATTATTGCACACCTGTAAAAAGGAACTCTTATTTCACAGATACTGCCTTGAAACACCCGTGCCTTGTATAAATACACGAGTCCTGATTCTAACAAACATGACATTGTATCAAAACTTGCAAATTGTGGAATACTTTTCCATGGTCTGTCTGACTTGAATGCCCTTTTACTGTAGATTAACGGAAGTGCATTTCACAACCAACTCCTCTCAATGTCATGTGGATCACTATTTCATCTGTGAATTCATTTGTTATGACAGACAAATTTGGGGGTTGTGATATGAATAAGGAGTGTTACTCATAATTGTGATAAACTTAGAATTTGCAAATGAGATAATAGTAATGGCTCCTGAGATTGCTGACATTGCCTCAAAACTCACAGTTAGACAACTCAGACCTCTTGATACTTGAAGTATCAGATAAGCAGTTTTCATCGACGTACTCAGAATCCAGAGTATGCCGCCTTGAATGAGGCAAGCTCTCAAATAATTATGTAACTTGGGAAGTGAAACAGCAAAGCTACATGTAACATAATTTGTAACTTTCTAGAAGAACTGCAAATTTAAAACACCAGATAACTTATTCAAGACTATGGGCAGATGTCATTTGTTTTGAAGTACATTTTATCAAACACTGTAACTAGACACTAAATACTTGACTCACCTGTGCATAGCTTGCTACAGCCAGAATGAAAAGACACACAGCAATCTTCATGTTCATTCTTCTTTAATGCCAATAATCACACTGTCGAACAGACTCACACTTCATCATATTTATACATGAATATTCACCTTTTTCTCTGAGTCATTTCCTAACAATACTGATTCAATTTACAGAGGAATCTGTGAATGTGCATGCATGATGGAGTCTTTTCTGTTGATGATCATAAATAAATTGTTTGTAATGTGTTGGTAATAGCCAAAAATGCCATGCCTGGTACTGCTACAAGGACACTACATGATGTAATCAGATATTTTAATCATATTTAATTATTCAGTTATCTTGATAAATTAATTTCATTAGAGTTTAAAATAGAACTGTTTTCTGGCAACAACTTTATTCCATATTCATTACGATCATTAAATGCAGTGAACCAGGATTTATTTTGATCATGCAACATAAAACATTAGTCATTTGTGACCTCTTTTTTTATATACCTGCCATGTGATGTACACTATTATGAATTGATGATAAATCGATTAAAAGAAATACCATTCTCAGGAATTAGTTTGATTCCTTCTGTTCCTCATTGCTAATTTCATTTATTCAGAATTGGGACACCCCACAATTTCAAGTAGAAAAATGAGATGGTGATTTTAGTGGGTATACTGCCCAGGACAAGATGATTTTGCATTGCAGATACCAGTTATGGTTTTTTTTTCAACAAGATTTAATGCAGTTAATTTCAGAGAAAATTGTTGTGTGACGAGATCGATCACAGAAATCTAATAAAGAAGCACAGGTTCGACTCAAACCCTAACCCTACCCTAACCCTATGCAAATAGTATGCATAAACTCCATCCTTATCTTAACCTAAATCAAAATATAACCTTTGGCATTCTGTCACGTCTAATGTGTATACCCCGTGTTTTGTCATTCAATTTCTGTAATAGGCATCATGCATGCTGATTTTTTTTTTACAGTTCATGCATATTGAAACAGCCATTACTGGAATACCAACTCGCTCCATTAAATAGCATGTGCGCTTTAAAATTGTGCCAACAGCTGCCTTTTAATAAACACAGGTCTACACTAAAAAAAAAGGAAATTTTTTTACAGAAGTCACCACTCAAATTGTTGTAGATTGTTTGATTGTTTATTTGATAAGTGGGAGTGCTTGGAGTCTTCCTTGATGGTTATTTATTTTGCAGTATTAAATGGCAGCAATTTTTATTTATACAGAGAATGTGATGTCCACAAATATTCACAATTATTTATTCTGACCAGGCCCTGGATGAATTTATTCATTACGCCAAAACTAGGCAAGAAAGTTTTTATCAATTGGGTGTCCCTAAGATGATGCTTACTCACATTTGTGAAGTTAATCAAAGAAGTCTTTCTATTTCTCACATAGTCATTTGTGAAGCTTCAGGTCAAAAAGATCTGGAATGATCTCTAAAGTCTGTGATTGCAAGAGGACATATGAGCAACACTTTATAGCAGCTAGATTTGCAAGCCCTTGCCAGCTTTGTGAGTAGAAGCAGGTTAATGTTTCATCGTGTATATTATCGTAATGTTCATTTGTTCTGTATATCTACTATGGTAGATATATGAGTTATACCCACACCATGTACAGAACAATGTCATATTCCATCAGGGACAGAATCAGAGAATCTAACAAGTAAAGTGAATGGGCTATTGTCAGTCTGCTCACAGACTCTAAACGAACAGCACAGCTGGAGAGTCTGCCAGAAATCGGATGACCTCAAGCTGACATATTTATCAATATGCAAGTAGGTTAGGTCATGTCCAGGTAGATGGACCTCATCACTTGTGCTCATACGCACACCTGAGCTGCCAGCAAGATATAAAAAAGCATGATTTAAATGATAGCTTATGGTTTTCTCCAAAGAAACTAATTGAAACAACAAACGGACAACAATGAAACACTAAAGCATTCATTCAGTTGCTTTGAGAGATCTGAAACAAGTAATTATGTCTGTCACACCGGAGGAGAGTTAATCTTTTTGTTACAACTTCACAAATAATGTATATTGTGGTCAGGGCAAGCTTAATGAGCTTATACTGAGAAGTGAGGGTCTTCATGCTTGGCTGTCTGGCTGGGACGACTCACAATTCCCTGGGTAGGAAAATAATGATTCCACCAAAAAAAAGTTCCACAACAAGTACCACTTTGCAGCAATAGCAGCATTCTAACAATAAACTGGCCGATTAAAAGTTATTGAATATTCAATTCTAGACCTAATTCAACAGACCAAATTTTTACTCCACTTCAATCAAAAAAAGTGATAGCTGCTGAATCTGAAATCTCTTAGAGCTCACTGACAAGAGTCAGATCGATTGTAGTTTCTGTTATGGATTCAAGAGGGCAGCGCATACACAATTTTGTGAACCTGTTGAGCTCTAAGTTTAGAGTGGGCTATTGTTCTGATATAACTCCCCAAAGCATGTCTGTGAAGGAAAATTTATGGTCGTTGCGCTGAAATTGTACTTTATCAACATGGGAGATAAACCTGTCTTACGTGTTCCTGTGGTTGCTGAGGAGCTTGAGTGCATCCTCATAACTTTTCTCTTTGTCAAAACTAATATGGTACTCAAGTTCGTTTGTTTGTTTGTTTGTGTTTTACGCCTCTGCAGCGCCTTAGCGGGCTATATCGAGACAGGCGATCGCCGTATGATGATGAGATGAGAAGACTGTGAGTCTGGCACATACCCTATTAATTCAGGGATGCCCAGGATCTTTCAGTTGCCCCGGCATAGCATACTAGATACAACCCACTTCCATTTAAAGTCCCATGGGCTCAGACTAAAGTGAGTTCCCTGGGTGAGATTTGAACCCACGCCGTCAAAAATATGGTACTCAACCTTATACATCTAATTTAGGACTGAAACTTTTCTCCTGAACATGTCACGCTTAAACTTAAGTGGTGACTAAACTATGGATATCTCAGTCTGAGGAATTTCATCAGTAGTCCTCATTTCTCATGTATAAGGCATAGTTTCAGATCAGCCATCAAAGTTTCTAGCAGAAATAGAGTATGATTAAGTGAGGCTTGAACAATGAAAATTTCTCAGTGATAATTATACTGACAAACAATATAATGTTACACAGAACAGTCGGTGCTAGAATGAGATAATTGAAAATATTAGGAGGGTCAGTGGCAGCTCCTGATGACTTTGATGTAGTACATCAGTCGAGAACTATAAGGCAAATAGAATCAGGAAAGATGCTGGTTATCCAAGTTACAGTGAGTTAGAATTGTTACAAAGTACTAGAAGACTGCCAGTCAAGAATGCATTAACATTCCGCTACAAAGATACATTCACACATGAGATGTGAATGTTTAGTAATTGTGGGGAACTTCAAACATTCTACATTTTGAAAAAAAAAAACGATATAAATAGAAAATGAGTATGAACAAATAGTGGTCTATCAGTTGCAGTGAAAAGGTGGAAATATAAATTAGCAGCAGAAGTTCTGCATTAGAAATCTCTCTTTGAAGTTACGAGATTGTAAAACATCATACATAATAGGTTGTGCTAATATATTTCTATTACCTTCAAACTTCGCTGAATCAAACTTTATGTTCTCCTTGAAGCTCGGATGGCCGATCAGAAGCACTCCCTTGCATAAGAGATGAGAGCTATTGATGAAGTTCAATAGACTGAAACATCCACTGCCCAGACACCATTAAAATTTATAGCACATACTGGGGACATCATTCAGTCCTAAATTAGATGGATATCACGCTGTTTTTGTTTTTGGCAGTGAAGAAAATGGCGAGGAAGTACTAAAGCTTCTCAGGGTCCAAAGTAACTCACAAGACAAGTTTATCTCCCATGTTGATACATTTTCTTTTTTAGCACCCAGACCATAAATTTGTTATAGAGTAACATTGTTCGGGGACTTTTCTCTAACACAGTGCTCATATACTTGTCAGATCATGTAGGCCTACAAACCTTTGAATCCAATGTTGCAAGATTGTTATACATCATAAAAGTGCATGCTCATATAATTCTATTACATTGTTGAAGCCGCACTGAATCAAACTTTATTTTCGGTAAGAAGCTTTGATGACTGATCTGGAGTACTCCCTTGCATAATAAATGAGAGCTATTGATGAAGCTCCATAGACGGAAATATTCGCTGCTCATACATCATTAAAGTTTATAGCCCATACATGGGGACATCATTCAGTCCTCAATTAAATGGATGTGACTTTCTTTTTGTCTTGGGCAATTGTCACCGCTGAGCTTTTAGCTTCAGAGGTGTCTTCATTCCTTCCTCTTGCAGGAAGTTTCCTCAAATCGCCATGAACCTCAAGACCTTAATCTTGTAATGTCATTTGTATTATTATTGTATAAAAGTAATGTAATATATTATATTATTGTGTAATGAGTTACAATGATAGCAACGGGGTAGAACTCACCCCATGTTTCCATGGCAACAGTTACCCTGGTGCTTCTGCGCAGCTGCAGAACGCCCTAGTATCAATCTCTGGGGGCAAGCTTGTTTGCCCAGCCAGAAGAGAGCCCGCTCCCGCTGAGGTAGCAGGGGGGCTTCCTGTTCCCTGACGCAGTGACGATTCGTCAGGTAAGGGTATTGTTGTTAGAGGTATGATCAAAGGTTTCTCTTAAAGGAACCCCAGGTCATGGTTGATTGAGATGGCATTTAGTTAACAGTATACGTAATTCGTTAAGATCGTTGTTTGATGTATTGATAAGTTGAATGGCTTCTGTTCTTTGAATGACTTTTGATGTAAGTGTCTATAAATTGAGTATTAAACGAATAAGTGAACCTAAAATGTCGAGCCTCTGGTATTTCTTGAGTAGGTGTTTCGTGGTGGCAAGTGCTAGGGTGTCTCCCGCAGGATCCCCGGTAATGAGTCCATCTTCTCAGTAACATCAATTAGCTACCTCTGAGAGAGAGAGAACCCCAATAAGATGGCATGGAGGAGAGTCCGGTCTGCGGCTTCTCGGCGCTTGTTTGCTGTGTCACACTGTCTCTTGATTTACCATGTTTATTCAAAATTTAGTGACGTTTCCTTCCAAAACACTAGTCTTGCAATGCTATGGGCATACGGTTTCCTCGCATAAAGGAAGTTCACTACTTTGATGTAGAAATTCGATTATGTCACAACTTCATATCATGCATTGCGGGTTAGCCAGCTATGGATAGAGAGCATCGGCTCTACGCCATGCCACCGATAAGGTTTTCCCTCTATTAATCGGCTCTTGTTCTGCCAGGTCGCCAATGATAGTTGATTTTCCTTCTTCATACACATACAAAAAAATTCAAGTTTTAGTATGCTAGCTATGTTATCACGCCTTAATTCACCCACTAGTATAGGGGGCGCAATATTCCTACCAGGTAGCTCAGGGGCTTCGCCCATATCTTTATTTGGTTACCTATTAGCTTATGTTCAGCTTCGATATACCTGCCTCTCATCTTCCACACTTCTCACAACTTTACCCACACACCTCATCCAGACCCGGACCAGACAGCGCACTCAAGTCTCTGGGGCATCTCTCGCATCATTAGGCCTTGCTTGCAACACAGCACATCTTCCAATACGGTAGGAGCTCATTTTGCAAACATTAATAGAAAAGGCACTTGATTATTATTTCCTTAATTTATTCTTTTCTTCTCTTTATAATGTTTTCTTAGGCTATCTGTGCTTTATTTTTATATTTTAACATTACATCGACAATATGTCTGTTTATTTGCAATCACATAGTATACCATTAAGATTTTCTATACACGGCACTTAAGGTTTAATAGCCTGGTCCCATGGCCACGCTATTCTGCCTTCTTCTCTTCTCACTTTGCAACTTACATATGCAACACTTCATTTTCTTTTAACATCTAAATCGTCATTGCCCGTCCGGCGGACATTCTGGAGAATTTTGATTATCACATTCTGACTATCGTTCAATTATTGTTTTTCTTGAATAATGGCATGCGCTTCTTCATTTATGCACGCTCCCATTCATTTATTGACATTGCGCGCACTGGCTATTGATAGTGTATCGTGTTGTATTTTGTTATCTCGGGTCTACTGCTCTATTTTTATCTATCCAATGCCAGTTACTTTGGTTTTCTTTTCAATCAGGCAATCTTGTGAGTGTTTTTTCTTATTGAATTGTGTGTTGGGCATTTCTTCTTTATTTCTCCATTTCTTATCCCATATGGCTTTCAAGTTATATGTTAATTTCGTTATTTTTCGGGTCATTAGTTAACATGTGTTATGAGTTACACCCACGATTATTGCAGGGAATCGCTGTGGCACATTTTGTAGCCTTTGCTCTTATTTTGACTTTGGGCTCTCTTTTCATACGTACTCTCCCTCAAATTAGTTATATTTTCGCTCTAGTAAGTGCTAGTATGCATGGTACGCTTACTCTTCTTACTTCTATTTTTGCTCTGAATGTCTGTCCCGTTGACACAGCTGACACTTGAGCAGTGGTTACTTAAATTCCGTTTGGAAGCTCAGACAGCAGTTGATAGGGGATATTTGTCTGCTCGTGCTTCTCGTTATATCAAACATCGCACTCCTACACTTCTCTTTCATGAATGGTTATTGTTGGCCACCACTAAAAAGAACACTCAATGGCATGTCTACGAGTCGATACTAGACCAACTTGGCTATTTGACTCTTACCTTACCGGAGCTTGCTCTGTTTCGTGAGGCTTGTTCTGCTCGTTATAATACGTATTTGAGAAAACCTACCAATGTATGGCTTTACCCTCTTACCCTCATGATGTCAGAATCTGACTCATCCTCTGCTAGTACAAGTCAGGGTGATACTACAAAAACTAAGGGACATCTTGATGCGACTGAGATTTACACTGACACAACTCTTTCAGGTGAACAGCCTAATATCTCGGGCCAACACCTTGCCCAACAACCAGATAAATCCTCATTGACTGTTCCTTTACATGTAGAAGTTGGAGATACTGCTGACGGATCCCGTGTTTCCACACCCTCTCATGATAATTTAAAATCTCGTGAGGCATCACCTGGCCGACACGATTCTGATTCCGACGAGGAAAATTCACATCTTGCTCTTAAAGTCGCTAAGAATAAAGCTGATAACTCCGATAAAGATAATTCTGCTGGCAGTACCTCTGATAGTGATAACTCCGATAAACAGCATTTTCATAGGGATAAATCCCCAGCTCTCTCTGAATCTGAACGTCAGGTGCGTGATTCTAATCTTGCTGATAATCTCGAAAATTCTCATAGGGCTGAAATAACTGAGGATAATTCTGCTTCTCAGGCTGGTCCTTCTGACGCCTCTCTTATACATCAATTTGACTCTCAACAACCTGGTGCATCATCGTTTGCTAATACTAATCAACAAACGCCTGTGTCACATTCATTAGATATTGACGAACAGCCTGGTGCTGCTGCACAAACCCCTCCTGTTACGTCTACTGCAGACAATATTGAACACCCCCAATCACCTCCTGTTTCTCCTGGTCATTCTCTACACGGTTCTGATACTCATCACCATCACACCCCAGACGTCAGTCCACGACTCTCCCCTCGACATCATACCCCTTCACGTCTGCCTCGATCAGAGTTGAGCGACGACCAAATTCCTTCATTGGGAGGTCTTCGTCACCAGCATCACGTCCCTCCTCCTGAGGACCCTTTTCTGCTTGATAACGTTTCTAATAACACCTATCAAAACAACGAATTAGACCAGTCTCTTAATAACCTTCAATTTAATCACTCTCATCAGAATCCTTCATCTGAACAACACCCCCCATCACCTCCCCCGGGCCACGCACGGCCACCTCTCCCGCAGACTGATACGTCGCCCAGGACCACCCGGCCTGCACCAGGACCTTCTTCCTTCACTGTACCCCCCGTCCCCTTTAATACTTCTACTCAGGGAAGTCGGCCTGCATCCCTAACTTCTGCACAGACTTCTCTCACGAATACAGTTCAGTTTTCTACAGTTTCATATACTGTAAATACTATCACCAGACCACGTACAGCTAATACCACCACCCAAGTACTATTCCCATCTCATACGCCTCATTCTAGTCGTAAACCAGTTATAGGTTACACCGATCCCAGCCATCAGACACTTCTACATCGTCTATCTGCTCATCAACAAGTGAAGACGTGCTTCAACAGCTCAGCACTGATACAGGACAACTTACATGTTTATAGGACACAGAAAAAGATTAAATTTGTCACAGACGTAAAATAAATGACAGGGAACGCAAGCATCATCGCGAAATATTTTTTACAAGTCGATATATTATAAAAACATGGATCAAAGAATCAGCTCATACAAGATGTAAAATGTACAGTATCAGAAGTGAGGCAGAACAGCAACCAAAACGAGGCATAGAAGAGACTTTGGTTAAATCACAGACATGTACAGTTCAGAATGAGGCTATAACTGCAGAGACAAGTGTTTTCTAGGGGCAACCATGGATTGATAAACTGCAACTTGGAATTAGTCAGCATTATAAATATGCTCGTGAAAGATTTAAAGGAAGCCCACAATGCCAAACTTGACCTGCTTCTTAAAAAGATAGAAAATCAAGAAGAACAAATCACCAGACAAAAAGAAGAAATAGAAAAATTGAAAGACAAAATTCTCACAACTGAAACGACACAGTCGCAGGAAAGTCAGCCATCAATTATATTAAAGAATATAGAACAAACAGGAGTTCAATTTACAGAAAATAAAACAGAATTAAAAGAAGAAAAAATTTTAGATGAAAAAGATTCTCTCTACCAAAAATTGAAAGTTGAGAAACGGCATAACCTAATCATCACTGGAGTGGCAGAAGACAAGAATGAAAATCTTCATAGAAAAATCACAGAAATTTTGGAAGCGAAATTTGGGAAAACTGATATGAGTTTGAAATGTGAAAGGATTGGAAAGGCAGAAACAGCAGCCAATATACAACCAAAAAGGGTAAAAGTCAAATTTTCAAGTATTTGGGACAAGAGGTACATTTACAGGAACCGAAGAAAGCAGCTTCTACATTCTGACATTTTCATAAATGAAGATCTCATGCCTGATAAAAGAGAATTACTTTACCTTGCAAGAGGACTGAAAAAGAAAGGGAAGATTCACTCCACGTACACTTATGAAGGATCGGTATTTATCATAGAAAAAGAAAATGGCAAGCCAAAAGAATTTACGAAAAACATTGAATGTTACAATCAAGCTGTTGTATTAGCAAGAGAACGAGAATGTAGTGCAACCAAAACTACACAAGAAGTAATTGAAGACACTACCCAGTTAAATTCTGAGAAAACGCAAGAAAAATCTCACATTGAACAAGCGGAGAAGCAAGAAAATACAAAACAATGCAAAAAGTATGAAAATGAACTGGAAGAAGATGAAGACCTGAGATGCGAAATATTGGAAATTGTTCAGCAAATTCTATCACAAGATGGAAAACAGAAGAGATGACGTATGAGACAACATGACACCAAAACAACTTATCCCACAGCCCTTGTAAAAACAATGCTCATATAAATTTCAAAATTTTCATTTTATTACCATTTTTCTTAATATATATTTTTGAATTTTGTAATATTTGAAACTTTTCCCAACAGCGGCAAACAATTGCCTTCGGGAAAATAACAAATAAATCAAATCAAAAAATCAAATCAAAATCAGTCTCCTTCTGGTTCCAACATGACTTCAAACCACCAGAACTTAGGCGTTTCCAATCCTTCCAATTACAATGCCACATCGGGCGCCTTTTCTCATGCACCTGCAACTCGTACTGGTGATGAATTATTATTTGAACATGCTAATCAGCCCTCGCATTTCTCCCAACAGGTTACACAGTCCCAAGCCTCTTCAACTACTCAGGCCTTCCATGACCTCCATGATTTTGATTCCACTTTTAGTAATCTTAATTCCCAGGCTCAATCTCAGCCACAAGACCTCACTAGCTTGCGCACATCTGTGTACTACCCACCTTCCTATCAAGACACCAGAGATGCGTCTTATCGAGCTACTCAATCTATTCAACGCCCAATTTCTTCCTCCTTCCCTGTGTCTCATTCAGGCTCCCTGCCTTCTTCATTTCCTGCAGCAGCATTTAATACCCAAATGCCCGAAACACAGACTAAAACTAAGCCTCTTAATTTTTCAGAGATGAAACCTCCAGTATTTAATGGAGAGTCCGATAGTTTGACCCCACAGGCATGGATCACTAAATTTAAGGATCATGTCAAATTACATAATTTTAAATGACCAGCAGATATTACATCGCCTGCAGTTGTTCACTGAAGGACACGCTCGCAATTGGTGTGATGCTCTGCAGCCCATGACTTTGATTAAACTTGAGAAGTTGTTCCTAGATAAATTTTCATTGCTAAGGAGTCGAGCATCTATCCTCGATGCTTTGTCTCAGAAACGTATCACCTATGGTGATAACGTTGGCAAGTACTTAGATGAGATTAAGGAATTGGTGTCACGTTTGGGCCTACCTGAATCAGTTGTGGCTTTATACTTTCGTAAGGGATTACCCCTGACCTTACAGCATTCTCTTCAGTTAATTGATGATAACAAACCTCTTGATGAATTAATTCCAATAGTGCAAAGTATCATGGAGCGCGAAGTTATCGCTCCGCATGTTGATGTTACTAAAATCCCTAGTACAAAATTCGATACAGGGAATTCGCAATCGACTTTGCTCACTTTACAGGAATCCATGGGCGCTCTTAATCAGTCTCTGCAGCAATTGCCTCAGATCCTCGGACCTCGAGATGCTTCCATGGATGACACTCAACCCCAATATGTCTCTCAGCAAATGCCTTATGGTCAATCTTCTTTTTCTGGTCCTACTTGCTTCCGTTGTGGACTCCGAGGTCATATAGCTACTCATTGTCGCAGATTCATTCCCCACCAGCAATATAGTCTACCAACATCCCCTGATTACCAGTCTGCCGGACGTTCTTACAATCGTGATAATTCTGCAAACAATGCCTTCACTCAACGGTATAATCGACCTATCAGACCCTTTCCTAATAGATTCGGTAATTCGAACAGAAATCTTCCAGCCAATGGATTTTCTAACTCCAACAGATCTGGTAATAACAGACTAGCCTCCCAGAACAACCAGGACTTCAATAATCAGCAGCATGGCAATGCAAACTCTGCGCAACAGCAGTATAACAGCAATGCCCAGTATGCCTCCAACAACTCACGTGTTCAGTACCCCAATGGCATTAGAACTGCTTATCGCTCTCAGAGTGCTGGCCCTTTCCCTCGCAACCAACGACCACCTCCTCAAAATCGTTCACAGGGTCCACCACATCAGCAACCACGACGCAATGGATCATTTTGACTGTGCTCAGATACAGCCGTGTCTCGTCCTAACTCAACATCTACCAATACTTTAGACTCTCATCACTTTTCTTCTGTTGAATCTAATGATCTTAGCACTTCTGCTCCTTCTGAAAATTTTACTTTTCACGATTTTCTTGATTCAGATATACTTGTTGGGGACGACTTCCCTGATATCTTATATGCTGTACTTCAGCCTCCTATTCCTCTTACCCCCCTATCTATCAAGATTCATGATTGCAACTTTATCCCATCACTTTTGCCCGATGGCACTAAATTCTTTACTTTGTTTGATACTGGCAGCTCACACAATTTGGTTAGCACGTCTCTTATCAAACGTAGTCCCTTTTTGCAGGGCCTTCCTCGTTTTGATGCTGAGCCAATCAAGCTTATGGTCGGCAATGGTTCCTCTATTTCTATTTCTCAGTTTATCTATTTCATCATACAGTTTGGTGAGTGTAAAGTTCCCATTAAGACCTTTATTATCGATGTAGCTTCACCAATTGATTGTGTTATGGGTTTGGACGCTCAAATTAGATATAAATGTGTTTTTCGTTCAGCAGAATCACGCATGGATATTTCTGTCGACCAAATTTTACTTGTAGTACATAAGTCGACCACTATAACGCCTAATACATCGTGCGATGTGCCAGTTCGCGTTAATCACTTGGCGCAATATTTTAATGGTCCATTTGAGGTTAACATATCTCGCATTATCTCTGAAAAGAATTATAAGGCACTTGTCGATCTAGGCAGTGGTTTTGGTTCAATCAGGATTAATAATGTAGATTCTGAGGATATACATTTGGCTGCTGATATCATTCTAGGAGCGCTAGTTATGGATATCCCTTTTACATCGGCACCTTCTGTAGTCCAACAGCCAGATACTAAATCTGTTGATGATAAGTTACTTGATAACACTCATTACGTCATCATAGATAACGGCCCTAATGCTATTTCTCAGCTTTCATACCCAGATTATGATGCTATGGACCCTGACACCCGTGCTCAAACTAGACTACGTAATTATCCATGGCTTCAACCTGACGATCCTGCTCTACGCATGACAGAATTCGATATAGTTAATCAGCAATTGAAACTTGATAAGTGTGCACTTCAGCCTAAGGACGTAGATAAACTCCGTGAGATAATTTTGTCACACACTCCAGCTTTTAGCTTATATGGTCAGATAGGAACCATCACTCGATATGTGTGTGATATTACCCAACAACTTATCACTGATTGTTCTTTTAAAGCACGCCCTTATATCACTTCCCAAGTTGATATCGCCTACGTGCGTAAGCAGGTACAGAAGCTTTTGCAACTGGGAATTTTCAAGAAGGAACTCACACAAGCTACCAGTGCACTATTTTTAGTCCGCAAATCACGCACGGACGAAAATCCCCGCTTGGTCGGAGATATGCGTTCTGTCAACAAGGCCTTTCAGCTCTTGCAAAGACCTTGTGCTAATATTGATTCCTTTAAGCAGCAAATGGGCAGTCGTCCTTTTCGTTTCGCTACGGCCATTGATTTAAAGCAGGCATTTTTTGCATGTCAAGTGACTCCTCAGTCTCGTCAGTACCTCGGCGTCGTTACATTCTATAATGCAGAGTCCATTACCTATACTAGATTACCAATGGGATATATCAATTCGGGGGCACTATTTGCTGAAATAATGACTTTAATCACTGCAGAATTGCCACGAACCTACGCAGAATGTGTTTACAACTATTATGATGATTATTTGCTTCTTAGTGAATCCTCCGAGGAGCACCTTGCTCTCATTGATGCTGTTCTTGCCCTTTTTCATAAACATGGCCTGGTTCTCAACTTGGCTAAATGTTCTTTCGCTTCTAATTCTACTTTCCAATTTCTTGGCTTTGATGTTGATTTACAGGGACCTAACGGACCTACTTTGCGTATTAGACAGTCTCGCATTGATGCTATTATGAACTTGCAGGTTCCACAAACTAGAAAACAGATAAATTCATTCTTGGGCTCGATTCAATTCATTTCTTCGTTTATACCATCTTATCAAAAGACACCTGAACCTTTGACGCGCCTGTTGCGCAAAGCTAATGAATTCCTTTGGACTGATGAACAACAGGTCGCCTGGGATGCCATTAAGAAAATTCTTACATCCCCACCTATTTTGTCATTTCCAAGACCAGAAGGTGAAATGATCCTGGTGTCCGATGCATCCAGGACAGCCTCAGGTGCAGCTCTTTATCAGTTACAATCTAATGGTCCAGATGATCCACCTAGGAGAGTTTTATTGGGTTATGCTAGTCGATTACATGGTCATATTGCTACCCATAACTATAGTATATCGGAATTAGAAATGCTCTCATTTACTTTGCTGTCCAATCCTTCAATTTTTTTTTAGCTGGACGTGGTAGGTTTACAATTCTGACGGACCACGCTCCTATTGCTCAAATTCTTAAATCTTCCAGTCATTTTGTAACACCGCGCATAGCAAAATTCTATTGGAAATTACAAGATTATCCTTATCAAATTTATTATGTAAAACCAACCACCACTGAATTGAAATTAGTTGATATGTTATCTCGTCATCATAACACCCAATGGCCAGCAGATGCTGAACCCATTATCCCAATAGCAGTGTCTGACAAGGATAGGAGCATTAATGACGAAGAGCAACCTTCTTATTATAATTTCCTGGATACCAATACTCATCCCCTTTTGACATCTCGTCAAACCTACTATGAGAACCTCTATGCCAATTTTTCTGGTTATTCTCTATTTTGTGTTACAACAAGGGCCCAAGCCAAGGAACACTCAGATAATAATAGCTCCCTCCCTACATCACAACCACACAGGCTACGAAACCACTGTCACACCTTACCAGTGAATGTACCCATACTACTGGACCAGTCTTACCTATTACTGAGCTGAAATACAAGACCTTTGATAGTGATCAGCCTACTATCTTGACAAAAATGCCTCACCAAGCTGACTTAAAACCAGCTATTCGTAAATACATCACCGATGCATTCCATTACGTCAAGATACCTCATGATAGAGTCCAGCTTATAAATGCTCAAAAGCAGGATTTGTATTTGGGACCGGTCTATCATTTCATAGCATATAGTACGTTACCAACTAATAAGCAGGTGGCAAATCAGGCAGTTGTATTATCTAATCATTTTGCTTTAATCGATTCGCTTTTATTCTATGTTCAATCTAGTCCTAAAAGACATGACGTCATTCTTAAATTGGCTATTCCTAACATTTATATTTTTGACATCATTGAATTTTTTCACTTAAATTTGGGTGCTCATGTAAAATCTAATAAATTGTATGATGTCATCACCTCAAACTTTCATATTAAGAATTTGATGAAATACATTTTGGATTATGCTAGGACATGTTTGATTTGCCAACGCTCGTCGCAGGTTATTGAAACAAATAAGCAGAGGGAATTCGTTCCTAGGCTGCTTACTGATTGTACTCCCTTTGTGCATATACATTTGATATCAAAACCTTTCCCCATGATACAGCTCAAATTATTCATTGTCTCATTTTACAAGATATTTTCTCCCGTTATGTCGTGGCGATTCCGTTACGCAGTAGAAAGGCTGATGAGATAGCCAAGAAATTTATTGAGCATTTTTGTTTGCCATACATGATACCTCATAGGGTAACTTGTGATAAGGAAGCTTCTTTCGTTGGTAAAATTATGACAGCAGTATTTAAGTCGTTGAATGTTCAGGTACATCTTGTCCCAACAATGATACATTCAAGCAATATGGCTGAGAGGGCTATTCAATCTGTTTCGAACTTATTATTAACTATGATAGAGTATAAGTATTCTCAGTGGCCATCCCTTATTCCATATGCTTGTAAAACCTAGAATACGTTGCCTCACGCAGTTACCAAATATTCTCCTAATTTCCTTGTCTTCCTTAGAGAAGACCGCAATCTTGTCGACATTAATCCTGAAGCTCTTTCTGTGGTTGCTACTTCTTATGATCATTATGTGTCATCGATTAGAGAAAAATTGCGATTCGTTAGACAACAAGCTGTGATTTCTCATAATAAAATTAAGATTAGACAGACTCAACAACATGCTAAGCGTATGCCAAAAATTACATTCTTTCAAAGAAGGACACCTTGTCTCGTTACTGGCACCTAAATACACCGGGTGCAGTATTCCACCAAATTAAGCATTAAGCTTATTGGGCCATTGTATATTGCATCTGAGCCACTTTTAAATCAATTTTTGCTTAAAACAATTGACGACCGCACTTTACCAGGTCTATTTCATATAGGTAGATTGAAACATTGTATGGTTCGTTCCAAAAATGGTTCGCCAATTTATAACCAGCAACAATTACGCATTCAAATTCTATCTGAAAATCTTAAAATTGATGATGTAGCTGCAGCCACTATGCAATTACACAGTGAGGAACCTCAAGGGCCTCCATTACCAGTTTCTACCCCTGCCCCACAGGTCAAGCCCGGGCCCTCGTCCCATTCATTGCTTGAGCCCAATGACCTTTCACATACTTTGCACCAAGTACCCCAGCCTTCTTATAATATGTCTATTTCTAATCCTGACGCTCTTCTTTTATATTTTAAATCTCGGCAAGATGATACTCAACCAGGCCCTGGGTCTGCACTTCATGAATGGCCCTGTACTCTCGATGATGACAGTGCAGTCACCTCAACAATAACATCAGCCCGTTGGCGTGACGGTCATCTGCAAATATATATCAACTATCCATCTCAGATATCATGTGTATCTGCTTGGCATTTTGTATTTCAAGAGTATGGTCTGTCTCCATTGTTTGACTGCATTTCGAACCTGCGACCTACAGGCCGACCTTTCTTTCCTATGACTTAAGTTATTACACCTTTATTTGCCTCAATACTATATATACCCTATTGTCATGCTACTCATTGTGACCACAACATCCATTTGTGATTGTCATTTATGATTTAAATGGACAATTACAGTCATGATTACAATTCCACAATAATCCAATTAATAGTTTCAGTGAATAATCCGGAGGCCAATCTCACCTGATGCCTACCCTATTGACCAATTACTATTTTTAAAGCAATCAGTGTGTTAATATTTTCACCCTTCACTTTCACCTAATCTACGTGGGCAGATGTGACTTTCTGCAGAGCCTTTGTGCTAGTAATTTTACCGATAGTCATGATTGCAGAACATTATATGATAACCTCTGAGAATTAAGCCTTATTTTCAATATAATATCTATCCTATTATATCAAAGCTCAGAATTATAGCAAAGTCGATAATTTAGAGAAGGATAGCGACCTCTCTTCCTTCCTATAAGCCATAGACATACCTAGAACTACTTTATAACCTTTTAGCAAAAGAATTTGCAGACTTTTCAGAATCTGTTTATCATAAATAAAAGCATCTCCCCAGGGAGCACTCTAAAACGTTTCCACTGCTCTCTTTTACCACCCTTCTTCCACTTTATGTTTCTCTTTTCACAGGAATGGCACACCTTCAATAGTTTATTCACCCCTCCTTCTAAAGTTGCTATTTTTACTTTCTGTTTATTGGATTTAGTAAGCTGAAACTCTCTCCTAGCCACCCCTACTTGAAAAACGCCTTCCCCACCTTTCTCATGTTTACTTAACCTAAACCGATTGCAGTTTCGTTTGTCTATTTGCCAGACGACACTTCATGTCCTGCATTTTACCCACTCCATGTGTTTACCCAACACGAAACATCATTTCTCCCAGAACACATATCTGTTTCAGACACACACTTTATAGTGTCTCACCAGTCACCTTGGCGGTCTGTGAATGACACACCAGTCAGGTTGCTCAATCAAGACTCCTTGGATAGCCGACTGTAATTGTTGTTATTTACGATGCCACCTTGTGTTGGAATTACACATCCTTAACAGTAATTGCACAATTAAAAACTGACTCAGAGTATTGCATGGATGCAATAGTTCCACTCTTATTGTACATGCATGTCAACAAAAACATATATATATATGTATGAATGTTGTTTCCAGTAAAGTTCTTAATCAGCATTTCTGCATGTTTCCACATGCTGTCACACATGGTCTAATGAACGTCCAGCATTTCTTCCATAATTCCTTATCTATGACTTATGTCACTGTCCCCCAGGCTTTTATTTGAGATATGCCTTTGCATAATACCTTACCAACACACTGGACGTGGTATAGAGCCACATCGGGTGATGTGCTGCAGACTAATAACCTTAAGTAACGCCAAGCGGTCTGATGCCACCTCAACTTTGCCTAAATGAACAGGTGCTTGCATCACTTTCCTGGTTTGTTTGCAGCTGATCTCTCCTTATGGCGTACCCATACCCTCGCATGACGATGACCAGCATATTGCAAATATAGCTGTGCCTCAGTCGTCACTATCAAGAGTGATAATTAATGATAACTGCTGAACAACGCCGTGGAAACCAATGAGTCATTTGCACACAAAAATGGTCTCCTACCCACGCATGTGAATCGATGATAAATTTATCCGAACACAATGCCGTCTCCTCGCCTTGGGCTATCCTTTCTTGTTTTCTCAAGGCTTATACAATGCACTGGTCCTTCTTCCTTGTCTCAGCTTTTGAGTACATAATGCATTGTCATCGTCTGGGCTTCCTCCAGCAATGCATGGTCTGGTCATCATCCACAAATTTCTTGTGCAATATTTACAAGACAACAACCTCCAGAGGGATACTATAGGATATCCATCGTCCTATTCTGTGACCATAGTGTCCAGTTAATTGCAGATAAAGTAAAATATCCTCTTCATAAAGCTTCACTATAGCATTCCTCCATAGTCCTCTATTCAGGGATCTCTGACAATGATTCCCTTTTGAACCTGCCAAGCAGGGTGGCAGTCATCCTACAGTAGCTTCATTTTGTCTTCTGCCAATTTGATAATAGTAGTGAGACTGGAACCGACTTTGTCCAAGCAGTGCTTGAAGTGCTTGGTGAATCCTTTGGAAATCACACCGTTCCTTCCTTTTGCGGTATTGTCCTTGTCCTGATTGGAATACAGATTCACTATCCTCTTGATATGAATGCTTCCCCCCTTTCGCAATAAAACAGGTAGAGAGCTCTCACCGAATATATTTAGCAAATTGTTCCTGAGGAAAGGCACTCAATATATAGAAATATAAATCGACAAAAATGATAACAGAGCTGTCAAATCGCAGTGTTAACTTGGCCTTATCAGTCCTACTCTGGATGTATGGATGGGACAACGTGCTTCTATTCCTCCACTTAAACCTTTACCCTGACCAATCACAAATTTTCTTTCGTGCTGACCATTCACAAATGTTCATGGTTACCAGCATACAAGAACATATTCAGGTATTCTTTCCTCTTCATCGCAATGCTGACCATCGTGTTACCAATGTACATGAAGTACATCTTATGTCCTACCATTCAATAAATTCCTTATATTCCAATTCCATTTACAAGCCATTCTTTATATGAGGTTCATTGCAGCATCCCTGCGATTCGAACCCGCGACCTCGCATATACCCTTTCTTCCTTCAAAATCAAAATCTCAACATTAGTGTCCGGACGCGCTACCAATGTCGCCACCGAGTCCACTGACTTGTAGCTCTTATAATTGGATCAAAATTTACTTTACTTCTGATTTCATATTCAGCGTTGTCATATGCCGACAAACGCACGACGCTTATTACATCTTCTTAGCTCTTTTAATATCACATCGTCCAACCTGTCAGCATTAATTTCCCTTTCTTTTAATATAAAACGGTAATTACCTCGTTACAGCACATTTACTTTGGCCACATGCATGAATCATTACTCGCTATCTTCAGTGTCTATTTTTAGAACACTTTTTCAGTCTGAAATGCAAACGAGGCTATCCGCCAGCTCAGCAGCATATATCGGTCAGTAAAAGTGTTAAAAATATGCTGTTGGCCGGTTCGGCCTTGGTCTAGGGGTAGCGTCTTCACGTGTTAATTGTGGCTAGCTCTCTCGCAAGAAGAAGTTGAAGTTCGTCGCTTCGAATCCTATCGGGGACACGTCCCTACTAGCCATGTCTTGAGGCACGGAAAGAAATCCGTTCCACATACTTGGTCAGGTTCGGACATCCAGTTTCCAGAGCTCTCCTGGCATACCAGACATTAAAATTGCATTCACATTAACACAAGCAATGGCTCAGTGAGTTACGCTTGAAGATAAAACACCTCCTATCCTCCAAAGTCCGAACCAGGCTTTTGTATTTGTTGCCTTGTCTTATTTATTTCTGTGAGAATGTGACAGAAGGTTCCTTCTTTCATTTCCCTCACTTTCTTTCATGCAACAGGGATATTTGCATTAAGCTTCTTTTATAATAAAAAGTAGCGCAGTTCGATAAAAGAAGTAATCCACTTATGAATAATAAAGATACATGGAGATCGACAGAAAATGCCACCTGGCTATGAGTTGTCACTTTGGCAATCATGCCCAGTTGCATATGGTATATCCATGAGCATGCCTTCAATAGTTCAATTAGAGTTTTGGTTTTCATAGACATGTCAGTAAATTGGTAAACACAAGACTCAATTTAATTTTCCTTTCATTACTTCGATGTGATCCTAGGTCATTCAAGTACCATTGGACCATAATCCTATGACATCAGTGTCTTATTTTGGTACTCTGGTACCTACTCTCTTTTGCACAATATTGACCTTAGGTCAACTAACATATCTATAGACAAACTTATATAGATAAATAAATAGATAAATATATATAGAAACAGTTTGGACTGACAGCTGTGTAAGTCGAATTTGTTTAATTCGGATCTTTTATGTTAACCTGTGTATGGTGCATACCTGTGGTCAGTAAAATCATACATATGTCAGTAAAAATCATGCATATGTTGCTTACTCTCGTCAACTAACATCTGAAGGGATCACCTGCTCGTGGTCTACTTCACCAGCTCACTGAAAAGTATCATCAGCAAGTGTCATAGTGACAGCGTCTTGCTTCAATAGTCCTAACTTTTATATTTTGTCCACAGACAACTTAAAGGGTCGTCCGCACGTGGCATATTGGCCGTGCCAAAATGCTTAGTCTCTCGATTTCATGTTTACATGTATTCCATAATAACCTTTTATACAGAATATACTTTCTTTCATTTTGCTAGTAGCCATATAAGAGCACAATTCTAGCTAGGTTTCTTTTCTCCAAGCTTTTCCCTTGAGACGCATATAGCTCTCAAAGAATGTCTCCTATCATAGGATCATCTCCTTCCTTTAGGACACGTTTCCCTCGAAAAGACTTCCGCCAAAAGGTATCGGAGAGTGTCGTCACTGGCACTGTCTTAGCCTGCTAAACGTGCTAACTTCGATTGTAGCTCAGCATCCTGTGTATCTTTTCAACGTTTTTCGTTGCAATGTCCTGTTTCGTCGGCATCCTGACTCACAACTCATCTCAAATAAATAACAGATATCTAATTTAATCTCCCAAAATAATTACACCAGCTTCTCTGTCCATAGCTATTTAGAGTTATTTCAGTTGACTGTGGACTGATCAGTTCTATTCTCGTCACGTGATATGTGATGGGGTGATACCCATGAGCCAATGGGAGCCCGACATCAATTTCCTGCAGCTTATCAGTCTTCTTCCAACTGATAATTAGTTTAATAAATAATTTCATGGATGGACTTTTGTTGATGTCGTATTCCTCTTTTGCACATATTCATGCCACATGTATCTATGTGATACTTTAATAAATAATTTCATGGATGGAGTTAGTCTGTTACCAATAACTTATTATTTTCCTCTGTCATACCGAACTTGTCGTTGCCTTTAAGATCTCATATGGCTTAATGAGACATATGAATTCATGACATATGAATTCATCGATCGGACCGACCTGCCAGGAACAGGCAGTGACAGTCAAATACACGCCACAAAAAAACAACGTTCCAACACCATTCAAGCAGTTTTATTCTAATTGCATAATCCCAACACATGTGTAATCTCTTAATCTAAATTATGCAGACCCTTCTTCACACCAGCTGTGATTTCTTTGCCAATACACCCACACCCCCCCCCCTCCCTCGATACTTTACCCCTTGTTTATGGCCACTCCATCATTTGGTATTTGTCTTCCGTTGACTCCACTACTGCTTTCTCAGTGTATCTGGAACAATGCATCGAAGACGAATGTCCTATCCACCTTCACACCGCAACCTGGAATGGCTTACATCAATTGGTGTGGAAGTTGCTCAGCTTCAGCAAGTTGCTCAGCTTCAGGGACCTAAGCAGACGGTTTCTGTGGCAACTCAGACCGAGGCTACATGTATTTTCCATTCGCCTCCAACCCTGGATATTGATGCTTTTAACTCTGCAGCCAATTACGTGGCTTGCACATATGCTCAGCAAAAACCTCTTGTCAATGGATGGGATTCTGATTGTCCTAGTCCCACCTCTACAGCCGATTCATCATGGTCAACGGACGAGGACCTTCCAGGCTACCAAATGACAGCTGAGGCAGCTGCTCAACCTACACATTTCTTGCCGCCATTACGTCCTAAGCCTTTTCGCCATCGCCATTTCTTTGACGATGAACAAGACGTATATATGGTCACATCACTGCCGATTTATACATCAACTCCAGTATCGTCCCCTCCACTATGGATGCTTTCTCAGCGACTACATCAAATACAGGAACTACCTGAAGATTTTCAAGACGCAGAGGAGCAGCAAACCAAATTGAAGTCGATTTTGAAACAACAGTGACCAGGTTTCTTTTCTACCTTATGAACTAGTGGACCCATTAAGATTCCTTTACTTCTTTAATATACGATTCACTAGAACGAACAACAGTAAAACCCATTGAGAGCATGTTTCTCTCATTGACTCCCAATATCGCGAACAGTTCTTGACTAAATGAAGTCACAACATCTACCGCATTTTCCTTCGAAATATGCGTGACATTGCTGACTTACATACCTACTCATTAAATTTATAAACCATTAACAATTATAATGCTTCGTCTATTCTTTATCATTACTTATTCTTAAAATATTTGCATTCGTACACCTTAACAGGCCTCAAACCTCAACAAGAGTTCTCGATCCGCACATTTAAACAATGTGCGATGATACCTTGCATTTGTTGCATTGCCAACTTGTTGCTTACATGCCACCAGAAGGGTGCAGTCCCTTCACTTCGTTCCCAGACCAATACGGTTGTCCACCGTTAAGTCTTTTCTGTAGCTCACACGCATTCAGCCGGATTGTTCATCTACTTTGAGCTCACCAACCACGCTCTCAAAGCTTGCCATTCTTCGTTGAGAATTGTTCTCCACTTCTTATCAGTGTTTCCTCGTGACCAATTGGTAATATTTCCCTATGTTTGGTAGGTTGTATATTAATGTTTTGTACAGAACAGCGAATGGTTTGGCCACTGTCTCCTCGCAGCATTGGCTACGTATTTCCTTGTCCTTGCTTTTGGTTTCTTTAACTGCCTGACAGCAATTCTTTGGATTTGTTTACCTTCTTGATACAGTACTTTATTGGCTTATCATTTTATCCTCAGCAAACACCATTATTTGGTACGCATATTTCAGAGAGAAAGTATCTCCACAAAGATCCATCATGATCTTTCCTTAGTAAATCTAATTGTCTTTAAGCATTCAATCGCCTTTTATAATATTTCATGACTACTTCTACTTGTTTCTTAATCACTTTTCAGTTACGCAGCTATTTTTATAATGAGACTATTTTATGAAGGGTTTATTTCATGGTAACATTATTTTTCTTTTGGATAACGTGATTCTGACACTGGGTAACACTTGTTGAGTTAATTTTTGTTAAATTTACTGCGTTCGTATCACTAGCATTTTGTACATATTCCATTCTGCATTTTGTAGATATTCCATTTTACTTGAATATTACTTTTTTTGCATTTCTGCTTATGTCGTGAATGTCGTTAATTGCAGATATTGGCCGTCAAATATCTTGCCACTTGAGAAGTTTTATATACATTTATTGATATAGTATTTTCTTATGACTTGTCCACCACTTTGCCGTCATGCCGTGTAGATACTGCTTCGATTGAGCATTCTTGTACTGCTCTGATCGAGTATTACCTTGAGCATTTTTCTAATAATCATTGTGCAGCATATTATTTGAGTACGTATCTCAATATGTTGCAAGTTCTCTGCCTATCGGACTGGGAGCCCGATCACGATTTGGGGATATCTTGTGCTATTTCATTTGGTCCGGCTCATGCCGTTGTGGTTACTTCAATTTGTCCGGCATTGTGCCGTGTGTTTCAACTTAGCACAACTTTTCATGCGTTTCTGAGGACCTTGCTCACCCTGTGATTATAGCATCGCTTCGCATTTTGGGGAAAGAGAATTTTTTTTTGTAAATGACCAACTTACTCTACACAAATTCTAGCTAGCTAGCTAACTCCTTTTCCATAGTTCATTACATGGTATGGCATCACAACATAGTCCGGCAGGGGGCGCTTTCCGTGTTGCCATGGCTTCACCGAGACTGCCGTGGGAAGCAGTTTCTTGTTGCCTTGGTAGCATCCTTGCACCTTATATGGCACGTTCCCTGCTGCAAAATTTTCGGCTCAGCCCACAGGGCCCAGCTCTTGCGGAGCCAGTAAAACCTTAGCTTACCTGCTCTAATCTTTACACCTGTAGAGAGGCGGCAGTCCTACATACAGCTTGCAACATTATGTAAGTACATTTTTCAAAGAGTCATTTACCGGTCATTTAGGACCACCAATCTGCATATGCGTTTACTTACTAGTAAACTGGGAATTTATTAGGCATTGAGTGTTGTTTTGTGTTGAAGAAGTTCACAATTATGATACTCCCAATTTTTCTTACACGTGTGTAATTTGTGGGAAAGTGCTTCATTAACTTACATTCTTTGACGGTTACTATTATATTTTCAGGTCTGGTCGATTCTATCGATTTCAGTGATTATTCATGATTTTAGAGTACATTTCTTGCATTTTGTGTTGACATACACGGCATTCTTTCATATGATAGGAAAAGTGGCTGGAAAACTCGTGTTGCCTAAATGTTATGAATACTTATTTCCATTGATAATTATTTGTGTACTGATAATTATTTTCGTTTTGCATAGGGTATGTCGACCTGATTGATGAATTTTGCGCACTATATATGCTAATCATTGCCATTATGTAACCTTGCTTATGAACTTTTTCTACCTCTTATTTTCGTTTATGTGCATGTCTACGTTTCTCTAATCATGTCTTTCTCACCACCTTATTGGTTGATAGTTATAGTATTACCTGATTTTAACTAATGATGCTAAAACCTTTTAGCCATTTATATACTTTGCTACCTCATTTTCTTTATAAACATTACAATGACGCTAATTGTCCTTCTCCCCTTCCTATTCCTTCCCTTGGTTCCGGCTCAATCACCACCTCCATCTGCTTTGCAACGAATTGCTGAGCAAGACGCTTTTCTTTATAAGAATTTTGGTTTCACCATTAATCCCAATACAGCCGCTGTTTGGGCCAAGCGTACTTTGCTTCAAGCACAAGAACAACCTATGGCTTCTTGTAGAGTTTCTATGTTTAACGAATGGTGTTCTCGCAAACGAGACATATTTGCATGTGATTTGGGAGCCAACTTTTCTACACCACCATGTGTCTGGCCTCCCGATTCACCTCGTATCACAAAATTGATCCTTTCTTCTGGCCCACTTACTAAGGACATTATGTCTTTCTTCACGACTATGCCTTTTATGAGATATCTCACGTTACAAAATCTTACTTCTGAAGTCATGTTCCCCGACGTTATCGACTCATTCCCTGAGATCAATTTCTTAGATCTACCAAACACCCAGGTGACTCATGTACAGTACGTTCAAGCACGTTCTCAGTTACATGCTATTACTAATTTAGTTCTTGATGACGCCTCTGTCTTTGCTCCATGGTCTTTCCTTTATCGTCTAAGACGCCTACAACTTACCTTACTTAAAGATTTATCGTCTCCTGCATTACCTCTATTACCACAGGCCCAATTAACTCATTTAGACCTTACCATACATGGTTCAACATCGTTTCCTTGGGACCACCTCGGCGTTTCACAAACTAAGTTGATATCCCTTAGACTCCATCTACCAGATATGACTCGCCTCCCATCTTCTATGCCTTTCAATAATATACAACAATTAAAACTACAAGCTTCTAACGTTGCTTTCGAAGTTTCCAATCTTTTGCCTAATCTATCAGCACAACAATCTTTTAATTTTACACGACCGAAACCATTTCTCCAAACACTTATTCTTCAAGGTTTCTATTTTCAGAAGACTCAACAATTTAATGTCTTAAATTTAATTACAATAGTTATAGAAGATTGCCTTGGCGGAATACATAATTTAAATTATCCAACATCTCTTAGGGTCCTTCGACTTAGAAATATTACTACATCACGATCATTAAGAGACCCATTAACAAACACGCCAAATCTGCGTATTTTTGAACTAACTAATTCTAAACTAACATTTATTTCCAGAGCATACTTAGACATGTTGATCAACTTTACTCCTTAAACTTATCTCATAATCAGATTCATACCTTTGAAATTAGAGATAGAGATATTCGTCATTTAGCTGTTATAGACCTTAGTTACAACTCCCTGTATAGAATTTCTGGCCCTTTCTTTATTAGAGACCATCTGGAATATATATTCTTGCAACATAACCATCTGCAGTATTTAGATGGCGTTAATCTGCAAATTTACTTTCCTTCACCTGAAATGAAAGAACTTGACCTAACATCTAACCCTCTTATTTGTAATTGTGACTTGGCAGTTTTCTTGAACACGTTGCCAGATACCACTCGGATTTCTGGTACTTGTCAAGGTAACGTGTCCTTCCCTATCCAAAATATGACCTTCGAAGCATGTGACTCAATCCCTTTGCTTCGTTCACCCCGTTCCCTTAGAGACCAATTACGTCATATGCAGCTTCTTGCATCTGTCAATCATGAAGTCGCTCTTGCAGTCAAAAGAAGCCCTAGCCTCTTTCCACCAGATGCAGCTTCACGCTGGAGCTCTGCACCCGCACAGCTTCTCCGCCCAGACTATGGCGTTGGTTATAGTTACAGGGGACAAATTTTTCCCAGTGTTGAATTCTTCATCATTAATGCCAATATTTTCTATCCCGATTTCCACATTCCCACATTCACTTGGGACCTCACAATGTTTGAAGACATGTGTCAATCCCCAGATGATTTAATTGCTGCAATATGTTCTGATTTCGCTCCACTTTTAAAGAACACTATTGATAAAGTTGATTCTTATAAAACAGCTTTAAAATCTAAACTAGCACACATATCTACTATTTTTACTCAACAGAATTTTGAAGAATATCGTCCGCCTTCCCCAACGCATTCTACCCCCGTCGCCCCCCCTCCTCTTTCAGCAGTCCACCACCATGCTAAGAGGGCAGCTCCAGAATCTCATTTTGTCTCTGACACATTCTCATATTCCCCTCCACCCACTATGCCCCCCTTCTTTGATCAATACTCGCCACCCAGTCGTCCTAAACGAGCGGGTCGTACACCAACACCTCGCGATCCCCTTGCCTTACCCAATACTGATGATACGTCCAATTCAACTAAACAATTAATGCAATCTACTAACGAAACTTTTCGTGTCAATATTAATACCCAGGATTGGCAATCCGAAGACAGTACTGCTTTCTGGCTTTCAGTTACTATCCCACAGGCCGGAGCAGGTATGTCTGCTAATATTAGACGACAGAGAGATCAAATTTTTGTTAATACTATTGAGTCTATGTCAGCACGTCAGAATCTTATGAGAGACGCATTCCTTGAGATGCGTTCTGATTTGGTTCTTACCATTGACGTCATCGCCAGTACTTTCACCAATACCTCCAGAAACATCAGATTAATTCATACACTCTTAAACGAAACTAATCAGGAAATTATTTCCCAATTTGCTGTGGTTAGTAATGCTATAAACGCATTACAACGTAAGATTCAAGCCACAAGGATCCTTAGCCTGCTGACTTCGAAATATCTCAGGCTTTGGTCCCAACAAATACAGCAACATCACATCCTTTTGAATGAAGCTGATAAATTAATTACAGCTTTCCATGAGCTGGCTGCAGGTAAAATCTCACCACACGTTCTCCCAGCCACTTATGTCCATCAATTGGTACATAAGGTATCAACAGTATTATATTCCTGGCACAATAGTTATCAATTAGCTTTCACAGATTTGGCTCATATCTATCAGAAATCCCAACCAATCTTTATGCCCACTCGAAATGGTTTCTTATTACAACTTCTCTGGCCAATCCAACCTAAGAATTCTCCACCTTACACATTGTATCGCACAGAGTCACTCCACGTACCTGTGGTAGCTACCCCTGCTTTCCAAGACCGCGAGTCTAATCATGATTACACCCGTATCTCTATTCCAAAACCTTTTCTGGGAGTGCAACACGATTCCTTCTTGGAACTCAGTCTTGAAGAGCTCCAGGAATGTCTCAACATTGACGATCAATTTCTTTGTACAGAGTCAACAATTCAAATTGATAGCTCGCAGCTATCCTGCAACACTGCAATATACACGAATGCTACTGCAGACGTCATTTCTGACCTTTGTCAAGTCGACTATTTCTTTGAACCTTTTAGAGCAGCACCTCGTGTTATAGACGCAGGTCACCAGCTCTTGGTTACTGGCTTATCACTCCCATGGACTCGACGTTGCTCTAATGATCGTGTGGCACGTCCGGTTCCTGGTAGCCTTTATGCTGTCCTTCAGCGCGGCCAGTTTTGCTTTTGCGAATTCTCCTCCCCTTCAGGCTTTATTCCCAGGCGTACTACAGGGTGCCCCGCATCCGAAAATAACCAATATAAACCTTTCTTAATTAACTATACTATCAACGCAATTGCGATGCATTCTTTTGAACGTGAACTTAACTTTTCAGGACTCCCACCATATGAATCTTATGGCATGCCAAATTTCACCTTGCCTAAGTTTGCAGTGGCTGCCAGAATAGCAAATACGTCACTTGCCAATATGACACATGGCATTATTAAGCTTAAGGAACTTAGTCGCCTTATCCAACAAAAGGGTGACGATTTTCTCCTCAAATGGGCCGAGCTGGAAGCTTCCTTCTATCTTTCAGCCTGGTTCAGCCTTCGCCATTGGATCCGTGGTTTTGCCTTTATCGGTTCCATAGCTGGGTACTTGTCATTAATTTTGGTAATATTTATGTATTGTCGTGGTAGATATCTTAGTGGCCTCTTATCCTCTATGGTAATGGCTACTCATTTTAAACCATCCCACGCTAACCTGGTCATTCCCGGACGCCCTTTGAATTACGACTCGGTCAACTATGTAATTTACCCTGTTTCTCTAAGTCCTGTCAGTCTTATACACATCACTACCCTTCACCTCCTTACTATTTGTGTCTTCTACATGGTCGTGAGTTTGGCTAAGCGTTGTCTTCATAAATGTTGCAGGGACTTCAGAGTGATGCATCGCTCGCCTGAAACCCGCAAATTTCCCCAGATCGAAATATTCATGGAATTGAATAGTGGACACCAGCGCTTACTTCTATATGTTCTTACTATTAAGTCCCATCTTTCTACACTCTCTCTTAAAGGCGTCATTTGTCCTAATAGTTTCAAGTGTGACCATCACAGGTTATACAGTATACTTAAACCCAACTGGGATACTGCATTGTGCTCTTTGCAGATTGACTCACTTAATGTGGAACTCCCTAGACTCATTAATGTTCCTTTATATAAGCAGAAAAAGTTACAGCAGATTATGCAAGGACAGTTTGCGGTGACTATGCTCGCATCTGACTCGGTTCACCTTTACAAATTGGGCCATAACATGCAAGAAGTTGTTAATACCCAAGAGCTTAATCCTTACTCAGCTCTAATTAGAGAACTTCGTCAGAGGGAGATGGAATTTCGGTCCACCAATGTTATGGAACCAGATACTACCCATTCAGTACAGATCGCACCTTATGCCACCACTTCTGGGTTGGCTGCGTCAAAGAAAACGACCCCCCCTACTCGGATACCGAGCCGTACAACCCCACCAAGGCGGACTACCCCGCCTCGCCGGTCCAGTTCACCCCGGCAACCATCGGCCCCTCGCATGGGTACCCGAGTCGATACCCCCCCTAATCGCTCAGTAGTTGATATCGAGTTGGAACCACGCCCCACTCGCCCTACGTCACTGATGCTCCGCCCATCCTTCCCCCCTCCTGTCCCACCACCCCCCTCTCCTAACGATACCAGTACCAGCGTCTGATTTTATTTTACTGCATGATTATGATTGCCTATTTTTGCACTGAATTTTCTTGAGCTGCCGTTTCATGTTACAGTTGCATTATAACTGCATCCTTCCTTTTTCTAGTGCGTCTGCATGCGTATTTTTTGCATTTAACCCTTTTTATTACCATGCTCGCATACCCTTACATTCAGTCAGGCTGTGAAGAATCACACCTTGTTGGTTCGATTGTACGGGTACATTTTAATGACATATGCTTGTATGTATGCATGTATTCTATACATGCGTCTTATGCAAAATTTTTTCATCCAAAAATTTCACAAGCTTATACTCAAGTTGCAGAGTGACCTTCTTATTTTATTGATGTGATTCATTTTGATCTTGGGGAGCTGATCAGCATGATGATGCATCAATTTTGCCGTGATTTGCTATCTTTCTATTTACATTTAAACCACATTCTTTTCCTTTTAATTATAAACATATAACGACCAGCATCTTGCTGCGATTCAGATTATTTATACAACCAATTATTATATTCCTTTTTGTACTTATTGATCATTAAGTTATTTACCTTATCTTATATTTTATATCACGTGCCTTTTCTTACATACTGTTTGCAGCAACCTCATTGGTTGAGCTCCTTGCCTATTTTATTAAGAAACTTTAGTATGACTATTTCATACCATATTAATGCTGTGTTGTCACATAATTTGCGGGAATGTCTCTTTGATCACGAGTTGCTGGTCGGGCTGGTCGTCAAACATCAGTGCAAGACTTGTTGTGGGCACCTATGATCAGAGACACATTCGATGCATATGTTCTCTAACCTTTGATCTGAGAGAGTCTTTACAGTTCCTGTGCTTCCATTATGACTTCTACTGTCATGGGCATCCTATCAAGAGACACACATGTTGGACATCCGAAAGTCAGTTGATTGGGCACCACCTCTAATTGGGCACCACGATTGCGCATGGGACCACGCTTCAACAGGACGCGCGACCACTCCGAGTCGGCCATGTTCCTGTAATCATCTCATGGCAATATGAAGAGGGCACCATTTCGGGGCAACCACTAGTGTGAACATTCCGTTTCACTCCATTTCCGTTGTAACCACGGCAAGCATATCATTGCTCTGACCTGGGTTCAAAATGGGGCACCATCATTGCAGAACTTTCCTTGAACTTTTGTGTCTGGCTTGGCATTGTGCAGTCTTCGTCGCACATGTCACCATTCGCACACAAACTCACATTGTATGATGATATGGATGATGTCATCTCCTGCTTAGCTTCTCGACAGATGGCTAACATGGATTGCCTCTGTTTATTAAGCAGTATCAGCGAACAATCGTGCTTGAAGAGCATTGCCTCATTTTCAGTTGGTGACTAATATGGATTGTCCCAGCCCGCTTCTGGCATGCATCTTCTTAATGAAACTCCTTTCCTCTGGGTAACTCGCTTATTCAGGTGGCTAACATGGATTGCCCCTGCTCTTGGTTACCGTCGCCAGGCACTAATCTGGATTGTGTCTAGTTCAGAAGAGTTTCTTCACCACGAATTCTCTAGCGATCCCGCACAAGGTTGTGCTCGCAAAGAACATTGTGATCTCAGGAAGTGTATGAACAAAAGACTCATGACGACGTCTTCCTCTCCATGACCCACCACGGTCCACCCAGTATCGGGATTGTCTGCATACACACATAAAGGTCGTGACAAACGAGTCACCTCCTCCTCCGCCTGACCCTAACATAAAAGTGGTGACAAACAATTCACCTCCTCTTCTGCCTGGCCCTAACCTGGGTCAGCCACGCAACGAAGCCGGTCTGGCAAATCTTCACGGTATTGCAGACATATCAGTCCCTCGGGTCTTCAGCATGATCACCAAAATACCAGTTGCTCGCTCAGAACTTTCCTCTGTCTCCGCCATGGTTGTTGTACACATGGCACAACACC
Source organism: Platynereis dumerilii (assembly GCA_026936325.1). Lineage (NCBI taxonomy): Eukaryota > Metazoa > Annelida > Polychaeta > Phyllodocida > Nereididae > Platynereis > Platynereis dumerilii. The sequence goes on along the minus strand of JAPTHN010000010.1, from coordinate 37,633,337 downwards.
TCGCTATTTCCTCCACCCCGGTTTGCACCTCGCCTGTGCTCCATTCACAGAGACAATGTTCATCCGAACTGACATTTACAGAAGTGGAATGGTCGTCTCCTGTCGCTTCCATTCACTTCGCCCCTTCGGTACAGCCGCGCACGGTTGGATAACCAGCCAACCACGTTGACAATCCTGTTCTGTATCTGTTAGAACAGTAACAACCCCCTCATCGTTTTGGGTTGATGGTAATAGGACCTCGAACTCTCGCAGCTCGTCCATTAGGTCCACGACGTCCGGCATCTTTCAAGTTGCCAGGTCGACACCCTGTTCGACCCTGAAAAACACATCGCTGTCGACACCCTGTTCGACCCTGAGAAACACATCGCTGTCGACGTTCCATCCTCTGCACCACGCCCAAAGCGTCGGTGTCGCTTCCTTCGCCCTATATCAATGACTTATATCACTGACTCCTCGAATCAATGATTCTTCCAATCTTCTTGTCCACACGTGTATGAATAATGTTATCTTTCACATCATGTATTGACTCTCACTCGTATTGTGTAAAATGCATCACTGATTAGACATTTATGCATCGACCAAATCAATATGCACTATTCATTATTCATCATTAGTTATGTCTCGACATGTTCACGAACAGTTACCACAAGTCAACTCTTGCACTGAACTATTTCTGTAAACACCTGGTCTCATTTCCAATATTTCTACCTTATTTCAACCTGTGTTTGCCCTAATTTGATAGTTTCTCTGGTCTATGCATTGTGCATGCCAGCTTCTTATACAAGTTTTCTCAGGTGTATTGATATGTACATGTGCCTTTGATATCGCTTCACTTTACCAACATATTGTTTACCTATTTTCGCATTGTTTTAATTTTCTGTACGCCTTATGCCTACAGTTCATTTGGAATGTTTAGTGTGTATGTAACAAGTTTTACGAAACTATAGTCCACTATTGATTTATTTCTCTCCATATTGGACTATTGTTTTATCATTTTGCTTATCATTTTGCTAATTGTCGCTTTGATCCATGCTATTACTGATATTTGCGTTTTGATTATGTTCTGTTCATGATTTTAATTGTTGCTTTTAATTGCTTATCGCTTATATGTCATTTACTTACTTTTGTAGTTTAGGGTATCGGACATACCAGCCCATTTAAATTTATAAGGCTGTCCTGTCTCAATGCAATTAGTGCTTTTAACTTACCATTTTGGTTAAGCTTCGTGCATATCAAATGACACGCTAGGGATGATACCCGTAACTGCCCTTGATAAAAACGGCTATTTGACTCGCCTGGTGCTTGAGTCTCTTCTGCTGAGGAGCCACGTAATTAGCGGCTCTACATCCAAAAAACATTGGTTTACGCACCCAACGATTCACAAAAAAATTGCAAAATTTGACGACAAGGTCATAAGAATAACTTGTCCTTTCTTGTCAATCATTAAAGTCTAGGTTCCATTTTTTCTATCTGAGCTCCCCTCTACCGTCTCATTGACGCCATTAAAGGACTGTCATTCAGCTCCTTTCCTTTATATCACCGATGCAAGTCATTTTCTTGCTTCTTTTTCAAAATTTTTCCCTTTTTCCAAATTGTCTTTCATGGGCATATTGCACACGCCCAATTTTCATCTTAATTTTTTCCCCCCCTTCCGCCTGCCCGGTGGTAGTGGTTACATCACGCTGATGTCACCACAACTTTCATTAAAGCGTTCACAAAGATCAGGTGCAATGAGAAGCGTTTCCTCTATTTGTACCTAAATTGGTATCAAGCACAAAATCGATTACTAATCCTTTCAATCGTTTTGTTAATCAGCATGAAGCATTTAGGCTTCCATCTTTAAAGGCAATTGTGGAAAGCATTCCTTTAAATGAAAGTTACATTATTAGGCACAGTATATGTTAATTCACTATCAAATGAATGTAATCCATATTCGATAATAAGTTTAAATGTTGTTTTCTTCAAAGCAGAGAAAACCGATCTTATAAAAAAATCCTCGATTGGTCGGGATGTCACCGCTGAGCTTTTAGCTTCAGAGGTGTCTTCATTCCTTCCTCTTGCAGGAAGTTTCCTCAAATCGCCATGAACCTCAAGACCTTAATCTTGTAATGTCATTTGTATTATTATTGTATAAAAGTAATGTAATATATTATATTATTGTGTAATGAGTTACAATGATACCAACGGGGTAGAACTCACCCCATGTTTCCATGGCAACAGTTACCCTGGTGCTTCTGCGCAGCTGCAGAACGCCCTAGTATCAATCTCTGGGGGCAAGCTTGTTTGCCCAGCCAGAAGAGAGCCCGCTCCCGCTGAGGTAGCAGGGGGGCTTCCTGTCTCCCTGACGCAGTGAGGATTCGTCAGGTAAGGGTATTGTTGTTAGAGGTATGATCAAAGGTTTCTCTTAAAGGAACCCCAGGTCATGGTTGATTGAGATGGCATTTAGTTAACAGTATACGTAATTCGTTAAGATCGTTGTTTGATGTATTGATAAGTTGAATGGCTTCTGTTCTTTGAATGACTTTTGATGTAAGTGTCTATAAATTGAGTATTAAACGAATAAGTGAACCTAAAATGTCGAGCCTCTGGTATTTCTTGAGTAGGTGTTTCGTGGTGGCAAGTGCTAGGGTGTCTCCCGCAGGATCCCCGGTAATGAGTCCATCTTCTCAGTAACATCAATTAGCTACCTCTGAGAGAGAGAGAACCCCAATAAGATGGCACAATGCGGAAAATTATGAGGATGCACTAAAGCTTCTCAGGAACCAAAAGAACACAAAAGACAAGTTTATCTCCCATGCTGATACATCAATTGACAATTTCAACACCCACACGATAAATCTTCAAGTTGTGGGGATTTATATCAGAACAGTTGCCCATATACATGTCAGAATCTCTGATTCTGCCCCTGATGGAATAATGTTATTATATTGGGTTGTACGATGTACATCATACAGGATCCTGCAGTTGTAAATCTGGGTGTCTTAGTCTGTAATGTAAATATAAAAACAGCCTTTTTTATTTCAGGACGGTATTGTAAAAAAAATTGATGAAGTTCCATTGACTGAAATATCCACCACTCAGACAACATTAAAGTTTATGGCACATACTGGGGACATCATTCAGTCCTAAATTAGATGGATGTGACTTTCTTTTTGTTTTTGGCAATGATGAAAAATACAAGAAGTACTGAATCTTCTCAGAGACCAAATGTTGATTTTTTCAACACCCAGATCATTCATTTTCTTACTTCAGAACAGTGACCCATATACTTCAGATTCTTTTTTTCCTTCCCTGATGGAATTTGATAAAATTATATTAAGTTGTACACGGCAAATGATAAAAAGTGTATGCAATATAATTAGGTACCCAAATCTCAAAGTTGACTATATGATATTATATATTGTTGGTTGTTGAGATCTTGACAGTCCTCCATATTTACACATTAATGTAACCCCATGTGATACATTGTTTTCATCTTACCACAGAAACTGACACAAGGGCTTGCCAAATCAACACTGCATCTAAACAACAGCAGCTTGGATTTTGCTCTTAATGATCCACTAAAGATATTTGGGATTCACTGCCCACCTGTGAACCAAGGCTGGATAGTCACACTCAGCCACTCAGCTGCTTTTGAGATTCACCTGTCTCCACTCACAATTCCGTCTGCAAGGGCTTACAAGTCTAGCTGCTATTACTGGTGCTTCTTAGATTCCCTCTCGCAATCGCATACTTCAATGATCGATGTCATTTGACATCTTTTGACCTGAAGCTTCAAAAATGACTTTGCTAGAAATTGCAGACTGTTTTGATTAACTTCACAAATGTGAGTGAAGCTTCTATCACCACGAGTATAAGTGTCGAGCGATACGCCAGACTCACAACTCGTTTAAAAAAAATACAATCTTAGTATTATTCATTTAGCATGTCTATATTCGTCAAAGCATAATTCTGATCGCTGAACCTGATTTTATGATATTTTCTAGCATGCATCCCAGTCAAATATAAGCTTTCCCCCTTGGTCCAAGTATATATATACTTAAGCTGATCAACGTTTATTTTGAAATTGGGTTTCCCCAATAATTTATGTTTGCTTTATATTTTCCATATCTTAGAATGGTGCCGATAAAGAAGTACATAACAAATTATACACTGCCCATGTTATTTAAGGGAGTAATGCAGCATTCATTGTTAATTACAGTAATGGCTGTTTCAGCCGGATGTACATAAACAGTAAATCAATTGGTTTATGCATTAACTCTGAAAAATGATGAACATTTAGGGATATCTGTTTCTGAAATTTAATTATAAAAAACTTCAAACTGGGTGAGCACACCAGATGTGGAAGAAGGCCCAGGGTTGTATTTGATATTGGGGAAGCGAAAGGGTTAGGCTTATGCGCACTGTTTGCACAGGGTAAGGGTTAGTGTTTGGGTTGACGTTGATTTCTGAGAGCGATCTCCTCGAAATTCTCAAATGTCAATTTTCTCTGACTTGTAATCACATCTTGTTAAGTTAACAGCCATAACTGGCATCTGCAATGAAAAACCCACTTGTTCCTTTAATTTTTGTAAACAGTTTACAACATAAAATTATCCATATATTTTAATTTGAAATTGTTACAAGTTCTAAACAAAACATTTTTTGCAAAGCTTCGCCATAGGAATTATAGAACACAAATTCCTGAGAATTCAACATAAATAAATCTATTCAGTATCAATTCATAACAGTACATCATGTGTTTGGTCTTCTGAAAAAATATATTTATTATTTAGAAATGACTACAGTTGAATGTTGTCTATTCGGAAGGTTGTGTATCACATCCTGTATTCCAAATCACCAGTTGATACTTGCAAGCCATTCAGTTCTATTATAGACTTCAGTGTGTCATTAGATTGCAGAATAGTTAAATGTCTGATTCCATCCTTGTAGCAATACAAACCTACGATTCTAGGTCTTTCCACTGCAAAAAAAAAAGAAGAATAGAAGTGTCAACCGAGATTACAGTTCATTTCTCTGTGATATTGCTATTATAATCGCATGTCACCAGTATCATTGTTTCTTACCAATATCATTTACTGCATATGATGGTCAAGTAAAATATTCATTCTGCAGTCTTCTCTGGAGATAAATGTCTGAGTTGGGTTATCAGCCAAAATGAGTTGCCCATATAAATATTTACAGCATTAGTGTGCATGAATAAATGATAATTACATAATGATAGAAATATTCCAGTTGGTTTTTCAATGGGGGGGGGGCTTGATGCAGAGACCACTGTTGTCCTAAATAAAACAATTTTGTTTTCTAGGAAATGATACAAATGAGTCACTGGGTTTAGGCAAAATGTAAAGCATATCTATAATAAATTACAACCAATTTATTTATAATCATCAGTAGAAATGAGCCTGTCATGCATGCACATAAATAAATTCCTCTGTAAATTGAATCATGTTATTGCAGGGAAATGACTCAAAGAAAATGGTTTATCTTCTCATATAAATATGATGAAGTGTGAGTCTGATCAACAGTGTGATTATTGGCATTAACAAAACAATGAACATGAAGATTGCTGTGTGCCTTTTCATTCTGGCTGTGGCAGGCTATGCTCAGGTGAGTCAAGATATAAAAAATCGTGTTTGACAAAATATGGGATTATAAGAAGTATCAGTCACTGTCTACATGGTCTTGGATAAGTTTTGGACTTCTTAAAGTTGTTGCTCTCCTTTAACGATTATGTATGCTAAATGGTTTCAATCATATCAGGTTCTTATACTCTACACCGTCAGGATGGTATGCCCTGAATATGCCATTTATGACAGTTGCTTGCCTTGTACTTAAGAGTGCACAAAATTCTGACCATCAGTTTTGAGGCAATGCCAACACACAATAGCCCTCACTATAGACAATGAAGCTCTTCCACTGCCAAATCGGAAAAAAAGGAACCATCAGAAATGTTCAAGATAATAGCATTCATTTCAAAGAGATTCATAGAAATTTATATTGTGTTTGTTCGCAGGAATGACGCAGAGAACATGTCTATATAGACAGTACCTAAAATTTATAAAGAGTTTTGTATAATATAATTATTATGCATAATAATGATAATAATTATAAAATCACATTTATTTAAACAGGCCAAGAGTGTAAGTGATGGACTGAAGGGAGATGTGAAGACAACAAAGCACCCCAAAGTTACCACCATTGAAAAGAATAAGTATGCCAAAACTACGACAGGTGTTGAAACCACAAATGGCCCTAAAGGTACCACAACTGAAAATACCAAAACTACGAGGGATTCCAAGACAACAAAGCACCCCAAAGTTACCAGCACTGAAAAGAATAAGTATGCCAAAACTACAGTAGGTGTGAAAACCACAAATGGCCCTAAAGGTACTACCACTGAAAATACCAAAACTACAAGAGATTTGAAGACCACAAAGCCACCTAAAATTGCTACCACTGAAACGAATAAGTATGCCAAAACTACAACCGACATGAAAACCAGGAAGCCTAAAGTGACCACAACCGAAAGTACTAAAACTACAAGAGATGTGAAAACCACAAAGCACCCAAAGGCGACAGCCACCACTTTGAAAGATTTGTTTGCAAAAACAGTAGATCCAGCAATATGTTTGGCAAAGGTATGTCATTTTTAAAGAGTTTTTCAACCTCTAAATTATTTAGTCTAATTCTATTATATAATTTCATATTTCAAAATTAGGAAATCGTTGAAAATCTGAGAAATACCATTATCTTGGAAAATGCATGTTTCTTAATACATGTATAGTAATCTTTATGTCAACATCAAAACAAGTGAATAAAATGAAGCATGAATAATCTGGCCTGATTAACATTATCATTTATAACTCAATTTTCAGTGCAAAAGTACTTGCTGTGAAACGAGAGATTTGCCAAACGGGAAGAAGCTTGTGACATGTTGTGCATCGACTCCAATGACTCCTTCTGCACCGGTAAGTATAAAGGTCCTGTGACTACTTATTTGTTTTCCACCAGTGCTGTGTTTTGTACGTTAAGTTTTAGCATCTGGATTATTAACCACAAAATTCAAAACATGAAGTAAAATGTCGGCATCAAATAATCTGTAACTATATTAAAGTTAGTAATCCAAGACTGTTAACTGCCATTGATTCATTATGCAATCGTTATGTTACTGAAGGAAAAAAGCTTTTAATTTCTGAAAAATTGTTATCAAATTGAGATTGTCTTCGCAGTTTAATCCGTGGATATCAATCTGATTCCATTCTTCCATTTACTCTTCTTGCAGCCCTGTACATAATTATCGTATCTCATTTTTCAGTGCGTAGATTGTTAGACAACTGGTGACTGATTTTCTGATGGGATAATTAATTCTTATATGAACCTTGGATCAACTAAAACTATTTCACAAAAGAAAATGGATACTTTGTCCGAAGAAGACTATTGCATGGACACCTTCTACAAATAAATTCCATATTTTGTATTCTGTTACATTACTAATAAAGATATTCATTTATCCCTGATATTTCAGCAATTTGTCCTTTTTATTAATATTTTTAAGTCTTACAGTCACTGAATAAACAGATGTAAAGTTTATGCTCACAGAGAAAGTCTTTTTCTACATTTTCTGGTGATTCCAGTACTTTGCATATTCCAGGAAACTGCCAAAACACTGACCTTATAGTGTCATTGATTTACTTTCATCGGAGGGAGGGTAAGCTCAGTGGAAGCATGCTAGGCTGCAATTGCTAGGTCCTTGGTTTGAATCCAGCTCTTTTGCAGCTTATCTGGCCCCATGTTGGATGACAGTTTTAATTATCCTTTGCCTCATTGTTGTGTCCTCTTCCTTTCCAAATTAGTCTGCCAAGCGCATGAATACAGGACGTACAATGTCACCGTTTCCATTTGTTCTACATCAGATTAATTACTGTGCTGCATGGGAATTGAGTCTCTCTTTTAGATATCTGGCCGTTAGTTTACGATGTATCAGACAAAAATACCAACAGTTAAATCCCTTTTATTTCGTCTTAGAAAAAGAAACCAGCCAATATATCGGCTTCTTATGAAGCTGAAGATCACTTAGCTTGATCAACTATTGTTAGTTTTATCAAATTTTGTGTTTGTAATAAAGATATTTAGCCCTAAAGGCATCCAATTTTTCTCAAGCATTAAGAAATCCCTTTCTCTCCATGAAGTCTGATCTTTAGTTTAGCCATTTTACTAAGGCTGGAGTCATAAAGATGTGGCAGATAGTTGTAAAGAAAGGCATATACATTAGACACAGCCAAAATCATAAAGAGCCTTTGAAACAATGACCAACATACCTCTCACCATGAAACAGTGATTTCTTGTGTAAATATACGTTCGTTGTCATTTCAATACGACAAAGCAAGATTTTTTGTTTGGTTTCCAAAGGATAACATTTCAACAGACTCCTGACCCGCCCCCCCCCCAAAAAGGCCATATGAGTATATCCCCATGTATCCCAGGACTAGGGTACTGGGGGCAGCCCTACCCATATTAGTTCCCCTTGTTGGGCTCCTTGGTGGGTTGGGAGCGTGGTCGCTGAACCACAACCAATCCTATGGCATACTCTTCTCTTACGAATTCTCAGTCCAGATTAAAACAGCGGCGGTCATCCTCGGATCACTGCATCGAACCGGAACTTCTAAATCGACCAACGACCACAAGGAAGTCAGAGTACCAACACCGGTACATTGTGTTAAAAACAAGAATCAGCCTCTCCCCCTTTGCGATATACAAGACGATCCTTCAAAAAGTCGGAGAACCTGCAGAAACAACACAACAAAGAGATGGAACCATCCTCTTTAAGACAAGGAACAACCAACAGATGCAATGACTACTTGAGCTGACAAGTATTGCAGGAACTCTGACTATAGTCCAGCCGCATCGCACATTGAACACTTGTAAGGCGGGTAGTTTTCTCCTGACTCAGCTATTTGAACTCGGACGCGGACCAACGAAAATGGTTTGAATCATTCACTGATGTCATACATTTCCACTACATACCACAGAGAGATGATTGAGAGCTGCTTATATTGACCTTTTCAGACACTACTCTTCCTGAAAGTGTTGGAATTGTATGGGAGCAATGTAAGGTACGACCTTACATCCCCAACCCAAGAAGATGTTTCAAATGTCAATGTTTCGGTCATCTGAGCAAGTGGTGCCAACGACAAGAAGTTTGTGGACACTGTGGATCCCAGGACCACATCCAATCCAAAGAACAACCTTGCTCATCCCCTCCTCTTTGTGTCAACTGTAAGGAGGATCATCCCTCTTACAGCAAAACGTGTAAACAGTGGACAAAAGAAAAAGAAATCCTCACATTGAAGGCAACCCACGCGATATCTTTTCCAGAGGCGAGAAGGATTGTGGACCAGCACTCAGGAATTCCCAGCTATGCGGACATGGCGGGATATCCACATGCAACACCAAGATGAAGGTTACAACTCGAAGAACACAGCATTAACAGAACACACCAAAAACACGCTGAAAACACAGAAGACAATAACAGACATTCAGAGAGTACTAATGCAAAACAATGCTAAATACAACAAACACCACAAACAGTCTACTTCCCGAGGGGATCTTTAAGTAACAAACCCCTAGGCTGGCACCACAAATCCTGAGGTAGAAACGGAAGAAGAACCTCCTGTTGAAGCAGCCAATGAAGAAGAACAGGAAAACTCAGCTGATGGTGGGACTACGACAACTGACAATGATCCATGGAAGCAGAAGATGAAAAGGAAGAAAAAGCAGAGGGAAAAAAGGATCCACAGGAAGAAGGAAAAGTGGAGGGTCAAGAGAGAGTAAGGGAAGAACATCCACCAGATGTGAAAGCAGAACGAGTGAAAGAAATGAACGAAAAGGAACGACAACCCATTAACAAAGGAAAAGACAAGCCAGTACCAGAACAGATCACTTACAGAGAATATCTTCACCGCTCCCTACAAAGGAAAGTATTAACTGGTGACATTCAACGACCAATGTTTGTTCAAAAATACCTTACAATGGAAATTGCACAACTTACACTAATGCCTGGCTTTCAAAAAAATGGCCGAGAAACTAATGGAAAGAACTGAACAAAAGATGTAGGCCAACAGACAGTCATGCAACAAGAAAAGAAGTACTTGATTTGGTCACTCAGCATGATTTCACTGACAATTTTTATGGACCCTGATTGTTTTGATTCAGCATGCATGACTTCTTGGCGGTTGCTCTAAAATTGATTCAAAAACGAACACAGAGACAAAGACAGGAAAAACAAAATAACTAACAAACAACAATCAAACTGAATTATCAACTCCCTTGATGCAAACCAAGGATGTCTCTAAAAATCCCAACAAGGTGCTGATGAGATGTAAAGCACAAACACACACACGCACACACACCATATGATCTCAGGACCTTCTTCACTCTAAAAAATGTCGGGACAAAATTGGAGTTTTAGATTCAAAACGGTTTTTTGAAAAACCAAATGTCAATGCAAAACCAGCATGGATTTTAAAAAAAATCCATGTTGGTTTGTTTAATTGAAATTTGGTTTTTCAAGAAACCATTTTGAATCTAAAAAACCAATTTTGTCTGAAATTTTTTAGAGTGTTGGCAACCTATGCATAATGAGTAGCCAAGTAAAAGTTAAGAAGTTTACAAGGGAGTGGTGATTGTCGCTAACTGCACACTTGATATCGCATAACCTAAACTGAATTAGGTCTATGATTACATCCCCAAAGGCACAGACAATTAGTGGGAGGAGTATGCATTAAAATCAATTTATTTAAATAGCTAACTTGTAGCATTTTTGCAAGGCCATCAATCACAAATGAGAAGTATAATAATTCGCCACGAGGCACCGAAGGTGCAATATTTATCGTGGTTTTGTTGAATCAACATGAGGTTTCATTACGTTATAATTCTAATACTATTAACCGAGTGCTTTTCCCAAGCCGTTAGTAAGTCTTATCATGATGAAAAGTTCAGTTGGAAAAGTTCAATGAAGCAGTGGCTAGCCCTGCAGTTAAGAGAACAAGGAATGATGGACATGTTGGTGAATTTCAAGGAATTGATTACACTCACTGGAAAAATCCATAAGGTGTGTTTTGGAGAAAGTAATTCACCAAACACATGTGGAGGAAATATCAAAGGTTTGTGTAATGTTTTAAAATGGGATATCATAAAGTCAGGCCACTGTGAATGGATACTGGAGGTGCCCAAGGGGCTTTGTGTTGCTCTTACACTGGTGGATTTACCCCAGAATGACCCAATTGAAGATGGCAGATTTAGATTAAGAATTGAAAGCTTATCAACTGATCATACTAATAGGACTTTGAATAGCATTGACATTTACAGAAAATTTCAAAACTTAGATATTTTTACAAACTCTTCTCTCATTAAAGTTAATCTTTTAACATCCATTCTGTCAACCGATTCAAGAATTCATGTGTTCTTTCAGGCCACAATATGTAATTTAGAGATAAGTAAAAATACATTAGTTCTTTACAGAACCGAGCCATTAAAATTTCCGAATGACACACCATATTCCTTCTTCCCGCAAAGAAGAGTAACAGAGTATCATGCGCTGGTGAGAACTGACATTGGGCATTTTTTGCAAATCTACGTAAATTGCAAAATGTTTAGGAGGGGTCTCCAAGTGTTTGATGGACCATCAGTTAGGTCTCAGCGCAAAAAAGTGAAATGTTCAAAAAATTCTCCAGTAAAAATTAAAGCCAGCACATTTCAGCTGTATCTTGTCTTCAGACATCAACCTCGTTTCAAGGGAACCTTCTTTATTTTGTACATGACTGAATATGATGAGCATAGCATTCAAGTAATTCAACTGCCAGAAATAGAAGATCAATGGATTTCATGGGGTTTTGACAATTTTACCACCGTTCATTATCAAAGAATATCAGTTATCAGTGAACATGTGATAAGTTTAAGCTTTGCAGTGTCTATAGATGCCTCGCCTCACTGGGCGCAAGGTCATCTGTGTCAATATGGTGGTTTGCTAATAAGAGCTGATTTTTTTAAATTCACTGAGATAGGTCCAATATGCTCATTAGAATATGCTGAACTGTTAGAAAATTTGACAATTCCTGCGATGAGTCGTACATACTTAACAATCTACCATTATGGGCAGTCTTACACACAGAGTGGGAGAATTGTGTTTTTACAACCTCGATCATTCCAATCCTTCGGGATTGTTAATCCTTGTGGCTTATGTTTCCGTGAACAAATGGAATACATGCAGGTGACGTTTTCAAGTTTTCGCTATGGTGACATCATAATTGATTGTAGCGAGAAGTACCCTGCCATCAATCTAAGAAATGGTCATTTAAAATTTCTCATCATAAAAAATGAAGTAATATCAAAAAAGGACACTTGCCATTGGATTATAACCTCCGGAGAAATCACTGTACTTCAGTTCCAAACAATGCACAGGTATATCAGCCAACATACTTCCTACTCTTGTGAACACATGACATCACTGCCATTCAGTGGATACAGCACTCTAAGCGGATCAAAGTCATCCGTTTTCCAGAGTTCGATTAATCATCCTTCCTTTGCTGTCACAAGTGTTAGACAGTGTTCATCTGCATAAGTATTGCATGGTACAGTGCCCACATTTCTTCAACTGCAGGTTGTCAAGATGTTGTTCTAACTCCTTCTCTGAGAGCTAGTGTCGGTATCCGAGAGTTTATTGGGACATGTTTTAAATTCCAGCTCACCATGGGTAATTACGAAAAATATTCTTTCAAAGTTGGTCTGTTCGATGGGATGAGCAATATTCATAACTATCTGAATAACTTTCGTGTAATTTCATACCAGGAAGAACATAGTCAATTTAACGGGTCTAAGACTAACATGTTTGATGTAAATATCACAGATCAATTTTTTGAGATGGCCAATGGTTTTGAACCACTTACATACATAATCCAGTCTGACCAGATTCCGTTTGTATGGAGAAGTTATGGTCAATTCATTACAATATCTGTAACCGCTCACAGCCATTTGATAACAGAACATCATATAACAATAATAGCAATGGCAACATTTGAAAAACGTTCATTTATGAGTTATTCAAAGCCACTGCGATATCAGAAGAAATGTCCGTCAAAGTTGAATTACACCATAGTATTTACAGACTCATGCTACAGCATTCACGCAAACTTTTCTGGCTCATGGAACATGGCACGCAACCTTTGTCAGCAAAGGGGAGGTTATCTTTGGTCAGTAAATAATTTCGATGAATGGTATTCGGTCCTACGTTCACCAAGACAAGAAAAATTGGATGAAGGTGGCAACAGAGTGATCAAAGATGGAATATTTGAAGAGTGGCCCCCCATTAATGCTGCCAAATATTTCAGGGCATCTTCAGTCTTCTTTCTTGGACTTCAGTCTCAGGTATGTGAACAGTTTTTTCAATTCGTACAAGTTACAAGAGCAAGTGTTATTGCTATGCAGTGTATGCGCTATGACCTCCCATTGATGGTGCCTGATATTTCAGGGCATCCTCACTCTTCTTTCTTGGACTCTTGTCTCAGGTACAGTAAAACCCTAAATAAAGTACGCCTACCCCATCAGGAAGCAGGAAGGAAGAATCAGCCACGCTTTACACTTTCACACCCTTTGGCTCCCTCCAAACCACTTCCTTCCTTTACCTATTTTAGACTACCTTTTAAAATTGCATTATATATACCAATTTTTATTCCATTAACTCCATGGTGTTCAATTTCTTTGGTATTGTGCCCTTTGCTAATTGCAAATAAAATTTCAAGCTGTCTTAATAGAATTCTTAATATGGGGTAAAGTTGTGGTAAGAAGTCAAAGGTAGTTCGAAGGAGATCTATTTATCTATAAATATATTTAACAAGGGTGGTCACTCAGTTTAAAAACACTGTTTTTCAGTAATACCCTTAAAAAAAAAAAAAAAAAAGACGTATATGTACAGTAGCTATATACAGTATCTACAGTAATTATATGCAATAACAAAATATTTCACCGTATTGCAGCATTAATGCAGTAATAAATCTTTAAAACCTTGTCATAAAATCAATTAAAAAAAAATAAGAATAAAAAATCACACCTTTTGTATGTACTTTTTCAGTTGTTTTTTAAAGCCTTCAATATTAACAACATCATTTGTTTCTTGAGATAAACTATTCCAATTTCTAGCACCAGAGTAATAACTTTTTTTCTTAGTAAACTCATTAGTAGGAAAAGTGACATACACATTTAGTGTAATTTCTTCTGGTCTCAGTATCTCTAATTTCAATTTCCATAGTAACCTGATCACATAGATACATGTAGTTTTGAGCCATACCATGACACACTTAAACATTAGCAGTCTTTCAAAATACATAATTCTTTTCGAAACATTCATCCATTTGAGTTGTTTAACAAGGTCAATTTTCCTTACATTTATGTAGTCCAAGTTGTTCATTACTATTCTCGCTGCTAAATTTTTGAAGTTTTTGAATTTTATTTAAGTTAATCATAGTGGTAGGGCCCACACAGTAATTGCATAGTCGATAATCGGTTGAATTATAGAATTGTATATTGTTGACATTAAGTCCCTGGTTGTAACATTCCTTGTTGTGCAACTGTGACACTTTATAAGACATTTTTTTACATAAAGTGTAAACATGCTCATTCCATGAAAGATTACTATCAATAATCACACCTAAATATTTTACACTATTTACCTGTTCAACAGCAGTATCATTTGTACATAAATCCAACCGACAATCGTTTCTTGTTTGGTGCTTAGACGCTACAACCAAACATTCCGATTTACTGGCATTTAGAGCCAATCTGCAAGGGCACCTCATGACAGTGTGATATTATAATGCCCATATCAGTGCAAGGTCTTGTTTGAACATCTTTTGTGACACTAAGATTAATTTTTTTATGCAGCTTGGAGAAAATATATGTTGTGCTGCCAGCTGGGTTGCCAGCCAGCCCAAGCGTCATTCAGTACCTCCCAGCCAGCTGATATATGAATACTTTTTTTCCCAGCCTGCCGCCTCAACTGCTTTCTCATTACCTGACGGGCAATTCCGTAGAGTCTGATTCACAGATTTGACACTTTAACAGCTTGTATAGCCCTACCATTACACCTCAGCTATATCATTGTTATCTACGCATGAGACCAGGTAATAGGGGTATCAGACAAGCCACCAACCAAAGCTCCAAGTATAACAGGAGTTGAGCTATTGCCAAATTTCATGGTGTCGGAGGTAAACCGTGTGATGTACGTCCGACACCATGATATTTGACTTGTAGGTCAGCTCCTGTTACACTTGGAGCTTTGGTTGGTGGCTTGTCTGGTACCCCTATTACCTGGCCTCATGCCCAGATAACAAAGAAATAGCTGAGGTGTAATGGTAGGGCTACACAAGCTGCTAAAATGTGAAATCCGTGAATCAGACTTTACGGAATTGCCCTGACTGCAAATTTCATTGGTTGAACCCCAAAAATTGACTCCCTGCTGACAACTTTGCAAGCTGGGAAAATTCTAGCTGACAGTCTGCCAGCCAGCCGGTCAACTGCTTCACAACAGATATTTGGTATAACAGATCATGGAGTGCCCCTGAATCTGTTTCCATAATACCATTTTGAGACCTCGTTCAGAGATGTCTGTAACTTTACATTCACTTAAGATATATCTTTCCCTGCGCTGCATAAAAGTGTATCATCTGCATATAGATTAACTCAGGGGTAAGTGTGGGAGTGGAAGGAGATTAAGGGTGGAGAGGAGAAAGGAGGGCAAAATAGGTGAACAGAGGACTTCTGACAGAAAATGTTCTTACTTTATTTTAGGTTGTACTGTATGTTACTGCAGATTCATTTAGTATGAGTTTCTCTGGCTCGTTTTCTCAGTGTCTACGTAGCATTTGAAGCTTACCTGATTGGTCTATGAGCAATGAAACGTCCTCCAAATTCTCAAGTAAAACGTAGCAAGCAATGAAAAATGTATTATTCTGCTTAAGTAAGCAGCTGAGTTTTATTAGTTGATAAGATTAGCGAGCAAACATCAACAGTCCCGGTCCATTTCAGACACCAGTGAAACACGTCACTGGCTTTGAAATACGTTTTTGTGCTATTCAAATTAGATTTTTGATATGTAATTCAATGTCTCAACCAATCACATGCACTGTATTTGCTACGTTTCACTATCCTTTTGCAGAAACTCATACTTCTTGAAATTGCAGTAACTGTTTTATCAATTCTTGCAAGAGAACATGATTGCAGTGTGGCTTCCCATGATGGCACGAATGCTGCTAATACTTGTTCTTGCATACATTAAAGAGGCAACCTGTTTGCCATTGGTTACAACCCGTTTCAGAGGATGAAGGGGTTCCGGAAGAACAGATAAATAAAAGAGATTGCAAGATAATTTAGGATGAAAAGGTTGCACCCTGCTTGTTTTTGGAGGGTGCAGAAATATTATATGCACCGTCCAGGCCTCTATAAACCAGTCAGCCTGCAGCTTCATGGTATATGGAGTCGTTGGTGGTGTATATATCCCCATACGCTCCAAACAAGCATGTGTAACTGATAATACATTTAGAAGCCAGTTAAATTAATTTCTTTTCAGAGCGGTTATTTTTGGCAAGATAACTCAACTTTAAACTTCCATAGATTCCACGAACACAGTCTTCTCAAGGAATTAAGTTACAACAAGTCACATCGCTATTTTAACATGTCCAAAGAAAGGCAGTTGGAGTACTCGTACATACTTGCTCACATGAGAGACACAGTGCATGATGTCCATAAGATAAGTGAAGAATGTTTGTTTTTGGTTCCTGCTACAGAGACTTGGATTCTCATGGACTGTACCAAGGTGTTTGATGATGTCACATTTATTTGTGAATATCCTGATGAGAGTGGTTTCGAATTGGAAACACCTTCATTCGAAGTTGCAGAGAAATATTGCAATGATGGCTGGTTTCTTGGAGGTAAAACATGTCTTAAGCTAAAGACTGTTGAAGGCACAAATCACATAAAAGTAGAAAATGTCATGAAACATTGTGAAGACGTTGGAGCGCATCTATTTGTCAAGGACAGCTATAAATATTTTGACTTTGACTTGATGGTTTCTTTAAGGTATATTTGGAAAACAAGAGACCCCCACTTATTCATAGTTTTCAAAATTGAAGATAACTACATTGGAGTTGATATGGTTAAATTTCCACAAGCAAGTAAAACTCCAATTACAGAAGAAGACTTCTTGATAGAACTTCCGTTCCAACCACCTGATGAGAGGGAAGTGCAAGTATTGTGCAGTCAAGAGCCTGTCCTCGTATCAGAAGGCTGCATGATGGGATTTCGAGCCTGTCAGAATGGAGAGTGCATTCCAGAGACCTACTTTTGTGATCAAACTGCACAGTGCCTTGACCACAGTGATGAATTGAACTGCACTGATCCCTGCTCTGATGCCTCTTTGGCAAATTTGTGTTTCCGTTGTGGCGATGGAACATGCATTGCCTTGTCACGGGTTTGTGATCTTTTATGGGATTGTGAAGAAGGTGAGGAAGAGGAAGAATGTCCTGGTTATCATGCTGGTAGTGAGGAGGTGCATCCTCCAGCCTGGAGTCCACTTTTGGTAAAACAACCAGTTGTTGAGTGCAGTGAAACAACATCTAACACCCTACGCTTTTTCAGAAGCACCAGTTTGGCATCGAAGTATGATAGCGATGGACTTGTTTGCCCAATGGGCTCCCAAACATGCTTTCCCAAAAAATATTTATGTACTCGAGACAAAGATTATTATGGAAACAATCTTCCTTGTGACAACAGCAGGCAGTTCGATAATTGCGTAGAGTTAAATGACTTCTTTCAGACACCTGACAAATGCAGCTGTACCAGTGATGGTGTGAAACTCCCATTCCGATTAGTTTGCAATGGGATCCCTTCAGAATTCCGATTTGAATGCAATCAGAAGGCATACATGTACATTTCGAACAATGAAGCATTTACAGAGGCTGAATTTGGCTAATTCAAGAATATACTGGATAGAAGCTTGTTCACTTTGCAACCTGAAAAAGCTTGAAATACTTGACCTCACAAATACAGCAATTGGTCAGCTACCAGAAGAGATTGTGGCTGGGTTAAATTTTATTAAAGTCATTCGATTAATTGGTTCTCCAGTAAAAACTGTGCATAAAGATCTGCTGCTTACAAAATCACTTGAAGAAGTATCTGTTGATGACATTCACTTCTGCTGTCTCAAAGGGAGTGATGTTATTCCTGTATGCAAAAATATCAAGGCAACTACTTTGCCGTCAGTCTGTTCCGACATCTATCCTGAACAGTCGTGGATTATTCCAGTTGGTATAATGACGATTTGCTCATTGAATGGCATCACCCTTTTACACTTGCTTTGCAGTTCAGGGAAGCAAAAAACATCTTTCTCTGTAACAATATTAATTGGTTTTGGAATATCTCTTTTATTGCTTAATATATTTCACATTCATATAAACCAAACCACCAGTTTCTCTCCATTGCTTAAATTTGATAGCTCACAGTCAAACTTGTGCAAAGCTATTGCCTATGGACAATTTGGATTGAGCTATTCGTTTCTCTGCTCTAATGTCATATTTTTCTCAAAGATCTTACTCAAGCTGAGACATGTTCATTCAAATGGAAATAACCATGATAAATACTTCACTATTTTACTATTAATTATGGCAGCAACATTTTGTTTCACTGTGTTTTGTTTTGACGAATACCAGTCACTCAGCGCTCTGTGTGTATTGCAATTCAGAGAAATGAAACAAACTCCAGTCAACATTACGTTTGGACTGTTATCTTTTGCAGCCATAGGAATTATCTATGCCATCCAGTGGCAAATACACAAAGCAAGAAAAGCCTCACAAAGAAAAGAAAAGAAATCAGAAAAAATGCTGAAAAAGAGAGTATACTTCTATGCATCAGCTATTGCTGCATCATTCATACTGGGCTTACTGCACCAGTACTCTGACTTTGCTTCTGATTATGCCCTTCACCTATTCACGTTGTACGCTAACTTTTCATTGCTGCCAATGTGTTATCCCATTCTCTTTGGCTGGTGCACTGCACAATTTAGAAAAAACATTTTGTCTAAAATCAAAGGAAATTTTTCATGAAGTGAATATCTTGCCAAATTCAAAAAAATTGATATAGCCTTGTCTGAAGTGATTGATTTGATCTTTTCGCAGCTTTGCTTCAAGATGTGTTGATGGTCAAGAGCGGGTTTCCTCATTGCTGGAAACCCGCTCTTGACCATCAACACATCTTGAATCAAAGCTCATCACTAATGGAATTGAATTAAAACAATTATGTATGTCAAAGATGTATGCAGATATTGCAGAGACATTCTGAATGACGAGAGACTTGACTATTTAAATTGTATTTATTTACTTTTTATTTTTGTGATTAACATGAAAATTTAGTGTTATAAATATATTGTACATTTCAATGTTTTTGATGTAACCAATAAACTACTACTACTACTATTGTTATCAAAATTTTATTTCCGCTGTCACTATATTGTATTTACACTGGTGCTTACATCTGAAGCAGTTCTTGGACATCAACCATGTCACTATGGGCTGTATCCTCTGCATTGCAATAAACAGCAAATTGACCAGCAACACTTCTATATATTGTTATATTGTTATCTTCCCTTCTGTGTTAGGAGTAACCCAAATGATGGAAACTTATGATGTGCTTTTTGTTCAAGCAAGGGGGGGGAAGCAGTCTGGTCTCAGACCGCTAAAAAGGCAAAACAACAAACGCATGGTTAACTCGCCTGTGTTCCGTTTGCGGCACAAATTCTAGTTTGTAAATTAGATCACTACTAAAGGCAAAATGGAAGCATAATATGCAAAAGTGCTTGCGTTGCTCCAAGCTGACCACGGTCGTCCTGTTTCCCTCATTGTTGATGAGAAATTGATGGTGTTTATAAGAGAAGGAATGATTCATTTGTGAGTACACTCTAAAAAATGTCGGGACAAAATTGCTTTTTTTAGATTCAAAAACCGTTTTGAATCTAAAAAACCAATTTTGTCTGAAATTTTTTAGAGTGTAGTGCTCCAGTAGCCAATAAATCAAATTCCGGACCTGACACATTGTCTTCAACATGGGGTCTTCTGATGACAAGAAAATGTCAAAAATGTCTGAAATAGCCATTGATCAGAGCGCTGGAATCAATGCAAATGTTTATAACAACATTCTAACAGAATTTGTGATGCCATGGCATCAGACAAGGAACACTATTGTTGGCAAAATCATTTTCCAACAAGGTGGAGCACCTGTTCATACTGCATAGAAGACTGCATAATGCCTCAGAACACACCTACTGAGCAAGATAGAGTGCCATCCCTTGTCTCCTGAGCTGGACCCAGTGAATTACTTGGCATGGGCAACTTCGAAGGCAGAATCCAGCAAGTTATCCCAACCGTGGCAGCAAAGTTAAAGGCCTCCATCATGTCTGCATGGTGCAAAATGTTGGTTGAGTGCATCAAACACGCTTTCACATCATTTCGGTCTCGTCTGCAGAAAGTTACCACAGCAAGGGGTGCGAATAATGGGTAATTTGACTGTTCATATACAAATCATGTTTTGTTGAATAATGATGCTTGGCACAAAATAAACTGTGAACAAATCAAATTGCGTAGACTGTCCTTTTTTCTGTAGACACCCGGTAAATCTGCTAACTACGTGTATTGTTATTAATGTCTGTATAGGAAACATAAAGTCATAACCTCTGTACATAGCCAGAAATTGGTTCAAAACCACGTTTCCTGTCATGACATGTGACATACAACGAGATAGAATATTTTAAAATTCGATTTGATTGATACATGGATGTGCATACTACAGGTGTGCCAACCACCGGTGCATACTAGGACGTTCAGGAACTCAGGTCCCGCCCTGTCAGTCTTAGACCATAAATTAAGAAGGACACTAAACCTGCTCCTGCATGAAGCACTGAATATATAGTGATGGATAGTTAGATATGGTAAATGCAGCCCTGTAAGCACTCGTGAGTATTGATTGATGACATGGGAAGGACGGGAGACCACAATATGTTAAGATCTACCCTTGTAAGGGATCATTTTTTTCTTTTATTACAGTACAGACAAAATATAAGTATATGATTCTGTTGAATGTTCATGCAGACAGACATGCAATTATTCTATTTAAAACAACTTTAAAATTCAAAAACCAATGTCATTAAGTAATTTAATAACTCCTCTGCATGCAGATTACAGATGTATATGTCTTTGAGTCACCGCTTTGTAGCAGATTGTATATATGCCTCGGCAAATTGCATTTATACTTGCATGCGCATATATGATTAATTAAAAGGTGCTTCACATTAGTAAAAGAGCATATTATCAGAGGAATCTTGTTTGTGTATCTCATCTGGTCACGTTAACTTTGTTTGCGGTATCCTTCATGTCTTATATCCTTTCCACGGCCAGACTCATTCTGAACCCGCCAGCCATAGTGTGTCAATGTTGTTGGTTTGTGCAGGGCCAGAATTTTCTTCTCAGCTGCTCAACAGGC
Organism: Platynereis dumerilii; assembly: GCA_026936325.1. NCBI lineage: Eukaryota > Metazoa > Annelida > Polychaeta > Phyllodocida > Nereididae > Platynereis > Platynereis dumerilii. The sequence continues at coordinate 37,611,758 of JAPTHN010000010.1, read as the reverse complement.
CAGCCATAGTGTGTCTATGTTGTCAGGTCTGACTTTGTCCTATGTGTGTTTTGTTGATTGCAGGAATCCCTAGTACTGTCTGTACATCATGTTACTGCTGATATTACCTCATAATTGTGTGCACTGATTAATAACTCTAAAGCTAATGAGTCATCCAATTCTATATAAAATTCAACTTACAGTCATAGATCTTAAACTGATAGATTTAAAGTATAGTATACACTTCCATGGCAATACAAATGTGCGTTTTCCATGAATAAGTGAGTTTTATTTTTTTATAATATAAAATTACTTAATGGAGAGCCCTGTAATGTTTCATTGAATATTTTGTAAATAAAACAAGGGTTTTCAATGGCATGAAAACCCATTTCTTTACCTTTATAAAGATAGATTTATATTGATATATTGACCTGAGAATCAGAGTTAAGTCAATTTGGCAGGTAGAATAGGTTAAATAACGTTTTATTCTGACAAATACTTGCTTTGATGAGACAAAATAAAGATATAGTTCAGGAAAAGAGTTAACTTAAAGTGGTGTCAAATACCACTCACACATGTGTGTTTCTGAAATGCATTTGAGATTTATTGGCAGACTAACCTACATGGCTTGGCCCAGTTGCAGATAGACCTTTTGCAGGCATACTTCTCTTATTATGCTAGAGTTTTCTTCTGCATATTATAAACCTACTTCTTTACTGGGCACTTATTCACTTTCATTCAATGCCTAGTTACAATCCAATATTATTATAGTAATATTATTGATTTCTTAGAAAAATAATTGCATTTTAGTGCAAGACATAAAGTATAACATGCTTCTTCATTTTTCTTATGACAGTTTACACTCTAAAAAATTTCAGACAAAATTTTAAAAATCCATATTGGTTTTGCATTGAAATTTGGTTTTTCAAAAAACCATTTTGAATCTAAAAAACCAATTTTGTCCCGACATTTTTTAGAGTGTATTATTATGCCAGATGACAATCCAGTAAGTTTTATCAAACTACAGTGCACCAGTGGTGTAGCTAGCAGGTCCTGATGAGGGAGGAGGTGGGTTCATATTTACAGAGGGGAATATATTATAAATTTATTTTAATCAGATGCTTAAAAATAGATTATACACCATTGCATTGTTCATATGTTAGTTTAATACATCTGTATATCACAAAATACAAACATGCTCAATTTCCTACACAAATGTATATTTCTATTTATTTTGTTTTTGTCAGAAATGTTTTGAGAATATTGATGGACCATTGACAATGCAGATAGTTTCTGATCATCAACAATAAAGTAATTGATTTATACTGTCATTATTTATATATTTATATAGAATGTTACTTCATACAAATCAACATATTCATATAGGGACTCCCAATCAACAAATGAAACTAAAGCTAAAGCTAAAAGCAAGGTGAGGTACATGAAGATGAACTTCTTTAAAATGGTTATAAAATCGATGAAGATTGCCTTTAGTTAGTTTTCAGAAAGAGGGCATAATAATACTTGTAAACACCACCTGGTAAAAAACGCTTTGGTGTCAAGGAGAAGACACTGCCCCATGAGTCACAAACACTGCTTAATTTGACTGATGCAAAAATTAACATAACACACACTGACTTGAGTGCAGCTATGGAGTATGGTATAACTCTGACATTGAAAATTAAAACATGCATCAGCAAAGTTAGTCATCTAATGTTCAAAATCAACATAACTCACAATGGCCTGGAAGCATTTATGGCATTAAAATCAACATAATACACAATGGCCTGGCAACCGCCATAGCACTTATTTAGCCCTCCTATGATGAAAATCAACAAAACAGACACTGGCCAGGGTGTATCTATGGCAGAAAAATCAACAAAACACACAATGGCTTGGGAGCATCTATGGCACAAATTTAGTGCTCTGATGTAGAGAATCAACAAAACACACATTGGCCTGGGAGCATCTATGGCAGTAAAATCAACAAAACACACTATGGCCAGGGAGCATTTATGGCAAGGAAATCAACAAAACACACACTGGCCAGGGAGCATCTATGGCAGAAAAATCACCAAAACACACAATGGCTTGGGAGCATCCATGGCATTAATTTAGCCCTCTGATGCAGAGAATCAACAAAACTCACATTGGCCTGGGAGCATATATGGCAATAAAATCAACATAACACACTATGGCTTGCTGGTTCCAAAAATGTGTCTGGCCACCAGAGTAAGGTTTTTGCCCACATTCCTTTCCTTTCTGAGTGAGGAAATTTCAAGCAACATTGACACACTACGGCCAAAGTCATGCCTAAAATTTCACAATTTTCATGTCTGCAAAAGGCACACACATTGACACACTATGGACAGGGAAAGGATATCAAAGACAGCCATTCCTATTTCCCACACAAATACATAAAATGGCATAACTTAGGTGTGCTGCATTTGTTTTGTATTAATCTTGTATTTATTATTCATAGTATGCAACAACAATGGCAATTACCAAATTTAGCATATTATTTATATTGTATCTGTACAGTGTCCCCTGTCCATCATAACCTCTCCTTACTCGATTGATGATGCGTGTATCTTGAGACGACCTTAACCAAGGATTAACGTACATTGACATTGCCAATGATTCTTTTTTGAACAGGTTAGAAGCAAAAATATATAGGATACCCAATGGCAGCTGCCATGAGCTCACGCAAGAATTCATAAAATGAAAAAATTTTTAAATCGGGCAAAATTTGCAATCAGCTCATGATTCCCTATCAGCATGCCTCGGCGGCCCAACGTCGGCCCAACGTCGGCCCAAAGCCGGTCCGATGCTGCTGACACCGGACCGTGCCGGACCACCGAGGCACGCTGACAGGGTTGTGTATTGCAACGGCACTTACTGTGAAGGACATCACCCTTTCGTGTGCCCCCACCCACCGTAATAACAACAATTTGCCAAGTTAACAGCCAAATATAAATTTCTCTTTTCTGTTTGTGTTTCAGCAATGTTCTACCTTCATTTTCTGACTGAACTTTTATGTGCATTATCGACCTGATAGGTTAGAATGTAGCCTATTAGCAGAATTAGCCTACAGTAACCCAGGGTACATAGTGGCCCTCCATCAGCGTCCAAGTGGTCATCAGATGGTGACCTTAATTAAGGGTTCTTCAGTGTCATCAATTGCAAAGGAACTTTCACTGTTACGTCGTCCATCTAGAAAAAAAATAACAACAACAAAACTGTAACATGTAAAAACTCTTTATTTCTAAGTTATTTTATTACTTTGATTCATAATTGCTAATCAACCTTAAACATTCTATTAATTTTGAATTGAAGCAATTTATATACCATTCATCACAAATTATTCTGTTTTTTATTTATTGCACAAATCTTTGACGAAGACTTACAGAGTTTTTCAGAGCTAATTTCCAACATCAGGGTCACTATTTTCCAGGCCTTTTTTCAGCTTAATCCTTTTTGAGGTATAATTCCTTTTTTGAGGTACAATTTTGTTTCTTAATGTTTGCATTGCTCCTTTATAACAAGTGCAGTCCAGATGATACATTGTACATTCGATAGAAATAGAACTACACGGCAACTCTACTAATTCGATAACCAACATTTACGATGTATGATATCATGAATAACAAATGGTTACAACATACATAACAGTGAGCATCATGTATCAAGTCCAACAAACCAAACCATTTAAATATACATTGAATACCCTGGTAGCTATTAAGAAACAACGGTTAAAAATCTGCGGCACTAAGATCTTTAACTTTTGTTTCTAAGCGATAAAACATGGCAACTTACAATCATCATAATTATAAACGTTACTCCATAACGAAAAACATTACAATTTCATGATAATAAAAACATTACAATTTCTTGATGAAAACATTACAACTTCAATGCGTGAATGCTAATAATGACAGCGTATAAATGTCGATGGGGGACTGAACATGCACGAGTCAGTCCCGGAATCAACACTGTTACAAAGTAATATGCATTTTTAACAAAATATCTACTTAACATGGAAACAACAAAAACACAGTACAAAATCATCCTATACATCTCATTGAGCTAACGTATTGTATACAACATTAACAAAGATATAAAAACATCTGAAACATACAAAATATTGCCACTGACCTAATTTTATTTTGGAAGTTCTTTAAGCAAATCAGTGGCGTAACGAAACATGTCACATCATGAGATATTATCTTAGCAGCATTTTGGCCAACCAAAGTAAAGGGTATCATTGCTAATCATAAGATTGCGTCTCAACCGAAGTTGTGGCCAAAAGAACTTCGGCTTACTTTTTGGGGCATTAGACTCTTTTTTGGCCACAAACACTTTCAAAGCACACAGACTTCTCATTCAATTGCTGTAATATTTAGTTTATTTCACCAATTTCAATTTCTTCCGTGACACTATATGTTCACACCCACAAATCTACGTAAGCGGTAAATATCAATTTAATTCATAGTTCTGGTGATTGGTCAACTTCATGATGTGGCGCAAGTAAATTTATGCTATACTGCAACAATAGCAATAATAATAATGGCAGGCCTGGATTGAAAAGCATAAATGATATATTCAATTACAAGTTGTTTAATCAAGAACCAATGAGTATACCAGCAGTCCCAAGAACAAGATGGTTGCTGCTGGAGCATCACGCACTGCGCTGTTACATCCGGGTTTTCCACATGATGTGACGCAAACCTTCGCAGGGGATTTAGGATTATCAGAGATAGGTTCCCGACATGTCTCGGAGTTATCTGTAACGCTCGCACTGCAGTCCCTCACAAAACCAATCAAAGTACCTGTTGGGATCAAAAATAGCACATCTTGTGAAATTTCACTTAGCAAAAATTATTAAGACATAGAGTTTATAATTATAACATCGTAGCAAGAGACAGTAACCTCCTCACTGTTGGAGGCAGAAAAATCTTGTAACGTCATCACTTTTGACGTCACAGCCATGCAATTATTTGTAAAATTGTGATACCAGGAAATCACTTCAGACATAACCGAAACAACTGTGCACAATCCGGGGCGGATTGGCCTATGTGGCATGGTGGCAGCTGCCATGGGTCCATCCACTAAGGGGGGCCCATGCAAGATGCTAAAAATATAAAAGAAATGGCCAAAATGGCCCTTCCATCTTGGGCAATTCTGTAAATTCAGATTTACAGATTTGGCACTCTAGCAGCTTGTGTAGCCCTACCATTATATCTCAGCTATTTCATTGTTATATAGGGATGAGGCCAGGTAATAGGGGTATCAGACAAGCCACCAACCAAAGCTCTAAGTGCAACAGGAGTTGAGCTACATCAAAATATATAGCGTTTCGGACGTACATCACACGATGTACGTCCAAAGCGCTGATATTTTGATGTACCGTAATATGGGGTGAATCGGGACAGAATTGGCCCTTTTTCTGTCATAGCATGGACAAAAATAAATCTAGAAATCAAACTTTGATATTAAATTGTGTCTGAACACAAGGGCTAAGTACCCCTTGGAGCTTGGTACGATATCTCAATTTCCCAATGCTCAAGGCCCAGAAAACAACTGTCCCAATTCACCCCACACTTTGGGGTGAATCGGGACACTTCATTATTTCCACAATTAATAATTCATACCTTCCCTAAGGGATTGCATCTTGTGAGTAAACATTAGAAAACATGTTAAATATGCAAAAAATGTTTTTTGAAAAAGATCTGAAATCAATTTCATCTATAATATGCAGATTTCTAAAAATGTGATAAATGAATAACAAATAGGGAAGACTACTGTTTTCTGCTCATTTTGCTGGTGATTGTGAATTCTGGACTAAATCCACTATAAATACAGTGGCATCGCATTTGACCATAACGGCAAAAGGTCAGTTGCGCCCTGTTTTTCAGTCTTCTTGTTCTTTTTCATTTGTCTTAAGTTTATTTACAATTTTACAGCATGAATCCACCTATGTTAAAATATAAAGGGGAACAGGAGTGTTAAAATCATCTCAAGATACATCGTAAGACGAAATTAACATTACAAATAATTTATCAGAGCTACAGTCACTTCCAAGTTCCCTGTATCATTTTAATTTATACTTGGGTGAGTTAGTCACTTTGATTGAAATAAATCACTATCCAACCGATTGGGTTTTAACATTGCAGAAATTGTATTTGTTATTATACATTCTCTACCAGCACCAAACGACAGTTTTGGAAAGCTGAACTGGCAAGCTTCGATATAAATGAATCACTTCAAAGAAATTAAAGAAAGTTTACCAGAATTCGAGAAAGACACATAACCCATGGGCATAAGACATTACGTGCTATTAAGAATTTAGAAAAGTATAAGTTTGGCAATATGAGACTACCTATATTATATCCAAACACTATACTTGATAATGAGACATCTTTACTTGATCTGTTTGCAGGCAGTGGACTGGATTCCCAGGAGGACACTGATGAACCCACCTTGTTAGATCTTTCACCATATTATGACAACTCAGGTTTTACAGAATTTGTTTTGAATACTTCTAATAATTTTACAGTCCTTAGTTTAAACTGTCAGTCTCTAGCAGCCAAATTCGAAAAATTACAAATATATGTTAACTTCTACAATTCTTCTCATTCCAGACTCGGTGCCATTTGCTTGCAGGAGACATGGCTCACAGCAGACAGTGACCTTTCTCTGTTTCAAATAGAAGGATACAACCTAATTTCATCTGGTAGATCGAGCAGTGCACATGGAGGGGTAGCTATATATATATGTGAAATGTTTAAATTTAATCAAATTGATAAATTCATACACTCTGAAAGTTGGGACGGGCAATTCATAGAAGTTATGTTAGGAAATAATTATCATGATAACACTAAAATTATTATAGGAAATATTTATAGACCTCCTCGTCAAACAATAGAAAATGTTACAACATTTATAAATGAGCTAAATGTAGTATTCAATCATTTTCGAAACAACAAAGATGTGTTACTAACTGGAGACTTTAACTTAAACATCCTGAAATTTAAAGAAGTAAACTGTGTGAATCAATTTCTTGAGTCGGTCATTTCAAATGGTTACATTCCCAAAATTACTTTTCCAACGCGTCTAACTGAAAGAAAGGGAACTTTAATTGACAATTTTTTCATTAAAATATCTGATAGACTTAATAATATTAAAGCTGGTATCATCATTAATCAATTTTCTGACCATCTGCCTTACTTTATAAGCTTAAATCTTTTAAACCGAAATCATGAAAAGAAAAAGTATGTTAAGATTACAACTTATAATAATACCACAATTCTTGGCTTTAAAACTGAATTACAAAGTCCATCTACTGCACAACGACTAAATGAAATTTTGGGCCAAACACCTGACATAAGCTATGATCGATTAAATTCTATTCTACAAGATTTAGTTCATAAATATTTTCCGACAAAATCTGTTCGATTCAATAAGTACAGACACAAAAAAAGTAAATGGATTACTGCTGGAATTCTAAAATCTATAAAATATAAAGATAAGTTGTACCACTTACTAAAATCTACTGACACAATTGATCCTAATTATAATAGTAGGAGACTAAATTTTCAGACTTACAACAGGATTCTTAAAAGTAGTATCAGAATTGCAAAGAAAAATTATTATCATAACCAATTTGAAATGTTCAAGAGTGATATCAGGAAAACTTGGTCAACAATTAATGAAATAATGAATAAAACAAAAAAGAAGCAAGAGTTCCCTGAATTTTTCTTAATAAATGGCAATACAACTTCTGACAAAAGAGTGATTACAAACAAATTTAATCAATATTTCGTAGAAATTGGACCAAAGTTAGCAGAAGGAATACAGATGCCTATAAACAAATCGTTCAAAGATTACATGAAACATCCAATTCTGGAGTCATTTCAATTCACAAAAGTAGATACGATAACACTGATAAAAGTAATTGATTCTCTTAAGCCAAAATCTAGCTATGGACATGATGGAATTTCGAATAAACTACTAAAATTTGTTAAATTTGAACTTGCAGATACCTTGAAAGTCTTAATTAACCAATCAATAGAACATGGTGCATTTCCTAAACAGTTGAAAATAGCTAAAGTTACACCTCTCCACAAGAAAGACAATGATCAACTATTTTCCAACTATAGACCTATTTCTATTCTTCCAAGTATATCAAAGGTCTTCGAGAGAATAATGTATAATCAAATATATGACTTTTTCACCAAAAACAAAATTTTCTACAACAGCCAATATGGCTTCAGGCAGTCACATTCCACAGAATTAGCAGCTTTAGAATTAATAGACAGAATCATTTATGAAATGGATAACAACAGAATTCCAATTAACATTTACTTAGATCTCTCGAAGGCCTTTGATACACTCGATCACGAAATTCTGATGTTTAAGCTGTCACATTATGGAATTAGAAATACCTCGTATGATCTTTTGAGAAGTTATCTGACTGATCGAATGCAATACGTACAAATGAATGATATTACTTCTGAATTTCTTGAAATAAAATGTGGAGTCCCTCAAGGATCCATACTAGGCCCTCTACTTTTTATAATTTATGCAAATGACTTAATCAATGCTACTGACAAATTTCATCCCGTCATATATGCTGACGATACAACACTTTCAGCCACTTTAAATGTTTTTGAAAATGACCATGTAACAACCGCAAGTATCAATGACGAATTAAAAGCGATAACTGAATGGCTGAAATTGAATAAACTTTCTTTAAATATTAGTAAAACAAAGGCAATGGTGTTCCATTCAGCCAAACGCACAATTTCATTGCCAGATCTTGTAATGGAAGAGACTCCAATAGAATTTGTAAATGAGTTTAACTTTCTGGGCCTTATAATTGATAAAAATCTGAAATGGAAACCACAAATAGATAACATTTCTAAAAAGATGTCAAAAACAACAGGTATAATGAACAGGCTAAAGAATTTTGTACCATCTGAAGTATTACATATAATTTACAATTCTTTAATTCTTTCTTATCTAAACTACGGATTGATTATATGGGGTTGGAAGGCAAATAAATTGATAAAGCTACAAAAGAAATCATTGAGAATAATAGCTAAAGCAAAATATAATGCTCACACAAGTCCTCTTTTCAAGTACTACAATATTTTGAAAATCCCTGATCTATGTGCACTGCAAGATCTTAAATTCTGCTATAAATTAAACAATAATATGCTTCCACTATATTTCTACTCTGAAAAATTTCTTTTATATAATTATTCTCATAACTACCCCACACGTCACTCAAATAGAAACCTTCCCGTTCCTGCTGTGAGACATGACTTCGCAAGAAATGGTATGAGTTACAGGTATCCAATAGTATTTAATGATATGTCTTCAAAATATAAGGATAAAATCTTTACTCACAGTTTTGATGGTTTTAAGTTTTATGTCAAACAGAATCTTACAGATCAGTATGAAATTAATTGTTCAATATCAAATTGTTATATTTGCGGGTCATCAGTCTCCTCTTGTGATCCAGAAGCTGTCTGGCATTCAGGTAGGTAAAGCATTGCCTCATTATCTTTAACATCATTTCACTTTCTTAATCTTAATTGTTTTATTTTACAAAATCACTTTAAAAAAACAGAGATTGTCATGGTTTTTTCAAAAGTAGTAAGCATTTACATCATTAAACTGTAAGATAATATCCTCTTCAATATACTAAGAATAATTTTAATAATTTTTTTAACACAAGGTGGCCCTCCGATAGCGACAAGAATTTTGTCTTTGGAGGTCTCCTGGCTCCTCAATTATCAATTTTTCTGTAAAACCATATACTGTACACTGTAAGAGCTAAATAAAATATGTGTCATTTTGTCATATTAAAATTTTTTAAAAATATGATTCTTAACATCATCTCAAGGTACATCATAAATAAAAATCAACATAATAACTAATCTATCAGAACTACAGTTGCTTTCCACTTCTCTGTATCGATCATTAAGAATAATAATGTTTGGATGACTTGGTCAATTTGATTGAAATAAATCACTGTCCAACTTATAGGCTTTCAACTATGGTAGAAATTGTATTAATTGTTTTGCATGCTCTAACAGCACAGAATGACAGTTTTGGAAAACTGAACTGGCTAAATGTGATTTGAATAAATCACTCCAAAGAAATTTAAGAGAGTACACCAGGATTCAATAACTATGGCATTTGTCACAATAACAAATCATTATTCAGGGGCATACACCTAGAAGTTGCCTTGGAAGATGGCCAATGTCAGACATGGGTAGAACATGTAGTACAGTGGATTTAACTTCGGAGTCTGAGGCCGGAGGTTTTTGGGTGCAGTTGAACTTTAATTTTAAGGTATAGTTGGGAGTCTGAGGCCGGAGGTTTTTGGGTGCAGTTGAACTTTAATTTTAAGGTATAGTTGGGAGTCGAAAATTCATTTGGTGACTCCTGACTCATAAAAAGTAATTAACAGACTTTACAAAATCACACTTACCACAATGTGAAAAGTATCCCAAATCGTACACAGGACATACCTGTATTCATGTACAAAATCCTATGGAAACAACATTTACCTTGACCTATGCACTGCATAAGATACTTGAGTTTTTTTTTGAGGCACAAGAGCATTTGTAATAATGGCGTAATCTATTTGGTTAAATCAGGCCAAAAGTTGAAATATGAACTGCTACATGTAACATGTACCAACCTAACATATGACAATACCTCGGGTTTGAAAGCTAATAATTATATATGCAAGTTAGAATTATTTTCATTTACAAAAGACAAAAATTGTTGGTGGAAGTGAATGATTACCTTCCGAGAAAAGAACAAAGGTTTCCATCACTGCCCTATCTTGCAGCACGTTCCCTTACAAGGCAAGTAAACATTCAATGACATTTCAAGTTATCCAACCATACAATATCCAATAAATACATGTAATTACAATTGTGTACCGCACAGGTGATTAATTGCCAGTCATCTTATCAGTCATGCTTGTTTGTATTTCACAGACTTACAGGCCCAATTTCACTAGCAGTCAGAAATTTGAGACTAGTCTCAAGTGTTTAATTCACACTTTTGGACCAGTCCAAAGGTAAAGCCTATGTATGCAATGTTATTATATTTCAAGACACATGTCTAAATTCCACTGGTGTGACAGACATGATTAACAGTTTGAGATCTCTCAATGCAACTAAATGGATGGTTGAGTGTGTAATTGTTGTAGAGCCCGGAGTCACTGAGTTCAGGCATCATGACTTGACTTGGCTGCTTGTTGACTTGACTTGAACAACTTTCATGACTTGGTAATTTGCCATGACTTGAGTGTTTTGTGACTTGACTTAAATAACTTAGGCGGCTTAGGCCTATTTGTCTAATTTCTAAGTTGCAAATCGTACATTGAAGTTTGAAGTTTTTTTTATATGGGTGATTAGACATTAAATTTAAGAAAATAATGCCTAACAAAACATTTAAAAAACAATTCAGTTATCAAGTAAGTAGACTGGTTGAACTGAGTTACCTAAAACAAGATAAATGAAATTAGGCCTATCACAAATGTTACCTAAATTTTCCAATTTAAGTAAATTAATCTGTTGAAAGTTGTCAATAATCTTTTATAAGGTTAACGGAAGGCCTAAAACTTAGTAAGTTTTGTTAACTGCAGTTAGACCTCTGATCCATGACACTTATACTATTGGAAAAACTGGCATCTGAAGTCCTGACAAAAATACTGCCAGTCCAGCACTGCATGCTCACCCACGGAGAAGTGGTACTGCTATATGATATTGATAACCAGAAAACGAACAGTCAGATTTATAGTCATGACCAGTGCAAAAATTACATAGTTAGAGAAGTGTATAAAGTACAAGTCAGTTAAGGCTCCTCATTTTTGGGTTCTATATATATAACTTGCATTTTTGTCTGCAATTGACAAAATGCGTGCTAGAACTCTCAAAATCGGTGTCTAACTAATATCTCAAAGCACAGGCCCATGCAGGCTTTAAATTTCACTGTTTAAATTCTAATCATAGTAATCATATAAGTCAACAAACTAATTATATAAAAAGCAAATATATTATAAAACTCTAAAAATTTCTCAATATACGTTTTATTTCTTTCCCTTTACCGTATAGCATTTCAATGCAAAGTATTATCTGGGCCCTGCAGCCAATTGAAGGTTAAATTGCAATCAGTTTTGACACCTGTCAGCTTTAACCCAAAGGGCTGTTTCTCAATGGCAATCAGGCAAACTGCAGGAGAAACAAAGATTTAGACCTCCAGAATAGCAATTAGCCTTATTGAAGTGCTTCTGAGCCTAATCGCTTAAATCACAGAGCTATCCAATGCTCTGGGTGGCGGCGGCTTGATTCTCAATGGGCAGCGGCGGCTTGGCTTGATCATGGCTTGACTTGACTTGAGGTTGCTGCGACTGACGGCGGCTTATTATGGCGGCGGCTCCGGGCTCTAAATTGTTGCCTGCTAGTCGTTTCAATTACTTTCTTTGTAGAAAACAATAAACAATCAATGAAATAACATTGGAAAAAAGCTGTTAAAGGATTTGAAAACTTCAGAATTTTATAGCACTTGTTGGCAGGGTAAATGAAAATGAGCCCTGCAATGGGAGGATGGCCAAAACTAGGCAAAATTGAGACTTGCTCTGAGTGGGTCACTGCAGGTGTCGGATGGGAGGGTTGGTCAGATGACTGATGGTGGCATGCTAGGCCGCCAATCGCTGGGTCCAGGGTTTGAATCAAACTCTTACCGAGTCACATGGTCCAAAATTAGATAGATAGATGGATGGATGGATGATTGGGGCTTTACGTCCTTTATTTATGCACTTGCTAGGCTAATTAGGACAGGAGGAGGACACAGCAATGAGGTGAAGGATGATTGAAACAGCCGTCCAACATGGGCCCAGGTGACCCGGCAAGAGCTGGATTTGAACCCTGGACCAAGCAATTGGCAGTCCAGCACGCTGCCACTAGACCAACCATTCCCCCAGATAGACAGATAAATAGATAGATGGATAGATATGGTAGGTGCAGCCCTGAGAGCCCAGTTCTGGGCACTCACGAGGGTTGATTGATGAGATGAGAGAGAGAGAGCGGCAGTCCTCAGAATGTTACACATTTACCCCATGTGAGGGATCTTTTACTTTCCCAGCACAGACACTGGTACACGGGGCCACCAATTTTACATCTCATCCGAATGACATCCAGCTGGGATTTTACTCATGAAGGTACACTGAAAATTTTTGGTTCCCTACCCGGAGTTCGAACCCATGCAGGCAAAGACCTTTATTGACCATTGTTCTAATTTTAAACTGTTTAGAACACACACTAAATAAACATTGACTTAGTACTTTTGAACTTAAGAAGAATCAAAGGTGTGGGATTAACAAACATTCTCATCGGACAGCTTGAAAAGAATGCCAAACAACAGCTTAGGAGCAGTCCAATCCTAAGGAAATTGGGACCTGTCTAATAATTTGTTGGTGAAACAGCTTAAAATGTCAATGAAACACTTGACTTGCCACCAGTCTCAAATAGATGAGCCTCTAAACGTTTTTAAAAAATTTCATAATTTTTGCAAGATTTTGTCAAATTAAATATTTTTCTCATATTTAGGAAGAACCATAGCTTTTACGGCAACATTAAAATTCAACCTTTTTTGCAAATTCATCAAAACCGAAAAACAATTTTTAATCAAACATCACCAAAAAATTGAATTGAAAATGGGTATACACTGCATGAAAAATATAGAGGGATTGAGCCTTTATGTCCTGTGTTTTTGTGGTTGGTATGCTTATTAGGACAGGAAGATGACACGGCAATGAGGTGAAGGATGATTGCAAACAGCCGTCCTACATAGGCCCAGGTGATCAACAGGGCAAGAGCTGGATTCTGAGCCTGGACCCAGCTATTGGCAGCCCAGAATACTACCACTAGACCAACCCTTCCCCTATGACAAATATGGAACCTACCTATATAAAATATCTTTTTAAATTGTATACATGTACATGTACAAGAAATTCTATCATCCTGTCCTATTTGTCTGCAGAGTGAAAACAAACAATACAGGACCTAAAACACGTAGCAACCCTCAAACCATAGCAAAATGCTTCCTTTATTTGTAACATGGTTGAACTGAAAAAGGACATTATGAATTTAAATATTTATCAGACTCAAGCTAATATTGCAGGTTAATCAGTATATGTTTTTACTAGTTTTTTTTTCTAACAATTGTTGTATCATATGTATTACCAAATTGATTTGAATTTGCCTGTGTCAATGCTAAAAATGTTTGATAAATTTAATTTGTACCTTAGATCAATTCCACTGAGACAGCCCTTGGTAATATCACTTCCAAGTGTTGAAAATCTCATGTGTGCTCATTTTGCAGGCAATATGCATTTTGCAGACAATATGCAGTCTAAGCCTTCATATTGACAGTTTTCAATCAATTGCTTGTCACAGGTATGAGGACATTACATCATGCTTGTGACCAACAACCCAAGAAAACTGAGATAACATAATTTAATCCAGTATAATATTATTTGAGCCAACAATGAAAAGTAAAATCCTCATTATTACATCTTCAGTTAATGGTCAAAATAATCATGATGGAACTTACCTAGCTGTAGAACAATATTTACAACAGAAAAATGTCAGGTAAGAATTTCTGATTCATTCTAAACCATGTGAAAAAAGCTAGTTATAAAAATCCAGTAAATAATCAAGGAAAACTGTATATCGCTCTTATTTCCATGGCAGTGGCCAACCAAGAATATTGATTACTAATTCTTGAAGAAATATGTACCATAACAATGAAAAGGGTGTTTGCTAAACTACTACTAGTGATAGGTCAGGTCAGCAATTTTTTCTTCATTTTGTAAGGCCACAAGTCATCATTAATTTTTCTTCTCGGGCTTTACTATAAGTTGGTTTGGGGTGTTGTTGATTTTTGGAGGCATCGTCTCATTATATCATCAATGCAGTTTTGTGTATAGTGTGGTGAATAAGAGAATTAATAGTACAGAGCAATTCAGGTGGGCTGATTTCCTGGGAGGGGGGTCACCTGGGGGGATACCTGCAAACATTTTACTTTTTGCTACTTGTGTCACCAGGTTGAGGCCTGAGGGTCTCCTCGAATGGAGGGTGCTCTTGAAACATTTTTCTTTTTACTTGGCTTGAGGAGGTACCCGGGTCACCTCGGGGGTACTCGTGATTTATTTT
This sequence comes from Platynereis dumerilii, assembly GCA_026936325.1. Lineage (NCBI taxonomy): Eukaryota > Metazoa > Annelida > Polychaeta > Phyllodocida > Nereididae > Platynereis > Platynereis dumerilii. Next base: position 37,596,537 of record JAPTHN010000010.1, on the reverse strand, counting down.
ATTTGGAAAGCCACAGTGCTAGCTGTCCCAGGGGTCACCATGCGGTACTTTTTGAACATTTTTTTATTTTTTGCAAGTCATATGACTAGGCTGGGGGGTCACCTTTAGTGGTACTCCTAAAATTATAAATTAAACTTGGCTTTGGGGGTCACCAGGGGGGGGGGTCTAAGGGTAAAATCAGGGTAAACTTGCTATAAAATTTAATTTTGCTTGTTATGTCAATAGGCTGGGAGTCACCTTCAGGGTATTCGTAAATATTTTTGCCAGGGTGGGGGGTCATGTCGGGGGTCCTCATTAAAAACATTTATTTTGCCAGTTTAATAACAAGGGTTGAGGCCACCTCAGGTTGTACTCGTGAAATTGTTTTTCTTTTGGCCATATCGCCAGCTGTAGGGGTCACTTGGGGTAGCGTGCATCATCTACCCCCTAAAATGACAAATTTGTCATAATCTTTCTGCACTTTGCCCATATTGTCCCTTTCCAGTAGAAACACATTCTGCAAAATTTCATTTAGACCGGCTGTGGCCCTAGGATGGTACTTTTGTGTTAATGTTGAGTCTAAAATTGACAAAATTTGTGCTTTGAAAAGTTGTGATAAAAAATATGTAGCTTATTTAAGAAAGTAGGACAATTGTCTGGAATAGTCAACTTTAAAAAAAGGTCAACTTCTGCCAAACTTCACACAATCATTAGAATAAAACGCAAGGAACTTAGGAACACATTGGTGAAGAAAGTAGAACATTCAATGTTTTCTGGATAGTTATTCATCAAAATTCAAATTTCCATATGTGCATCAATTACATGTAGATGACTACAGCAGTTAATTGAGAAACTGCTCTGCCATGTCTTTTTTTCTGACTACATCATAATTAAATCAAGGTTTTATCACATGATGTAACAGGCAACTTCCTCACTATGTGGTCTTCTCTGAGTTTCAAAAAGTCAAATTAACTTTTTTTTTTTTCACTTATAACATATTTCCCACTTCAGCAGATTCTCTGGGTGATATTTCTCTGTAAAAAAAATCTATACAGAATTGCGACTCCTCCTCAATAGAAACAATTGATTTTGACTTCAAATTAAAGCTCTTTTTCTGAGGAATATAACTGTGCCATCCAGAAATCAAGTACTGCAGAAGTGCATGATGTTTTGAAGATATTGGGGGCAGACGACGCCCCCTAACCTGGGGATCACCTTGGGGTGGGGGAGTGGGGCACCATGAGCAACTTTGGACATTTTGCACTGGTGAGCCTAAAGTTTTGACGGTGAAAAGCTGGGTACTTTATGTAAACATAGCAAGACCTTTGGCTACAATATTCGGTTTTGTTACATTATATTCTTGATTTTTAAATAGTCATATCTTGTCTTTAAAAAATATGCAAGCAGCTCATTGTGCCCAGACCCTGGAATAAGTGGGGCACCATGAGCCACCATAAACTATGCTACATTTATCAAAATGCCGCCATATTTGCTTTACATAGGGAGAAAACCTCTTCATATCTATAAAATGTGCCTATTATGTTTATCAATAGTGAATTTTAAGACCATTGGTAAAGGGGGAAAACTTCACCCACGAGTGCCATTGTCCAGTACAAGAATTATGTTCAACATCATTTTTTCGTGATTCTTTGTGCCAGCAAGTTAAATGACACTTTTAATGGATACTATCTGATCCAACTACCATGTTTGAGTCACCTTAATAAATTGTAATATAATATATTGATATAAAAATTCAAGGAAAATAAATTTGACAATGCCTATCAACTCAAAATTATTAGATTATTATAATAGATTAATACACACACCACCATTTGGGCTGTTGACATATTACCCCTCTCATTCTCCTACCAGGAGAAAAGTTGCAAAACTCAATATTTTACTTTCACTGGTCAAAATAATTTTTCAGTTCTTCGTCATACATTAAAAAGAGAGATTATGGTTCCTATTTTGGTTTTTGCTAGTTATAGAACTAGGCTAGGGCATGCCTACAGGGTCAGGTTAAATTGCTATTGGGGGTCACCTCAATTCTATTCATAAAAAGAATATTTTGGTGTGTAATCAAACTTTGAATAACAGACTGTACAAAGTTCATGTGCATATGATCTTAGCATTGCATGACAGATACTAAATTTAGCATGTAAAACAGTGTATTCGCATTGATCAAGACGAAAAATGATCAAATGCATATTGTTTTTCCTTTTTACTCCATTCCTCTTCTACGTATTGAATTTAATGGAAAACTTCTAAAACAACTTTTAGATTATTGGACCTTGATATGGAAAGACCTTTATTTCAGAGTCTATGTTGAACAAATATGAGACTCGAAGGCACGTGATTTGTCTGCAGGGGCGGACTGGCCTATGTGGCAGAGTGGCAGCTGCCACGGGCCCATCCACTGAGGGGGGCCCATGCAAGATGTCAACTATTAAAATTCCGAGAAAAAAGGCAGAGAAGCAAATCTTTGCCCTCTGGTTTCCAATTGTGTGGTGCAACAAATTAACTGAACAGGACAAGACCTTCTCTTGCTGGGGCCCCCAACCTAATAATAATTTACCAAATTATATACACTGTAAAACCGAAACCGTTGGTTTAACGGCATTACCGGCAGCAAATTAGCCGGTAACTTGCCGTAAAATCAACGGTAATGCCGTTATTCAATTTACGACAAGTTGCTGTAAATTTAACACTCTCATGCCGTAATTTGATACTGACGGCAAATTGCCGTAGCTGTAATTTTATGCTAACGGCAAATTGCCGTACACTTTGCCTTAACAGTAAGCTGCCGTAAATTACAAATTATGCCGTTACGTCATGTTACGGCAATATTGCCTTAATTTAACTACAAATTTTCAAAGCTACTGTAGGGATGACAGCAAGATGCCGTATATTTAATGATATATGTGATCAGTAGGAATACCTTCATATAAAAAATTTAAGCATACTACAGATTTTAATTTCAGTGAATATCAATTATGGATTATCAATATGTATATTCATTGCAAGGTAATTCAAATTAATTGGCCGGCTATCCTCACTAATGCTATTGTTCGTCTATGATTGCAGTTTACCAGATGTCACCTTCGCTCATTCAGGGAATTACAGTTAATTTCTGCTTTATGCATTGATAATTTTTAGCCTCATACTTTATTGCAACATTATCAGTTGAGAAAGAATCAAACACAAAAGAAAGCTTGTCGTAAGAACACATTTATTAGGGGATATAAACAAAAAAACAATTATTAAAATGAATTTTAAATTTTGATTTTATTTCTCATTCATCCAAAAGTCTAAAAGAATATTTATCTAAGTTGAAATTGAAATTTTGTCCATCGGATCTTTCCTGGGTCAAAATGGATTTTTTTCTTCTTTTGGTTTGCCTCCAAACTTCGAAGCAATGGATCTTTCTTTTCTGTCGCCTGGTTCCTGAAATTTGCAAACATAATGACAAGTAAATGTACAATTTATATGCATGTTGTTTGTCATTCTCAGAAAAGTGACACATTCCTCGTAGGTCAATTTTATAAGAAGGGTTCATAATTGATTATATAATTAGCAGGAGAGAGTGTGCATGTTAAACCATATAAAAATTTAGTATGTGAGGGGTGCTCATAAAATTTAATTATTCTAAATATATAATAATGAATTCTTCACTGGGTAATAGTTTTGATATGCATTATGCATTTGTAAAGTATTGGGTAATTTGGAAATTTTAAAGTTACGCTTGTTTTCATCAAGGAAAAACGCTCAAGAGAGATTCAGGACCACTGACATTTGAGACCAAGAAAGCTGAAGACCGTAGCTTTATTACTTATATGCATAAGATTGACAATGTTTGATTTATCTGAAAAAAACAAAAAACAACAAGAACCGATGACTCAATGTGCAGTACGGAGGTGTATTACTGCCAATGATATTTTTTATTTTTGGTTTATTCCAAAAACTTCTTGTTTAAACCAAAAAGTTTTTTAATTTATGAAAAACCTTTTTGTATTCCAAAATTGCTCGGTTTATTCCAATAGCTTTTTGGTTGAAATTAAAAAGCCTCTTTCATTTAGTCAAATAAAAGATTTTGTGTAATCCAAAAACCATCGTCTAATTTAAAGAGTTTTTCATTTTGAACCAAAAAACATTTTGATTTTTATCGAAATATCTTTTTGTTTAATTCCAGAGTTTTTTCTTTTGAACCAAAAATCTTTTTTATTTAATCTATAAAAACTTTTTGAGTAAAATCCGAAACCCTAGTCTTAGCAAAAAAGCAGGAAGAGTCAGGAGAAATGAGTTGGGAACAGTCATGAGGAGGCAGCTGGGGAGAGTCAGGAGGATGCAGTCTGGGGTTTGATGATCTGGAGGATGCAGTGGGGGAAAGTTGAGAGGGAAGTCACATGGAGAGTTGGGAGGGGCATCGGGAGAGGAGTCAGAAGGCGAGTTTGGAGGATGGATTTGGGGAGAATCTGGGAGAGTCATAAGGAGTTGGGATTGAAGGGCGTGTCAGGAAGAGCGAGTGAAAGAGTTGCTAGAAGGGAGTACGGGAGATTCAGGAGGGGGGTATCAGGAAGAAGGAGTTGGGGAAAGTTGGCAGGACATAGGGGGAATCAAAAGGGGAGTCAGTTGACGGAGTTGATAAGTCGGGGGGAAGAGGGAGTTGGAGTGTGTTGGGAGTATTCGGGAGAAGGAGGCAAAATTGGGAGGAAGGGAGTTGGGAAGAGTTTCATGGAAAGTCAGGAAGGCAGTCTAGAGGAGAGAGCTGTTGAGAGTCAGACAGTGATGGAAATGGAAAATTTTTTGTCAGGGGAGCTATCAGCTGTCGCGGCACAGACGCGCCATTCCAAATTTTTAAAAGGGAGGAAAATTCCAAACCAGGGTTTATTTTTGGCTAAAATTAGGCCTACCAGGAGGACCGAAAAAGTGAACATGATAATTATTTGTTTCTTCTGACGATTGGCGGAGCTGTAGCAGGTCGTAGCTCCCCCTGTTTTTTTTATCGAGGGAGCTCAGCTCCCTTGAACTCCCCCCCCCCAATTCCATTACTGGATTCAGATGAAGGAAACTGGGGAGAGTCAGGAGTATGGATGTTAGTCTGGAAGAGTGAGTTGTGGAACGTTGGAAGAAGGAAATTGGGGAGAGTCAGGAGGGGGAGTTGAGCACTTTGCAGTCAAACCTAAAGCAGGAACCTTTTTCATTTAAAATAACTTTTAAGTAAAATCAATAAACAAAAAATGGGTTTCGGTTCAAATGAAAAACTTTAATCCAAGAAGCTTTTGGTTTAATCAAATTTTGGCTTAATGCAAAAACCTTTCCATCTCAGCAAAAAAGCAAAAGGGGTTAAAGGAGAGTAGAGAGTCGAGCAGAGTCAGGAGAATGTAGGGATGAGGGAGTCAGGGAAAGTTTGGAGGAGGTTGAAAGAGGAAGCAAGAGGAGAGTCAGAAGGAGAGTTTGGAAGAGGGGTCAGATAGAGTTGTCAGGAAAGTCAGGAAGTGAGAGTTGTGAGCAGAGTTGGGAGAAGAGGGAGTGTCAGGAGGAGGGATTTCAGAGTTGGGAGGATGGAGTTAAGAGTCGGAGTTGGAGAAGGAATTTGAAAGAGTCAGGGGCTAGGGGAGAGTCGGGAGTTGGGCAGAGTCAGTAGTTGGGATAGTCGGGAGGGGACACCAAACTCAAAACTCCCAACTCTCCCTGATTTCCTTCTTGCGACTCAATAACTCCTTAATCCTGATGCACCTCCCGCCTCAACCCCAACTCCTGACTTCAAAAATCCCCTCTCCCCTACTCGGTTCTCCAGACTCTCTTACCAACGATGCAGTCAAGGCTGAAACATCCGAGACCAAGGCCAGGCCAAGGATTCGGCCTCCGAGACCGAGCCAAGGCCGAGGCCGAGGCCATCAAAACATAACCCAGAGACGGGTCTTGAGGATGAGTCTTCTCGAGGCCTCCAACACTGGCCCAAAGACACCTGAGACTGAGGCAAAGCCTGTGATTTGGCATCCAAGACCCAGCCAAGGCCAAGGCCATCAAAATATAGCCCCGAGGCTAACCTAGAGAACAAGGCTGACATCGAGACCTCCAACAATGTCCCTTTCAACTCTCTTCTTGACTCCCTTCTTCCACCTTTCCATGACTCCCTCCTTCTGACTCTCAACAATTCTCTCTTCCTGACTTCCCTCCCAACTCTACCTGAACTCGTCCAAACTCCTGTCTCCGACTCCTGTTTTCTCCCAAATTCCTTCCCTGACTCTCCTTCCAACTTCACTTCCAACTCTCCTTTCATCTTCAATTCCGAATATTCTTCCAACTCTCCTTACAACTGCCCTCCCAATTCTCAACTCCACTTCCAACTTTCCCTGACACCCGACACTCCGATGAAAATTGAAAATTTCTTTGTATCAAACCCGAAATAAAAAACCTTTGGCGGTAAGACGCTTCCGCAGTCTCAATGAGGCACAAGATGCTATATTTTCATATCATATGGAAAGCTAGAAATCTGACTTCTGGTCTGCAGCGGTGCTATATTTTAGATAGCACGGCCGATTTTTGCATGGCAAGTTCAATGTGTAAAAGATTGAATTGACATTTCACATTCCCACATTCTGTTTTTCAATTTTTTTTTCTCCCATTTGCCTTATTTATTTTGCTTATGTTACTTAATTGTAGGTGCAAAAGTTATTGAGTTATGATGAGATATGTTTAAAACAAGCATGCCAAAAGAAACAAAAACTTCACACGTCTGATTTCCAGCCATTTTCTTCGCATTTGCAACCAAAAGCCATACTATTTATCAGCGCACAGCACCTGTTCAATATCAGTCACTGATTTTGCAACTGGATAACTGTATAATATCTCATATTGAGATTGCCTAGAAAAAAATTGTTTTATTTGGCATACAGTATCAGCCCAAGGCAAACAGTGACACAACTTACCATTTTACTTTTTATGATGTCATATCGTATAATACATTTGGGCAATATCTCTGAACCAAGTCATCACAATGGCATCCAAATTTAAAGCTGTCCATCCTGGTATCAGGCAGCAACCTTACAATTCTCTTTCTGGAAAAATAAATAAATATTCTTATTCAGTGTTCTTCAGAAAAAATTAAGTTTAAAATATCTTATTGACATGTTTATATAAATGACTTACACATCGTTTGTATGAATATTGCTGGTCATTGGTGAGAAAGTGTGGGTTGAAATGGTGATATTTGTTGGAGCTGTTTACTTCAGCCAGGAACGACGATGTGTCTAACTCATCAGATGGAATAAGATGACTTCAGTAGGAGATTTTTGGATGGTACTGCATCTTGACTGGTTGCAGAAGGACAACATTTTGTAGTCACTTTAACTGGATTTTATAAGGTCCCCTGCAACAAAAAGAATTGTTATAATATGGCAGCTGTTTGCTGAAAACTTAATGACATCAGTAGATAACATAGACTAAGTAGCTGTGAAGGAACCTAGATCTTGTAGGCAAACCGCAAATTTTTTCAACTCTCAAAAAATATTAAACCTCCTCAATTACATTGAAATAGCTTTGGACTACTGTCGATCAATAACTTTAATGTATAATGGTTACTGGGGGTAAGTTGTGCCAAAGGGCAACTTGTGTAGCTCACTTTCAGAAGAATTTAGTAAAGAAGGCAATGCCATCCATTTAAAGGGCTCAGTGGTAATGTTTGGCCTACTGACCTCAGGGACACTGGTTCGATTCTCAATCCAGGCAACCCTTGTGAGAGGGATCTTTCATCTTGTGCAATGGTGCACCTTGCCTCATTGCTGTAGTCCCTAATCTAATATTAAGCTAAATAATTGCATATATACAGGATATAAACCTGAAGGATCCATCCCTTGAAATGGGTGAAACACAAGATTTTTTTGGTATAAAGTTGGTGCTGCAAATTGCCCATTAAGTGACAAAACAAATTGTACCAGCGACTTACATGTAGTTGTGCCACGTTACCCACTTTTCTCTAAGGCCTACCATCATCATCCATATACATGTATTCCAATGTGCTAAAAATAACTTTCCCCAGTCTTCCTTCCCTATCATTATTAGAAACACCCTCATCTAATGACAAATGAGGGCAGTGAGCCCTCATTAAGGCTGAAAAATGTGTAATGATTCCATCTTGACAGACTTTTTTGAATCAATGGATTGATTTTTCAGGGGCAGGAAGATCAACTAAAGCTGTTTATTATTCACAGGCCCACATGCCCAATGAAAGGACAGAGCGAGTTCTAAAGGCAGATCTTACAGAAATGCCAAGCTCTGCTTTTGGATCCGCAGATTCTTGTTTAACATAATATTATATGACCAGTATTCCATGTGCATTTGCAAATCTTACTATATTTTGTTACCCAATGACACTCAATATGACTATATACAAAATTTTATGTCTTGCCATTGCTGTCGTATTGCACTTTTACAAAAAAAACTTAGGTTTTAGTATTGTTCCTTAATGGTTGGACATGTTAAATAGCTTTACAGTAACTGTGTTATTAATATAATGTATGCTAATAATTTATGAAAGGCTTACAGGGTGAGCATAAAATTGAGCTGTGTCGGGAGACCATTGTATGTTGTGCTGCCATTTTTTGCTTCAGGGAGATTCCCAGAAAACCAAAGCTTGATCATGAAATCTGATAATCAGATATCAATGATGTAACAAATTGGCCAGAATCGAAGTGAGTTTCAGGGCAACCAGACCATATAGAAGATCATGGCAAGTGTTTGATAAAATTAGTAGGTCAAGTACCCAAGTGCTGGGGTAAGTTGTGCCACATGATTGTGAAAATTGTTCGATTTAGTTTATTTCATAAAAACCTATCATTCTGCCTATTTCTTCCGATATAGCATGAGTTCAGCATATGGCTGATATGCTATATGAAACTTATTAAATAAAATCCTATGCCATGCCATTGGCACAACTCAATCCACTCCAAATTACACTACTTACCCTAAATTGATTTTCTGAAGAAAACTGGTTGTAAAAAATAAACCAACAATGGAGAAAACTGGTTGTCAAAAGTAAACCAGAAATGCAAGATTTCAAAATCTGACCACACAAATATATCTAGATATACACCTTAACTCCATCCTATCAGAAGGACATCATCTTATACCAATACCAGATGACTGAGAACAAGAAAGTCCTCCATACTTCCAAGTTTTCAATAACAAAATTGAACTTATGAGTGTTGCTTTTCGTAGCATTATATTTGGCAGTTTTTTTTTTTCCATGGCTCATAATGACATTCACCAAATGTGAATACAGGAGTGGCATTGCCCTATTCACCCAGATCTTCAATTCAACAATAATACTTTATTGAATCATTGAAAATAATGATACTCATTTGATTTACAACAGTGGGTGGTACAACTTATCCCATGGTACAACTAACCCCATTCTCCCCTGCTGCTCACAAAAAGACCTCCAGTGAGTAGCACAATTTACCCCAGTACCTCCTATTAGATTCCTGCACATAAAAATATTGTAAAAGGCTAGCAAATGAATAACAAAACAATATAATAATGTAGTTGGAAATATTCATATTAGTAATGCATAATTTCACAAGAAAATTCTTTTGTTTATATATAGCACTAATATTGAATTAATTATTTTGCAGTCAGCCCCACCCACCTCTTTCACTTAATACAATATTCTCTAGGTGGGTTGATACTCCTGTGCTAATAGACACATGTATATTTAAAGTGATATTACCTTGAAATTAAAATTTCCTTGTGAATACAGATCTTCTCAAGTCTCTCATACAGTGTTCAACCGGTAATATAGTTGACAGAAAATATCATTAAGGCAGACTTAAGTACAATAGATTTAAGTTGTCTAGATTATTGTTATAAATCATAAACAGCTAAGAGTCATGTTTGCAGAAACAAACAAACAAACTGCTTTGACAGCATTGTTTGTGTTGTGGTTCAGAACAGTTGGCCTGCTGCAATAAAATTTCAACGGTAAGCTGCTGTAGTGCATAATTAAGCCTATACGGCAACTTCGTAAAAGTAACAGTTACCGTAAAATCAACAGTAATTGGCAAATTGCCGTTTTCTTGATCTTACGGCACATTCCTGTTGGTTTTGCGGTAGTCAATGTCACATTTACGGTTTACTGTTGAATTAACGGTAATTTACCGTTCATAAAGATTTACGGTAAGATCAGCGTCAGTTTTACGGCACTTTTTCAACGGCACCTACGGCATGGGTTTACAGTGTAGTCTGTTGTAATTTGCTTTTCGCATTTAAAAATAACCCGGGTGGCAGCAATGTAGGGGCCCACTAATTTATTTTGCCACGGGCCCGAAATGCCGCCAGTCCGCCCCTGACTGTCTGTCAGTCTGTAAATTATTCGTAAACAAACTTTTTTGTCTGTTAGAAGCACAGAAATTTGATTAATTCTCTTTGAATTAATTTATTTCAATCACTACTGTGAGTTCTCAATTGCCATGTCTGATAAAGGTACCGGAAAGTTAAACAAATAGACTAAACATATAAATTTTCAACTTGTGTTTTGCAGTGGCATGAATGAGGTTGGCCATGTTCCAAGGCAATTTCTTAGTATTGCCCTGAATAATATTTGATTGTGACTAATGTCATAGTTCTTGAATCCTGGTATACTCTATTGAATTTCTTTGGAGTGATTTATTTAAATCACAGTTTGCTAGTTCGATTTTCCAAATTGTAGTTTAGTGCTGGTAGAGAATGTATAATAACCAAAACAATTCCTCCCATTGTTGAAACCCAAACAGTTGGACAGTGATTTATTTCAATCTAATTGACCAAGTCACCCAAGTAAAATTCCAAATGATACAGGGAATTTGGAAGTGATTGTAGTTCAGATAAATTATTCATAACTCTAATTTTGTGTTACGATGTACCTTTAGATGATTTCAAGAATGATGTTCCCCTGTGTATTTTAACATAGGTGGACTTATACCCCCAGTTAATTTTTTTCTTTATTCTTAATAGAGTGTAATGTTTTCTGCCTAAGAGTTTTTTGAGACACATGGTCAGTATTCCAATCTTTAAACTTCAAATCCAGTATTTTGAGAGAGAGTTTATTTTGAATTTTGTGTGAAAAGGAGTGATTTAAATATATCAAAGTAACCAAGTGACTTGAAAAAATGGCATATCCAGTAGCAATGCAAAATAGATGACAGCCGACTAGCCAGATTCGCTTAACATACTGTCACACACTTGTGAAATTGTAAATAAACTTATAAGAATGAAAAAGAATAAGAAGACTGAAAAACATGGGGCATTTGACTGGTTTGCCAAATGGTCAAAAGCGAAGCCACTGTGTTTATAAATGATACCAAGTTCAATAATATTCATCCAAAGATCATGCTAGCACATTCAAATGAAAATTGGAAAGGTACAATGGTACATTTTTATTATTCCCGAAACTTTGCCAATGACCTGGATCTGAACCCATGACCAAACCAAAATAATCCCACACCTGGTCTACTATTCTGGTCCCCTGAAACCATTTCAAATTGAAAAATATGTCCTGTGAGATATTATGGCTCTGGTATTTAGGCTTTTTATAGTACAAGCAAAGTTTTGACCACTTTCCGAAAATGTTAATTCTGCGGGCGCAACTTAAAAGTATTGCAGCTCCGTAGTGCTAATAAGTAGAAGTATAAAAATCCATCACAATATTCACTAGAATGTATTCTAATAGTGTGCCAAAAATCAAATCCCTAAAGCAAGTAGAAGTTGGTGTTTTTTGGAGGAATATAATGATTGTCTGTTCTGTCCCGATTCACCCCAGTGTCCCGATTCACCCCATATTACGGTAGCTCAGCTCCTGTTGCACTTGCAGCTTTGGTTGGTGGCTTGTCTGATACCCCTATTACCTGGCCTCAAACCAGGATTACAATGAAATAGCTAAGGTATGGTGGTAGGGCTACATAAGCTGCTAAAGTGTCAAATCTGTAAATCTGAGTTTACGGAATTGCCCTCTTGCCCTAAGTGGAGTAATGCCGAAAATAATGTGGGGCCCCACCAAGTTATTTTGCCATGGTGCCAATAATGTGGCCAGTCTGCCGCTGATAAAATTTTTGAAATTTGCATACACTCTAAAAAATTTCAGACAAAATTGGTTTTTTAGATTCAAAATGTTTTTTTGAAAAACCAAATTTCAATGCTTTTTTGCATTGAAATTTGGTTTTTCAAAAAAACATTTCGAATCTAAAAGACCAATTTTGTCCCGACATTTTTTAGAGTGTGTGTATGTAGACTACTACATATTGCTTACAAAGAAACACTAACAAACTGCAATGACTCCTGACACAAATAAAACATTATGGTTGTGTTATATGGCCAGCAAACATAATTTCTTCTGGGAGTCAATCTATCTTTGCCACCCTGAATTCGCCTGACAATGGCAGAGTCAATTTACGGAATCATTTATGACTTAGTCGGCTGCCTTGTTTGGAGAAGCATGCATGATATCCATAACAATTCACAACCAACCAGACAGGAAGAACAATCTGAAGTCTGAAGTCTGAGATACAAGCAAAGTTCATGCCTAGTTGCCAAAGTTTGGTAAATTTAATATTTTTTTTATTGAATAGTTTTCTTAATTCTCTTTCAAGATGAGCAAGGGGTTCTCAGCCAGGTTAAAATCTTAGATGGTTTTCTGTTACTGCATTCCACAAATACCAATAACACAATACTACCATTTATCATCTGTATGTAACATACAAGCAACAAGCTTTGCGATTGTCCATGGTCTTGTCATTTGACATCTTTTAGTCAAATATATTTTCTGATTTATGGTTTTGACTTGAGAAATTTAGCATTTCAGTTTTATTGAAGTGAGTTAATTAACAAAATGCCCATGGTTCCCCTCTACTTAGATTATGTCATAAGATTCCTCATACCCAATTATTACAATATAGGTTTATTAAGTTGATAATTTTGTTCAGAAATATTACCATTCTTTGCATATTCCTTGGCAATGATGCAATATTGCTCAGTTGAACCGCCAGAGCATCTGCTTGGAGGAGGGGGGTCATTCTGGCACTCGCCTTTGTAGTGGTCATTCTTCGAGTTACACCGGACACACATCAGGGTCTTCCCCTCACCTGCAAAGAAATTACAGACATTAGGGACATTGAAACTGGAAGTATTCGAGAGGCTGAATTCTGAAGAAATATTGTTCATTGATGTCACCAGCCGCCACCCAAATGTATCGAAGGGCCAGGGTCTTTTTTAAAGGATTCTCGACTGGGAGACCAACGCAACTATGTATTGTCGTGATACGCGACATTTACAGATCAGCCGCTTCACATTTAGATCAATCACACTATATAATGATTTGCTTGCCAAAGCAATTCGAATTGCTGAGCTGGCTGCTAATTTAGGAGTTGCACTGTTTGCCACGAAAACAAGTTTGACTTTTTTTTTAAATCAGAAATTAGAAAGATGACATAAGCAAAAGATCATTGTAAGACAGTGATAGTATTTTTGTTAAGAGAAGCGACGTCTTGGTTTCAAATGCGCCCAAAACTAAAAATTAAGGCAACTAACTGAGAAATTTATGAGAGTCTCTGAAAAAAATCAGTCTCCCAGTGATGCCAATTTGGCAAAGTCTGGGAGACCAAATCCGTCCACTGGGAGACCATTTGGGCAGTTTTACAGTATTTGCACTCGGCTGATTTTTCATGTTTATGCAATTATTACGAGAAAAGTATGATAGGTATATCGAAATTTAGGGCAGTGGCAATCTTGTCCTACACTGACATATAAATGCACCATATTTTACCCTTCTGCAATGCTTTGTTTTGAAGCTGTAAGGAATTTAGGACAAATTTTGACACATTTTTATGTCTCACAGACTTTTTAGCCAATTTCATGGATGAACAGAAAAAAATATTCAATCAGTTGTGATTCATGTTAATGATACCTTTCTGGGCCTATTGCTTGGGTATAAAATACAACAGGTTTCATATGAATAAGTTATATACAACAAGACTTGGGTCCTAAAATGTAAAAAATGGCAGATGTCAAAACATTTGTTTTCGATAGACCATCAGTTGCTTTATATGCTGTTATGAGTAAGTATCAAAGAATGTGTATACTGTTTGTGTTAATTTTGAAGCTTGAGACATATCTCAAGGTAAAACAGAAACATTTGTTTCACTAACCATAATTGGTTTTCAGAATGTGAGGCTTGAATGTGATGTCAAAAAAAGTATGTCCTCTCCAACCCATAGAAAAAACACTAAGTGTTTTGTAGGAAAAACAAGCTATTCATGTATCTTTTGCTCAATCATGTGCCTTTACAAGTATGTGACAAATACAAGTTAAAAAGATATCCAGGCCATGTTCATACATTTTCTTAGAAATTAAAATTCATGATGTCAAAAAAATGTCCTCTCCAACCCATCAGAAATTTTGCTCTGATTTGTGCGTTTTAACACTGGATCCATTCAAGAAAAGGCCATGGTTATACACACTAAGTAAACCTGGATGCCTAAAAAGGGTTTTTATAAGTATTGAAAATGTCAAATATATTATCTTTCGTTATCTATTACATTATTTTGAGAAAATCAAAATTGAGAAAAAAGTTGATTTATTTGTGTCATATATCTATATAATTGTAATTGTTTGCTATTAACTGAATGACTTTAAAGGATAATAACCAAATATCTTGTTAATGGAGCCATCAAGGATGATTTTTCCAAAGGCGCCTGATTTTTGGTCATTTTCGGCGGTTTTTTGCTCCAAAACACTATGTTCGACACAGCCGAACACCATGAGTTTCAATCGTACAGTAACAAAACTTGACGTAGGGTTAATAGGATACCTAGGGATTATTAACCATGGAAATCATGTGTCTTTTGAGACTAGTACCCTACTCAACAGAAACTTTCAGGGTAATGGCAAGCCAGATTTCTGTAATTTCGTAATAAAAATGGTAAAAAAAAATTGTGGCATGTTTAATAAAAATTTTAGTTTTGTATGGGTTTTGATGTTCCTATGCAACAATGTGGCTTGATTTCCAAGGATAAGAATGGGTGAAAATTGTGTCTGGACGGATATTTTTCTTGATAAACAGTTTTTTCAAGAATCAACCCTTTCCTACTTTAAGTAGCGGTATTTTGGTAGTAAACCACCAAATCACTTCAGTCCTCTTTGATTATAGAAACAGTAATATGTTAATTTTATGATAGAATGATGGAAATTCTCAAATTTCAAACTTTATTTTGAACACCCCATGAGACACTTTGAGTGCAAATACTGTAAAACTGCCCATTTGGTCTCCCGGTTACTGTGTTAAAAAATGCACTGTCGAGGGCAGATGGTCATTTAAACTACATGGTATGATAAATTGTGCTGCAGATGGAATATAACTGACAGCATGTACCATGTAGCTGGTGATGTTGTACACATACACACTCAGAACAATCGGTGTCATATGTATGGAACTTGCACATGTTCTGAAGCTTGATTTGTATTTGGTGCCTCTAACATGGAAACCCTGTCAATCACCATTGGGTCGAGGTGTTTTGATATCTTCTGTATCCATACTTGTTCAGGATTGTTGTCATTAAACTGTCAATGATATGACCATCCTGTCAAACATGCAGCACCATTCATAGTCCCGTTGACCATACGTAGCAACACTGTTGCCCAGTCTTTTGCCATTCAACACGCATTTATTTTAAAAGGACAGAACATCGTAATTATTTTTTATAGGTGATAACCCATTTAGCAGTCTGTAAGTTCTTGATTAAATTCGACCTTCTAAGGTCCATTCCATAAAGATGTCATACTGCTAACTCGGAAATTGGAAATGTCCAGGGTGACAGGTGCAGCAGGTTATGTATGGGATGAGATTTGTTAATTGCAAGGCAGCAGCTGCAATTCACCCAGAAATGGAAAGAGAAAATAAGTAATCTGTCGCCTCCAAGTGTGTATAATAATTATTTGCCAAAGAAGTTCTTTCTATGGCAGCTTATCTGAATCCTGAGGTCCCAATAATTATCTTTCAAGAATGATTTCCCTTAACCTGCACCTGTACTGTACCTAACTACAATGGGCTGCTGTACATCAATTTGTACTGCATGTGTTGACAGTTTTGATAAGTGGCACATCAACAATTGCGATGCTGCATCTTTGTCAATGTCTATACTACATTGTATACGTAGCCGCATTAGTACATCATTACCAAAATATTACACATTAAAAGTACTATATTTCCTGAAAGTATTATGCTACCATGTATGCGGAAAACTAAATTTTTCAGCCTATAGCTCAATCAGTACAGTGCTCGCCTCACAAGCGAGGGACCCAGGTTCAAACTAGACAGTTGCGATCATGTCATTCCACGATGACGTCGTTCGCATAACAGACGTTAAGTGGAGGTGCCGTGGGCCCAACTGGAAACAAGTCACTGACTCAGTTTGGCTACCCAAATTAAATAAAAGTACCATTATCTTTATCTTATTTTATCTTTAAATATATGTATAGTATACTCTAAAATGTAGACTTGGAAAAAGTATAATAATGGATTGTTCTATCGTAGTGGATGCTAGTTCTAAGCAAATGTTTCCCAAACTTTGTGTGCATAGCGCCAAATTATATTCAGTATCAAGGAACAAGATGTTACATTATTCATTGTATAAAAAGATCAAGATGAATGCAGGATCTTAAAAAGTCTAGAAAATAAGTTGCAGTATTGACACGTGCTTGATGTCTCTGATGGCAAAACCTTTTTGTCATTTGCATTTTATTTTGCTTTGCATCATGTCAGATGGAACAGAAACTGAGTTCACTGTCTAGGACATTCCTTTTATGTCAGGAAGTGCACTCTAAAAATTTTCTGACAAAATTGGTTTTTTAGATTCAAAATGGTTTTTTGAAAAACCTAAAAAAAATCCATGTTGGTTTTTTGCATTGAAATTTGGTTTTTCAAAAAACCATTTTGAATCTAAAAACCAATTTTGTCCCGACATTTTTTAGAGTGTGGGGTCATGGCCTTTTGTCATTTGCATCTGTTCTCAGTTACAAGGGAAGAGATCAGAGATGACAGTAAACAGCTTCAGCAGAAAAGTCCAAATAAAGGTAGGATAGGATAGGAAGACCTCCAATACAGTTGACAGTGGATGTTTTGGTGGACATATGCTATTGCTTAGTAGTATATGCTAATTTGGAATCTTATAATAGTATTTTGCCATACAGATATTAAGAAACAATTCATTGTTATCTAGTCCAAACAAGATCAGAGACACCCTTGCTACAAATAGCTTGAAAACAGATGTTTGAACTATTATATTGATAATTTAGTCTCCCAGCCAATGTATTGTTGCAACTGTTTCTTTTTGTTTCATCTCTCATTTTGTATTTTTCACAAAATACCAGGTAGCAAAACCATTCAGAAGAATGCCAATTATGATAAGAATACACTTTATCAGTCTCTTTTGCTTGCAAAAATCAATCACTCACAGCAATCAGAAGAATGTAATTACAAATCTTGAGCATTAATTAATAATCTTTTTTGGCAACTTTTTGCTACTGTCAACATGTAAACAAGTGATCTATTTTTATTTAAGTGAAAAAGAGAAGGAAATTGAAGGTCTTTTTTTTTCAACAGTATATATTCATGCTTGCATCATATTTTACCTGCACATATGAAAACCAGATGTGCTAATTACAATTTCTTTGCATAATTTGCCCCTACCAATACAAAGCAAATGGTGAATTTTGGTAATTTTTGATTGCGTGTAAACCTACATGAGAATTGAAACAAGGAGACTGATGCTATCAAAAATACATCTGCCTTTATGACAGTTCACTCATAGGCAGATGGCACTGTCAAACAGGTGCTATAAAAATGCATAAATTTTATTATAAATATATAATTTGTCGGCCTTTATATTTCCCTTGGGGTTCTGCATTCACTATATGCTACGCACAGATTGATGGCTGAGAAATGACCAAGCATTATCATGTCCAACAGCCCAAGGTCAGTTAGGTTAAGCTGTGGCATGACTTTTGCTCTGAGTGTTTGTTTGTGACATTGAGCTAATCTCTATAGAGACATGTGGCCCTCTGCCTTCGGGTTGACCTCAGAGGATATACGACAAGGCAGAATAATACTCGTGGATTGGCATGGGTCGTGACAGTGGTAAGCAAGTGTGCAAAATGTCATTCAAGAGAAGCCCAAGTACTGTCAGTAAGCACATGCCCAATAAAGTAAATGAAGCAATTTACAGGTATTTCATTTGCAAGGTTGGTATCATAATAATTTCATTCATTGTTCATTTTCTGCAATGAAAACTGTCTATCAATTTGATGTACGCCAATCTTAAACTTACTAGTTTATTCAAAGAGAACGTGTCAATCCAGATCCAACTATCACAACAGATTCTAATTTTTATACAACTATTTTATTTTATTTAAGTCAGGAAATTAGTGTATTTAGTAAGATGAAAAGTCAATATGATGCAACAAATATATGAAAAGAGTCACACATTATCTGTATAGAAATACTGAGGGTGGCATTGCTTGGCTTTTACAACATCTTGAATACAAAACCAATTAATCAAGCAAGCTGCAGCCCAACATGTTACCCTAATCCAATTTGTGGTCATTCACACCCCTCCACTATATTGGTTAGTCCTAGCCTGGATGATTGTTTGTGCAATTCTGAGACCTACTGCAGTACCAGTGGCATTCTTGTGGATGCATAGGGACCTCTAGGTTTTAAGCTTCTGTATTCAGGATCTTAATTTAAGTCATACAGAAGCTTGATACTCGGTTGTCTGTAAATTATTATATAGTACTTTTTACTTCAGCACAAAACAATGGTGGGGCAAAATTAAGAAAAGCTCAGCTCTTTTCACAATTATTCTTTTGTTGATTCATTACTTTGGCATTAATAATCAATGCCTGCTTTCACAACTAATCTAAAGATTTTGAGGAGTGTAATTTGTCTTCATTTCCAAATTAATAACTAATTCACAGATTCATGTTATTTGCATGATACTTGACATGTTCTCTGCAAGCCGGGATATCTGATTGGATATGTATTCACAAGCATCATAATTAGTTTCCCTGTTTCAAACTGTTAGTATCTGGCTCTAAAGGTAATTCAGCTAATTTGGACTGCTGCTACAAGCAGACTTAATGTTTACATGATAAGCTGTGAGTAAACAACAAGTTATCCGGGTTCCTTTGTTCTTTTGCCAAAACATAGAGCATCTTCCCCTCTATGACATGGATTGTGGTCCAAAAAATTAAGTGACAGGTTTAGAATTACAACAAAACACATTTAACATTCACCAAAATCAGCAGTAACTAACTTTTTCACTAGTCCCTGTCCCATCATTCAGGAAACAGTCTTCAGACTCTTGAGCAATTATGTCCTTTACAGAACACACGGAAGTTGTTTGTCAACATTGTTCATCTTCATCTGGTTGCTAAGTGACTTCTGGTACAAATAGAGGAATTACAAAGGAGAGTTCCCCCCAACTCCCTTCTGCTTTATGGATAAATTGCACTCCGAAGTGACACATGGCTTGCCAGCCAACAAAAAAATACAGAGCAAAGCACCGCTTGCAGAGAGCATTATTCAATCAGGCTCTATGCCAAAACTGTCATGATGCTAAGTAAAGGTTATTCACCACGGGAGAGGGAATATGTGATTTATCAACCGAGGCCTTTAGGCCAAGGTGTGATAAACACATATTCCTGATCCCATGGTGAATAACCGGCTTATACCATGAGACAAACACTCAAACAGTCAAACATGTGAGGATAACTGGACAACAAAAAATATGGGAATTATTCCCCTGAAATACTGTAATCTGATTGGCTGACAGAGGTGTCAAATGGTATAAGCAGAGAATAAAGTAGGCCTAATACAGGTGGCAAAGTGCTGGTGTGGCTGAGAGTAGCGAAGATATGGCGTTTTTTTAGTTCCTCAATTCCTGACCTATCATCGTAATGTGATGACACTCTTCAGTATTCAAAAGATACATTATTGCATTTTTAGGATTATTTCATGCATTTGTAGTGTTAAAAAGAGAGTGTGTAAGCATAGACTTCAGTGTCCATAAGTCACATTGGCCGAGTTAAAACTTTGAAAACTACAGGACAGAGGTGGAACAAATAGTCAAGAGCAGGACTGCGCAGTTCAACCTCAAGTGTGAAACTAGTCGTTCCTTTTACCCGAAGAGAGACTTTTGCAGCCAGAGCCTTCAGCGTGATGGGTCCAAAATGGTGGAATGAGCTTCCAGATTTTATCAAGAATGTCAGAGACATTCATTGTTTTAACTCACATCTAAAGACATTTCTATTTGACAAATTTTAACTATATTTATACATATTATATTTAAACTATTTATATATATATTTTATAATTTCTTTTACATGTGAAGTACATCTGATGATTGTATTTTTGTGAGTGATATAAATATTTCCCATCAAGGATGGTGCAATTAAAGCAGTTTATCATTTGTCAGGACTTCACATATTTCGAAAACCGTTATATTTGACAAAATTTAACATCTTGATTTAAATCCAATTTAAATTTAAAAAAATCAGATTTAAATCAAATAAATCCGATTTTTAAATTTTTTTTTTATTTAAATAAGATTTTTGTGCAACCCTGAATTCAAAACTGTAAATTTGCATGGCACAGGTATAGTTTCATTGTGATTCCAACCCTAAATTCAAATTTTTAAACACAGCGAGTAATGTGGCAAATTAACTAATTTCCAAGTGAAGTATATGAATTATCTGTAAATGCAGAAATAGTAGTCCATGTGACAGAGCAGTCTATGTCCTTCTCAAAAGTTTGCTCTTGGCCGTTGCTCGAGTTGTTACTTGAGGTTGTTTTAAACACAAGCTAACCACTCCCAAGGCACGAACACTAACAGAAGTGATAATTGGATGTTGAGTATTCTCAGCTGGTGGTTGACACCAACAATGACACAGGAGTGGAGCTAATGCAGGGGAAATGTTCCACAAGCAATAGAGGGCTAACTGACCGTGTGATATATTGTACCTCGACACACACTGATGCTATATGTAGAAACTCTCACATCAAATTCATATATTGTGGTGACTTGAAGTAAGTATCAATTGCATAACTTAATTGAGAAAAAAACTGTTAAAACTAAATCTAAATACTGGCTTCAAGAATCCATCCAAGTGTTTTTATCTATTAACAGAATAATCTAAAGGGGAAGTCCAAACTATTTCACAATTTGATAGTAGGGTCCACCTTATGGAATTGTTGTCTTCTTGATATACTCCCTCTAATTACTCACCAAGTATTAATTCATGATTGGCTTCCAAGGAAAACAAATTACAGAAAGCTTTGAGTAATACTTCTTGATTCAGTGAGAAGAATGCCAGGTACCCAGAGGTTATAAGGTGGAGCAAACAGATGCAAGTCTTTGCTTGAATAGAGTATAAAAACACAATTAATAAGGTGAGCCTTAAGACTGACACATGATGCCTTGTCTAATTTGTGTTTATTCACACCAGTATGTCATAAAGAGTTTGTCTGGTGTGAGCTATTCTTTGCCTTGGTGGCTGGTAAAGTTGTTTATGCCACTCAGTACAGCAGCAAATGGCATCATATGAAGTTCTATTAACATTTCAGAATCGGTATTGCAAAAATGACAGTGTGAGAGAGAAAATTATCTGTAGTGATCAAGCGATTATGATGTACATGTAAATCCAAAATCTTTTAGCCACACTAGATTGTATTTGACCAGGATGTCAGAGAGCTTCATTCCCAGAGGTAAAAAAAAATACAGCTCATGCATAAAACTCTTCTGTGTATCCTGAATTATCTTATTATATGACCATTTCACCTACACATAAAGCATCATTGAAAGTCCCACTGGTACTGTTCACCAGCCTTGTGCCCGCTCAACACACATTGATGAAAGGCACAAACTGTCATAGTATGATTGTGGACATTTTTATCTCGTGATAACCCATTTAGCAGTCTGTAAGTTCTTGATTAAATTCGACCTTCTGAATTTTATCCCTAAAGATGTCATGCTGCTAACTCGGAAACTGGAGTGGCAGGTGCAACAAGTTATTTATGGGATGAGATCTGTTTGTTGCAAGGCAGCAGCTGCAATTCGCACAAAAATGAAAACGACAAAATAAGTAATCTGTCACCTCCAAGTGTGTATAATAATTATTTGCCAAAGAAGTTCTTTCTATGGCACCTTATCTGAATCCTGAGGTCCCAATAATTATCTTTCAAGATTGATTTCCCTTAACCTGCACCTGTACTGTACCTAACTACAATGGGCTGCTGTACATCAATTTGTACTGCATGTGTTGACAGTTTTGATAACCGGCACATCAACAGTTGCGATGCTGCATCTTTGTCAATGTGTATACCATGCGTAGCTGCATTTGTACATAACTCACCAAAATATTACACATTTTTTAAAGTACTATATTTCCTGAATGTATGATGCTACCATGTATGTGGAACACTAAATTTTTCAGCCCCTAAAGCTAAATCAGTAGAGTAGAGTGCTCACTTCACAAACGAGGGACCCAGGTTCAAACTCAAGAGGGGCCATCATGTCAATTCTCGACATCGTCGTTCGCATCAGATGTTAATCGGAGGTGCACTGTGCCCAACTGGAAACAAGTCACTGACACAGCTTGGCTACCCACATTAAATAAAGGTACCATTATCTTTATCTCATATTATCTTTAAATATATGTATAGGATGCTCTAAAATGTAGACTTCGAAAAAAGCATGGTATAATAACGGATAGTTCTAATGGATAGTTCTATCGTAGTGGAGGTGAGTTTTAAGTGAATGAAGAAAGCAAAAGTGAATGTTTCTTAAACGTTGTGTACATAGCACCAAATTATATTCAGTATGGAGGAACAAGATGCTACATTATTCCTTGTATAAAAAGATCAAGATGAATGCAGGATCTTAGAAAGTTCAGAAAATAAGTTGCAATATTGACACATGCTTGATGTCTCTGATGGCATATCCTTTTTGTCATTTGAATTGTCTTTTGCTTTGAATCATCTTAGATGGAGCAGAAACTGGGCTCACTGTCTAGGACATCCCTCTCAAGTCAGGAAGTCTGTTTTTGGGTCATGGCCTTTTGTCATTTGCATGCATGTGTTCTTAGTAACATGGAAAGGGAACAGATCACAGATGACAGTATAGAGCTTCAGCAGAAAAGTCCACTTAAAGATAGGATAGGATACCGTTGACAATGGATATTTTGGTGAATATTTGCTATTGCTAGCAGTTTATGCTAATTTGGATTCACATGAGAGTATTTTGTCATGCAGATATTAACAAACAATAATTATTATTCATTGAATCATTGTTATTTAGTCCTAACACGATCAGAGACATCCTTGCTACAAATGACTTGAAATCAGATGTTTGAACTATTGATAATTTAGTCTCCCAGCCAATAAATTTTTGCAAATGTTTCTTTTTTTTCATCTCACATTTCTATTTTTCAAAATATGCCAGGGAGCAGAACCATTCAGAAGAATGCCAATTGTGATAAGAATACACTTTATCAGTCTCTTTTGCTTGCAAAATTAATCACAGCAATTAGAAGAATGTAATTACAAATCTTGAGCATTAATTAATAATCTTTTTTGGAAAGTTTTTTCTACTGTCAACATGGAAACAAATTATTTCATTTTATTAAAGTGAAAGGGAGAAGAGAATTGAAGGTCACTCATTCATACAATGTAAATTTGACTATTGTTTATAGTTTGCATCATATTTCACGTGCTTGTATGAAAACCACAGGTGCTTATTACGAATTGTTAGCATAATGTGCATGCTAACACTATAAAACAAATGGTGAATTGTTGGCAATTTGTGAATAAACCTAAATCAAGAATGAAACAAGGAGACTGATGAAATCTAAAACATATCTTCCTTCATGATAGATCACTTATGGGCAGATGGCACTGTCAAGCCGATGCTATGCAAATTTATGCAAATAGTTATATTATTAATATATAATTTGTTAGCCGATATATCCCAGGGGTTCTACATTCACTAAACCCTGTGCACAGGGCCGGATCTAAGGTGTGGGAGGCCCTGGGCACAATGAGGCAATGAGGCCCCCATCTTCCATCTGGTTGTAAAGTTAGAATTGAACGAAATTTGAACGTGTAGATTTCAGGAAATAATCATTAGAAATTTATATCTGAGACACAGGGCCGGATCTAAGGTGTGGGAGGCCCTGGGCACAATGAGGCAATGAGGCCCCCATCTTCCATCTGGTTGTAAAGTTAGAATTGAACGAAATTTGAACGTGTAGATTTCAGGAAATAATCATTAGAAATATATATCTGAGACAGTATAGAAATTTATATCGGAGTTCTCCAGCACTAAAACTTCGTGATAGTCATTGACCAAACTGCTATTATAAAGCTATTAACCTACTGCTGATAATGTCGATTAATCAGAAAAATAAAAGGACTCAGGCACGGCCCTGGACACAGGTGACACTCCAATGTGTCACTCCATGCTTACTGTCAGTGCTCAAAGACTAAGTATACCAAACTCATTTTGGATCCCAGGCCTGTGTGATGGCAATCGGTCTGGCATAAGAATTAAAAGTTTAAAACGTGCACGTACTGTAGTGGTAGATTCTGGCCATGTTGACACATTGCCTCTGTTTGACCATGCTGGTAAAAATATTGTTTAAGAAGTATTTTAACAGTAAATTGGAATACTTTATGTAAGTCTTTACTGAACTGTAGATGAATGCAGTCATAAATTTGTTTCATCTATTTACCAAAACAGCATAGAACAAGCACTCTTAGAGATGCAGGACCGCCCATGCATGCATCATGGAGTTTAAATGGAATGATATAAGTATGAAGATAATTGAAAATCTTTGGTAGGCCTACTATTGTGAACCTCAAATTTAAAGAATCTGCAGCCAAAACGCAATTTGAATCCGCATTTAACGCACTTTTCCCGCGACCGCTAGCCCGCAACGGCTGCTCCGCATTTTAGATACGACGCAATGGCGGACACTGTGGAAGCGTGGACCCACCCAACGCTGGGCATAAGCAGTGGTAAGGGGATATTAATAAATCGGAAAATATTGAATTTAACTGGAAAAGACACAATTGGCAGAATGTACGATGTTATAACTGAGAAATACATATAAAATAAACCCTTAGAACTGCCTGGTTAGGCCTGGAGGCTGGTGACTCACATCGTTTCAGGACAGAAGCATTACCGGCCTATGCATAGGATGCATGGCCGGTAATTAAGATATGCTGAGAAACTTCATTAAAATAGATAGCCTACAAATATGCTCGTGTGGTGTGCATTCATTATGATCATGACTTCAACCCTCCGTGGGTTAAACCTTTTTTTTGCACAAGCAGTCCACATGGATCTCAGAGACTCCTCATTATTTATGCTCAGAAGTCAGAAGCCCCATAAATTGAGACACACCGTGTAGGCCTACAAGGAAATTTAATTATATTCTTTTGATTCATGTCAACACTGTCTCATTATTTATGATCATTATGAAACCCTCGTGCATAAGACAATTGTACTTTACTTTAAATGGTGAGTTTGAGTATTGATAGCTCTTGAGTTTCATTAAATGAAAACAAATAGTATGCACTAATTCACTTTGTTTATATCTATCTGTGATTTGAAATATCAACAAGTAAAAATGGAAGAAATTATCAGGGGAGGGGCTCTCAGAGGCTCCAGTGTGGGTCAGTTTTTAAGGTTATTAAAAAATAAATGCTGGCCCTACAGGAAAGTGATGATTTCAATGGCAAGTGATTCATTTTCAACCAGGGAATGATTAGTTATTATCGTTTTCATAGCTACGTGTTTTTCAAGTTTGCAATTTGCTTCATTCCAAAACTGTGATGTCAGAAATTTAGTAGAATAATTTCGTTTATTACAAGCACAGATTTCAGGAAACTGACAAAGTGCGGCTGAAAGATGCTTCAACAAACTGTAACTGAACCAAACAGACTACTTAGCCTCAGGAGAGTTACAATTTCAAACAACTTTTTTGTCATTAATTGTGATTACTGGTGTCTTGTGAAAAAACAGCAACAGATTTTGTTAGGAAAACAATGAGGTGCAACACTCAGATTAGACATGCATTGTTTGTTGTGGTTGTACTCAAATAGGCCTAGTAACATTGCCTGATAGTTTTAAATTCCTTTGTCATTAACTGTGATGTCAAACTCTGAACTGATATGTCACAGATTGAAGTTTAGACCAATCGCATTGACAGATACCCGAAGATGTCACAGTTTAACTGCAAAACAAAGTTTTCAAAAAACGCATAGCTATGAAAACGATAATAATATATAATGCCAGTCACTTGGTGTTTGAAGGACAGAGCAACAATGTTTAGGGGGCCTCCAAGGCCCATGTAGACCATTGACGTTGATTATTGTAAAAGCGCGGAGTGCCCTTTTCCTTGACTTGTGATCTTCTTTTTCAAAACTTTGTGAGGCCCCCCTTGCCTTGTGAGGCCCTGGGCACAGTGCCCACTGTGCCCTATGGATAATCCGGCCCTGCCTGTGCACATTGAAATATATCCATGGTTGAGAGAGATCGCCTCAAGCATTATCATGTCCAACAGCCCAAGGTCAGTTAGGTTAAGCTGTGGCATGACCTTTGCTCTGAGCGTTTGTTTGTGACATTGAGCTAATCTCTACAGAGACATGTGGCCATCAGCCTCCTAGTTGACCTCAGAGGATATGCGACAAGGCAGAATAATACTCTCAGGTTGGCATGGGTAGTGACAGTGGTAAGAAAGTGGGCAAGATGTCATTCAAACAGAGAAGAGGAGCCCAAGTACAGTCAGTAAGCACAATGTCATGCACGGTCAGCACTTAAATAATTCCATTCATCTTTAATTTTCTGCCATGAAAACTGTCAACCAGACTTATATGGATGCAAATCTTACATTTACTAGTTTATCCAAAGAGAAAGTCTCAATAAAGATCTCATTATCTCAACTGAGTCTAAATTTTATGCAACTACATTGCAAAGTTTTTTTATTGTCCTCAGGAAATGAATGCATGTACATAGCAATCTTGACGAAAAGTTACAATGTTGCGGCAAAAATAAAAAAGAATAACTCATTTTTCCCCATAGAAATAAAGAGGGTGGCATTGCTTGGCTTTTACAACATCTTGAGTACAAAACCAATCTATCAAGCTAGCTGCAGCCCGACCTGTTGCCCTAATGCAATTTGTGGTCATTCACACCCATCCACCTTATTGGTTAGTCTTAGTCTGGATGATTGTTTGTGCGATTCTGAGACCGACTGCAATACCAATGGCATTGCTGAGGCTGCTAAGAGACCTCCATTATCTAAGCTTCTGTATTCACGATCTTCTAATAAGTCATACAGAAGCTTCATGCTCAGTTGTCTGTAAATTGTTATACTTTTTATTGACTGTTCTGATAGATTATGACTTTCCATTAAAATGTACTACTACAACTTTTAATGTTATAAAACGCGAAGAATGTTTATAGTTTTCCATGAAATGATTTTGCTTTTGTTAACTTATGCACTATAATATAAATTACAAAACTTGCAATAGATAAAAGTATTTATTGCCTGCAATCAATTGTTTGTTTGTTTGTTTGTAAATTTATTAACAGCTGCATAACAATTTTGATTGATTTCGAATATCTGAAAAGTATGAGGATTATCGTTTCTATCGTTATATTGAATATATTCACAGATTCGGCTTGCTTTCTATTGCATTGGCTCTTTCAAACATTAAGCTGTAAATTTGTGCACAAAAAAAATGGTTGGGCAAAATAAGGAAACACTCTGCTCCTTTGTCGTTTATTCTTTGGTTGATTCATTGCTTTCCTTTTAATTATCAATGCCTGCTTTCACAGCTAATCTAAAGATTTTGAGGAGTGTAATTTGTCTTCATTTCCAAATTAATCATTAATTCACAGATTCATGTTATTTGCATGATACTTTACATTGACAAGTTCTCTATTAGCTGGGAAATCTGATTGGATATGCATTCATAAGAATTAGCTTCCCTGTTTCAAACTGTTAGTATCTGGCTCTAAAGGTAATTCAGCTAATTTGGACTGCTGCTACAAGCAGACTTAATGTTTACATGATAAGCTGTGAGTAAACAACAAGTTATCCGGGTTCCTTTCTCGGGTTTTTTCTTTCCCACGACATAGGGCATTCTGCCCTCTATGACATGGGATGTTGTAAAAAAAAAAAAGTGACTGGTTTAGAATTACAACAAAACACATTTAACATTCTACAAAATCAGCAGCAACTAACTTTTTCACTAGCCCCTGTCCCATCATTCAGGAAACAGTCTTTGGACTCTTGAGCAATTATGTCCTTTACAGAACACACGGAAGTTGTTTGTCAACATTGTTCATCTTCATCTGGTCGCTAAGTGACTTTTGGTACAAATGGAGGAATTACAAAGGAGAGCGTCTATCAAGACTCCCTTAACCCTATCAGCGTGCCTCGGCGGCCCATCGTCGGCCCAAAGCCGGTCCGATGCTGCTGACAACGGACCGACGCCGGGCCGTCGCCGGACCGCCAAGGCATGCTGACAGGGTTCTACTTTATGGATAAATTGCACTCCTAAGGCATGCTGGCCTATACAAACAAATAGAGAGCAAAGCACTGCTTGGAGACAGCTTTATTCAGTTATGCTCTATGCCAAAGCTGTCATGATGAATTTTCCAAATGCTGCTAAGCATAGGATGAAAGTACTACAGGTTGCATAGAAAAGATACGGTCGTGTTGTAGGTCTTTTCAATGGTGAACCTATCATTCCAGGAGGATGACATTATTATAGCTCTTTGCAGATTGGCGGTCCAAACAGTTTCAAAATTAACTTTCAACTTGGTCGTCTGATGTCACAGGCTTAAAAATATTTTGTTTGTGTCAGTTATGGTTAATCAGTTGATTCAGTCTTATCACATCCAGCAGCATAGGTGACAATAAGCAAACAAATTAAATCACTTGAGACACTTTATCGAATCAGAAGATTAAGAGACCAACAGAAAACTTTCAATGATGTGGCAAAGCCAGTTTGCAAATTGAAAACAAGAAAATTAATTTTTCCAGTGGACCGCCAATACAGTACAACACAAAATAAAGTAAAAATTTTTCTGTTGGAAGTCCTCTGTTTACCTATTTTGCATTCCTTTCTCCTCTCTTCCCCTAATCTTCTCACAACTACTTTTGATTCCTCACCACAACTTTATCCCATATTAAGAACTCAAAGTAATTTCAATTAACATGGAGCACAATATCAAAGAAATCAAAAACAATATTGTCACCGCTGAGCTTTTAGCTTCAGAGGTGTCTTCATTCTTTCCTCTTATAGGAACTTTCCTCAAATCGCCATGAACCTCAAGACCTTAATTCTGTAATATCATTTTGTATTATTATTGTATAGAAGTAATGTGATATATTATATTATTGTGTAATGAGATTCAATGATAGCAACGGGGTAGAACTCACCCCATGTTTCCATGGCAACAGTTACCCTGGTGTTTCTGCGCAGCCGCAGAACACCCTAGTAGCAATCTCTGGGGGCAAGCTTGTTTGCCCAGGCAGAACAGAGCCCGCTTCCCGCTGAGGCAGCAGGAGGGCTACCTGTCTCCCTGACGGGATGACGATTCGTCAGGTAAGGGTATTGTTGTTAGAGGTATGATCAAGGGTTACTCTTAAAGGAACCTCAGGTCATGGTTGATTGAGATGGCATTAGTTTATGATGTATGTAATTCGTTAAGATCGTTGTTTAATGTATTGATAAGTTGGTTACCATCGGTTCTTCGAATGGCTCTTAATGTAACTGTTTATGAATTGTGTATTAAATGGATACGTGAAACTAAACTGTCGAGCCTCTGGTATTTCTTGAGTAAGGTGTTTCGTGGTGGCAAGTGCTAAGGTGTCTCCCGCAGGATCCCCGGCGATGAGTCCATCTACTCAATTAGCTACCTCTCACAGAGATACGTGCGTTAACATTATATGGGGGGAATTAGCTAAAAGATGGCATGGTGAGAGAATACCGGTCTGCGGCTTCTTGGCGCTTGTCTGCTGTGTCACACTGTCTCTTGATTTACTACGTTTTTCAAATTTAAGGAATAGCAAACATATTCAGTTCTTATACCATTACATGTATTGACTTATCAACGGTAACGTAGGCATCGACAACACACGTCGAACTGTAGAAGCAGAACTCTCTGAGATAGCATAGGGATAATTCTTTATATCTGTAAATGATCATACATAGCAACTCAATGTTTGATGTTGGTACGATGTAAGATTCACATTTAGTGACGTTTCTTCTCGAAACACTAGCCTTGCAATGCTATGGGCTATGGGCCTACGGTTTCTTCGCATGAAGAAAGTCCACTTCTTTGATGTGGAAATTCGATTATGTCACAACTTCATATCATGCATAGCGGGTTCGCCAGCTATGGCTAGAGAGCATTGGTTCAACGCCATGCCATTAGTCGCTGTTTTGGTCTCCTAATTAGCTATTGTTCTGCTATATCGTTAATTAAATTAATTAATATGCTCTACTAAACATGCAGAGCCCAAAGCCTAAAATTAAATTCATAAAGTTTTACAGAGCCATGTTATCCCACCTTAATTCACCTACTAGTATAGGGGGCGCGATTTTCTTATCAGGTAGCTCAGGGGCTTCGCCCATATCTTTATTTGGTTACCTATTAGCTCATGTTCAGCTTCGATATGCCTGCCTCTCATCTTCCACACCTCTCACAACTTTACCTACACACCTCATCCAGACCCGGACCAGACAGCGCACTCAAGTCTCTGGGGCATCTCTCGCATCATTAGGCCTTCCTGGCAACACAGCACATCTTCCAATACGGTAGGAGCTCATTTTGCAAACATTAATAGGAAAGGCACTTGATTCTTATTTCCTTAATTTATTATGTTCTCTTAGGCTATCTGTCATCTCCTCTTATACTTTAATTTTTGCATTTTAACGTTACATTACCAATATGTCTGTCTGTTTCCAAACACATAGCATACTATTTAGATTTTCTATACACGGCACTTAAGGTCTAATAGCCTGGTCTCATGGCCACGCTATTCTGCCTTCCTTTTTCCTCACTCTGCAACTTAAATATGTCACATTTCATTACTTTTCAAATTACAAATTCGCTATTGCCCGTCCAACGAACACTCTGGAGATTTTGATTATCACATACTGATTGTCATCCCATCATTGTTTTCTTGAGTAACAGCATGCTCTTCTTCATTTATGCATGTTTCCATCCATTTATTGCCGTGTGCGCATTGATCATTGATAGTGTATCGCGTCGTATTTTGTTGTGTCAGGTCTATTGTTCTACTTTTAGCTAGCCAAAGTTAGTTAGTTTAGTTTCTTATTGACTTGAAGGGACAAGTCGACATTTTTCTTCATGTGTGGTGACGTGCTACAGTTAATCCTGCATTTTATATATATGTATTTAAAGCAAGATAAGTGATTACTTATTTCATTATTGCTGATATATGGTTTTCAAGTGATGTCTTCATTCTCTTATTCTTCGGGTCGTCGGTTGATATGTGTTATGAGTTACATCCACGTTTATTGCAAGGAATCGCTGTGGCACATTTTGTAGCCTTTACCCTTATTTTGATTTTAGGCTCTCTTTTTATACGTAATCTCCCTCAAATTAGTTATATTTTTGCTCTAGTAAGTGCTAGTATGCACGGCACGCTTGCTCTTCTTACATCTATTTTTGCTCTGAATGTCTGTCCCGTTGACACAGTTGACACTTCAGCAGTGGTTACTTAAGTTCCGTTTGGAAGCTCAGACAGCGGTTGATAAGGGATATTTGTCTGCTCGTGCTTCTCGTTATATCAAACAGTACACCCCTACTATTCTCTTTAATAAATGGTTATTGTTGGCTGCTAATGATAAGAACACTCAATGGCATGTCTATGAGTCGATACTAGACCAGCTAGGTTATTTGTCTCTTCCCTTACCAGAACTTGCTCTGTTTCGTGAGGCTTCTTTTGCTCGTTATAAAACGTATTTGAGAAAACCTACCAATGTATGGCTTTACCCTCTTACCCTCATGATGTCAGAAATTGACTCATCCTCTGCTAGTACAAGTCAGGGCGATAAGGGACACCTCGATGTAACTGACGTTTACACTGACACATCGCTTTCAAGTGAACTGCCTAATACCTCGGGCCAACACATTGCCCAACAACCAGATAATTCTTCATTGACTGTTCCTTTACATGTAAAAGTTAACGATATTATTGACGGGTCCCGTGTTTCCACACCTTCTCATGATAGCCTAAAATCTCGTGAGGAATCACCTGGCCGACACGATTCTGATTCTGACGAACACAATTCACATCTTGCTCTCAAGACTGCTAGGGATAAGGTTGATAATTCCGATAAAAATATTTCTGCTGGCCATACTTTTGATAGTGATAACGCTGATAAACAGTCTTTTGGTAGAAATAGATCTCCAGCTCTTTCTGATTCTGGAAGTCACGAACATCCATCTAATATTGCTGGCATTCCTGCAAATTCCAATAACGCCGAAACAGGTGAGGATAATTCTGCTTCTCAGGCTGGTCAGTCTGACGCCTCTCTTATACATCAATTAGATTCTCAGCAACCTGGTGCATCATCATTTGATAATACTGGTCAACAAACGCCTATTTCACAGCCTGGTGCTACTGCACAAACCCCGCCTGTTACGTCTACTGTCAACAGCAGTGAACACCCCCAATTACCTCCTGTTTCTCCTAGTCATTCTTTACACGGCTCTGATAATCATCACCATCGCACCCCAGACGACAGTCCAAGATCTTCCCCCCGCCATCAGACCCCTCCACGTGAACCTGGATCAGATTTGAGCGACGACCAAATTCCTTCATTGGGAGGTCTCCGTCAACAGCATCAAGTCCCTCCTCCCGAGGACCCTTCTGTGTTTGATAACGTTTCCAACAACGCCTATCAAAACCAGGAATTCGACCAGTCTCTTAATAACTTTCAATTTAATCACTCTTATCAGGAGCCTCCATCTCAACAACACCCCCCATCGTCTCCCCCGGGCCACGCACAACAACCTTCCCCGCAGACTGGCACGTCGCCCAGCACCACCCGGCCTGCTCCAGGACCCTCTGCTTTCTCTGCACCCCCCGTCCCATCTCATACATCTACTCAGGGAAGCCAGCCCGCATCTTTCACTTCTGCACAGACTTCTCTTACGAATACAGTTCAGTCTGCTACAATCTCATATACTGTAAATACTGTCACTAGACCACGTACAGCTAATACAACCACTCAAGTACTGTTCCCTTCTCACACTCCTCATTCTAGTCGTAAGCCAGTTATAGGTTACACTGATCCCAGCCATCAAACACTTTTGCATCGCCTCTCTGCTCAATCTCCCTCTGGCTCCAATATGGCTTCGAATAATCACAACCCGGGTGTGACCACTCCTTCTAATTACAATGCTACATCGGGCGCTTTTTCTCATACACCTGCAGTTCGCACTGGTGATCAATTATTGTTCGAACATGCTAATCAGCCTTCACATTTTTCTCAACAGGTTACCCAGTCTCAAGCCTCTTCAACCAATCAAACTTTTCAAGATCTCCCTAACTTTGATCCTACTTTTGATAATCTTAATTCCTAGGCTCGATCTCAGCCACAAGACCTTACTGGCTTGCGCACATCCCTGCCCTGCCCACCTTCCTATCAGGATTCCCGAGATGCGTCTTACCGAGCTACTCAATCTATTCACGGTCCAATTTCTACGTCTCGTTCAGGTTCCCTGCCTTCTTCTTTTTCTGCAGCAGCATTTAACACCCAAATGCCTGAAACACAGCCTAGAACTAAGCCTCTTAATTTTTCAGAGATGAAACCTCCAGTATTTAATGGAGAATCTGATAGTTTGACACCACAGGCATGGATCACCAAATTCAAGGATCATGTCCAATTACATAATCTAAATGACCAGCAGATATTGCATCGCCTGCAGCTGTTCACTGAAGGACATGCTCGCAATTGGTGTAATGCTTTGAAGCCTATGACTTTGGCTAAACTTGAGAAGTTGTTCTTAGATAAATTTTCATTGCTTAGGAGTCGAGCATCTATCCTCGATGCTTTGTCTCAGAAACGTATCACCTATGGTGATAGCGTTGGCAAATACTTGGATGAGATTAAGGAATTGGTGTCACGTTTAGGTCTACCTGAATCGGTTGTGGCTTTATACTTCCGTAAAGGCCTACCCTTGACCTTGCAGCATTCTCTTCAGTTAATCGATGATAACAAACCTCTTGATGAATTACTTCCAATAGTCCAAAGCATTATGGAGCGCGAAGTCATCGCCCAGCACGTTGACGTCACTAAAATCCCTAGTTCAAAATTCGACACAGGTAATTCGCAGTCAACTTTGCTCACTTTACAGGAATCCATGGGCGCTTTGAATCAATCCCTGCAGCAACTGCCTCAAATGCTTGCACCTCGCGATGTTCCCATGGCTGACACTCAACCCCAATATGTCTCTCAGCAAATGCCTTATGGTCAATCTTCTTTTTCTGGTCTTACTTGCTTCCGTTGTGGACTCCGAGGTCATATAGCTACTCATTGTCGTCGATTCATTCCCAATCAGCCATATAGTCTACCAACATCTTCTGATTACCAGCCTGCCCGACGTTCATACAATCGTGACAATTCTACAAATGATGCCTTCAATCAACGATATAATCGACCTAGCAGACCCTTTCCTAATAGGTTCGGTAATTCGAACAGGAACCTTCCAGCAAATGGATTTGCTAATTCAAACAGATCTGGTAACAATAGGCCCTTCTCCCAGAATAACCAAAACTTCAATAATCGGCAGCATGACAATGCAAATCTCGCGCAACAGCAGTA
The DNA here is from genome assembly GCA_026936325.1 of Platynereis dumerilii. Lineage (NCBI taxonomy): Eukaryota > Metazoa > Annelida > Polychaeta > Phyllodocida > Nereididae > Platynereis > Platynereis dumerilii. Next base: position 37,561,598 of record JAPTHN010000010.1, on the reverse strand, counting down.
CAACAGTAATGCCCCTAATAACTCACGTGTTCAGCACCCTAATGGCATTAGAACCGCTTACCGCTCCCAGAGCGCTGGCCCTTTCCCTCGTAATCAACGACCTCCACCTCAGAATCGTTCACAGGGCCCACCACATCAGCAACCACGACATAATGGATCATTCTGACTGTGCACAGACACGGCCGTGTCTCGTCCTAACTCAACACCTGCCATTTCTTCCGATTCTCACCACTTGTCTCCTATCGAATCTAATGACCTTACCAACTCTGCTCCTTCCCAAACTTTTAATACTTCTGTGCAGACTTCTCCTTTTCATGATTTTTCTCATTCCGATACTATTGTTAGGGATGACTTCCCTGACATCTTATATGCAGTACTTCAGCCTCCTACTCCTCTTACTCCTTTATCTATTAAAATTCATGATTGTAACTTTATTCCATCACTTTTGCCCGATGGCACCAAATTCTTTACCCTGTTTGATACTGGCAGCTCACACAATTTAGTTAGCACGTCTCTTATCAAACGTAGTCCCTTTTTGCAGGGCCTTCCTCGTGTTGATGCAGATCCAATCAAGCTTATGGTCGGCAATGGTTCTTCTATTTCCATTTCTCAATTTATCTATTTTGTCATTCAGTTTGGCGAGTGTAAAGTTCCTATTAAGACCTTTATTATAGATGTGGCTTCACCAATTGATTGTGTTATGGGCTTGGACGCTCAAATTAGATACAAATGTGTTTTTCGCTCAGCAGAATCACGCATGGATATTTCTGTCGACCAAATTTTACTTGTCGTACATAAGTCGACCACTATAACACCTAATACATCTTGCGATGTGCCAGTTCGTGTAAATCATTTGGCACAATATTTTAATGGTCCATTTGAGGTTAAAATATCTCGCATTATTTCTGAAAAGAACTACAAGGCACTTGTCGATTTGCGCAGTGGCTTTGGTTCAATCAGAATTAATAATGTGGATTCTGAAGATATACATTTGCCTGCTGATATAATTCTAGGAGCACTAGTTATGGATATTCCATTTACAACAGCACCTTCTGTGGCCCAACAGCCTGATACCAAATCTGTTGATGATAATTTACTTGATAACACTAATTACGTCATCATCGATAATGGCCCTAATGCTATTTCACAGCTTTCATACCCAGATTATGATGCTATGGATCCTGACACTCGTGCTCAGACTAGACTACGCAATTATCCATGGCTTCAACCTGACGATCCAACTGTGCGCATGACTGAATTCGATATAGTTAATCAGCAATTGAAGCTCGATAAGTGTGCACTTCAGCCTAACGAAGTAGATAAGCTTCGTGAGATCATTTTATCGCACACTCCAGCTTTTAGTTTATATGGTCAGATAGGAACCATCACCCGATACGTTTGTGATATCACCCAACAGCTTATCACTGATTGTTCTTTTAAAGCTCGCCCTTATATCACTTCCCAAGCTGATATCGCCTACGTACGTAAACAGGTACAGAAGCTTTTGCAACTGGGAATTTTCAAAAAGGAACTCACACAAGCTACCAGTGCACTATTCTTAGTCCGCAAATCACGCACGGACGAAAATCCCCGCCTGGTCGGAGATATGCGTTCTGTCAACAAAGCCTTTCAGCTTTTGCAGAGGCCTTGTGCTAATATTGATTCCTTTAAGCAACAAATGGGCAGTCGTCCTTTTCGTTTCGCTACGGCCATTGACTTAAAACAGGCATTTTTTGCATGTCAAGTAACTCCTCAGTCTCGTCAGTACCTCGGCGTCGTTACATTCTATAATGCAGAGTCCATAACCTATACTAGATTACCGATGGGGTATATCAATTCGGGAGCGCTATTCGCTGAAATAATGACTTTAATTACTGAAGAATTGCCACGAATTTATGCAGAATGTGTTTACAACTACTATGATGATTATTTGCTTCTTAGTGAATCCTCTGAGGAGCATCTCGCTCTCATTGATGCTGTTCTTGCTCTTTTTCATAAACACGGCCTGGTTCTTAACTTGGCTAAGTGTTCTTTTGCCTCTAATTCTACCTTTCAATTTCTTGGCTTTGATGTTGATTTACAGGGACCTAATGGACCTACTTTGCGTATCAGACAGTCTAGACTTGATGCTATTATGAACTTGCAGATTCCTCAAAATAGGAAACAGATTAAATCATTCTTAGGCTCAATTCAGTTCATTTCTTCGTTTATACCATCTTATCAAAAGACAGCTGAACCTTTGACGCGCCTGTTGCGCAAGGCTAACGAATTTCTCTGGACTGATGAACAACAAGTTGCCTGGGATGCTATTAAGAAAATTCTTACATCACCACCTATTTTGTCATTCCCAAGACCTGAAGGTGAAATGATTCTGGTGTCTGACGCATCCAGAACCGCCTCCGGTGCAGCTCTTTATCAGTTGCAAACTAATGGAATTGATGATACACCTAAAAAAGTTTTGTTAGGTTATGCTAGTCGATTACATGGTAATATTGCTACCCATAATTACAGCATTTCGGAATTGGAAATGATGGCAATTTACTTTGCTGTCCAATCATTTAAATATTTTTTAGCTGGACGTGGTAGGTTTACGATCCTGACGGACCACGCCCCTATTGCTCAAATTCTTAAATCTTCCAGTCATTTTGTAACACCTCGCATAGCAAAATTCTATTGGAAATTACAAGATTACCCTTATCGAATTTATTATGTAAAACCAACCACTACTGAGTTGAAATTGGTTGATATGTTATCTCGTCATCATAACACCCAATGGCCAGCAGATGCTGAACCCATTATTCCAATAGCAGTGGCTGATAAGGATAGGAGCATTAATGACGAAGAGCAACATTCTTATTATAATTTCCTGGATACCAATACTCATCCCCTTTTGACATCTCGTCAAACTTACTATGAAAATCTCTATGCTAATTTTTCGGGTTATTCTCTATTTTGTGTTACAACAAGGGCCCAGGCCAAGGAACACTCAGATAATGGTATCTCCCACCCTACCCCACAGCCCACAAAGCCTATAAAACCGCTGTCACATCTTACCAGTGAATGCACCCATACCACTGGACCAGTCTTACCTATTACCGAAATGAAATACAAGACCATCGATAGTAATCAACCTACTATCTTGACTAAAATGCCTCATCAAGCTGACTTAGAACCAGCTATTCGTAAATACATCACAGATGCATTTCATTACGTCAAGATACCTCATGATAGAGTCCAGCTTATAAACGCCCAAAAGCAGGATTTGTATTTGGGACCGGTTTATAACTTCATAGCATATAGCACGTTACCAACTAGTAAGCAAGTGGCAAATCAAGCAGTTGTATTATCTAATCATTTTGCTTTAATCGATTCACTTTTATTCTATGTTCAATCTAGTCCTAAAAGGCATGACGTCATTCTTAAATTGGCCATCCCTAACATCTATATTTTCGACATCATTGAATTCTTTCACTTAAATTTAGGTGCTCATGTAAAGTCTAATAAATTGTATGATGTCATTACATCAAACTTTCACATTAAGAATCTCATGAAATACATTTTGGATTATGCCAGAACATGTTTGATTTGCCAGCGCTCGTCTCAGGTTATTGAAACAAATAAGCAAAGGGAATTCGTTCCTAGATTGCTTACTGATTGTACTCCCTTTGTGCATATACATTTTGATATCAAAACCTTTCCCCATGCTACTGCTCAAATTATCCATTGTCTCATCCTACAAGATGTTTTCTCCCGTTATGTCGTAGCCATTCCGTTACGCAGTAGAAAAGCTGATGAGATTGCTAAGAAATTTATCGAGCATTTTTGTTTACCATACATGATACCTCATAGGGTTACTTGTGATAAAGAAGCTTCTTTCGTCGGTAAAATTATGACAGCAGTGTTTAAATCGTTGAATGTTCAGGTTCACCTTGTCCCTACAATGATACATTCAAGCAATATGGCTGAAAGGGCTATTCAATCTGTTTCCAACCTATTGTTAACTATGATAGAATATAAGTATTCCCAATGGCCTTCCCTTATTCCATATGCTTGTAAAACCTATAATTCTTTGCCTCACGCAGTTACCAAGTATTCCCCTAATTTCCTTGTTTTCCTTAGAGAAGACCGCAATCTCGTGGATATTAATCCCGAGGCACTTTCTGTGGTCGCTACTTCTTACGATCAGTATGTATCTTCGATTAGAGAGAAATTGCGGTTTGTCAGACAACAAGCTGTAGTTTCTCATAACAAAATTAAGATTAGACAGACCCAGCAACACGCAAAACGTATGCCAAAACTACATTCATTTAAAGAAGGAGACCTCGTCTTATTACTGGCACCAAAATATACTGGGGTGCAATATTCTACCAAATTAAGCATTAAGCTTATTGGCCCATTGTATATTGCATCGGAGCCACTTTTGAATCAATTTTTGCTTAAGACAATTGACGACCGTACTTTACCAGGTCTATTTCACATAGGTAGATTGAAGCATTGTATGGTTCGTTCTAAGAATGGTTCACCAATTTATAACCAGCAACAATTGCGCATTCAAATTCTGTCCGAAAATCTCAAGATTGATGATGTGGCTGCAGCCACTATGCAATTGCACAGCAACGAATCTCGAGGGCCTCCATTACAAGTCCCTACCCCATCTTCACAGGTCAACCCTGGCTCTTTGTCCCAATCATCGCTTGATTCCCATGACCTTTCCCACCCTTCGCATCAATTACCCCAGCCTTCTTACAGTATGTCAATTCCTAACCCTGACGCTCTTCTTTTATATTTTAAAACTCGGCAAGATGATACTCAACCAGGCCCTGGGTCTGCACTTCATGAATGGCCCTGTATTCTCGATGATGACAGTACAGTCACCTCAACTATAACATCAGCCCGTTGGCGTGACGGTCATCTCCAAGTATATATCAACTATCCATCTCAGATATCTTGTGTATCTGCTTGGCATTTTGTGTTTCAGGAATATGGTCTGTTTCCATTGTTCGACTGCATTTCGAACTTGCGACCTACAGGCCGACCTTTCTTCCCTATGAACTAAGTTATTTAACCATGGTGAAGATGAGCTTGAATGCCACCGATATATGATTTAGTCTCTATTAATTGCCTATTGATGGTGCAGCCGTTGAATAATCTTCTCTTCTTTGCTTGGCTGTGGAGGTGACCGAGACCCTAGGACTCTCTTATCCCACCTGATACCTCCCCTATTGACCAATTGCTAATTTTATTAAACACGGCAATCATCGTGTTTAATTTTTTTTTCCTACACATCCATCTAATATATATTTTTTCTGTAATGCCGTTATGTTGACAATTTATTGTGGTACCATATTGTATGATAATCTCTAAACAATTAAGTCTCATTTTCAATATAACCTTTATCCTATTATGCCATAGCTCAGGTTTATAGCAAAGTAAAAAATTCGAGAAGGATAGTGACCTTTCTCCCTTCCTGTAAGTCATGAACATACCTGGAACTACTCTATAACCTTTTAGCAAGGAATTTGCAGACTTTTCAGAATATGCTTACGTAAGTAAAAACACCTCTCCAGGTAGTGCTCTAAAACGTTTCCATTGCTCTCCTTTCACAGGAACGGCACACCCTAAACAAGTTTATTCACCCCTCCTTCCAAAGTTGCTTTCTATTTATCAGATTTAGTAAGCTAAAACGTTTTCCTAGCCAAACCTACTTGAGAAACGTCTTCCCCCATTCCCCATGTTTACTTAAGCTAAACTTACTGTAGTTTCGTTTGTCCATTTGCCAGACGATACTTCATGTCTTGCATTTTACCTCCTCCATGTGTTTATCCCACATGACACATTATTCCTTCCAGAACACATATCGGCTACAGACACACACTTTATAGTGTCTCACCAGTCACCTCCGCGGTATGTGAATAACACACCAGTCAGACTCCTCAGTCAACATTCCTTGCATAGTCAACTATAGTCGTTGTTATCTGTGATGCCACCTTGTGTTGGAATTACACATCCTTAAGAGTAATATTAAAGAGTAATATTAAAGTAAGTTTTCAGGATAAAATGACGACTATAAATTGCTTTATGTCTCATCAATGCTAAATGGCTGCAATGATTATTGTCTCCAGTAAAGTTTTTAATTGCCATTTCTGCATGTTTCCACATGCTGCCACATATGGTCTCATAAACGTCCAACATTTCTTCCATAATTCCTTATCTATAACTTATGTCATGGTCCCCCAGGCTTTCATTTTGCAATAATACCTAAGTAACGCCACGCGGTCTGATGCAACTTCAACTTTGCCTAATGAACAGGCGCTTGCATCACTTTCCTGGTCTGTTTGCAACTGATCTTTCCTTGGGACATATCAAGCCATATGGCGAATTCAATCACCATAGACGCATATCAATACGCACAGTTGCCACCGCACATGCCTAGGTGCACAAAGTCCATTATGACCACCAAAATATCAGTGACAACCACTGACTCATATGTAATCCTCCAATGACGATGTCCACCACACTACACATATACCACTGCCTCCGTCGTCGTTATTAAATATGATAATTAATGATAATGAATGATAACCTCTTAAGCCTCAACGCTGAACAAATGAGTCATTTGCACACAACAACGATCTCCTAAAAGTCGCATCATAAAACCATGGATGCATTGGGTTATTCTTTCTTGTTTTCTCAAGGCTTATACTATGCACTCCTCCTTCCTTGTTTCAGCTTTTGAGTATGTAATGCATTGTCATCGTCTGGATTTTCCTTCATCCACGCTTGGCTTGGTCATCGTCCAAAAATTTCTTGTGCACTACTAACAAGACCTCAGCCTCCAAGCTTCATCAAGTAAAATATCCTCTTCATAAAGCTTCACTATAGCATTCTTCCATAGTTTTCCATTTAGAGATCTCTGACAATGATTTCCTTTTGGACCTGCCAGACAGGGCGGCAGTCATCCTACAGTACTTTCATCTTGTCTTTTGCCAATTTGATAATAGTAGTGAGATTGGATCCGACTATGTTCAATCAGTGATTGGAGTGCCTGACGAGTCCTTTGGGCAATCACACCGTTTCATCCTTTTCGGTATTGTCCTTGTTCTGATTGGAATACAGATTCACTCTCCTTTTGAATCGAATGCTTCCAAGTTCCCAACAAAACAAGTATACAGCTCTCCACCGATATAATTCAAGATCACGTTTAGGATCTTCAATTCTAGATTCGAAGAGAAATTAATTGAAATACAGTACTCAATATACGGACAGTCCTATATCGACAAAATGATAACAGAACTGTACAATAACAGTGTTAACTTAGCCTTCATAGTCCTACTCTGGAATCTATGCACGGAACAATAAATGTATAGCAGTAAAGTGAAGTCTCCACGTAAGTACTTTCCCTCAATTTTCACAAGTTTTCTTTTGTTCGTCTACAATACAATACAGGTTCATATTATGTTAAATAGACTTATAAATATGAAGGTTAATCAAAACATTGTATTATGGATTTACAGCTTCCCTAAAATTTCACAAGTTTTCTTTCGTGCTGACCATTCACAAATGTTCATGGTTACCAGCATACAAGAACAATATTCAGGTATTCTTTCCTTTCGTTACAAGGCTGACCATCGTGTTACCATTGTACATGAAGTACATCTTATCTCCTACCATTCAATAATCTTACCATTCAATAAATACATTATATTCCAATTCCAATTACAAGTCATTCTTTATATGAAGTTCATTGCAGTGTCCCTGCGATTCGAACTCGCGACCTCGCACATACCCTTTCTTCCTACAAAATCAAAATCTCAACGTTGGTGTCCGGACGCGCTGCCTATGTCGCCACCGAGTCCACTGATTTGTAGCTCTTATAATTGCATCAAATTAATTTCATCTTTTCTTCCGCATTCAGTGTTGTCATAAGCTGACAAATGCACGAAGTTTATTGTATCTTCTTAGCTCTTTTAATATCATATCGACCAACCTGTTCGCATTAATTTCCTCTCTTTTCATATAAATACAATATTTAGATCGTTACAGCACATTTATTTTGGCCACGTGCATGAATCATTACTCGCTATCTTCAGTGTCTATTTTTAGATCACTCTCTCAATCTGAAATGAAAACGAGGCTCCCCGCCAGCTCAGCAGCATACATAGGTCACTAGAAGTCTTAAAAATATGCTGTTGGCCGGTTCGGCCTTGGTCTAGGGGTAGAGTCTTCGCGTCTTAATTGACCAGCCAGCTCTCTCGCATGACGAAGTTGAACTTCGTCGCTTCGAATCCCGTCGGGGACATGTCCAGATACTTTGTCAGGTTCTGTATAGCTAATTTCCAGAGCTCTTCTGGAATATCAGACATAAAGAAAATTACATCCACATTCACACAAGCAATGGCTCAGTGAGTTACGCTTGAAGATAAACACCTCCTATCCTCCAAAGTCCGAACCAGGCTTTTGTGTTCATTATTGTGTCTTGTTTATTTCAGTGACAATATGACAGAAGGTTTCCTTCTTTCGTTTCCTTCACTTTCTCTCGTGTAACACAATTGTTTGCATTTAAGCTTCTTCCATTATAAAAGTAATGCAGTTCCATAGAAGAAGAAATTCACTTATGAATAACACTGCCTAACAAATGGATCACTTATCATCCATAATAATATGTCAGACAATACAGGGGAATCTACAGGAAAATCTCCTGGCTCTTTTGTTGTTAAGTGTTGTAGCTCTGGCAATGATGTCCACCTTAGGCACTGTCTAAGCTAGTCGGCTCACGTCATTTTGCTAAATAGAAAATGACCGAGGTCACTTCATAAAGCAATCGACCCTCTCCTGATAGCACAATTCTTGAACAGTTGTCACTTTGGCAATTATGTCCATTTGCATATGGCATATCCACATGCATATCTTCAATAGTTCGATTGGAATTTCAGTTATTATAGACATGTCAATAAATCGCTAGACACAAGACTCAATTTAATTTTCCTTGAGTTACTTCAAGATGATCCTAGGTACTCCAAATACCATTGAAACACAATCCTATGACATCAGTGTCTTATTTTGGTACTTTGATGCCTACTCTCTTCTGCACAATACTGACCTTAGGTCAACATGAATAAGAAAAAGAATTACAAGTCCTCTAATGTGAATTATGGATGATACCTTTGCATAGTGCATACCTGTATGTCAGCAAAATCATGCATGGTTGCTTATTATCGCCAAATAACAACTGAAGGGATCACCTGCTCGTGGTCTATTTCCACCTCACTGGAAAGTATCATCAGTAAGTGTCATACTGACAGTGTCTTGCTTCAATAGTCCTAACCTTTATATTTTGTCCATACACAATTTAAAGGGTCGTCCGCAATTAGCATATTGGCTATACCAAAATGCCTAGTCTCTCGATTTCATATTTACATATATTCCATGATAATCTTTTATACACAATATACCGAGTATTCCATATAAATGTCATTACAAATAATGCTAAGTTTCCTTGCTCCAAGCCTTCCTCTTGAGACCCACATATCTCTCAAAGATCTCTCAGGGATTGTCTCCTATCATAGGATCATCTCCTTCCTTTAGGACATGTTTTCCTCAAAAATCTCTTCCGTCAAGAAGTATCGGAGTGTGTCGTTATTGGCATTGTCCTAACCTGCTACATTACTAAATTCGATTGTGGCTCAGCATCCTGTGCATCTTTTCGACGTTTGGTTTCTTTGCAATGTCCTGTTTCGTCGACATCCTGCCTCACAAATCATCTCAAATAAATAACAGATATTTACTGACATGGATGTGGCTTTACGTGAAACATTTATGCATCTATTGGTCTCAAACAAATAACAGATATTTAATTTCATATCCCACATAATTTCACAAGCTTTTCTGTCCATAAATAGTTGGACTTATTTCAGTTGACTGTGGACTGATAACTTCCGTTCTCGTTGAATGAATGTTTCTTTAACATCTAAACGTTATCATTTCAGTATATTAGCTATCACCCATGAACCCATGGGAGCCCAACATCAGTTTCCCGTACCTCATCAGTCTTCTCTTAAGCTAATAATTAGTTTAATAATCACTTATGAATAACTTTCTCCTTATGCCGTATTTCTCTTTCGCACATATTCATGCCACATGTGTCTGCGTGATACTTCATGCGTTTCTCATGGACGAAATTGGTTATCATTCTCCTCTGTTATGCAGACTTGTACTTGCCTTTAAGATTTCATATGGTTTAATGAGACACATGAATTCTTGACATATGAATTCATCACTCCAACCGAGCTGCCAGCAAGCAGTGACGGTCATACACACAAAGGTGAAAAACACAGCTTTCCAACAACATTCAAGCAGTTTCATCCTGATTACATAACCCGAACACATGTGTAATCACTTACACCTAAATTAGTCATACCTATCTTCACACCATCTGCAATTCCTCACTTATACCCCCCCCCTCCCCTCAGTGATACTCTACCCCTTGTTTATGGCCCCTCCATCATTTGGTATTTGTCTTCCGTTGACTCAACTACTGTTCCTCAGTGTATTTGCAACAATGCATCGAAGGCGAATGTCGTATCCTCCTTCACACAGTAATATGGAATGGTCTACAGCAACTCGTGTGAATGTTGCTCAGTTGCAGCAACTTCCTCAGTTCCAGGGACCTAAGCAGACGGTTTCTGTTGCTACTCAGACCGAGGCTACATGCATCTATCATTCACCTCCAACCCTCGATATTGATGCTTTTCGCTCTGCAGCCAATTATGTGGCTTGCACTTATGCTCAACAGAAACCTCTAGTCAATGGATGGGACTCGGATTGTCCTAGTCCTACACCGACACCGGACTCATCATGGTCAACAGACGAAGATCTCCCGGGCTATACCATGTCAGCCGAAGCAGCTGCCCAGCCTACACATTTTTTGCCACCATTGCGTCCAAAGCCTTTTCACCATCGTCATTTCTTTGACAATGAACAGGAAGTACGCATGACTCCATCACTGCCAATGTATACGTCAACTCCGGTGTCATCACCCCCACTGTTGATGCTTTCTCAGCGTCTCCATTACATACAGGAATTACCCGAAGATTTCAATGACGCAGACGACCAACAAACCGAATTGAAGTCGACTCTACAACAACAGTAATCAGGTTTTCCTTTAACCTTACGAACTAATGGACTCATTCAAATCTATTTACTTCTTTAAAAATATAGACTTCAATGTACCAAGAAACAGTTTGACCCATCGAATGCCTTTCTCCCTGTTAATCGAACAATTACGCTATATGATGTGAATGCTATATAACCGACTTTTGTGTTACCTACAATGCTGATTTATACACCTATTCATTAAATTTACAAATTTTACCGAATTATATTCTTCGTCCATTCTTCATAACCAAATAGTCTTCAAATATGTGCATTAGCACACCTTAACAGGCCTTAAACCTCAACAAGAGTTCTCGACCCGCACATTTTAACACATGTGCGATGATATCTTGCATTTGTTGCGTCGCCAACTTCTCGCTTACATGCCACCAGGAGGGTGTAGTCCCTTCATTTCGTTCCCAGACCAATACGGTTATCCACCGTTAAGTATTTTCTGTAGCTCACAAGCATTCAGCCGGATTATTCATCTACTTTGAGCCCACCAACAACGTTCTTAAACCTTGCCATTCTTCGTTGAGAATTGTTTTCCATCTCTTATCACTGTGTTCCTTGTGATCAATCGATAGTATTTCCATACGTTGGCCACTGTCTCCTCGCAGCATTGACCACGTATTCCCTTGTTCTTTGCATTTGATTGCCTTCTTGATATAGTACTTTATTGGCTTATCATTTCATCCTCGGTAAACACCATTATTTGGTACGCATATTTCAGAGACAGAGACTCTCCACAGAGATCCATCACGATCCTTTCTTAGTAAATCTGGTTGCCATTCTGCCTTCAATTGCTTTTTATAACCTCTTGTAATTATTTAAGACTTGTTTCTTACCTATCTTTTAGTTCTGAAACTATTTTTATGATGAGATTTAACAAATATATATTCTTTGGTTGGCGTGATAGTGCAAGACACAGTCAATCAACAGGTCAGACTTGAATGTCTGAGCAGCGACAGCTAAACCCCAGCATCACTGCCAAAGAAACAATGCACATGGCACAGTGTACGTCTTATCGTAACATCGGTTAACCCTTGTTGAATTAAGTCGGTTTCAGTTTCTTTCTTAAATTGTGTTACCCACAATGCTGTGCGATGATATCTTCCATGCCACCGATAAGGTTTTTGTCTAAGACTCCCCTCACGTGTAGTCTTCTCCTCTTCTCATCCATTAGCTTACCGCGATCGTATCATTAGCATTTTGTACATATTCCATTCTGCATTTTGTAGATAGTCAGTAATATTCAAACATGGAATATGTTTCTTTTCTGCATTTCCTGCTCATGTTGTGAGTGTCGTTTATTGCAGATATTAGCCGTCAATCATCTTGCCAATTGAGAAGTGATTATATGCCATTATTGATGGACTGTTTTCTTAAAAATTATCCACTACCTTCTCCATCGTGACATGTCGGTACTACTTTGATTGAGCATTACTATAACTGCTCTGATACAGTATTATCTTTGAGCATCTTTTCTTATAATTATTGTGCAACATATTACGTTGAGTAAGTATCTCAGTATGTTGCAAGTTCTCTGCCTGTCGGACTGGGAGCCCGACCATAATTTGGGGATATCTTGTGCTATTTCATGTGTTCCGGCTCATGCCGATGTAGTTATGTTAATATGTTCCGACAATGTGGTCGTGAGTTTAATCTTAGCACATAATTTTAAATGCGTTTCTGTGGATTTTGCTCACCCAGTGATTGTAGCATCGCTTCGCATTTTGGGGAAAGAAAAACTTTTTTTTTGTAAATGACCAACTCATTATATACAAATTATAGCTAGCTAGCTAATTCCTTTTCCATAGTTCATTATATGGTATGGCATCACAACATAGCCCGGCAGGGGGCGCTTTCTGTGTTGCCATGGCTTCACCGAGACTGCCGTGGGAAGCAGTTTCTTGTTGCTTTGGTAGCACCCTTGCACCTTATATGGCACGCTACCTGCTGTAAAATTTTCGGCTCAGCCCACAGGGCCCAGCTCTTGCGGAGCCAGTAAAACCTTAGCTTACCTGCTCTAATCTTTACACCTGTAGAGAGGCAGCAGTCCTACATACAGCTTGCAACATTATGTAAGTACACCCTTTTCAAAGAGTCATTTACCGGTCATTTAGGACCACTAACCTGCATATACGTTTACTAATTAGTAAACCGGGAATTTCTATAGGCATTGAGTTTTGTTGATGAAGTTTCAAGTTGTGTTATATTGAGATAAGTTCACAGTAATTATACTCCCAATTTTTCTTACACGCGTGTAATCGTGGGAAGGTACTTTATTAACTTATATTTCTTTGACGACAATTGTTATATTTTCAGGTCTGGTCGAGACTCTCGATTTCAGTAATTCAGTATGATCTTAGAGTATATCTCTTGCATTTTCTGTCGACATACACAGCATTCTTTCATATGATAGGCAAAGTAGTTGGAAAACTCGTCTTGCCTAATTGTTATGAATACTTATTTCCGTTGATAATTATTTGTGTATTGATAGTCGTATTCGTTTTACATAGGATATGTCGACCTGATTGATGAATTTTGCACGCTTAGTATGCTAATCGTTACTATTATGTCTCTTTGTGGATGAACTTCTTTTACCTGTTATCTTCGTTTATGTGCATGTCTACATTCAGTTAATCATGTCTTTCTCACCACCTTATTGGTTAATAGTTATAGTAATACCTGATTTTACTGGTGATGCTAAAACCTTTTAGCCAATTATATACCTTGCTACCTCATTATAAACATTACAATGACGCTAATTGTCCTTTTTCCCTTCCTCCTCCTTCCCTTGGTTCCAGCTCAATCACCACCTCCATCTGATTTGCAACGAATTGCTGAGCAAGACGCTTTTCTTTATAAGAATTTTGGATTTACCATTAATCCAAACACGGCCGCCGTTTGGGCCAAGCGTACTTTGCTTCAAACACAAGATCAACCTATGGCTTCTTGTAGAGTTTCTATGTTTGGTGAATGGTGTTCTCGCAAACGAGACATATTTACATGTGATTTGGGAGCCAATTTTTCTACACCTCCATGTGTATGGCCTCCCGATTCACCTCGTATCACAAAACTGATTCTTTCCTCTGGCGCACTTACTAAGGACATTATCTCTTTCTTCACCACTATGCCTTTCATGAGATATCTCACTTTACAAAATCTTACTTCTGCAGTAAGGTTTCCTGATGTTATTGACTCATTTCCCGAGATCAATTTTTTAGATCTGCCAGACACTCAAGTTACTCATGTACAATACGTCCAAGCACGTTCACAGTTACATGCTATTACTAATTTAGTCCTTGATGACGCCTCAGTCTTCGCTCCATGGTCTTCCCTTTATCGTTTAAGACGTATACAACTTACCTTACTTAGGGATTTATCGTCTCCTGCCCTACCTTTATTACCACAAGCTCAATTAACTCATTTAGACCTTACCATACACGGTTCAACATCCTTTCAGTGGAACCATCTCGGCGTTTCACAAAGTAAGCTGATATCTCTTAGACTCCATCTACCAGATATGACCCGCCTCCCATCTTCTATGCCTTTCAATAATATACAACAATTAAAATTACAAGCTTCTAATGTTCCTTTCGAAGTTTCCAACCTCTTGCCCAATCTATCAGCACATCAATCTTTTAATTTTACACGACCAAAACCATTTCTCCAAACACTTATTCTTCAGGGTTTCTATTTTCAGAAAACGCAACAATTTAATGTCTTAAATTTAGCTAAAATAGTTATACTAGACTGTATTGGCGGAATACAGAATCTTCATTATCCAACATCTCTTAGAGTACTTAGACTCAGAAATATTACTACTTCAAGATCATTAAGAGATCCATTAACAAACACGCCCAATCTGCGCACTTTCGAACTAACTCATTCTAAGCTAACACATATTTCCAGAGCATATTTTAGATATGTCGATCAACTTTATTACTTAAATTTATCCTATAATAACCTTCATACCTTTGAAATTAGACATAGAGATATCCGTCAATTAGCTGTAATAGATCTTAGTTACAACTCCCTGTATAGAATTTCTGGACCTTTCTTTATTAGAGACCATCTGGAATATATATTTTTGCAACGTAACAATCTGCAGTATTTAGATGGCGTTAACAAACAAATTTACTTTCCTTCACCCGAAATGAAAGAACTTGACCTAACATCTAATCCCCTTAATTGTAATTGCGATTTGGCAGTCTTCCTGAACACGTTGCCTGATACCACTAGGATTTCTGGTACTTGTCAAAGTAACGTGTCTTTCCCAATTCAAAATATGACGTTCGAAGCATGTGATTCCATTCCCTTACTCCGTTCATCCCGTTCCCTTAGAGACCAATTACGTCATATGCAGCTTCTCGCATCTGTTAATCACAAGGATGCTCGCCCACTCACAAGCAGCTCTGGCCTTTTTCCACCAGACGCAGCTTCACGTTGGAGCTCTGCACCCGCACAGCTTCTCCGCCCAGACTATGGCGTTGGCTATAGTTATCGAGGACAAATTTTTCCCAGTGTTGAATTCTTTATCATCAATGCAAATATTTTCTATCCCGATTTCCATATTCCCACATTCACTTGGGACCTCACAATGTTTGAAGACATGTGTCAATCCCCTGATGATTTAATCGCTGCAATATGTTCTGATTTCGCTCCACTCTTAAAGAATACTATCGATAAAGTTGATTCTTATAAAACAGCTTTAAAGGCTAAACTAGCACACATATCGACTATCTTCACTCAACAACATTTTGAAGAATATCGTCGACCTCCTCCAACTCATTCTACCCCCATTGCCCCCCCTCCTCTTTCAGCAGTCCACCACCACGCTAAGAGGGCAGCTCCCGATCCACCTTTTGCGCATCCCACATTCTCATATTCCCCTCCACCTACCATGCCCCCCTTCTTTGATCAATACTCGCCACCCAGTCGTCCTAAACGAGCGGGTCGTACACCAACACCTCGAGATCCCCTTGCCTTACCTAATACCGATGATACATCTAATACAACTAAGCAATTAATGCAATCTACTAATGAAACCTTCCGTGTCAATATTAATACCCAGGATTGGCAATCCGAAGACAGTACCGCTTTCTGGCTTTCAGTTACTATCCCACAAGCCGGAGCAGGTATGTCTGCTAATATTAGACGACAGAGAGATCAAATTTTTGTAAATACTATTGAGTCTATGTCTGCACGTCAGAATCTTATGAGGGACGCTTTCCTTGAAATGCGTTCTGATTTAGTTCTCACCATTGATGTCATAGCCAGTACCTTCACCAACACCTCCAGAAACATTAAACTAATTCATACACTTTTAAATGAAACCAATCAGGAAATTATTTCCCAATTTGCTGTGGTTAGTAACGCTATCAACGCATTACAACGTAAGATTCAAGCCACAAGGATCCTTAGCTTGCTGACCTCTAAATATCTCAGGCTTTGGTCCCAACAAATACAGCAACTTCATATCCTCTTAAATGAAGCTGATAAATTAATTACAGCCTTCCACGACCTGGCTGCAGGTAAAATTTCTCCACATGTTCTTCCAGCCTCATATGTCCATAAATTAGTTCACAAAGTATCAACGGTATTATATTCATGGCACAATAGTTATCAATTAGCTTTTACGGATCTGGCTCATATCTATCAGAAATCACAACCAATCTTTATGCCTACTAGACATGGTTTCTTACTCCAACTCCTATGGCCAATCCAACCTAAGAATTCAAAACCCTACACTTTGTATCACACAGAGTCACTCCATGTACCTGTGGTAGCTACTCCTGCTTTCCAAGACCGCGAGTCTAACCATGATTACACTCGTATCTCTATCCCAAAACCTTTTCTAGGAGTGCAGCACGATTCCTTCTTGGAACTCAGTCTTGAAGAGCTCCAGGAATGTCTCAACATTGACGATCAATTTCTTTGCACAGAATCAACAATCCAAATCGATAGCTCGCAATTATCCTGCAACACTGCCATATACACGAATGCTACCGCAGACGTCATTTCTGAACTCTGTCAAGTCGATTACTTCTTTGAACCCTTTCGTGCAGCACCTCGTGTAATAGACGCAGGTAACCAGCTTTTAGTTACTGGCTTATCACTCCCATGGACTCGACGTTGCTCCAATGATCGTGTGGCACGTCCCGTTCCTGGTAGTCTTTACGCTGTGCTTCAGCGTGGCCAGTTTTGTTTTTGCGAATTCTCCTCCCCTTCAGGTTTCATTCCCAGGCGTATTACAGGATGTCCCGCATCCGAAAATAATCAATATAAACCTTTCTTAATCAACTATACGATTAATGCAATTGCGATGCATTCTTTTGAACGTGAATTCAACTTCACAAGTCTACCACCATATGAATCTTATGGCATGCCAAATTTCACCTTGCCTAAATTTGCAGTGGCTGCCAGAATAGCAAATACCTCACTTGCCAATATGACACATGGCATCATTAAGCTTAAAGAACTTAGTCGCCTTATTCAACAAAAGGGTGACGATTTTATGCTTAAATGGGCCGAGCTGGAAGCTTCTTTCTATCTTTCAGCTTGGTTCAGCCTTCGCCATTGGATCCGTGGATTTGCCTTCATCGGTTCCATAGCTGGATATTTGTCTCTAATTTTGGTCATATTTATGTATTGTCGTGGTAGATACCTTAGTGGCCTTTTATCCTCTATGGTTATGGCTACTCATTTTAAACCATCCCACGCCAACCCAGTCATTCCAGGACGTCCTCTGCATTGTGATTCAGTCAGTTATGTAATTTACCCTGTTTCTATAAGTCCTGTCAGTCTTATACATATCACTACCCTTCACCTTCTTACTATTTGTGTCTTTTACATGGTAGTGAGCTTGGCTAAGCGTTGTCTACATAAATGTTGTAGGGATTTCAGAGTGATGCATCGTTCACCCGAAACCCGCAAATTTCCACAGATCGAAATATTCATGGAATTGAATAGTGGACACCAGCGCTTACTTCTATATGTTCTTACTATTAAGTCCCACCTTTCTTCACTTTCTCTTAAAGGTGTCATTTGTCCTAATAGTTTCAAGTGCGACCATCATAGATTATACAGTATCCTCAAACCCAACTGGGATACTGCACTATGCTCTTTGCAGATTGATTCACTTAACGTAGAACTCCCTAGACTCATTAATGTTCCATTATACAAGCAGAAAAAGTTACAGCAAATTATGCAAGGACAGTTTGCGGTGACCATGCTCGCATCTGACTCAGTTCACCTTTACAAATTGGGTCATAACATGCAAGAAGTTATTAATACTCAAGAGCTTAATCCTTACTCAGCTCTAATTAGAGAACTTCGTCAAAGGGAGATGGAATTTCGGTCCACCAATGTTATGGAACCGGATACTACCCATTCAGTACAGATAAAACCTTATGCCACCACTTCTGGCCTGGCCGCATCAAAGAAAATGACCCCCCCTACTCGCATACCGAGCCGTACAACCCCACCAAGGCGGACTACCCCGCCTCGCCGGTCCACCTCACCCCGGCAACCATCGGCCCCTCGCATGGGTACCCGAGTTGATACCCCCCCTAATCGCTCAGTAGTTGATATCGAGTTGGAACCACGCCCCACTCGTCCTACGTCACTGTTGCTCCGCCCAACTTTCCCCCCTCCCCTTCCACCACCCCCCTCTCCTGACGATACCAGTACCAGCGTCTGATTCTATTTTACTGCATGATTATGATTACTTATCTTTGCACTGCACTTTCGTACAATAACTTTTCCTGTACAACTGCATTCTGACTGCATTTCTTTTTCCCTTTTCTATCTGTATGTGTATTGTTGCATTTTAACCCTTTCATACTCACGCTTGCATGTCCTTATATTTTAGTCAGTCTGTGAAGAGTCACACCTTGTTCGTTCGATTGTATGGGTAACATTTTACTGACATATGCTTGAAGGTATGCATATATTCTGTGCATAAGCCTTACGCAACACTTTCTCATCCTAAAAATTTATAATCTTATACTCACGTTGCACAGTGATCTTCTTCCTTTATTGATGTGATTCATTTTGATCTTGGGGAGCTGATCACCATGATGATACATCATATTTTGCCGTGATTTGCTACCTTTCTATCTACATTTAAACATCTCTTTTACCTTTTAATTATACACACTTAACGACCAGCATCTTACTGGGATTCAGATTATTTATCTAAACCAATTATGATATTCCTTTTATTATCTCTTATTTAAATTATTTATATTTTATATATATATCACGTGCCTTTTCTTACATGTTGTTTGCAGTAACCTTATTGGTCGAGCTCCTAGCCTGTTTCTTAAAGTAATTTCAGTATGACTATTGCATACCATTTTAATGCTGTGTCGTCACATAATTTGCGGGAATGTCTCTTTGATCACGAGTTGCTGGTCGGGCTGGTCGTCAAACATCAGTGCAAGACTTGCTGTGGGCACCTATGATCAGAGACACATTCGATGCATATGTTCTCTAATCTTTGATCTGAGTCAGTCGTTACAGAGCCTGTGCTTCCACTGTGATTTCTACTGTCACGGGCACCCTATCAAGAGACACATCCGATTCAACATCCGGAAGTCAGTCGATTGGAGCACCACCTCCTTGGGCACCATGCTTGCGTATGGGATCACGTTCCGACAGCACATGCGACTACTTCGAGTTGGCCGTATTCCTGTCGTCATCCCATGGCAATATGAAGAGGGCACCATTTCGGGGCGACCACTAGTGTGAACATTCCGTTACACTCCATTTCCGTCGTAACCAAGGCAAGCATATCGTTGTCTTGACCTGGTTCCAACATGGGGCTACATTACTGCAGAACTTTCTTTGAACTTTTGTGTCTGGCTTGGCATTGTGCAGTCTTCGTCGCACATGTCACCATTCACAACCGAGCTCACATTGTATGATGATATGGTGATGTCATCTCCTGCTTGGCTTCTTAACAGTCGGCTAATCTGGATTGCCTCTGTTTCTATACAAGCATCAACGAACACTTTGTGCTCGAAGAGCATGGCCTCATTTCAGTTAGTGACTAATATGGATTGTCTCAACTACCTTCCGGCCTGCATCTTCTTAACGACACTCTTTTCCTCTGGGTAACTACTTTATTCAGGTGGCTAACACGGATTGCCCCTGCTATCAGTTACCGTTGACAGACACTAATATGGATTGTGTCTAGTTCAGAAGAGTCTCCTCACCACGCATTCCCCAGCGTTCTCGCACAAAGTTGTGCTCGCGCATAACACATAATAAACATTGTGATCTCAGAAAGTGCATACACGAAAGACTCATGACGACGTCTTCTTCTCCATGACCCATCAAGGTCCACCCGATATTGGGATTGTCTGAATAAAAACATGAAGGTCGTGTCGAACGAGTCACGTCCTCCTTCGCCAGACCCCCACATAAGGTCTGAGTAATAGTTCAAGATGTAGATCAGTCCACCTCCTCCTCCGCCTGACCCTAACCTGGGTTAGTCACGCAACGAGGCCGGACTGGCAAATCTCCGCAGTACTGCAGCTATATCAGTCCCTCGAGTCTTCAGCATAGTTACCATAATACCAGTTACTCGCTCAGAACGTTTCCTGTCTCCGCTAAAGTTGTCGTGCCTATGGCACCACATCAAGCTATTTCCACCACTCCGGTTCGCACCTCGCCTGTGCTCCATTCACAGAAACAATATTCCTCCGAAATGACACTGACTGTCGTGTAATGGTAGTCTCTCATGGCTTCCATTCACTTCGCCACTTCGGTACAGCTGAGAATGGTGGAAGGACCACTCATCCAGGTTGACATTGTTGTTCTGTATCTGTTAGAACAGTAACAACCCACTCATCGTTTTGGGTGGATGGTAATAGGACCTTGAACTCTCGCAGCTCGTCCGTTAGGTCCACGACGTCCGGCATCTTCTTTCACGTTGCCAGGTCGAACACCCCGTTCGACCCTGAGAAACACATCGCTGTCGACACCTCGTTTGCCCTTGACAAACACATCTCATGTGAACTTGACAAGCCACTCGCTGCCAACGTCTCACCCTCTGCACCACGCACCGAGCGTCGGTGTTGCCTCCTTCGCCCTATATCAATGACTTATATAACTGACTCCTTCAATCAATGATTCTTCCAATCTTCTCGTCTACACGTATACAGATCATGTTATCTTTGACATCATGTATTGACTCTTGACTAGTATTGTGTAAAGCGCATCACTGATTAGACATTTATGCATCAACCAACACATTACAATTAACTTAGATGATATATTCCAAATTTTCATTGAAATTGATCAATTCAGTACTCAAACCTTTGCCACTAGGTTATGTCTCAACATGTCCACGAACAGTTAACACAAGTCAACTCTTGCACTGAACTTTCTCTGTAAACATCTGATCTCATTTCTTATAAGCTTAACATCAAATAGATTTATGCTTTAATCTTATTTGCTAATTATTCTGGTCTATGCATTATGCATGCCAGCCTTCTTATACAAGTTTTCTCAGGTGTATTAAAATGTACCTATGTTTTCACTATTGTTCCACTGCACCAGTATACTGTTTCCCTATTTTCGCATTGTTTTCATTTTCTGTACGCCTTATGCCTACAGTTCACTCGGATTGTTTAGAGTGTACGTAACAAGTTCTACGAAACCATAGTCCACTATTGACTCCTTTATCTCCATACTGGACTGTTGTTTCATCATTTTGATTATTATTCCGCTACTTGTCGCTTTTAAATTAATAATTGTCACTTTAATCCATGTTATTGTTGATATTCGTGATTCGACTACATTTGGTTTATGATTTAATTGTTGCTTTTAAAATCGCTTATCGCTTATATGTCATTTTACTTGCTTACTTTTGTAGTTTAGGGTATCGGACATACCAGCCCATTTAAAATTATAAGGCTGTCCTGTCTTAATGCACTTCATGCTTTTGGTTTAGCTCTATGCATATCCAATGACACGCAAGGGATGATACCCGTAACTGCCCTCGATAAAAACGGCTACTTGACTCGCCTGGTGCTTGAGTCTCTTTTGCTGAGGAGCCATGTAATTAGCGGCTCTATTTCCAAAAATAACGTTGGCAGACGAACCAACGATTCATAAAAATTGAAAAATTTGGCAAATAGGTCATAAGAATAACTTGTCCTTTTCTGTCTATCATTAAAATTTAGTTTTCACTTTCCTATCTGAGCTCCCCTTTCAGCATCTCATTGACACCATTAGAAGAACTGTCATTCAGTTCCTCTCCTTTCACGGATGCAAGTCGTATTCTTGCTTCCCTTTCAAAATTTTTCCTTTTTCCGAATTGTCTTTCATGGGCTTATTGCACACGCCCGATTTTATCTTAAAACTTTTCCCCCCCTTCCGCCTGCCCGGTGGTAGTGGTTACATCATCCTGATGTCACCACAACTTTCATTAAAGCACTCACAAAATTCAGGTGCAATGAGACGCGTTTCCTCTGTCCGTACCTAAAATTGGTATCATGTACAAAGTCGATTAACAACCCTCTCAATAGTTACACAAATCTATTTACGACTTTTACATCATTCTGTTAATCAGCATGAAGCATTCAGGCTTCTATCTTTGAAAGGAAATACCTTTGCCTTTAATGAATAGTTACGTTATTAGTCACAGTGTATATTAATTCGTTATTGCGTGAATGTAATCCGTATTCGATTGTAAGTTTAAAATAATGTTTTCTTCAAACCGAAGAAAAACTATCTTATAAAAAAATCCTCGATCGGTCGGGATGTCACCGCTGAGCTTTTAGCTTCAGAGGTGTCTTCATTCTTTCCTCTTATAGGAACTTTCCTCAAATCGCCATGAACCTCAAGACCTTAATTCTGTAATATCATTTTGTATTATTATTGTATAGAAGTAATGTGATATATTATATTATTGTGTAATGAGATTCAATGATAGCAACGGGGTAGAACTCACCCCATGTTTCCATGGCAACAGTTACCCTGGTGTTTCTGCGCAGCCGCAGAACACCCTAGTAGCAATCTCTGGGGGCAAGCTTGTTTGCCCAGGCAGAACAGAGCCCGCTTCCCGCTGAGGCAGCAGGAGGGCTACCTGTCTCCCTGACGGGATGACGATTCGTCAGGTAAGGGTATTGTTGTTAGAGGTATGATCAAGGGTTACTCTTAAAGGAACCTCAGGTCATGGTTGATTGAGATGGCATTAGTTTATGATGTATGTAATTCGTTAAGATCGTTGTTTAATGTATTGATAAGTTGGTTACCATCGGTTCTTCGAATGGCTCTTAATGTAACTGTTTATGAATTGTGTATTAAATGGATACGTGAAACTAAACTGTCGAGCCTCTGGTATTTCTTGAGTAAGGTGTTTCGTGGTGGCAAGTGCTAAGGTGTCTCCCGCAGGATCCCCGGCGATGAGTCCATCTACTCAATTAGCTACCTCTCACAGAGATACGTGCGTTAACATTATATGGGGGGAATTAGCTAAAAGATGGCAATATGGATGATGGACTTTGAAATTATTGGCTCATTGTAAATTTAATGCAAATTTAAAACATAGTTTTAAAGTAGGTAAAGGCAGGAAGTGATTTGGAGGGAGCCAAAAGGTGTGAAAGGAAAAAGTAGTGGCTGATTCTTCCTTCCTGCTGGGGTAGTCCTATTTTTTTGGCTGTACTGTATGCAAGGAGCTCTAATGGCATATAAATATATCATGATAATATTCTTCATTTAGTTTCATGTTCACTATGTCATTGAAGTTACTGATTGTGAAGACACATTCACAATTTTTGCGTCCTGATAATGCCATCCTTTGGGCGCATGCCTAAATCACTCATTATCGCTCACTCCCGACTATAGTGGATTTTGGCAAAGATCTTATACTTTGGATACATGCCCAAGTCACTCACAATAACTCTGTTATACTATTGTGGATTTTGGCAAATATCCAACTTTGGATAATAGTGTACTGACCAATGAGCATACGCCCTAATATCTTGACCAATGAGAATCCACCCTAATATCCACAGTAGGGGGCACTGCAGTTAATAGTTTGTCCAATGAGAATGCCACCTAATATCCTGTCCAATGAGAATCTGGCCAAATATCCTAGCCAATGACAGTCAAGCCTGATATCCACAGAGCCATGATTGGCCAGTGGATATTTAGCTGCATTCTCATTGGACACATTGATAATTCAATTAGATTCCAATCTAATATCCAACAGCCAATGAAAATGGAGCCTAATATCAAATAGGCAAATAGTCAAATAGGCTCTTTGGTCAAAGTCAAAAGACTAAGCCAAAATCCATGACAGACTTATGTGGATATTTGTGGATATTTGTGAGTGATTTTATATGCTTTGGGCATACACACCTAATATCAAACAGGCTAATAGTCAAATAGGCTCTTTGGTCAAAGTCAAAAGACTAAGCCAAAATCCATGACAGTCTTTTGTGGATATTTGTGAGTGATTATATATGCTTTGGGCATACAGAGAAGTGGCAACTTCCATGAGGAATTGATGACAAAGTCAAGTATATGGATTTTTTTCTGTCTCACTGCAGAAAGATCAGTCCATGTCACCGAACAGTCCATGTTAGTCTTAAAAGATTGTTCCTGAGCATTACTGGAGTTGTGACTTGAGCTTGTTTTTAACACAAGCCAACCACCTCCAAGGCACGAACACTAACAGAAGTGATAATTGGCTGTCAAGTATTCTCAGCTGGTGATTGACACCAACAATGACACAGGAGTGCAGCTAATGCAATGAAAATGTTCCACAAGCAATAGAGGCCTCACTGACTGTGTGATATATTGTATCTTGACACGCACTGAAGCTGTATGTAGAAACTCTTACATAAAATTCATATATTGTGGAGACTAGAAGTAAGTGTCAATTTCATAAATTAAGTCAAATGAGTTGATTGAAGTCTTTATCACTTCTTTATGTAACCTCATTTCGCTATGTGCCGGAGCATGGGTACATACAGAATGCTGCCATTCTAAGGTTCACAATGCTCTTTATGCTTAGGATTTAGAGACATAATACATCAGAGAAGTAATCAGGATCAGAGCCTCCAACCAATTGTTTTTTAACTTCCAATCAGCATAAACACCAAAAGTCTGATTAAACTAACAAGATAAAGATTTTGGGGTGTAAGCAAATTGATTCAGGAGTAATCTCGTTACTCGGTTGCAATACAAATATTCCAGCGGCTGTGTTGTAAATGAAACCATTAATTTTTGTTAAGTTAGGCTACAGCAACTTGGAATAAATTCAGCAAGTTTCAACCCAACAAACTTTATCTTTCGACAAACAGTAATTGTCAATCATTTATACTGCTTGAAATCTACTTCTTCATCAATTGTATCTTACAGCCTGTGGCCAATCTTGAAAACCCGGCTTGAAAATGCATTATATTGTCCCTGAAAGTGTCAGCTTTGGAAAAGATCTTCACCAAAAAAGTGCATTTTATTCTTAAAATAATGTCTCTAACTATCAATGGCACATCAGCTTCTCCCAAAAACTTTTCCAAACATTCTTCTGTTGTTGAGCTTATGCCGTGCTTTCTCATTAATAACCAATGCTTTCTCTCATATTTAATCCAAAGAATTTACAAGAATGTGATGCATCTACTTTTCCTTATTAATCATTTACTCACAGATTTTCTTGCTGGTGTGATACTTAGCAAGTCCTTGTTGGTAATTGTATCAGATAGGCGTCAATTAGTGTCATATTCTTGTTTCCTCATGATGAATGATGAAAGATCAGTGTAGAATGACAAATGTCATAGCGGCTCTTTTGTCTTAGAGAGGTCTCCCTATAACGAAGAGACAAATCATGCCACTGCTATGTTCTAATTTTTTATCTGTAAAAATGTATTATATAT